>VMOF01000024.1:16698974-17898974 GCA_011764245.1 Trialeurodes vaporariorum | reverse complement strand
TCGTTGCCGGAGTGCACGTTTTGCATTTTCTCCTCGACTGTTTCACTCAGAGATTACTAAGCCTAAGAGATATGGCATACCGATTCAAAAGTGTTATTCGACTCCTACGAAGTATGCAATGTGGCGTACACTGGTGACCGTAAACATTGTTACCATTGTTGTTGTTTGAATGAGATTTGACAGCAACGCCACTAACTAAATTAATAAGATTAATAAAGTGTTTGGGAAGTTTAATGAGCTCTGAGTATATTTTGTACGTGAATCTGAAAATCTAAGTCACTCTAATCATCCCATCGGCCATTAAATGACGAACATTTAGATGCTGCAGAGAATCTAACCTCATTTCCAACAACATGAATAACAACAATGTTTACGGTCACCAGCGTACTGCACGTTGTATCACGACCATTCTGCAGGCGTTTTTTACGGAGCCCGGCCAACGGTTTTTTAACACGGCGGAGATAGGAAGTGCCATATCTCTTAGGCTTATAGTAATCTCTGGTTTCACTATCGTTAACCCTTTAATGACCAAGTTAGTTCAAGACTTCAACTACTTCAAGAGAACTACACCACTCCTTCGTGTACACAGGGAAGGTAGTTAACTGTTCGTACTCGGTGGTGTTGGAATTGCCTATCCTACGAATTGAAGGCTCCCGACAAGACCTTATCTTGTAGTGTTTTCATCCATATTATTAGCGTTTATCCGGAATGAGGACTGAAACCAAGGTACTTATATTTGACAGGTATGCTCGGCTCGCTTGCAACGTCATCTTCAGTGGCGCGTAGTTCAAAAAGCATTCCAAGATGGCCGACAAAAGAAGCAAACCTTGTATACTCTTTCCAGGAAACATTGGGCTTCCCTCTCCAGAAAAGCAGAAAATAGCCCGATGTTTTCTGGAAAGAGTATACAATGTTTTCTTCTTTTGTCGGCCATCTTGGAATGCTTTTTGAACTGCCCGCCACTAAAGATGACGCGGGAAGCGAGTCAAGCATACCTGTGAAATATAAGTACCTTGGACTGAAACAATGTGTAGTAGACTATAAGGAGGAAAACGAGTATACTCGGGCTTGGCCCATAAGGGGTTAAAAGTATAAATGCGATCACGCCTGCGAATTTTTGTAAAGGCAAAACACGTTACATATAAAACTAAGAATTTCATTCATTTGGCTTGAATGGGTGTGTGTACCGCTTATTGTCTAGATGACATTTCGCAGGCGTATTTATGCTTCAATCGATGTCGCTAATGCGATTAGACAACATCGTATTTCGTCCATTTAAACCCACGAAAAAGGTCAAACTATTGAAGGTACATAGTGCGCTCTCTCTACTCAATATTTTACCAAGGTTTCAACGAACGAAACGCAGTGTTGTCAGATTTAACGCGACACCTCTGCCCTCATTCTTCTCCATTGTCAGTGTGACCAGTGGCGTCGCGTGCCATCTGGCAACAATGCAAGTGCTCCATTTAAATTCATTAAATATATCGAATTTTCCATGTGCACTGCGCACTCCCTGAATTCGATCTTTTACACGAGTCTTTATGGATAGAATACACTGTTGCCAAATTGCACGCGACGCCACTGAGTGTGACAGTAAAAGCTTCGTATCACAAAGGTTAAAAATATCATGTCGTGTCGCCGTCTGATTCTATGTGACGTCTAAAATAGTCTGATGAGACCGTGCGGACGCTTCATGTTGATTATTGACTTTTTATCAGCAGAAGTGATCGCGGCAGCGCTCAGCATCAGTAAGTTTTTCATCAGGGTACTTAAGAAGTGAAGTGCCCTGCTCCGTGGTTTGATGCTGAGAAAGTGCAGTTTCGAGTTACCTATTCCAATCGTTAAAAGGATGGTTTGGGCCCCCGACAATCACATGTTGAATATCTAAGCACCCTTTTTCGCGACATGAATTTAGCTTAACGACCATTGATGCCAAATGGGTCTTTGACATACGGTGATGAGACAGTTGGTCCCATTTTCTTTTTTTATGTTCGAAGTCATTTTGTCCCTTTATGTACTCCATAAATTTTGAGTCCAAAAAGTTTTGGCTCAGTATTTTTTTTGTCCAATTTGAAAGTTGGATTCATTAATGAACTGTCCAATATTTAGAAAATTCTAATAATATAGAGTCCACACAAAATCAATTACGATTTCGCAAAGTTCATTTATTATCTTAGAAAGCCAATTTTCTTTTCTTTTCTCCTGTCTTGTTTATTTGTCAGTAGAAGGTGGAACTTTAGCCGCAGAAACCTACCAAAAAAAAAAAAAAAATAGTTATAACCACACAGTGAAAAAAAAAAACAGAGAAAACGGTTTGGTATACCTATAGAGCCGGCAAAACCTTTGGTAGAACAATTACCGTGCAAAAGACTTTAGTAGAGCCAACCAAAGGTTTTGTACGCCTCACTAAAGATATTTTGCTGAGTAAATAAATGATTAAGTTGGATCAAATATAAAGTATTTTGCATGCCAGGTCATATTTTTCTACCAAAGGCGCAAGCATTTTGTCAGCGCTAGCATAGTGTTTTTTTCGGTTTTTTCTGTGCAGCTGTTGTCTCGATTAAGCGCTCAGATTATACAAATTCATCTGGGTGGGTATATTGCTGCAGCAAAAGTGTTCAGAAGACCCATTGCAGAATATTTGCCGATTTATTCCATTTAGCTGAAACGTAAAAAAAAAAAAAAAAAAATAAAATAGTTATAACCACACAGTGAAAAAAAAAGAGAAAACGGTTTGGTATACCTATAGAGCCGGCAAAACCTTTGGTAGAACAATTACCGTACAAAAGACTTTAGTAGAGCCAACCAAAGCTTTTGTACGCCTCACTAAAGATATTTTGCTGAGTAAATAAATGATTAAGTTGGATCAAATATAAAGTATTTTGCATGCCAGGTCATATTTTTCTACCAAAGGCGCAAGAATTTTTTCAGCGCTAGCATAGTGTTTTTTTCGGTTTTTTTCTGTGCAACTGTTGTCTCGATTAAGCGCTCAGATTATACAAATTCATCTGGGTGGGTGTGACCTATATTGCTGCAGCAAAAGTGTTCAGAAGACCCATTGCAGAATATTTGCCGATTTATTCCATTTAGCTGAAACGTAAAAAAAAAAAAAAAAAAAAAAAAAAAAAAATCGATTTAACCGTGAAATCTGGCAGCTCTTTTAACGACAGGTTCGTTCCGATCCACACTCTCCGAACTACGGTCCATGTTAATTGTCTTTTGTCTGTGTAGTGAATGTCCGCACGTATAGGAACCATTTGTATAAATATGTTTTCTTTTTTCGCCTTTTGCTGACCGTATCGCATGGCTTGACCACACAAGCAACGGGTATCGATTTTGCATCGAGAGTTGATGACCGACTTTGGCGTTGGCTTTTCATTACTTTTTTTTTTTTTTTTTTTTTTTTTTTTTTTTTTTTTTTTTTTTTTTAAATCATTAAATGTCACATCTCCTTCTTGCCCGTGAATGGTACATCGTTGCAAAGTTATAGCTAGGAGACGGACCAAGGTATTCGAAACGAACTCGCAATCTAATTATCATTGTCAGCTTTGCAGGCCGGTCTGCAGTTTGTCCTATATTTACACTACCTCTCAGTGGCGTAGCCAAGGGGGGGGGGGTCCAGGGGGTCTGGACCCCCCCTCCCTTGACACCAACATTTGTCTTAAAAAAAGGTCATTTTTTGAGTTTTCAGACAAATTTGACCTAATTATTATCTTTGGACCCCCCCCTTGACAATTTTCGGACCTCGGACCCCCCTCCCCCCCCCTAGAAAAATTCCTGGCTACGCCACTGCTACCTCTAGACCGTCTTTATCTATCGTGTGTCTAGAGACCAATGGCTATGACCGTATCATGATCTGTGATGGCTCATGCAATCGGGCAACCCTGCTTTTTTGCCTTTTGACCTTCCGAATACCAAGGTCTTTGACCTTTGTTGTCTACCGAGGGAGCTCGGCTCGGACCCCACTTTATACCTCAATTTTTGTCTACTCAGATATAATTGAGATTTTCCAGGTTCTTTTACAATTATTATTTATACTTTTAAGACTTGGTTATAATATATGGGGCCAAAAATTGATTTCAGGATTCAACTTTTTTCCCCCTTCTGAATTTGACCAATCGGCAAAAATGATGTTAAGTTAGAATAAGTCTAGTGCGCCTTGAGCAATGAATATTTTTGAACTTTATCAGGTTTCATAAATTTTGATCGTGCACGTGTTTTTTTAGATTCTCAATGTTGCCTCATGACCTCTTCTAAAAATTTTATATTTGTTTTCAGGTAAGTTCTGATGGTATTTTTGAAGATTCGTTATACTGACCCCGTAATCTCGTAAGTAAGATTGCTCATATTTTTACTAAAAATCGGACCGCACTTCTTATAATGCATAGTTTCTTTGAAACTTATATCGAGTATCCATCGAGAATCTTCACTCTAGAAGAGGATCCTGAAAAAATCTCCGATCGCATCTGCAAACGGCAAATTCGAAGTTTTGTAACTATTTATTATATTATAACAGTAGGGTACTTCCTATTTTCAGTGCATGTTATTGAAATGCGTTTCCAAAGCAAATCTAGTATAAATCTTACTTGCAAATCCCTTGAAACTTCCTTGAGAAGTCTCGTGCCGTTTTGGCTCAGGTGGTTTCTGAGTTAAAAATTGAATCCAGAGGACCGTTGAAATTTCAGTCAAGTCAAAAGAGATCTCAAATAAAGTCTCTAAATTGCACCCTCAGCTGGTGAAAGAAAGTCGTCTCTTAATGGTTACTTCCTCTTGGAGTTTCAGTATTATTAGATGGGAATCTCCCATTAATACTGCCCGCACCATTACACGACGCTCACGCCCTCTATTGAGAGTTTATGAGTGGATTTCGGAAGTTTTTAGAACTGCCATCAATATTTTTAAAGGTTTTTACGTACGCACCTGCAGAATCGACTTAAATAGCTTACAGTAAAAGTGTGCAATAGCCCCATTATACAATAAGCCGCTTCGTAATCGGTAAATTTCACATTGGTTCAAATATAGAGGAGAGAATCTACAATCGATTAATCAACAGCCACACAGTGACATATAGAGCTGTAAAAATGTCGGTCAGTGCTATGCGTGAGAGAAGCATTGAAATGCTCAGTGGCCTTAACGCAGGCAATAGAGACGCCTCCGCTTGCCACTGGCGCAACCAGGATATCTTCCATCTCTCTCATTTCCCATTCGAATGTATGAGTAGGAAAAGGACAGAAGGAGGGGGGTTTTATCCCCTTGTCCATCCTTGTCTAACATACGTTTCTTAATGGAGAAAAGAGAGAGATAAACAAACTCTCGGTGCGCTATCTACTGCCGCTTATTGCCAATACATCTTTAATCCAACTTGAATGGGCTCGACCGACATCCAAGCATGCCTGCCTCCGCCGCGTCGAGTCCCGATGCGACCTAGAGCTAACCTCTCAACTTGAAAAGTTCCCCATCCGATAAAACATTTCGCTTATTCCCCAGCCCGTCTCCCTGCTCGCTCTCCCGACATTGGACTTTGACTTACTGTCCTTCTCATCCCGTTTCAGGATGTCCGTTACGATCACGACCACGATCACGATGTCGACGAGACGCGACGAGACGTCCGTTGTCCATGGGTCAACGTCAAGACAACCCCCATTAACGCCTTCATTTTGTGAGCACGCTACACGCAGAGCACCGCGTGTAACGAACACTTTTAAAACGCGCGCGTAAATAGAATTAATTATGTGAGCTGTTTAAAAGCGGAGTTCAAAGCTCCTATTTTGCGCTGTTGGGTTCATGATGAAGCTCGCATAAAACACGCCCACCGCACATTTGGTCGAATGGAGGATTGCTCAGGACGCGAAAAGTTTCGGTTTTTTTGTTTAATATTATTGTTAAAACCTTGTCAGTACAGTCAAACACGGTGCATACAGAAAAAAAAATGTTTTGGATTTTAAAAAAAATATTTTTGAAATACATGAAAGTAAGACGTACTTTTAAACTAAAATTAATTGTTTTCAAAGTAAAAATAGCTGTATTTAAATTGAAAACAATTGTTTTTAAACTGAAAATCCGATATTTTGATCTAATGAAAAGGTTTTTTTTTTTTTTTTTTTTTTTTTTTTTTTTTAACAAAACTTAGTTTCATTAAATACGTCGACTTTTTGTCTTATAATTCAAAAATATTTCTTTTTAAACCTCAAACATTTTTTTTTTTCTGTGTGACTGGGAACAAAATTTGCGCTTTCTGGGTAATTTTGCCTTTTGACGTATGCTTGACGACTAACAATCATTCTCTATAGGCTCTCGGCAATATATTTTCAATCTACTTTCAAAGTTTTTAGGGAAATCCCCATTTTTTAATGTTACGACGGACCAAAGTGTTTCCGGATTGATTCATTTAAAAATATGTAACTTTTTGAATTCGCATTTTAAAAAATACCTATCAAAATTTTGGTTCGTCCCACCAACGTTTAATACTCGCAATTTAAAACATGGGCGGCGCGTGGGGTCAAAAAGTGGGGGGGGGCTAAAAATCATCGGTTTTTTTCTCCTTTTTTTTTCTTCACCTTTTTCACATAAACGTTTGACGCAGGCGGGGGGGGACAAATAACCTTTTTTCTTCTTTTTCTCTTTTTCTTTTTCCCTTTTTTTCTCGTTTAAAAATTTTTTTAGCCCCTCGTTCCCAAAAAAGTGGGGGGGGGGGCTATAGCCCCAATAGCCCCTTATACGCGCCGCCTATGATTTAAAATACCACCACCATTTCTTTTGCTAGTTTTTTTTTTATCCTAAGTTTTTTATTTCATTGTCTGTGGAAAAAGCTTGAAAGAGCCCCATTATTTTCCCCTCAGCCAGACCAGGAAAGTCTTTCTCTCTCTTTGCTCGTTTGAACGCATGTGTTCTAAAAGGAGGGTGAGAGAGGCTGTCAAGTGACTCCAGCCCCTAGTACTAACATTTCTCTGCTCTAACGAATGTGTTTAAGTGGCCATCGAGATGAGGTGAAGACTTAATGTTTGTTTAGTGTTTACGACTCTGATCTTACCGTTTATAGTCACAATATAATCTTCAGTTTTTCATGAAACTATGTCCGGAAAATATATTGTTTCAATCTTATGTGCGACAGTTTACGGGGCCGCTGCCGAAGAGAATGTTTCCTTCGCGAAGGAGGTTATTCATGCGAATGCGCGTGCGCCAGAATGGAAGATCGGATGAGTAAAAGACGTCTTATTTATGAATAGCTTGAGCATGTAAGATTTGAATTAATTAATTGTTCGTAACTTGCAACTGCTGCAAACGTCTCGGTTATCCCCTCTTCGACCGTGTCCCCCCTCATTTCTCTTTGCGCTGCACTTATTGTTAGCAGTTTTTGTATCCCCCCTCTCTCTCTCTCTCTCTCTCTCTCTCTCTCTCTCTCTCTCTCTCTCTCTCTCTCTCTCTCTCTCTCTCTCTCTCTCTCAAAAACCGTAGTCGAGTTTAGGTTATCAAAAAAATCGAGCATTACCTCTTATGTTGTTCATTGTTTTAAGCAGTGTTGTGCGGCGCATAAATTTAGTACAGGTTAGTTCCAAAGAACTCAACTCTTCCGTTTATGAAGGGAAGGTAGATAACTGTTCGTACTCGTGGGAGTTGGAATTGCCTATTCGTCGAATTGAAGGCGCCCAACAAATCCTTATCGTGTTAGTGCTTTCATCGGTAGTTGCGTTTATCTGGAATGAAGACTGAAATAATATAAAATACGCCAGAGGAGAAAAACTAGTAGACTCGGACTTGGCCCACAAAGGGTTAAATTGTATGGACGGTTTTAGAGCGAAGTCAATGATTAGCCAAAGGCACTCATCGATCGCAATCAGCTGTGACTTTTTTAACTCAATTTGCGTTCGGAGCCACCTCTCTTAATCTCTCGTGACCCTCATGCATATAGCTATTTTATTATAGTGTCGACTTTTGTGCGTACGGGACCTTGAATCACGACTTTTCCCAGCATGACTCCGAACATTCATTCCTGCCAAGAACTTTCATAAAAATTGTCTCCGTACCCAATTTTAGCGATGAGAGTGTGATATCGCAGTAAATATGGGGTCACTGACATGACAGTGAGAGAGATTGTTTGGAACGGTTAATGACCTTCTTTACCGGACAACGTCACCACTAAAGCCGTCTACCTCGTCAGTGTGCTGAATGCGTGTAAGTTCAATTTTTCAATGTGCGCCTTCAATTTCGCGGATAGGCAAATTTATTATTTTACTACACGAAAAGTCAACTATTAGATGTTTGGTGTGGCCGTTGGTCGTCAGAACGTCGAGCGTCGATGAAATTGATGCAAAAGTGCAAAACCTAAGGTCACATCGAATTCTAAGGGTTGTCAACAGAAACTTGGTTCTTGTTAGAGATACCTTGTTTGTCTACGCGGAAGCTTTAAAAAATAATGTTTGCCGTTTGCTGCAGTTCTTGAATTTTAGAGTAAATTGAGTGATTTTAAAGCGCGCATTGTTTTTTATACGCCGTTCTACACTAGAATTATTAGTCAACATTGATATGGCTAAAGTTTGTCTCAGGTTCAATCCCCCTCCTCTTTTTGTCGATACATTATAAAAGTATGTGGTCAATAGGAGTCAATATAAGAAAAACACTAAATAATAATATAATCAGATGTTTGGCTCCACCTATTATTTCTCTCATGGATTTTTCTTTCTTTTTCTTTCTCTCTTTCTTTTCCTTCTTCTGTCTCTTCTTCCTTTTTACGTTCCTCCTCCCCACCACACCATCAATATCATTTGAGCTTTCCACTGTACCGAGGAATCCCATTTCTTCACCGATTCGCTGTTGAGCAGCATTCGTGGTGGAGACTTTATCGCCAGACCGTGACCAAAAACAATATATTAATTATGCTGACCATTCTGGGCTTTGTTGAAAAGAAAAGGTTGGCAGTAGGTACTGTGTCTTTTGCGTTTGGTCTGATGAGCACGGCTGATGCGCGGCGGCGGGAGAGGGGGGGTCCCTCTCCCCGTGCCCATTTTCCACTCCTCCCCACTTATCTTCCCCCCTTCCCCTCCCCCTTCCCCACGAATCCTCTCGGTCTAAGTTCACTCAGAGAACACTACCGCACAACCACTGCCAAGTCCTGATACTGCTACTGAAGTAATATTGGTTCAGCTGGCTTGCAAAAAGTTTTTCATCTTTGCCTACGGCGTTGCCAACATCGTGGGTTAAAAAAAAAAAAAAAAAAAAAAAAAAAAAAAAAAAAAAAAAACAACAACAACAATCTTCCAGTTTCATATGGTGCCTGTGACCTTTGATCGGTCAGTTTTTCGAGCCATTTGCTGCAAGGTAAATATACAGGTAAACGCGCAATGGGCCTCTGGTGAATGTTCTGTGAGTTATATATGTATGTATTGTATGGTTCTCTCGGGATTTGGAATGTATTATTGACATATCTGTCGGTTCACCAGAGATGGATCATCCAATTAATGATGATCATGAACCGACGTACGTCACCCATCACAGTGACTTGAGCCCACTGCATATTGACCTCGTAAATGGGCCAATAGGCGCTCCCTTTGTGGCGCAAGGAGGTTCACAGTCAGTCCGTCAACCATCAAATTTTATCATGCATTCATTCATGCATTTACCTGTACAGGACTTCAAATCGACTTCACTTCATCTTGAAGTAATTAGTACTTGTCTGCAGGTACTTGGACTCGAAAATATGCAATTTTCTAACCTCTTAACTTCATGTTATTCTTCATTTACCTCTCTTGTATTTTCGCCTAAACAAACATTAAAATCAACTGGTAGCGTGTGAGTTGGCAACGTTGTTTTGTGTCTACTTAAACCCATATAAATTTTTTGTAAAATTTGTTAGATGATAGTATATAATTTATTTATTTTAAACCTCGTTCATCTCCTAAACTATTGAAAGTTGAAGTCAATCGCCCAATAGGACTTGAAGTCTATTACATATTATTACACATTACGCACGTACCAAACAGTTCACACATCTGAAGGGCTATTATACACTTCCATGAAGCAATTTTGGGGGCAAATCCAATTTACCGTGGAAGAGCTGTAATTCTTTATTCCTCTCCGCAAAGTGTCAAAATGCCCATCCAATAACAGTATTCCAGGAATGACATTTTGACATCTTGAAGCCGCATGTTTGCAGGAATTTCGAAATAAATTTGATTTGTCACTGTTTGATAAAAAAAAAAAAAAAAAAAAAAAAAAAAAAAAAAAAAAAAAAATCTTATTTTAATATGAAAATTGCTCAGGTAACTGTAATTTTATTGGTCCTTTATTTAGAGGGTAAAACTACCTTGGAACACAACTTGTCCTGTATTATCATCATT
Source organism: Trialeurodes vaporariorum (assembly GCA_011764245.1). Lineage (NCBI taxonomy): Eukaryota > Metazoa > Arthropoda > Insecta > Hemiptera > Aleyrodidae > Trialeurodes > Trialeurodes vaporariorum. Next base: position 17,888,640 of record VMOF01000024.1, on the reverse strand, counting down.
AGAATCGCCGTTAAAAAGTTTTGTTGGCAATGCCGACATCAGTTGTCAGCCGCGAGTAATTACATTAGCCTTCGGTATTTTTCGTTTACGTGACTTGTAAGCAATATCCTCGTTCCCTCCGAATTCCAGGCCTCGTACTCCTTGTAATTTGTACTATGTACATTGATGTATTTTCAGTTTAACTCTACGGTATGAGCTTCTCAAATAATGAGCTTCCCCTATACCCCCACCATCCCTTTACTCGGGTCGCGACTATATTTAGCTGGGTCAACTCTTATAAAGGGTTTCTATGTATATGAAACAAGCTTGCAAATTTGTAGTCAAAATAAGGAGCTCTCCACGTTCTTCCGAAATCCCTGTCAGTGTTAAAATCTCAAAACTCAAGTTATAGTAAATCTATGTGTGAAGGGTGCGTGCGACAGTCGATTGAAATTGGCTAACAAAGTGTGATTAAGATGGCGTCGCCTGTAATCTGGCAACGCTGCCTTCATTCCTTTTAAATCCATGTAAAATATCGATTTGAGGGATCTAAGGCACTTTGAACTTTTCATTAATCAACCATTTGCACGGGTTTAAATGGACTAAACACTGCGTTGCCAGATTGCACGCGACGCAACTGTGAATAAATAACAAAAACTAGAACTCTGGAAGAGAGCTCCTACAGAATTTCCATTGAAATAGGGACAATAGAACTGCCTCTTTGAGTGTATCAGGAAATGCCTGAATCTAACGATGGTTCAAATGGTAGATAAATAGAGCACTGATTGTGAGTTTGATTCTATAATATGACGATATCAAATGAAAGCCACTAGAATCTGTAAGCCTTTTGTCAATACCGGTTAAAACATCGTTAGATTTAGGAATCTATTTTGATTACACACAAATTTACAGTCCTGTATAGAACATCCACCACTCTTATGAAGAAGGATTTGCACAAAAGACCAATTTTTTATTTCCGTCGGGTTGGATACCACAACAGCGCAAACTTCAAAATCGGTTATTCTTCAGTAGTGCGCTGAAAAAAAAAAATAACAAAAAAACAAAACAAAAAAAAAACAAAAAAAAAAAAAACAAACAAAACAAACAAAAAAACAAAAGCCAAGAAGACAAGAGACAAAAAATCAAATTAATTATGGCAACAGTTCCATTAAATACCTATCCGTATTCCGTAGGACATCAATTTACACACTTAACCCTCTGTAATTTAACTGCAGGTGAAGAGGGGGTGTAAAATATTTGTAATAAAGAGGGCAGAGACAAATACGAATAACGAAGTTAAATGAAATGGGTGAGTATTATACATAAATGAAAGGAAGTATATTTTTTTTTTATTATTATTATTTATTTAAAATTATAAGGGAAACGATCTGACCTCTAGCAAAAAAAAAAAGAAAGTGAGATATTATTTTGTTTGGCTCTACTATTTGAGTCTCCCTCTCAGTCATAGATTCCTACAGCCCAAAAAAAAGGCAATTATAATTTCATAATAGAGATCCTGGCGAACTCACAAAATTTGCTTCAAAATCATTTAAACTTCCGTTCTGGTTGCATTAGCCTGTGTTCTCAAACATCAAGCAAAGTCACCTTAAATCTAAACGGGAAACTATCTGACCTCTGTACATCAAATAGCAGTGTGTCCATCATATGTAATTTAACTCTGATTTTTGAGTTTATTCCCCGCCTTCGTAGTCTCACTGCAATCCCCCCCACGCCTCCCATTATTTCCCTACCTTGACTCCCTTTACCTCTCTACGCTCTCATTGTTCAAGTATAATTAATTTTCATGACTCGAACGATCTCAAACAATGCTCTTCTTTTAATTGGCAACGCGAAAGTTTGAGTATGTGTTCATGGGGCGTTCCTTTCAACTGCAAACACCTCTATACACGTGCAAACACTTTTCAGTTTCACGAAATTGAAAGTTATTTTTCGCGGAACCATTGATCCCCCCCCCCCTCATTGAATCGAACTTATCGAAGATTCGTTTCCATTGCACGCCATCATAAGCACTCATGGCCTGAATCGGTACTGCTGCCCTCGAAGCGTATTGACTGTCAAAATTTACTCGACAAATTTACTATAAATTGATTTGAAAATAATAAATTCCACCAAGTTTTGTCACCTTTTTTTTTTTTTCCCCCCCATCTTTTTTACTATTGATTATTGTTCTAAAAATATATATACCGATACATTATTGCTCGAGAAACTTTTTTTTTTTATCATAGGCGAGTCCTTCTATTTCTCTACATTTTACGCCATTTTTCAATGTCATGTATAAATATTAAGTTCATTCTCCCGCAGGATTGCCATAATGTGCAAAAAAAAAATAATTGTGCGGAAATGAGAATCGAGGTTTTTGTGCGGAAATGACGATCTCCCAATCGCCATAATGTTAGTCAATTGACTATTGAGCTCAGTGTGTAGTGGTGTAACTGTGTAAAATTAGTGGATGAGTCAGAAAATTATTTGGCCAAACCCATAATGGAACTAATTCGTGAAGGCATATTACAAATGTAAACAGCAACATTATCTTTGAAACCAAATCAATTGTCTAAACAGCGTTCATGTGTGCAAACGATACTGAACGAGCTACAATAAAACCCCTAGAATGTCAATCGAATATCTTATTGATTAAAGTTGTTTGATTAACCACGAGCACGACATTTTGAGAAATTTAAAGTTATTGCTGCGAGTATTGGCGGCTGCAGCAGCACGATAACATCGCCAATCGCCCACCAGTCTAAAAGTTTTGTAAAAGTTTCAACTTGCTATTTTAAATACACCAACTTCTACATACAAACAGCTGCGAACTTGCAATAACGAGCATTTAACCTTCATCCTGTCTCTAAGCTTTATAGGTAAACCCCGAACCCAAACTTCATCTTATTCCAAGATTATTCCAGCGGCGTTATTCCACGCAAGATTAATGTTGGTTGCTTGGTTCAGATTATATACTTTCCGCAAAAAAATGATCCGAGTATCACTGTGTTATTGATAAATTGTTGGTGGTTTCAAGTTAGTTTGTTTCTTTATTGTTTCCGTGCCGTCCATCAATTAATTCGTTTGTTATTTTTTGTTCCGTTTTGTTCTGTTCCCCCCCCTTTTTTTAGGTGCTGTTCTTTTTCTGTTGTACCTACTTTTTAATATTTCGTTTGTGGTCGACTACCCGTTTTAACCCTTGTGAGCCTAAGGTATTTCGGTAACACAAAGGACTAAGGGGGGGTATTTTTGTACCCCAAGGATATTTTCATGTAGCACAGTCAGTATCAATAATTTTGAAACTTTAATGGATGGATTATGTAATTAGTACCCTAAGAGAGTAATTTATGTGAAATTTGAGTACATTTTTGCTATGTTGCCAAATTTACACCTACTTTTTAAAAAAATGTCAAAATAAAAAAATGGAAAAAATTAAATGAGGTACCATCTTATTTTTCCATTTTTGATAAATTTCCAATTTTTTTTCAATGATCTGACTTAATATTCTTAATCTACATAAAATTTCCGTAAAATTCACTGTAATAGGTGGTTCCAAACTTAAAACTGGCAGGACGAAGGGGGGGGGGGGTATTTGTCCCCCAACACTTTAAATTTCTATAATATCGACAAAAATTCATAAAAATTAATGAAATTTGGTGGACGTGTTCTAAGTATCCTAACTTAAAATGTCATGAAGTCCCAAAAAATTTTGAGCAGTTTTGACAAAATGGCGTCAAAAAAACTGGCCTGGGGTACAAATGTACCCCCCCTTAGGCTCACAAGGGTTAACGGGGATAGCGATAGGTTGATGGTAGGCGGGATAAAACAATAACCCTAAGCCGTGAGACTTAGTCAGGCTCTTGGAAGCGTCCTAACGCTGTCATTTTGAGTTTGTTCTCTAAACTTATAGCTCTAAACTTCATAAGGTGATGAAATTCCGGTGGATGTTGAGCCACCATTTAAATCAACATTTTCGAGGGTAAAACATCTACCCTGCAAAAGAAGAATTCTGCTCTTATAACCTGAAGGACCGAGTGAAAAAAAAATAATCTTGAAATTGGTGTATTTTTAAGTAATGGGGCAAGGAGTAATTATAGACACTTGTAATTAGTATAAAAGTAGTATTATTTTTATTTTGGTTTGTAAGCAATTTTTTTGCTGACTTTTAGGCACAATCTGGTCCTATTTGATGGTGAAATTTACCATACTTGATAGCAGACCTCTTCCCCACCCTCAAAGACGTGACGTGAAGTTGTACAGACTGTTCCAGAAAAGTTTGTTTTGAAAGTTCTACGGCTTTCGTGAAAACATATCAGTTTTCTTACTGTCAATAGCGCATCAGAGTCCCGCAGTCAGTCGCTCATTGGTTTACAGCTGCGTTTCATGAAAGTCATAGAATTGACGAGTCCATTTTCACCGAGTATATAAGCCTTTCTCGTCAAAACTTGAATGAAACACAAAAAAATACTCATTTATAGGTATGGCAGCAACGCACTGTGTGTCATATGCAGCGTGGGTGCCTCTCTCCGAGTTCGAGTTCATTCATAACTGTTTATCGCTGTTTAACACGTGTGCGAAGCCCATTAACATGCAAACGACATATTTCCAATTTTTCCTCCCCCTCCCCCTCACCCCATCTATTCCTTTCAATAACGAACAAGCGTAGTTTCCACTCTTCCCTCCGAGGGAGGGGAAAAATGGGAAAAGTGATTTTTCTCGAGACCTTTTTCAAAGAACCTCACATTCGTACGTGCTTTCTCGTGTATCCCCCCCCGAATTTGGGGGTGGTATGTCTGGAATGGTCCATAATCCATCAAATGTGTTTTATAACGAGGAATTTCAATTCTATCCTTATGCCGACCTCTAATAAACAGCACACCTCAAGTTTAATGATTATTTCGTTTTCTATACCGCCACATACTTAAATGTCGATTGCCAAGGATGTTTAATCAGATCACCCACCGCATGTAGATAAGTACCTACTTACCTGACGTGGCGGCTTGGCCTCGACCTGTTAATATGCTCGGCGCGGCGGTCCTGATGAGTGAGTCATTGTGTTTTGAGAGGCTCTCAGAAATCGGAAGTCAATAAAAATTGATAAAATTTTGCCTTCAAGTGGTGATAAATAGATCCTATGATATTTGGGCTAAAGTTTTACATTAACGGACCACTTTAATAAATAGTCGAGAAACTACTCAGCTCTTTCAATAGTCAAAACGGCTGCGGTGGCATGACCAACGACCGTGGTCATTCCATTCAAGAGACTGGCCTTTTGACACTTGAAAAGCAAAGCCATTTCAAATTTTCGTGACATTCATGAATCGTTACAGTTAAATTACGGATGAAAGCCACGTCTTTACCAGAAATGTTTTGTTTGGTTGATTTCATGGGTATAATGCCTCGATAATAGGACTGTACTCTGACGCCTAAAAATGTCATAGAAATTGCAAAAAAAATGACGGAAAGCTACCAATATTTCTGTCAATGTCATTATTTCTTTCTGCAAGTTCTACCATAACGGACCGTTCTAAAAAATGTTGAAATTACATTGATTTTTTAGAGTCAAAACAGACAGAATGAACGGGCAGAATGGCCATAGTCATTCCATCATGGCAGCATGACCTTTTGACTCAAAAGCAGTAATAAATCAATATTTCATTAAAGTTACGGTTTTTCTGTTGAACTTGCCAAAAGAAAAACTTTTGACCGAAATACTCATTCGTTTAAGAGCTTTAAAAGTTTGAACTCTTTAACCCTCTACGGGCCAGGTTATTTCAAAAGGACGCCACTTTTCCGTTTATGCAGGGAAGGTAGTTAACTGTTCGTACTCGAGGGAGTTGGAATTGCCTATACGATACATTGAAGGCGCCCGAAGACATCTTATCTTGTACATGTTTTCATCAATAATAGCGTTTATTCGGAATGAAGAATGGAATAATGTGAAGTAGACTAGAGAGTAAAACAGAGAATACTCGGGCTTGGTCCATAAGGGGTTAGTGATTCAATTTCGATGACAATTATTAGCGTCAGAAAGAAGTCCTTTTACCATTGAATTAACCCTAATAACACTTGTGGAAGATGCAATGGGGCTCCTGCAAACTTTTGCATTAGGGAATTGAAGAGTTGATTCTTGCACCAAAACCTGTAAAAATGACAGTGAGTGCACTAAAAAATCTCGAAATTCACTCTCAGAATCGGGCTTAATGGTGGAGAGATGCAGGTATCATGGGAGATCCCTATCTAAATTGAGACATACCTATTACCTATCTCTGTGATTCCGTAGAGAGAGTGACATAATAGGCAGGAATCTCCCATGATACCTCTATGCGTTGAACACAAACCGCCATTACCATCTTGCCGCGTTATAGCAGTTATGTGAGTTTATTACTGAATTTCAGACTTTTTTGAAGTGATTTTCGTGATTTTTGCTGGTCTTTACATAAGATTGGACTATTTATTTGCTTTTGGCAAAAGTTTGCAAGAGTTGCTGTGACATTTTTAGACGTCGGCGAAAAGTACTGTTTCTGTACATAGAATCAACTAAGCGCATGTTTATTTACGCAATCGTTGACAAAAGTAAACAAAACAAAATACCTGGTGAGTTGAAGAGTGAGAGGAGCTTTCGTCACATGATTACATTGCGTGACTTCACACTCTGCTGAGCAGATTTTTTTTCTTCTTCTTTTTTTTTCCACGGAGCCAGTCATCCGCACTCTCTCCTCTTCTTCCTCCTTCTATCCTCTTTACTACTCTCATTTCAGCCTATTAGCTGACCCTGAAAAAAATCAACGAGAAATTTTGCAACACCACGCTCAATGTCATTGTGGTTTCAAGAACTAAGTCGTTTCTTCTTTAGCTCCACTGATTTGCTTGCACATCGCAGGTAGAGATCGTTTTAGAAGTGAAAGCGGAGCTCACAAAGATATAAGCTCTGGCGATTTTTCAATTTTCAATCCTTCAAATCAAAACACAACATACTCGAGACGAACCTAGTATTTTTCTGGTTAATATCAAACATAAAATCTTTATCATATCAAAATTAGCTGAAAATATCGACAGTGCGTTGTTGGCATCTCGATGATGATTCATAGTGAATCGTTGGTGACAGAAATTTTGGACAGAATGTATTTTACGGCAACAGAAATTAAATTATAAGGAATTGCTCGAGAACTGCCTAAAGGTTTCACATTACATCATCGAAAATTTATAATCTTCGAAAATGCAAATTTTCGCGTTTCATAATTTTAGCGAGCCGCTGATTTTAGTTGGAAAATTTGATTTTCGAGTTCTTTTTTCTTTTAAAAGAACGGAAAGTAAGAATTTGTTTATAAACTACGAAAGTAATTTTTAATTGATTTAAGTTTAGAGTACGACTTCTTTGCTTTCGCAACAGTTGCGGACAACAAACATAGCGTACAGATAAACGTAACTTCTGCTCCCAGATTAGGAATAAATGTAATAGTTGTGAGATAACTGTTCCTACATGACGGTCCTATTTTTGCATAAACTGTGAAATGAAGGCGCAACAGGATTTCCTCTGACGAAGCCACTTAACAGGACACATTCTTGGAGACCCTTTGCCCTTCTTTTGGGATGGAGGCCCTGGTGCATTGCACTATTTACACCTCCGACATGAAAGCTCCCCTGTTCAAGATCCCTGTATAGTGTATACTGTACTTCAATGCAGGGACCCGTTGGGGCGTTAGACTCAACAGCACCATTGAACCAAAACAGCCAGAATATTCTTTCACCAACCATACACGTAAATTTTTACTTGCTCTTGATAGCAGAATTTACTTACGATAATGCTCAAGGTAAAGAAAATTATCAAGAAACATGGGGGGGGAAGCAGTGTATTTATAATGTAAGAAATACAATGGACATATAATGGAAGGAATTTGTGGCTTTGCTTAACTGTGGTAAACCTAACACATAATGTCAATGTTAAAATGTTCATAATGTTAAAATTCGTGTATTTTACTTTCATTCAAATGGAAAACAGAGCTCACTCAGAGCTTTTGTAAGAACCTTAATCTACGTTATCGGCCCCATTTTTAAAAACTGTCCTAACTGTAAGTTGAAAAGTGGATTTTGGAACGTTTCAACGTTGTAAGTACCATAAATTTAAACATAATTCTAAGGAATAATCAACAGTGGAATGGTTAATAAAGAATCCCATTTTTCAATTCGCAATTTGAGATTTTCTCATTTCAGTATAAAAATCGATTGCTAAGTATAAGTCAATAAAGTATGCAGTAATTGTATAGGCACTTTTTGATTTTTACGATTATTTCCCAACTTTAAATATCTTTTTTTAAAAGTAAGCTTGGAAACCGAAAATTGGTGTCAAAAAACAGCTTGCATGACACCAATGTTGAAAAAAAAAAAAAAAAAAAAAAAATGTGCTTTCGCGTTCAGAGTAAAGCTTTTCGCCGTCAGTGTTGTAACACTAACGGCTGGAATCAGAATGTTTTCCTTATGAACCGCAATGTTTAGAACTGGTTGAAAAAGTTTATCAGCTAAACCTTGCAATGATGCTTTTGTCTGGACACTAAAACGCCAGTGAAGCGTGCTTCCGTCAAGTTCTGCGGTAATATCGTGATCCGGTCCGACGGTCGTGCAAAGACCTGAAAACAATTTGACATCGCATTCAATCAAACTAGCATACTGCGCTGAAATGCAAGCTCAAATAGTACTAAGTTAAAATCCTCGAGTGGGTCCGCGTAGATCGTTTGGTTTGTTCATAGGAAATTTTGTACAGTTTTTGTTCCTATAAAAAAGTCTAGAAAATCGTCCAGTAGTTTTTACGGTTAAGTAAATTTTTGCTCCAAGTGCCCCCCCCCCCATTATTTAGATCGTGCTCTGTGTGAATTGGCCTAATTTTGATTTCCTTAAAATGATGGGGAAGGATTTCTTATCTCTTTCAGACCTGAAATTATTTTTGTTCAGAAAAGGATTTTTGACCAACATGGTTGATCTTTTAGTGCTGTCTCCTCATCTGATAAATTGATGCGCTTTATTGTATTTTCATATTTGCCATAAGATTCAATCTTATTCAGATTTACATTGAAACATACATCAAATCTGAAAGGGGTAATAGACCGGTGAACCACTCTTTTAAAATGCAAAAACAAATAAAAAAATATATATTTATGATTTTAGCATATTCAATTATTGTTTGCAACATTTTTTTAAGGTACAATTCATGGACTACCCCGGTAGAAGTGGAATGAAATTAGGGTTAAGAATCGTATTGCTTCCGGAGGACAGAAAATGTCTTACCTTTCAGCTTCGGTTCTTCCTTTCATTACTTTGGGAAGCACGGAGAAAAAATACACTTTTGTTGCAATGTGCCAGGTGTTATGGTGAGATCGCGGATTCCAAATTCATATGATGTCCCCAAAATTACACCTGCGACGCTCTCGCGGAAAAGTATCCAGAAATATGATTGGTTTAAGTGACCCCCCCCCCTCCCCCGCAACAAAAGACATGAGTATCAGTAAAGTTTTTTTAGAGTTAGCGTCTCACAAAACTTTTCTCGCCACTCCTAGTCGGCAAATTTAGCGAAAAATTCTCACTTCCTGCACAGAGTATTGAACTTATACTCTCATGCGATTTGTATCGCAAACGACTCGTATAGCGGGGTGGGACGCACATTAGATTGAAACGCAGGGCTGCCGTTTTGCGTATAATTAATCGCATTTTTCAATTCACCGATGATTCCACCAATGAGCTATAACTTTAGAGTGGCACATCAAGGAACTTTCCGCTGGTTCATTGTTGTCACCTATAGGGCGCCGCCATCTTGCCGTAAAAATCGATTATGCGGTTAAGTTTTGTAAGTTGTTTCCGGTCGTTTCGTAAACAAACTCGAGCATCGCCGGAAACAACCTGCAAAACTTAACCTCAAACCTTGGAATCTGCCGTCCAAATTCCCGCCAAATTTTGAACGACCTACAAAATTTAACCTCAAACCTTGGAATCTGCCGTCCAAATTCCGCTTTTTCCCGGGATTCCTTCAACCCCGTGTGGCACAAGGTGGACCAGCCCGCTGCCACTCTAAAGTTATAACTTATAGCTCATTGGATTCCACCGGTTGAGGAAAGATTACACGCAGCTCAATTCAATGTACGAATGAAATGCACGCTGATCTGTAATATCTTCTCAATCGGTGAAAACTGTGTTAATTAAATAAAATATCCGCAAGTTTTTTTTTTTTTTTTTTTTTTTCAATTCATCGACGACTCCACCGATTGAGAAAAGATTACAGTTGCGAGCATTTTTGTGCATTACAGTCATACACTGAATTGAACTGAGTAATCTTTTCTCAACCGGTGGCATCATCAGTGAATTGAAAAATGCGATTAATTACACGCAAAACGGCAGCCCTGTTAAAACGTAAATTTTTCCGGTCTTGGACTTGAAATGATAATGTTTTTAAAAACATGTCATAGTGCTAATATTTTCTTGCAAAAGCCATGTTATTCACTTCATTTTAAGTTCTTATATGAACGATGTCACGCACTTTCAAGTTATCTTGCGCCATGTATTGGTCATTTTCAGTGGCGTCGCTTGCAATTCGGCAACAATATATTCTATCCATTTAAACTCGTGCAAAATATCGAATTCAGGGGGTTCACAGTGCACAAGGAAAATTCGATGTATTCAATGAGTTTAAATGAAGCAGTTGCATTGTTGCCATATGGCACGCGACGCCACTGGTCATTTTGATTTTAATTCGTAAAGTTATGTCTAAGGAATGATATTTTTCGATCCACTGTAGGGCTCCTTGGAGCGGTGGAGGGGGGGGGGGTAGCTGTGCTGCCGAAGTAAAGTCTCAACTCACGAGTCACGCACAAACATTTTGAGATGGTGGAGAAAAGATAAATCAAATATATTTCCGTCTGCCTCGGGGGAGAAATAATTCACAGCAGCTCACGTTGGTCAAATGACGTCATAAACTTCCGTATATATCATCGCATTTCCCACTCGTTCCTCTCAAATCCCAATTCATCCCTTATCGATGTCTGATGCGTCTGGAGACAGGGGACGTATTCGTCGATTGATACCTCCGAACTCCCTGGATTACGAGTTCACACTTCAACTTTCAACTTCTGAGCACATATGCAACCTCTAGCTGAGAAATATAATATTGTTATTAATTATGCTCTATGCTAGAGTGTGCATTTGGAATGTAAGGTTTTTGTATTTTTTATGAAAACCTTAAGTTAGCTCACTCCTTGCTTGATTTGAAACTTGTTCATCAAACACCTTTCAAACAACCAATAAATTTAAGTATGTTTTTAAAAAATAAATAAATAAATAAAATAAATAAATAAATAAATAAATAAATAATAAAAAATATAGATATAAGTATGTAACCGTTGCTGCCGATTTGAGGTGAAGATACTGTTCTTTGATTCCAATGAGTTTTGTCATGTACAACGGTTTTCAACATTGATATCATCGCGGGTCGCGGGCTTACATGCTTATTCACCGGATCCGTCGAAAAAAATTTACGTTGAATAATAATTTGTGCCAAAGCGGACAAAATACTGGGACACGGCATGTAACACGTAACTCACAAGAGTACTCTCGCCCAATATATTTTATCCATGGCGGCCAGAGACAATAAATTTATAGAGACCCAGCAACACTAAGCAACATATACCATTCCCAATGAGCTATAACTTTAGAGTGGCAGCGGGCTGGTCCACCTTGTGCCACACAGGGTCGAAGGAATCCCGGGGAAAAGCGGAATTTGGACGGCAGATTCCAAGGTTTGAGGTTACATTTTGTAGGTCGTTCGGAATTTGGCGGGAATTTGGACGGCAGATTCCAAGGTTTGAGGTTAAATTTTGCAGGCCGTTTCCGGCGATGCCCGAGTTTGTTCACGAAACGACCGGAAACAACCTACAAAACTTAACCTCAAAATCGATTTTTACGGCAAGATGGCGGCGCCCTAGGTGACAACAATGAACCAGCGGAACGTTCCTTGATGTGCCACTCTAAAGTTATAGCTCATTGACCATTCCCATGTTATGAAAGTGAGGCAAGTAGAATGGGCTCAGTTTTGTTCGGGATCTCAACTAAACAACAGTCAACAGTCCCCTATTTTTGAGTGATGAACATTGCTCCAATCGAAATCTTCTTGAAATTTGGCTATGAAGTCGAAATTTCAATAAATAATAATCAATGCGTATAAATTTGAAATTGAACTAATTTATACGTCTTAAAATTGTCAATTTACACCATGAAGAAAACCTAATCTATATGTCTATCACTCAGCAGCAGTCGTCTGTTGGCTGTGTCGTTTCAATGAGTCTCGACCATAAGCTGGAAAATTCAACACATATCATATAATCGTTTGCGCTGGGTCTCTATTTGTCTCTGATATTGGCCAGCGGCCAGTGGTGTAGCCAGGACTTTTTCTGGGGGGGGGGGGGGGGGGGTTTGGAGGTCCGAAAATTGTCAAGGGGGGGGTCCAAAGACACTAATTTGGTCAAATTTGTCTGAAAACGCAACAAATTACCTTTTTAAAGGGCAAATTTTGGTGTCAAGGGGGGGGGGGGGGACTTCCCGGCTACGCCACTGTCGGCGGCAATATGTCTCTGACGCTCTATATGAATTCGACACCTCCCAAATATAATCTTTGCGGCTGGGTCTCTATTTGTCTCTGATACTGGCCGGCGGCAATATGCCTCTGATGCTCCATGAATTCGACGGTGATCCGACATCGGAGGAGTAGGAGCAGTAGCGTCGCGTGCCATCTGGCAACAATGCAACTGCTCCATTTAAACTCATCAAATATATCGAATTTTCCTTGTGCACTGTGCACCCCCTGAATTCGATCTTTTACATGAGTTTAAATGGATAGAATACATTGTTGCCAAATTGCACGCGACGCCACTGAGTAGGAGTAAAAAAGTTGAGACGTCAGTCCTCACTTCCTCAGGTCTCAGGTTCAACAACCCATGCACTCCTCCGTAGCCCGACCAACTGATACTGAGGCAGTAAAGGCAGAGACAAAGAGCAACAGACAACACCCAACATCCAACCAGAGAAAAACCCGCTGCTGCCCGGTCACGCTCCTCATGGGCTCACGGCTCACACTGATGACACCACCTCCAACCGGGCCGCACCACGGAATGGACAATGATGTTAATGCGCTTCACGTTTCCCCTCACACTCTAGTCACTTTCCCCTGCGCTATTTTTAGTGGCGCGGCATTCACAATCAGCTTTACATCTAATTCAAGAGAAAATCAGGGGGCAAACAGATTGGAAAGGGTCAGCACCAGAGCTGCCGTTTTTCGTATAATTGATTGCATTTTTCCAATTCACCGATGATTCCACCGGTTGAGGAAATATTTCACAGTTCAGTTCAGTGTCGTCGACGACTTTAAAAAACTTGGGGTTATTATTTTAATAATTTAACGGCAATTAGACTGATTAAGGTGATTCCATGGCAAACTCCCCAAAATTTTAATCCGATAGATGGCGTTACTTGCCGCTGGCTCCGTAAATAGCCGTTTTTGACGGTTTTCGGCTGTTTACTCTGAACAGATGAATAAGAGACGAAAAATCGGAGTGTCAGCACCTGCGTACTTTTTTGCTTGATTTTTTAAGCTAAATACAGGCCAAATTGGCTCAGAAATAAAGACGTAACTATGCAAAGAAAAAATCAAGCGTGATTTGAAGTTGTATCAGCAAAGATTACAGGTTTAGGTTTCACCTGTAATCTTTGCTGGTACAACTCCAAATTACACACAATTAGGGAACAAGGGGAGAAAAATTCGAAACCACCGAAAAACTATAATCATGTTTCAGGTTCGCTATGGCTTGGAATCTGATTTGCCGTAGAATCAGTTTAAGTGAGCGAGAGGAAATGAGAGTATTCTCTCTCGCTCTCATTCATGATTTGGAGCGAATGTGTTTTTATTAACTGCTTTTATATTGCTATTTAGCTAGGGTTAGTATCTTGAAAATAATATACATTCAAATCATCGTGAAATATTACAGAAATATTCTGAATTCTGAAAATGATCTGAATGGTGATTCTCTCTCTCTCTCTCTCTCTCTCTCTCTCTCTCTCTCTCTCTCTCTCTCTCTCTCTCTCTCTCTCCCTCTCTCCCTCCCCCTCTCTCCTCTCCCTCTCTCTCTCTCTCTCTCTCTCTCTCTCTCTCTCTCTCTCTCTCTCTCTCTCTCTCTCTCTCTGTCTCTCTCTCTCTCTAAGTAACTTATTCTATTAATATTTGTCATCATTGTTATTACTTATTTCATTAATTTACTTGTATAACTTTATTTATCTTATTTCATTATATTTAAAACTGTGTGAGCATTACCCCCTCCTCCCCTCCTCAACCCCTATATTTTGTTTAATATTATAGAGAATGAGCTTTATAGCCCTAACTTGCTTTCCTAGCCATAATTTAACGCATTGTCTAAGTTAATTTAGTATTATTATAGTTTCTTACTTGTTTGTTATTTTATGGCTAATAAATTTCTCTCTCTCTCTCTCTCTCTCTCTCTCTCTCTCTCTCTTTCCTTCTCTGCTCCCTCTCTCTCTTCTCACATTCTCTTCTTTTATAAATTTTTAGTCCATCTTTACGTCCACCAGAGCTGCGGAGTACAATCCCATCGATAATGTTTTTGATTCCTAAATTCAAATTAAATTCCCAAATTCCTGGCCGAGATTTGAACCCGACGTATATGTAGAAGATTAATGTTTGCACCTGACGCAGTATCAGGCGGCACGAACCCGAGGACCACACGCGCATGCGTACTGCACTCCCGCTCATCGGCGAATCTTGAACCGGGAATTGGATCCCGGATCAGTCCGCTAAAGATACTCAAGGTTGTCTAAGCAAGATGAAAGCTGTTTCGCCTCGCCCATCCCCCATTTCCCTCCTTCTCCTTCTCCTTCTCCTTCTCAATCACTATATCCTTCGTCCTGCAATTCCCCTCATCGTGGTCTGGACTCGTCTCTTGCCATTGGTTGGTTTGCCATATGCGCGGGAAAACATCGATGTGTGGATGTCGATGATGTTCCACCAGCGAGGACCACTCCACTGATCATCAGGTGTATAGGATGGTGGCGGCACGGCGTACACTGGATCAGAATTTCGATTTTTTTCGGAGATTAAAAATTACAGTTTTCGGCTCCATAATACACGGTTTTATTGATTAAAAAAAACGCGTATTTATCTAC
The DNA here is from genome assembly GCA_011764245.1 of Trialeurodes vaporariorum. Taxonomy (NCBI): domain Eukaryota; kingdom Metazoa; phylum Arthropoda; class Insecta; order Hemiptera; family Aleyrodidae; genus Trialeurodes; species Trialeurodes vaporariorum. The sequence continues at coordinate 17,873,451 of VMOF01000024.1, read as the reverse complement.
TTGAAATCGACCGATCAGATACCAAAGATTACCTTATACATACAGATATGGCACAAGCTATCTCGCCCGTGTTAAGTGAAAAATGGATAAAACGCCGGCCGTGATACAACCAGGCATACAGAGGAGATCATAAAGATTGCAGAATTCTGGTTCGGAAAGATTACTTTTCCCTCTTTTCCTGTGTTTGTTTACTGAACTGGAATCAAACATGGAATTGCGAACAGTGGAACAATAAGGCATAAGGAACAGATTTTCAATGGGAGAACATGGAAAAAGTAATCTTTCCTAGTCAAAATTCTATAATCATTATGATCCCCTCTGTATGCCCGGTTGTATCGCGGCCGAAGTCAACTTAACGAAATTCAGACCTATGCAATACCTGTAGGTATAATTAATCTTTGTCAGATACGGTTTCCCATAATATATCGAAAACCGTGTTTTATTTTATTGGAAATGGTTTCGAAAAGCAGCACCAGTTGCAAATGTGCTAAAATAGAGATGAAGACCTGTGTTAGATAGAGCAGACGCACTTTTAATCAGTGGCGTAGCGTGCAATTTGGCAGTGTTGCAGTTCGTCCATTTAAAACCATGAAAAAAATCGAACTGTTGGGTGTCCGGTGAACACCGTCGCATTCAACCTTTTACATGGCTCTAAATGGACGAACTGCAACGTTGCCAAATTGCACGCTATACGCCACTGGATCCAATGTGCGGTGGCAGTGGCTATGTTGTGGTGATGATGTTTCGGGACAGACTCGGTCGCTCTCTGCGCTTATCATCTCTCACTGGTGCGGCTTTAAGTAGACCGTGACCGAGGTTATACTTCCAGTTTTACAGTGAATGGAACCGGACCGGACCGGTGCGGTGGTGTATATATGAATCGTACTGTATAATACGAGTGCAGGACTTGCAGGAGGCAGAGTTGCCAGATTGGGGTGGAAAAGCCGTATGCTTTACATTGATTTAAATGGGGACGATACGGCTTTTTACCTTCGATCTGGCAACACTGGCAGGAGGAAACAATCATGGGTGCGCCGGCCGTCGCGTTGAGCTCGGGAAAGTGAGACTTGTGATGTGAATTGACATAACCAAACAAGGTTGCGAATTTTTCTCGTCTTTTTTTTTTTTCTCCAGAGACAAATAGAGACATAGAGCACTACGCTAAAATACATAGGGAAGATTTGAGGCACACCGAATTTTCGGAGATTCAACAAAATAACATGTAAAACAACAGTCAACACATTTTGATGTCGGATGGTGTTGAACGGTGACAGACATTCGGTAGACACGGGGAGGATAGACTGGGAAGTGTAGAGAAGGGTGCTCAACATTCAACTCCCTGCGACGCGACACGGCGTTGACTGTTGTTTTGTTGAATCCACGAGACTTTAGCGTGCCTCTGCTGCATCCGTTAGTGCTCCGTCTCTGTTTGTCTCGGTTTTTTACTGATTAATTTGGTTTTTGTTTTTGTTTTTTTGTTTTGCTTGATTCGACAATAAATGACTGGCCATAATGTGACTGCATAGAATTTTACTTCCATGGCTTATGCGATCTGAATATTGCTCGTACCACTATGAAAGGATACACAGAAAAAACACAAAGAGAAGAAGAAAAAAAAACACTTTGGTAATGCTGACAAAATACATAATCGGGCAGTTGCAAGGGTCTGAATTGTCGTGTTTTTTATAAAGAAAATGAAAGTGCTTGATGAGCTGAGAAGAAATATGCCTTTGGTTTTTAGATGAGTCCCATTGTTCCGGAGATGGGATTTTGGCCCGAAATACATTGTTTTAAATGGGAATTCTGCGTATTGACGTCACTACGCCCACGATTTTTTACAACTTTACGCTTGTGTAACTCCAAAACCGGGACACTTATGAAAAAACCAAAGGCACCGTTGTTCTCGCAGCTTATCAAGTACTATCAATTTCTTTGTAACAAACACAACATTTCAGACCCTTGCAACTGCCCCATTGCGTCGTATTTCACTGTAGCCGCAACTGTAGAGCACCAATTCCATAGTGCCATAGTTTGGAATTTTAGAAATTCAAAGAAACACGGAGAAAAAAAAGAAACATCAAGAAACATCATTGGCGTAGCGTGCAATTTGGCAACGTTGTGTTGTGTCCATTTAAACTCACAAAAAAGATCAAAATAATGGGTGTTCGGTGAACACCTTCGCATTCGACCTTTTACATGGGTTTAAATGGACCCAACACAACGTTGCCAAATTGCACGCTACGCCACTGGGTGCGTCATCTGTATAGAAAAATCTCTGTTCCCAACTTTCATTTTAAATTATAGTAACCTATCGTTTATTTTCCTCGACGATACTATACTCACTCTGTCATTTTTCTCTCTTGTTCATATTTCGCGGTAAATCTCTCCGTCTCCGTGAATATGAAATAAATCCTAAGAAAATCCCCGTCCCCCGGTCTTCTCTTCCCCTTTCCCTGATTTCCCATCTCCTGCCTATCCGTGACCAAGCCGTTTGGTTGTTGAAACAAAGCGGCTTTTAATCTCGAGAAGAAAAACTCTCGCTCTTTTTGTTGTTCCCCCACTCGCTTCTTTGTAGCTTTTTGTTAAATCCTCCCAGCATTTAAAAACAGCGAAATCCCCGCGTAAACCTTTTTTTGTCCTTTCGACACGTGTTACGCTTCTTGTTCACAACGCTCTTAATGGGTTTGTTGCATACTTTTGCTGCAGCGTTATGGAGGGTTGATTCTGGTGTAAAATCGCGTGAAAATTACATTGAAAGCATCATAAAGTCTGAAAATCCACTCATAAACCCACAAAAGACCTTTAAAGGAAAGCCTAAGATGGCGGTTGAAAGGGCGAATCAACCCTGCATACATGCACCACGAGCACCTAACGATGGCCGACGACGGCAATTTATAATATGATGGTTAGAATGTAAACAAACGACTCACTTCCTCAAAGTATCTACATTTTGTGTCTTTCTGTGTGTTTTTTCCAGTAAATTTTACTTTCTCGTTATTGCTTATGATTACTAAGGTTGATTTTAAAAGTTTTTTGTCGATTTGCTATAATTCTGAGGAGGAAACGCCGGTCGTCGGCCATCTTTGCTGCTCGTGGTGCATGCATACAGGGTTGATTCGCCCAGAGGCGTCATTTGAGGGGGGTAGGGTGGGAATTTGCCCCCCCCCCAAGGATTTGAAGTCTGGCCCAAAAACGGGAACAAATTATATTCATGAGCGCAAAAAAAAAAAAACCATCAGATTTTTGCCCCCTCAGATATATGAACCCCCCCCCCCCCCTTAGATATAGATCATGGTTTAAAACATTGGCGCGTATATTACCTCCCCCCCCCCCCCTGCCCCTTAGATACATATCATGGTTTAAAACATTGGCGCGTATATTTGAATCCGCATCAAACTACCTAGTGTACGTTTAGCAAATCTATATTTTTATTGGTCGTTAACTCGATCTTTTGCATGGGTTGCAATGGACAAAATGTTTCGTTAATTGATGGATTGCATAATCGAATTTTACTATGTGGCTCGGGTAAAAACGGCTTTGCATTTTATCATCCCACTGGAACTGTTTGTTTGGCAACGATGGGTGAGTCCGATGATGTATACCCGAGCCTCGTAATTTGTACTCGTTCCGCGAAGTGGGGGCAAAAAGAGGAACTCATCGGTGAGAGACAACAATAAACAATGCTCGCCCTGATACTGTCTATAAATGGTTACTTTGACTTTGGTGTTTGGTGTCCCCCGTAAAGTTCCGAACTTCAAATCTTCGCCCAAATCTGATAATGAAATTTGCTTCATGCTGTACTTCAAGTGATGCGTGGAATCTATACCAATCAACGCTGCAATGTGTCCATTTTTTTTTAGTGATGCGCAAAGTGTCCCTTTGTCTTTTTGTAAAGTTTATTGAGACCCTCTGCGTCGCGTTTGATGGTTTTTGTTTTCATGTCGGATCGTTGCATCGCATCAATTGTTTCGAACAGTGCAATGTGATGACTGATGACCGACGGATGGATGGATGGTGCAAAGACGAAGAAACGGGGCGTCCGTCAAAGTTCCCCTCGTATGCATCGTCAACCGAGCGTTGAGAACGGGAAAGTCGCCGTCCGTTGCAACAAGCAGCAGCGATTTTCTTTCGTTCGACGTTGACGTGCAACGTGCATGCACTTTTGTTCCACGGATTTTTGTCATTCACCAAACATCGCTGCCAGATTTAATTAGTAAAGTCATGCGAGATTTATGTTGAGCCAAATGAAAAGAAGGCGGATTTTTGAACCCGACAACCTTGTCCTGTCCACTCTTCACCAATCAGTGATGGAGACTTCCGCAACTTTACTCAACACCAAGTCGCTTCGCACAGTGTTCTGAAAAGACCGGTTTCATGGCCAAAAGTCAGCAAAATAAAATTAACCGAAACTATCCTTCAAAAGCTTTCAGGTCGATTTTGACGCTCTTGTCCATCCTTGTTTAACGTACGTTTTTTTAATGGAGAAAAGAGAGAGATGTGGAACTCTCGGTGCGCCACTGTTACAAGGTAATCGGTAATCGTCATAACTTTGGATGGTAATTAAATGTATTTTTTACAGATAAATAGTAAACTTTAGGGTCTTTTCGATTAGATTTGATTCTTCTGCAACTAATATGATAGGAGGCTCGTAAAAAATCAGCCCTGATTACCATAAAATCATCTTCCGAAAAAACGATGATTACGATTACCTTGGTAATCGTGTAATTGATTACCACCCCCATTTGCCCAACTCTGTGCCCACTGCGCGTAGGTCAATTGTCTGTGACTTCTCTCAAATCACACCTTTTGATCAACAACGGGAAGAAAAACAAAATAGCGCAAGTCACTGGACGTAATCGCTGCAGTTGTGTATGAGTTTGGTCTTGGTATACACCTATCAAGAATTACCTAACAGAGCTAGACTATAGCGGCATCGCCCTGAAGTCACATAATTGCAAAATTACCGCAAGCCGCGCTAGCCAAAAAAGGAAAATTATCGAAGAGAAGGAAAAGAAGGAAAAAGGGATGGAAACTCAACGAATAAATTGAGTCTCTGTCATTTTAGTGCAGTTTGTCTGTGATATTCAAAGCCCCGGAATTTTAAGGTGGCCTTCCTTAGAGTCCCTGTATATTAAAAAGTGAATTTTTGCGATCGAATTTCATTCACCGTCGTATGATATTCGATGGATTTGCATTTTATTTTGCTGATATTCGATTGTTTCGTTGGTCTCACCGGAGACCGTTGAATTCAAACAATTGGAAATTTGGAAAGTAAAGATAGGAACGGGCGATCAGCCGATCACGTGACTTCAACTTCTGTATCTATCTTTTTCCAGCGCGTAAGTTCAAGTAGGAGGAGGGATAGAGTGAGAGAGAGAGAGAGAGTGAGAGAGAGAGAGAGAGAGAGAGAGAGAGAGAGAGAGAGAGAGAGAGAGAGAGAGAGAGAGAGAGAGAGAGAGAGGAAGGAAGGAAGGAAGGAAGGAAGGAATAAAAATTCTTGGATATACGTATAGCCTCGATCCCCGTCCTCCCAGTCCGTTTTATGTATACCGTTATGTATTGTCTTTCAAATAAATCAACGAAATTTACCGAAGGTCTCCAAAATGGACAACGTATAGTATTATGATTGACGACCGTCGATTAATAATACTATAAGATCAGTTATGAAAGAGATAGAACACCTCTTTCGAAATCTAGATGGTTTTAGCAGCGCGCCGCATTGCATATCCAACTCGGCGTGCGGGGCGATAACTATGCGAAGACGTGTCGGTGTCGCCGTCGGTCTCTCTCCGTTGAAATTGCTTTCCCATAGTTTCATACGACGCGTCGCGTCGCGGAGGGCGCATTTATTGTTACTATGCCTGTTTCCTATAGGAGTTGGGATTTTTCCTCTCCCTTTTCCTGCACTATCATTATTATGTTATGTTAAGGATGAAGGCACTAAATAAGCACTTTTGATCGCATGAATACGCGTCTCGACCGTGCTCGTGCGACGCACGACGCGCTACGTTACTATACGTTCCGTCATGAGAAGCATCAAAATCCTTGACGCCTTCCTCCTATCCTTCCTTATCGTGTGGAACTTTGTTTTAACTGTGGAACAGAGCGGCCGTTTTGCGTAGATTTAATGGCATTTTGATATTCATTGAAGCTTCCATCGGTTGAGAAAACATTATAAGGTAAGTGACCCAAAGGTGGCCATACCACAGAATAATACAATCAGAACGGAAACTCTGTCGGATTTTGAAGCAAATTCATTTCACATCCGCCATGTTGGGATATAGGATGTTTGTTTACATCTAGATTCGCTCGCGAAAAAAAAGTATAGGACGTGATCCGCGAAATTTTCATTCTGAAAAGCCATTAGAATAAAAGTGAGGCCGGAAACTTAAGATTTCTTTCCAGAATTTACAGAAATAAATGAGTTTCAACACAAATCACACTCGTCCGCCATGTTGGGAAATAGGACCACAGCGTTGCCTATTGGTGCCGTTAAATTCCAAACTTGCGTCCATTGGCTCTTATGGGAGTTTCCGTTCTGATTGTATTATTCTGTGGCCATACCTATGGTTGGGACCAATGTGCACGTATAAGTCAAGAGAGATAAAAAGAACTAAATATGTCAATTTCCTATTCAGACAGCTGGCTATCATATATATTAATTTCATTTTTTTTTTTTTTTAATTTGCTTGTTTTTGCGGTTTTTTTTTGCGTTTGAAAAAAGTAGAGTTTTGACATCGCGCAAAACATGCACCTAAGATGGCCACCCCTAATATTTTTGATGAATCTAAAGGTGGATACCCCCTTTTAAATTTCATTAATACGTATTCAAATGCTATTTTATCGTTCAAAAACGGAATCTAGACCCTAGTTACACCAGAAATTATAATGATTGTGATGAAATGAAAGTCAAAGGTGGAATCAATTTAAGGGCCTAGCTTTCACGATTGTTTACCTCCGTGAAAATTAGCTGAAGACCTGCGAAAACGGACGTTGCACTGTTCCGCGCCGCCTGAATCGCCCAATGCTCTTGATTTTTGGAGTGGGAGAAGCGATATAGCATCCTGCTACTCAGCACTAAAGCCATCAATCGTCAATTCGTGTAATTAACTGAGATAAGCTGGGGTGGGCCATCTTAAGAGCCGGGCCACCTTTGGGTCACCTACCTTAGAGTTTAGTTCTGTGTATAACTGTAATGCACGAAAATACTAGCGTCTTTTATCTTTTCTCAACCGGTATAGAGTCGTCGATAACTTTGAAACTTGCGGATATTTTAATTCATTAACGGTGTTTCCACCGTTTGAGAAAAGATTACAGATAAAAGTATTTTCGTGCATTCCAGTCATATACTTTGGATTGAGCTATGTAATCTTTTCTCAACCGGTGGAATCATCCGTGGAATTAAAAATGCCATTAATTACACGCAAAGAGGCAGCTCTGGTATGTTTAAATCAAGAAACCCTTGATGGTTGAGATAACGCCACAAGTCAATCAAAGCTTTTCTTGATGTCTTTCTTGATGAAAAAACACCTCTGGGTTCAAAAATTACGCCTCCTCTACGCTCCTCATTGGCGAGTCACCGCAGGGGTTAACGCTGAGAACACACTAAACTGTAGAGTGCCCTCGATGAAAGTTTAATCACTTTTAATTAGGATTGGGGGGGTGTCAGGTGCGGGGATTTAATGTCATGAGACATCTTAAAAAAAAAAAAAAAAAAAAAAAAAAAAAAAAAAAAAGTTAGAAGGAGGGATTCTTTCAATGCTATTCCACCGGAAGTGGAACTACCGTGGGAGAAATCTTCGATAGTCCCCACGAATTAAATGCATAAATTAATCTCAAATGCGACCGAGTCTTGAAATGCCTGGTAATGGATTAGGCTCACGTCGCATCGCGGTTGCTTCGTCTCCTTAACCGCTATCCGCAGTCTCTAGAGAATTTGCGAGAACGAACGGTATTTAAGAAAATTGAAAGCTTATTTAAAAGAACTGCTTTTTCCGGTCTTGGCCGCAAAATATTTGATTGACTAACAGTTCGAATCGATCCACGTGTAAAAGAGAAGACTGCGAAATTCCCCTCTCTTTGAGCTGTGATAAGGGAAGTTGGCACTTTCTAACTCGCCCATGTTAATAGGTACTTCCAAACAAATGCTCCCTTTTCTCATGGACCGTGAGTTTCCAAGGAGATACCCAAACTTTTTAAAGCATTTTTAAGATATTCTGATTTGGATTTTTTCTTGTTTTGATACACATATTCGTAACACATCGTGGTTTTTATGAATATGTTTAACCCTTTAAAGACCAGGTTAGTTCATATGAACGTCAGTTTTCCGTGTGTAAAGGGAAGGTAGTTAACTGTTCGTACTCGGGGGAGTTGAAATTGCATATACGACGGATTGAAGGCGCCAGAGGAAATCTCATCTTTTTATACTACATCGAGAATCGTGTTTATTCGGAATCCTGATACTGGAACAATGTGAAATAGACTAGGGGTGAAAACCGAGTATATTCGGGCTTGGTCCATAAGGGGTTAATAACCATCTATAGTGAACTTCGACGTGCTATTAAAGTTGATCTTAGTGTATAAAAATATTGCGTTACGTTTCGAGAGTAAATTTTAAAACAAATAAAATGCCTCTTTGGATCAATCGGGCGGTGGTAATTTAATTCTTTAGTATCTGGTAGATTTAGATACATTTATGTAACCTTGGCCCCCCCTCCATTTCAGATCTTTTTGGCCGAAACATCGTCTTGTATTTATGGAATGGTGTTTCTAATTTAGTTTTGCAGTCTACAAATGTATTTACTGTTCATTTTATTTTCTGTTTTAGCTGGTCTCTCAACGGAGAGGGGATACTTCGGGCCATGGACAGTGTGCAAACAACAGCTCTACGGCCGAGCCAGGTGTGGAGAAGGAGTATCCAGGTTTCATCCAGTTGGTGAGAATATTTTAGAATATCCCAGAATTTTCCAGAATTTTTTCCCCCCGCCTCTAGTTAAGGAGCAAAACTTAGAGTGGGGTATAAATGTTGTTGCTATAAGTTTGACTGCAACGACTTTAAGCAAAGACGATGACGTAAAAATGATGTGAAAACTGCAATGTACTCACTGGAATACCTGTTCCCTCGTCCCAGCATATTTTCTACCTGTGATTTTTTAGAAATATTATGGTTTCATCGAAAATGCATGAACAATTATCTTGATTAAATGTCCATTAGAAATTCTAGTCTAGAGAGAGCTAATTTGATTTCGAAAAAAGAGCTTACATTTCTGTAATGTGTTCGCGAACCTGTCTGTGTAGCTGGACCCATGACTCTTGTAATGTTGCTTGTCTTTTATTTATTCCCATTTCTCAGTTTTCTTGACTTCTTTATTAGACAGTTTGTTGTATAAGTCCATAACACCGGACTTTGTACAAATCATCAAAGAGTCTCCAGATGACGGTAAGAATAACTGAACGGTTGGTAACCCGACATCCTCAGTCCCCTTATTCTTCGTTTACCGTTTAAAAGGCAACACTTCAAGATTCCTAAAGGCTAGACCAATTCAAGGAGTTTTTTTTTTTGGTTCAAGTCTCTGAATTGTGCTAATTCTTTTAGTACTTACTGCCAAAAAAAAGGGCTGCTAGCACCGGCAATCACATATTATTATTATTATTTTTTTTTTTTCTGATTTGCCAACTTTTTTGCGTGTTTCAGTTGCTGTCAAAGTGGCGGGTCTGTTCGCCGTAGGATGCGTCGTTGTCCTAGCCATATTTTGTATTCTCAGTATTCTTCAAATTGCAATGGTTGTCTCCAAAGAACAAGTGGTCATGCCCTACAGTTCGGCCGTCACAACAAAATTAGCCTTAGCTCTCGTTGCAGGTAAGCACATCATAAATAAAAGTATTTTTACTTTCCAACTCCTCCGAAAGAGTTGAGAAAGGATTGTGATCAGAAGCAAATTTCCCTGCTGCATTTCTTGGTCAATTTCTTAAAATCAATCGGAATGTAATCTGTATTTTATAAACTTTGCAACAGCAGTATATATAGAGCACGAATTCCTACGGATTTTAACTAAATAAAAGCCCGGATGAGCACACCGTAAGAGCATTAAAAACTTTTCAACAAATCATGAATGCCCTTTCTAGAATCTAGAAATTCAAATAGTTCGCTCACAAATTTTATATCAAACAAGCAATAGTCACCAAGTCCAGTCGCTGAACGAGGTTTTTGCGCGGAACGCAAATAGCAACTTATCTCACAGGCCGGGATGGTTTTGGGGGGCATATAATATTTTCTCCGAATTTTTTGGGGGTCAACATACGTTTCACGTGTCTCCCCGAATTTTCATATTTACCTCAGTATGGCCGCAATAAAAGCTTGCTAGGATACTCCGAGACACCCTGTGGATCACCGTTGAATTTTTACGAACCCCTTCAAATCCTTGCAAAATGGCAACCCTCATTGCTTCTTAACATTCTCTTGATTCTTCGATTACAATGTCAAACCTCATTATTCTAGATATGTACTTACTCTCCCCACCCCCGCTCTTTTTCATTCGTGGAGCTTTAGACTGCGAGTAGGAAATCAATTTTTCGCATTAATTTTAAAATACGCAGTCGCCAAATTTATTCTGAATTCTATCTATCAAGAATCAAACATTTTAAAAAAAAAAAAAAAAAAAACTTGATCATTCCTGTCCAGGATTTTTCCGGAAGCTTCTTTAGTGAAATAAGTTTATTTGTCATGTTCAAGAATCGAGATTCCTCAATATAGGCTTATCAGTTGTACAATGCACTTTAATCCGACGCAACAACGATAATTTAACCAAGTAGATATCTGAAAGCATCTGATTCTTGTTTGGTGTAAGTAATATAAGTACATTTGTGAGCCTTTATATGTATACCTATACATATGCGCGAGGAATCTTAGGCCAAATTTTTTCTGAATTTTGTCAAGAATCAAACATTTTCAAAGAAAACTTGATTTTTCCTGTCCAGGATTTTTCCGGAAGCTTCTTTAGTGGAACAAGTTTATTTGTCATGTTCAAGAATCAAGATTCCTCAATTTAGGCTTATCTGTTGTACAATGCACTTTAATCCGACGCAACAACGATAATTTAACCAAGCAGGTATCTGAAAGTATAGTATCTGATTCTTGTTTGGTGCGTAAGTACATTTGTGAGCCTTTATGTGCGTATACATATGCGTGAGGAATCTTGGGTTTCGAGGAAGCCCATCGCTAATAAAGATTGCACCAACTACACCTCTTGAGAATTTCCAATTGTTATGTGTTTTTTCCTGTTTGTTTCGTTCCGTTTTTGTTGTTGTTGTTTTTTTTTCATTTCTTATCAACGTTATAAATACTATGATTTCAGCTCTTTTGGCCATCATCGCAGCTGGCCTGTTTGCCCTTCAAACGGACGATCATGAAAATGATTTCGAAGTCACTAGGGGTGAATCATTTTACATGCAAGTAAGTACTCACGAAATCTAACAATCTTTTATACAAAGTGGGTGTTTACATATAGCGTTTAATGCTCTGAATTCCACTACTAGTTCATTTTATGACCGGAATGAGTTTAACAATAATATTTTTGATGATTCTTGCTAGGAGGACCACATCAGGGCCGGGCCGGGCGGCTCGTGCGATTTTGCCACAATTTCTTTCCTCCATTTGAATTCGTGTATTAATTGATTCTTTAGTGAAGCGGCGCGCTTCGACACCCTGGTAAAAATGACGACTATAACCGTTCCAAAAACGACTATAAACATAGTTGGCCAGGCCAACTATAGATTATAGTCGGCAACTATGTTTACAGTCGTTTTTGGAATAGTCGTATAGTCGTCATTTTTACCAGGGCAACAATTTCAATTCAAATTTTGGAACATACTAGAAAACATTCTGATTGCCAATCTAATATATTCCGAATTTAGAAGAAAATTAACAACCGCGTCACTCATCTCCCCAAATCACCATTTTTCATTGTAATCCAGGCGATTTGAAATCCTTCAATTTCAAGAACCCTCCTGCACAGAAAAAAATTCTTTGGTTGTGCCGAAGAAACTTTTGGTATGAATGTGACTCAGCAAAATACTTTAGTAGAACTGACCAAAGATTTCGTACGCATAACTAAAGAGGTTTTGCTGGGTGAATCAAAGATTTGGTAGGTTCGACTAAAAGATTTTTGTTGGGCCATTTTTCTGCCAAAGGTTTTGTCAGCGCTTCACTAAAGTATTGATTTTATTATTTTCCATGTGCTGATTGACTTTCAAGTTTCAATCAATAAATCGATTGAGCAATCGATGTCTATACTGTCGCAAAGAAACACACTGATGCAAATAATGAGTCAAGTTGGCGTAATAATTGTCAATGATTAACGGAGCTCTGTATATAGCTCGCGTGCCGTCGAGTTTTTGACCTGTAAAGGAATCGAGCGATGTGAATGAGCGTAAAGACGCCGGACGCGTATCAAAGAAAAGGGGTGAATGAATGCGAAACATTACTCGCAGTTTGTAAAACCCTCTATAAACGAGCGCGACGAAAAATGAGGTGAATTATCAATTATTCAACAAAACGCAACACAGACACAAACACGTGAATATAGAGCAGTGGGTGCGACGCACATGGATACTTGTAACTTGAATACCTGGACATCAGCAATCAGCATTCATTAGCTGAAAATACAATTTTGGCTCTTGCAAACTTTTGCTGTAAGCAAATGAATAGTCCGATCTGGTGTAAAAACCAGCAAAAATCACGAAAACCACGCTAAGGAAGTCTAAAAATCAGTAATAAACTCATATGTATAACTGCTATAACGGCAAGATCATAATGGCGATTCAACGCAGGTATCATGGGAGATTCCTGTCTAATCTCCCATGATACCTGCGTCTCTCCGCCATTAAGTCCGATTCTGAGAGTGAATTTCGTGCTTTTTTAAGGTACTCATCGTCATTTTTACAGGTTTTCATGCAAGAATCAACTGTTCAATCCCGTAAAGCAAAAGTTTGCAAGATCCTCATTTAGGTTAAAAAAATATCCCCGTTTGGTTTGAAGGTGCAAAACATCTATCTGCGACGCAAGGGTTAAACAGATGTGTAAGGAAAGTTTGATGGGAAGGGATAAGACAATCCTCGGCCCCTACATCTTTAATTGCTTTCTCTTATGGGGATCTTGCAAACTTTCTCTAAAGGGGACTGAAGAGTTGCCTCTTGCATCAAAACCTGTGAAAATAACGATGAGTACACTGAAAAATCACGAAATTCACTCTCAGAATCGGGCTTAATGGCGGAGAGACGCAGGTATCATGGGAGATTGAGACATATCTCTGTGTTTCCGTAGAGAAAGTGACATAATAGACTGCAGGAATCTCCCATGATACCTGCGTTGAACCACCATTACGAACTTGCCGTTACAGCAGTTATGCGAGTTTATTGCTGAATTTTAGACTTTCTTATTTTGATTTTCTTGAGTTTCGCTGGTCTTAACATTAGATTGGACTATTCATTTGCTCACAGCAAAAGTTTGCAAGAGCCTAATTGTTGCGTTCAAATGGGTAAAGAGAGAGAAATACACATTCCTAGATATTTATATGGTTGAAATTGAGCAATCAGATTCTAATTAAGTTTGTTCAGAGCGTTATCAATCCAAAGAGTTCACTATGTAAGTACTTATCGTTAGTCGGGGAGAAGAAGCAGGGGCGGCTCGTGCAATTTGGCAACAATGTCATCCCTCCATTTGATTGTATGTAAAAGAATCGATTCGAAAGTGAAGCAGCGCTTCACCAACAATCGATTTTTAAACACACATTCAAATGGAGCGAAGACATTTTTGCCAAATAGCACGAGTCGCTACTGACAAGAAGAATGTCAGTCGACTCCTTAGATTTTAAGACATTAAGACAGAGATCACCATTGAGATTCGTGTTGTACATTGTTTTTCATCCATTTAAACAGTGTAAAACAATCGATTCTCCAGGAGGCTGTTAGCCTCCTCATAATTCGATTATTCTGTAGCCTATCTCCAGTAGTCGTCAGGCGCATTCTTTTCCTCCGCGACTGTTAGCATGTCTGGCTAGCATGTCTGCAATCCACCGTGAACCGTGTATTCATCCCATTTGAACGTATGATATACAATCGATTCTTGAGGGGGCCATGGCCCTTTTACTAATCGATTGTTTCTCATGCATTCAAATGGGAATAATAATATGCAGTTACCAGACTGGTAGATCCACTTTTGCTGCAATCGAGTCTTTCCTTGTTCCACTGTGCAGCGTACCATTTCCTCAGTTTTCTTGTATCCATGGTAACAAAACAATCAAATGTCACGAAAGAAGGCGTTAATTTTATTGCACCCTCTCCTTTCTCTACACGGTCTGGCTCCCTTGTTATCGGTTCTTTAACCCATGACGTTCCATACCAAGCACTTACAAATTCATTCCTTCTAGTTCTGATTCCAGAGGTGACTTGAAAAAAAAAATTGATATCGTTTTTTCCTCTCATTCTTCAACCCAATCAAAAAATGTATTAATTTTGAGTTTCAATCGAATCTCCGATGAAACTAGTTATTTTCCATTGGTTTCTTTTGAAAACACAAATCGGCCAATTGCAATTTACGATGAGCTGCTTTCACCCGGTTCTTCTCATGGGGGAGTCCCATCTAATCAGAACTTTCTATGATGATAAAAGTGATTCAACCATGGAAAAAAATTTGCAATTATAGATGGGACTCCAGCATTGTGACCAGCTTGTTTGACCGCCATCTTTGAGCTTGGTTAATCTCATTTATTGAGCTTTTGAGTGTATTTCGAGACTTTTCGATGCTCTCAATGTGATTTCTGAACACCCTCTAGTTCGATCTTTTACAAGGCTTCAAATGGACGAACTGCAACGTTGCCTAATTGCACGCTACGCCATGCCACTGACCCGTCATTATATGTATACGGCGGCACTTTATTAAGGAATAGTCCCTTGTATGACCCGTATGGCAATGCATTGAAAGTGAGGGATTAAATAATCATTTCTGTCTTCCAGAAATTTTGAAGAATTTTGGAAGTCATCTTATCAATCAAAAAGCGATTAAGAGAGGAGGATCTACAAAATTCGGCATCTATGGAAAGCATTCAGATGTCAATGATACATGTAAAATGTAATATCATAGAGACAGCGAACGAATAACTTTGAATGCGCCTTTAAAGCCTTTGTTCCTTGTTATGCATGTAAAACCAAGAGAGGGGAGAACATATAGCCAATTGAATAATGTGACTGAAATAAAATTGATGTCAATTATAATGGATTAATTTTTCTTCTCGCCTTTCAATTCTCACGGTGTTGCCATTTCAACGAAAACCAAAATATTCCCTTAAACATGAAAAAAAAATAATTACATAGCTTCATGAGGTGCATCAAGATTTTCCTGAAGCGGGAAAGGGCAATATGACATTTTCATCGCTCTTTAAAGATGATCTTAAAAGCGAAGATCTGCTTTTTCGTTTACTCACAATTGATTTTCATGCGTCGTGATTGTAGTTTGTGCTAAACATTCGAAAAAAATAATATAGCTGGATAAAGAAAAAAGAAAAAATAACTTTAATTTAAAGTTTAGTTGATATTTGAATTGCTCTACACACCGATGCATATTTTTATCAACGCAACTTTTTTTTTCTTTCATACTTATCTATTTAATATGTCATCAAGCTGAGTGCTAATTTTGCTTTTATATTTTTCTGTTTTAGATTGGCCTTCTTATTCTTAACTTTTTGTTATTTATTGTTGCTCTATACGATGTCATGTTCTCGAGACGCCTTGGAGGGGATCCAACAATGTGTAACAGGGATCCTACTGGGGCTGCTGCAACCACTTTTAATAATCCAGGATTCCGAGAAAAATCGTCAATGCACCCAGGTATGTTTGATTAGCTGTGCAAAAGACTGGAGCAAAACTGAGATCAAGTGTTTGGCATATTATTTAATACCTACTTGTTTTCATTCTACAACTTATAACAAATAACGTTGCGATCAGAAAGCAACACTTTGCACAAGTGTAAATCCAAAACCGGGACTTTTTACAGTTAAAAGAAAAAAACCGTAGCAGTAGTAGGCACCTTTATTTGTTCTCAGCTCATCACACGGAAAAAAAGATTAGTGAAAATAACCATACGGATACCTGATTTTGGCACCTGCTAGATGTTATGGTAAACTTGACCAGAAGTATGGTACATTTACCGATACTTTGAGCAAATTCGACATGCAATCAGGTAACATCACCCCAGTACCTAGTCAAACATAGTATACTTCTAGTTTACATTACCATAACATCTAGCAGGTGCCAAAATCAGGTATCCGTATGGTTATTTTCACCGTAGTTTTTTTTCCGTGCAAGCACTTTCACTTTCTTTATGAAAAACACACAATTTAAGACCCTTGCAACTGCCCCATTTTACTTTAGATTCCGTGATCAATATTGCTGTCGCAAAAGTGCGAAACAGATCCTCTCAAAATTAGGATTCGGGGTTCCGGGGTACCCCTCTTGTGAATCCAGGTGTAAGCGGATACTCTGGGCATTTATATATTTTTCTCTCTCCTGCCTCCGTTTGAACACATGCGTGTTAGAAAAGGATATCAGAACGGCGGTGACAGGACTTTACAGCCCTATTCTCGTCCTTCTCTAACGCACAAAGTTAAAATACGGAAGGAGAGAGAGAAATACAAATTCCTTTATCCACCTATGAATCCACCCATATGATGGAGAAGATGGAGGTTCAAATAGCGTTGTCAGCTTTGAGTCTAAAATCTGTACACTAAGAAAAATTTCCTGTCACCGTAACATAACGTTAGTTAAATACTTACCAACAGGAAATTCCGGTAGCTGTATAACCAAAATTCCACTAACTATAACTGGAATTCAGGTTATAGTCACCGGACGTTCGGTTACGTTTAAAAGAATGGGGCTGTTGCACACTTTTGCTATGAGCGATTTAATTGTCGATTCTGGTGTAAAAAAAACCTCCAAAAAATATATAGATGGCAGCAATGAAAACTTCCGAAATTCACTGCTAAACTCAATAAACTCTTTTATGCGCGCGAGAGTAATGGTACCGTAGGGCAGTAATAAAGGGAGATTCCTATCTTATTTCATCACTCTCTCTATGCTGACAAGGAGGGTTCACAGACCAATTAGTCACCAGAGAGTAGTGATTAACATCCGGTGAATAGTATCTACCGTGGCACCTGGAGACACCGGTGTCAAAATAAAGTCGTCTCTTATTGGTGGTCTCTTCTTGATAGAGTTACAGTATTAATAAATGAGGATATTCCATTTTATTTGTGCCATACTCCGCCATTACGCTCGCGCATTTATATGCATTCTATGAATTTCGGAATGAATTTCGTGAGTTTTTCAGTGCTACTACCTTTATTTTTAGAGGTTTATACACCAGAATCTACAATTAAACTGCTTATAGCAAAAGTTTGCAACTGCCCTCTGTGTATTACTTTCCTAAACGGAATTCCGGTTGAATTAACAGGAAATCGTTTCTTAGTGTGTATATATTACATTGATTCTTTTGGGAGATATACAGCCCCAAGCGGCAACACTCCAGGTTATACAAAGAAACCCTTTCTTTTTGTGATTCCACGAAACTGAATCGAACATAGAAATAAAATCGCTGATCGAACTCATCGAAAAAACCCTCGCGGATCAAACGATTTTAAAAACGTGCAAAAGCTACACCCTCCTGTTGAATGCGCGGCGGCAGAATGTCATCAACGACGATCAAAGAGGGTGTCGGATGCAGTGTTGCCTGATCGAGGGTAAAAAGCCGTATCATCCCCATTTAAATCAATGTAAAAAGTACGGCTTTATTACCCAAATCTGGCAACACTGGTAGGATATCGGCTGCTGCGCGTTAGACAGCGCTGCCAAATTACTCACAAGCTCATCACTTTTTCAGACGTGGAGAGTGGTTGGAATCTATCCCATCTGACAACACTGCTGACCGTTGAATTTTATTTCGTTTGTTTTCATTGGAGATGATAGTAGAACGCGCGCAGGGTTTTTAGTCCATCACCTTGTGTCAGTGTCACTACCGGGTACAGGGAAAATAGAGTGACTGTCAAAAGATCCGAGTGTATTTTCCAATGTTGATTCCTTCTTAGCCTCTCTATTAGTGCCCATTGCTGTGTTTCGCACCTGTCATACTTGTACGGCCTTTGTTCTCGTTCTTGGAGCGTGTGTTGACACACATTTTTTTGGCAACATTCTTGATTCCAATTAAAATTCCGCCAGTTTATCGATAAAGTTCTAAAAAAAAAAAAAAAAAAAATTAGCCAGTTTTCAGACGAATTGTTGTCTATCGTTGTCTCGTTGTCGTTGTCGTTGTCTATTATCGTTGATAATATTAAATTGAAGCTCGTACCTGAATATTAAAGAAAAATAAAGAAAGACTACTCAGATCGGGACAGATTTTTAACCTCTCAATTTTTGTTGTATCTCTATAAGTTTCGTTTCGGCAAAAAAAAAAAAAAAATAATCCCCCCCCCCTCTTTTTCTCGACCTCTTGGAAACGCGCAATTTTAATTTTTCCCTATCGTGATGCGGACGTTGCTCTCCATCAGCCGTCTTTTGTCGAAACATAGAACTGGAAATCAAATTATCACGCCTTTTTGAGTATATTCAATTTGACAAGGATAAGTTTCCAGGTGAGTGCTGAAGCAGTAGTTTTCTTTGAAAATAAACGAGGTTTTTTATAAACAGGGATCAAACATAAATAAACAAAACCGAATCGCAATCACATTTCTAAAACTCTAAATCCCTTACCATGTGAAAAATGTGATTTAGAAATGTGATTGCGATTCGGTTTTGTTTAGTATTTTTCTATTGCATCTACGAAGAGAGTATTCGTTCATATTTGAACCTGAAAACTTTAAAAAAGACTTTGCACAAAGTTTCATAAAAATTTGACTTACACTTTGTGCAAGGTCCTTAAAAGACCGCGTTTCTATGACTGTGTGATGTGTGTAATGTAATAGGGCTGAATCCTGCATCGAGTCGAAAACAGCCTGATCCATGCTATATTGTAAGCTTGCATTTTGGCAACGTTGCATTTCGATTTAAAGATAAATGAAAAATTTCGAATGTTTTGGTGTTTGAGTGAACACCCATAAATGTATGCTTTCACATGGGTTTAAATTAAATGCAACGTTTCTAAATTGATCGCTACACCACTGATTATAAGGTTGGTGCACCGAAGGCGGCCACTATTAAGATTTAAGTCAGGTAGACCAAAAACCAATTTAATATGTAACTTTAATTCTTTTTTAATTGAACGATAACACTCTCGTAGCTGAAAACGGTACTAAACACCAAAGATTCACCTCAATCACGTGGAATAGTAGAGCCAAGATTCAAATGTTCGCGCAACCGGGCTTATGCAGTAATGCAATCGATACTGTTATATTTTTCACAGAGTTTTATTTCAACTCACACGAGTATGAGTTCATCGTTGATGTCCATTCAACCCGCAATCGATCGTTCAATTTTGAGGTCATTGGTACCTATATCTTTCGAGTCAGAGCGGTGAATCTACTCTATAGACACTATAGTTCGTATTATGATGTCATTATCTTTTTCGCTCTATATTAAACCAGTCAAAGAATATCCTCTCGGGGTATAGCAACAGAGTTTATGGAATGCTTATATTATATGGCACCACTATTGCCATACGAATAATTTTTGTCTACTCGTTGTCCTCTCTCCGCGTGCGCAAAGAA
Organism: Trialeurodes vaporariorum; assembly: GCA_011764245.1. NCBI lineage: Eukaryota > Metazoa > Arthropoda > Insecta > Hemiptera > Aleyrodidae > Trialeurodes > Trialeurodes vaporariorum. The sequence goes on along the minus strand of VMOF01000024.1, from coordinate 17,853,703 downwards.
TAGGAAAATAAAAACACCATAGTGTTTTTGAAAGGTAAAAGGCGTGTTTTTTATATAAATTGACGTGCTCTCGCGCCTTTGATTTGCGTTCAGGCAGAGCAAAGGCGGCTTCGGAGCTTGAAGCAATGAAGCCATAGTTCGACTGTGGCAATATTTTATATCCACCTCACAGTGTTGCCAGATCGAGGGTAAAAAGCCGTATCGTCCCCATTTAAATCAATGTAAAGCGGACGGCTTTTTCATCCCAATCTGGCAACACTGCCACCTCAATCCGGAAACTTGTCCGATTGGCGATTACCCCACGATCCATGACCACAAGGCTCGATTCGGGAGGCACCGATCATAATTCCTATACAACATCTTTCTCTGCCGATAGATTTGATGTATCTGGCATTGTGGAACAACTCGCTCTACTTGGGGGAAAAAAGAAGAAAAATGTTCTTGAACTTGCAATGGATTGCCGTACAGTGAGGCGTTACATTCCTTTCGCAAAGCTCAAACTTTCGTAAAACTCAACGCAGTGACTAATGCTTAGAGGTAGTTTCAGAAGTGTAAGCGCACCTAGACCGATAATCTTTGGAATTTGTCAACATTTCTGATATTACTCGATGAAAATTAATGGAAATGAAATTGAGTGCACTTTTCAATGAGGAACACTGTAAACACAAAAGAAGAAAGTCAGGGGCAAATTCGGCGTTGATTTGAAGGAATACAAGTTGAAAATTTGCCAGATTATGGTTTTGGTGCGCCTATACATTTCTGAAACGAGCTCAAACACCTTCCGTGGTGACTCATTCAATTTGTCAACCATACGGATTTGTCATTAACCTACATATATGCAAAAGTATCGATACCTTGTGCGGGTGCAAAGGAGCCTCTATAGAATTCGATTGTTTTACTTAGGTTTAAATGGAGAAAATACGTTGTTGCCTCGTAAGAATTACTGAGCATGTGCACGCAGTCATTGCGCAAAAGCAAAAGTACAGCATTAAATCTAGCAGCGTTGGATACTGTGAATTTAAAACCGTGAAAAATATCAAAATATTGGATGTGCGTGTGCCCGTGCGCGTAGTGCTTCTCGCTTCGATCTTTAACACGGGTTTGAATGCGGACCCGATGAATCGTTTCCCACGCTCCGCCACTGGATCATTGATAGGGGCCGGTTCCGAGGTAGGGTTTTAGATTATTCAAGGCCGTGTCATATTTTTGCCGCAAAAATGGTATCCGACAGAGGTTTAGATAAGGCTTCCGGCCCTCGCCAAATGTTTTATGGGGCCAGTCTGAAGGAGGCACCTATGTTAAAACGATTCACATCTCTGTCAGAGTTGCTGTTTGACGTGATTTTCATGGAATTCCTAGATTCAACGGTGAATTCACCATATATATGTTGGCTAAAAAGACTGAGCAGTCTAATTAAGCAGTATGACTGTATCGCATGAAAATACTCTCATCTGAAATCATTTTAGCTACCGGTGGATTCACCATTGAATTTAGAAATTCCATGACAATCACGTCAAAACGGCAACGCTGATGATCTCTGTTACTTCGTACAGTAATTGTGACTGAGGACGAAAATTTCTTGAATCAATGTGCTCATCTTTCTCAATTTAATATTAAAAAAAATCAACCAGAGATCTTCCAGTGACTGATAACGACCATTTACCTGTTGGTTAAATTCGTACCAAAGACGAACGCTAACCTCAAAATTTCAATCTGAGCATCCTGATATGATTATAGATGGTAGGTACTGAAAATTGATTAGATCCATGCATTATTGACTGTTTGAGCGTTAAAAAAAAACAAATAATCCGAGAAAGTCCTTAATCAGGAAATAAGGGTAAAAATGTACCTTATCATAAGACCTCATTAGACCAGCTGGATTATTGGAACCGTAAGAATGAAGAAAAATAATATGGGCAAATATTAAGACAGCTAGAACAAAAGGGGAAAAAAGTGAAAAACTCTAGACCCATTTATCATAACCCGCTCCCACGGATGATTGAAAATTCTTTAGAATTTCACTCTTGTGCGCCAAAGTTGCCGCCTCTCATCTTTCGAAGAGAAAGGAGCGAAGGGGGCAGGCCACGCTCGCCGCACCGCGATACAACGTATCACATTTCAAATTCTAACCCATTCAGTTCATCCGAGAGTAATAACAAACTGTTTCGGCTGTAAAAACACTTTAAAATAGATCGATCCTGTTATTCCAAAACATTGCATGAACCTTCACGTTGTCGAGGCAAAGCGAAGCGATGGCAGTAGAGAGGCGAGAGGGAGGGTTTCTTAATGGCCTTGTTCCTTTATTTAGTGCTTATGATTTTGATGGCATTTTCAAGGCATAGCTCCGATCGCTCCAATCACCCTCTCACTCTCTTCTTTAACATACCTTTCTCCTCGTCTAAAGGTATTTCCTTCTTCCATCCTCTTTTAATTATCTTAATTTCACCTCTCTTATTTACTCGGGTCTTTGCGTTACTTTGCCGCTCAGTGTTGTCACTTGGAGCGAAGATGGGTAGTTGAGTAACTTCACTGCGCTTACCTATAAACCTCCTTATAACACACCTTGGTTTACAGGATGTCTATTAAACCTCATAAAGAACCAAGATTATTTAAAATTCACGCAGAGGTCACCATCTTGTCATACGTAAATTATTAGAAAGTATTCTGTTTTTTTATTAACAATAGTTTAATTGTTGGTTTAAAGTTTATTTAACGAATTGTTGGCAATAATAACTTACACAAAGTAAGGTTGAATTATTCATATTTTAGGTTGAAATCGAAAAAAATAAAAATGTCGATGCTCCTTTAAGTCGAGTTATGACAAATTAACCAATGTCAGAGAGAGGTTGCTGTATATTGGTGATTTTTATGGCAAGATAAAATTAACATATGATGAAATAGGCAGAAAAACTAGGTTCTAAAACATAATTTAACATGGGTCTTTTAAAACCCATTAGAAAAAGCCGTTCACAGTAAGTTTCCTTCGCTTTGGCCTTTGGAAGAAAACTGTAAAAAACAAAATCATAATTACTTATTATAAGCATTTACAAAGCATTTCGTCTTTGATCCATGAAGAGAGCAATTCAAAATATATTCAAAACAACTCACACGCGTTTGCCTTAAATAACTTTTAAGGGAATAGTTCTAATTCACCAAAAGTTATTATTATTCATCACTAATTTCTTGATTTGACCTTTCTACTCCCACAAAAAACACTTCGCGTCAAAATAGAAGATAGTAAATCGTTCACAAAAAGATAGCTCTGAGAAGCTTGTTTCAGAAGATATGAGGTGCGGATTTCAACCGATAATACTTGGAATTTTTCAAAGTTATTTCTGACAATGAATATGAAATGCTAGTTTTGAAATACTAGACCTTCCATCGTAAAGCTCCTAACAATCACCATGCCAAAGTTTCAGGCAAGTTTCGTTATTGAAGGAAGAAAAATTGAAGATTTGCAAAAGATTACCTATCGCGTGGTTGAGCTCCGCCTGCACTTCTAAAATGAAGAGTGGTTTGCCAATTCTTCTGCGATCTTCGGCAACAACGGTGTGCCTTTTTCACGATTCAGTCGTGAGATTATAAAAATGGTCGTTCTTTTTTTGGAATAAACAAGCGCTTTGGGTCCATTACACCAATGGGCGTAATCTCCAAGGATTTAATTAAAAAAAGGATCGTCAGTGTACTTAACCTCGATACAGCAATAACATCATTAAAGCCGTTTTCGTGGCTATGTGATGCATTGAATCTCGATTTTATGTCCGCCAAAAAGTCAGAACCGTTATATGTATAGATAGTTAAATACCATTGATGATCATTTCGCGATTCCAGTGAATGAGGAGACGGAGAAAATTTAGTTAAATTGTATATGTCCGTCTATAGGCAGCAAATTTGTTTTTGTGGGCACGGAAACAAAAATTGTGCTTTTGAGTCTGGTCCTTGGCGGAAATAAATCAATTAGTCCAATAGCATTTTTGCTGCGGATTTTTTACAAAAAAATATTTGGGGTTGTTAAGAGCCATTTCGCCTGAAATTCCTTTAGATGAAAACAATCTCAAAGTTAGTACACAAATGATAGGTTGGCCACCTGGCGCAGGGGCAAAAAAAACAAAAACAAAAAACAAAAAAGTTGACTTATTTAAAGTGTTTATGAGAGAAGAAAATCGAGCATTGTAAAAGAACATATATAAGACAAAGACCGTAAAATTCATTATGAGACTATTGTAATCCATCCGCACAAATATTTGTCACTAGCGATAGCTAAGAACGTGGAAACTGGTGACAGCTGTATAGTGGCGTAGCAATAATTCAGCAACATTGTATTTTATTATCCGCATCCAAGCCCACGCAATTAGTCGAACTCGAAAGTACTCACCATGTCACCAAGTACCAACTTTGTCTATATTTTCTATGAGTAGTGAATGGACCAAATTCTGCGTTACCGGATTTACGCTACACCTTAAGCTTTTGATCGGTGTAATTCATAACTGTATGTATCATGTTCGGAGGATTTAAACTTTAAAAGAAAATCCCAATTTTCTTGAATGTGCCAGTTATTTCACTAGTTTGCGATAATTATTCAGAGTACAGGAATTTCTGAATGATTATAACTTTGAGGATTTAGTTTCTCCATTTTACGAAAATACTTCACGCATCTACCCTAAAGCTCATGCCACACCACGAATTAGCTCTTCGATCACCTGTAGAGGTCGTTTCAGAAGTGTAGGCGCACCTAGACCGATAATCTTTGGAATTTGTCAACATTATGCCTCATGTTATAAAATAAAATCTAAAGAAAATGAATTAGAGCGTCAGCTTTTCATTGAGGAACGCTATAAAATCAAAAGTTTAAAGTCAGAGGCAAGTTTTATTTTGATTTGAAGGAAGGAAAATTGAAAATTCTTCTAAGATTATGGTATAGGAGCGCCTACACTTCTGAAACGAGCTCTAGCAAAAGTTTGCGAGAGCCTCATTGCAGTCGATGCAAAATCCCAAGAACTGGTGATAAACGTGGCAACAGTGCGAAGCACTGAATTGAGTTTGTGCCATACACCTACATTTGATGCGATTGGTGAAACAACAACGCTTCTTTCATGTATTTTAAATAGTAGATTTGTCGTTATTGCACCCAACGCCTCAAATGCATCGAGAGGCTCCTATATGGATATGGGGTTAATTAAACTCTCAGCTCATCGACAATCAGTTTGGTGGGACAGGAGAAGAGAAAATGGACAGCGAGGGGGGTGGTGGGGGGGGGAGGGCGAGGAAGGGAGGCGCAAAAAGCATGAATCGACAGCCACGATCCGCGAGTCGAGACAGATAGCTTCCGGACGATGATGTTTTGTAGTGCGGTGCTGCCTATATCCTCTCGGCGCGGCGTCAAGGACTGTCATGATACCGACACACAATGAGAACGGGGCTCATTAATTCGCCGGGTTTAATTGAAGTAAAGAACTAACTACATGATGTGAAATCAATAGCCATTGGTTCTTCTCTGCACGAAGCCATCCAATTGGATGGGGTTTTTTTTTTCTTTTTTGCAGAAAATAACTTAAAATTCTTCCAAACTACTTTACAGAGGAAGTTTAAATTATTATTATTATTATTTTTTTTTTTGGAACCGAGGAGCAAACCTTTTTAAAGTTTCTCACAGTACTTCTTTGAATTGTAGAGAGTTACATATACTTAGCATTTTTACAACATTGTATCCATTAAATTGGTTCCTAGTAAAAAAAATAATCAAATTGCGAAAATAAATGTTGAAAAGTCTCAGAATACTCGTAAAGTTAAGGCCCGTTTGAGACGATATGGGGCTCGATTTGTTCTGAAGTCCATCAAAAGAATCCTCAGGCCGCAGAGAAAAAATTGGAAGCGTAAAACATTTATGACTTATATGGGATTTCTCTGGAAAGCTCTTGGGCTGCTTTGGGTTGTCAATTCGTTTAACATGTTTAAACATATTTCAAACAAATTCCCTTCGCGTCTCTCCTTTGAAAGATACTTTATATCGATAACTATATAACCAAGGGTGCTGGACTGCAGATCGATATATTTTACGAATTCAATAAGATGAGAAATTACCTTGTGACAAACCACGTTATCCTTACATATTGTCCTACACAGTAAACGTTCTGTAGTGCAGATTCTTATAAAATGTCAACAAATGTATGCGCATATGAAATTATCGGAGAAAAAAAAAATTGATGCGTGTGAATTACTTGTAGAGAGTAGATCTAAAATTTTTGAAACTGCTCTTTCATAATCCACCTCACCTCTGAGAGGGTTGAAAGATTAAAATTAAATCCAAGAACTCATTTGCTTCGTCCCCCGTGAGCCAATGCAAAAGAGCCGCGAGGTATGAGCGTCGGTCTGAATTGTCAGTAAACAACAATAAGAGCAATTGCAAAGCTAGTCAATGGAAGTCAGGAGCTAATATACCTGTAGTGTATATACGTAGCGCCGCTCAACACTCAACAGGACGTACGGTTTCCGCCGGTTGCGGCTGTTGTGTGCCGAGCGCGGGTAGCGGAACACAGTAGAGCGAGTCAATAGGATTAGCCAGACATGGCGGGGCAACTTCAAATGCATATACACCTTTGTTAATACGCAACATAGACGTTTGTAAGTAAATTCGTTGGTTTGATTGTAAAATTTCCTACGAAAACCATTCTGTTATAGTTTGTTTTTGGGCGGTAAAAACGTTAAAAATTGCATTTTTAGTCATGTAATTCATGTCCGACCCCTCGCATTGACTCATTACACTGTGCGTCGGGACTGACGGCAGGCAGCCTCGGCTTTTGCAAGCCTCTCATTACGTGTATCTGCATGAGTGCATGGTCTGGTCCGCACTTTATTAAATCTCCAAAATCTATGAACCTAACACGATGCGACACCAGCGATTCCAACTATAAACCATCACCTCGCTTAGTTTTAGAATGCCTCATTGCTAAACTTACTCTGCTTTATAATATTTGTCAAGGAAAAAACGGTCTTGACGGCCCTTAGCAAGTTGAGTAGCTAATAATTCATACCTGACCGTAAATATTTTGCTCACCCCTAAGTCTGAAGGAGCATTTTGTGACTCGTGACTTGCCGACCGGACATTAGAACTTGAAGCACTGGCGGCTCGTGGAGGTGAGGCGACGAAAATGAGAGGTGCACAGGATTTTTTTTGAAACGCTCTTCACATGAACTTTTTTGAAAATTTTATGTTCCATTCATTCTTTTTGGACTATTGAAACAAAGGATGATGGAATGATAACCATTTCAACCTTTATATTTTACTTTATTAATTTTTTTTTCTTTCTCCAACTTAAAAAAATGTGAGGCGATGACTCCCTGTCGCCTCACTTGCCTCACCTGGCGAGCCGCCACTGACTTGAAGTCGAAGAATCAAATGTGACGCGTCACAGCTCACAGGAAGGAAGATCGTATTTCCGTATCCTCCAAAAATCAGGAATGAGTCATGAATACCACTGCACTACGCTATGTGGTCTGCGATCCAATTCAGGGGCCATAAATCACTGGAAAAAGTAATCAAAATAAGTACCTACATCAATTTTGAGCTTTCGTAAGCTTGCGATTTATATCTTTTTAGTGGCATTTATAGGTTTACAGTAGAGAAAACCTCGAATTATCCGAACTAATATGACGGTCGGCCAGTCCGGATAACGGAAAAGGGTAGTTCGGAGTCCGTTACTGACAGTTACTACTTTTCGTGAAAATACTGAAAAGTCAATTTAAATACTGCAAACTGCTTTAATTTTATACTTAAAATATTTTGCTTGATATTTACATTTTACGACTGATTTCTAAAAAGTTTGATTGTCATTTACCTATGTAAAATAATCCTTAACTTTCTTCTGCGTACGGCCAGCAGGTGAGGAATATGCATCAACAAAAGAGTTCGGATAATTGCTGCACTAATGTGCTAATCTCTGTCATTAAAATTGGCCATTGGTCAGTGTTCGTTAAAAATAAAATGGGCTGTTTTCCTCAATATTCACTCGTACTTTTATTTGTTTCAGGTGGAGGAATATCAATGACTAATGCCAGCGGGAAACCGTATTTGCCGAGCACCAACGGCAGTATCGCATCCATGTCCACCACTTTATCATCAAACGGATCGACCACGGGCTCTGTTTCCAGGACGGGCCCTCTACGATCCAGCTTGAAGAAACCGCGCACAACGGTCGATGGGCTTGGCATCCAGAATCCTGGCTTCAGCGGGACCTCGCCGACCCTTTCAAGGAACGGTAGCGTCAAAAAAGTCCGAATACAAACGCACAGCACTGCAGTTTGATGTAATTATAGTCATTTAGATATGTTGTTGACTTTGAATTTTTAATCGGACCTTTATCGGGCCGGTTTTTATCATTTTACGAGATGGAAACAATAAAAAGAAAATGTAAGAGAAGGGGAAAACCACAGTATACTCATCCTACACAGTAGCGAAACTCTATAGGAGCGCTTTGGCGAATGCCGTTTTTTAATGTAATCAAATGGGAAAATTGAGTTGTTAGCCATCCTTGGGGACGCCACCGTGGCGTCTAATGCAAATCAAATGGAAGATGTTAGTGTTATCCACCGACCATCGGGAGGCATTTGCCGTTTTTCTAACATTGAGTTTCTCTACTGTGTAAAAGATGAGTGTACTGTGGGGAAAACTTCGATTTCTTTCATTGAGAGTGTATACCAAAGCAATTATGTAAACATGAAGAAAAATACAACCTGCTCTACGGGCCGATCATCTCCCTTTTTGTAAAACTGATTGTTAAGACTGTCTATAAGCAAGTCTGTTAGTCGAGCATTCTGAAATTTGGTCGTTGCTATGGTAACCGCATTGTTAAATTTCCCTTTAGCGAAAGGATATTCATACCTGTCAATTAAATGACAATTTAACGACTGTTACCAAAGTAACAGTCAAATCTTACAGTTCTCGATCAATAGCGTCTCTCACAAACAATCTTATCGGAAAAAAAGGATCGCTGTGTCCTATCAGACTCTCCATAAATCACCCGCAAGTTGCTTTTCGTCCAATCAAATCAAAGGCGAGGATGCACAACTTGCGGGCAACTTGCGGTGAGTTCAAGGACCAGGGACCAAATAATGTTCGGCCCCGAGCGTAACTTACGCACGGTCACATGACCGCGCATAAGCTCTCTGATTGTTCCAAACCGCACGCAAGATGCACGCAATTTAATGCTCGGAACCTAACATTATTTGGTCCCTGAATATTGTTTAGTTCCTGTTAAACTTTGGCTTCTTCTTTGTCGCTAAAAGGCGCTCCACATCAATTGAAATCCGTTAATAAATTTTATCGTATCTAAATCTTTATAGTACGTACACGAATTGCAAAAAGATCGTATCCCGTGCTAACTTTTAAACCATTGTCGTTAAACGAATCAAACTTGGCGGATATGTACCTGCCAGCAAGTTTCATATCTTTAACTCCGTTCGGTTGAAATTAGGAGAGAGGAACGGACTTTTTGTACACCCTGCACACACCTAAACTATATGACAATGTTCGATGAAAATACTGAATTCAAAACTGTGTGCGCTTCTATGGAAGCAATTCTTTTTTAATTTTCTTTACATGTGCTCCGTTGCCTTTCCGTTTTACTAGGCCTTACAAAATCAATTCTTAATCACTTAATTATATTTTGAGTCATCAGTCAACGACCGCGATCAATAAAACATATTTCTTTCAGTATTGCCAAATTGGTTGGAAATGAAAAAAAATTACATTGAGTGACATGGGGAAATGCGTATCAATATACGCAAAACGCCAGTCAGCATCTATAAACTGTTTTAGTGACGAGGGGGAAATTTAAAACCCAGGAATCTGATTGGCTTAGGTATATGTATGTTTATTCCCAACGTGAAACTGACATCTAATTGGTCAATTTTTTACTTCCCGCTCTTCACTAAAACAGTCTACATATTTATTCCTGAAGACTGACCCCATTGACATCATAAACGGGTTTGCGTTGCTCAATGATGCGCAGGGAAGAGAAAAAAGTTAATAGCCATACAAGTAAGACACAATTTTACCGCTCAATCAGTATTACTGTGTTTCGTTATCGTTTGCAGGATGGATGCAATCCAAGCTTTGTAAAAGATTCTTTGTGACCTTTTGAAATGATCTAGAGAGATATATGTGTCATTTTTCTCTCGAAAATTTTGCAGCTGTTATAATACCCGTCCATTATTATTTTTTATTTCTAATTATTATGATGTAAGTAAGATATTATTTTATTCAGTTATCTTCGTGTGTATAGGTACTCAAAGTTTTGTTTCTAAACCAGAGAGGTTTATTTTATATTTGTACATAAATAGATGTACTTCACTTCCGTTGCATTATGTTGGTATAAGTAGTCTATTGCTATTTTCATTGTAATTATTCTTGCAGTATTACTCTAGTTTTTCCTCGTAGATTATTTTTTTTTATTATTATTTGCATTGCGCTTAAGTGTGATATAGCCTAGATTTTTGTAAAAAAAAAAAAAAAATGTCTTAAAGTTTCAATCCCCCCCCCAGATCCGCGGTCTAATCGTCAAGAAAATCACAAGTGCTTTATGAAATGAGCCATGCAAAGCAAGGCTGGCGATTTGTAAGTCACTAAGGGAAATCTCAAATCCAACGATGCTTGACTGATAAACACAAATACTACAGATTGAGGAAGTTTCCATTAGATATACGAACATACTATTTGAATTGACTCGAGTAAGAACCATCGATGGATTTAGGGATCACTTTAATTACACTTAAATAACAAACAAGTACTAAATATTTAACGGTTGCTCTGAAAAGTCTCAACACCATAGTTGATTCACGCGCATAGTTCATTGTGACCTTAAGATAGATAAAAATTGAATTATTCCGTCCATTATTTCCTTCCAGAATAAAATTTCATTGCAAAAATTTTCTTTTAAATCAAAATCTAAGAAACATAAGTCTTTGAACCTTTGAAGCAAATTGGGTGTATAAGAAGGACTCTAAATATGAACTAAATAGCACGATCATTAAATTTTCAGAAACTTTCCGAAACTCTTCCGAAAATATTTTTCTCGATACGATCGAGCCTAGTGAGGTTGTCTCATCAAACTTTTTGTGTTATTATTGGGCGTGATTTTAAAAGGTCGTCAACATTTCTTTAAAAGGAATCTAGTCTCGAACACTTTCAATAAAGTTTTTAAGATACAAAAGTATTTGAATGACTGTTACATTGACTGTTTTTTAAAAGAACCGCAAACCCAGGCAGTTCAATATTTTCCTTTCTGTTTGGTATAACAGTCAGGCTCGTAGAATGTCTCTATAAGCTTGACTTTGATGCTCAGAGCATTTAAAGATTGTAAAATAGAATGGGCAAGTATAACAATGACCGTTGTTTGATGTCAAAATAAAGTGGGCAAGATCGAACATTCTGGACTTTTAGTTGCCAATATTTAAGAGACCTAATTGATTTCAAAACCAAAAATGTGCAGTGATTTGAAACCAGAGTAAAATTCCCGCTCGCGGATGCAGCGTTATAGTTTTTCGCCTAAAAAACAAATGTTATTTTGTTTCTTTCAAGGCAAGATCGCATGGAAAATCTAACATTATGTTGGCATCACTCTACGTCATTGATATTGCAATCGATTCTAATTTATGTTCTTTGGTCGTGTTAATAAAATCTTACTGTGTTTTTAGACTTGACCGGGTGACTACCGCCACTTATGATACTTGATTGAATTTCTCAGACCCAAGTTGCTTGAGTCAAAGAATTGACTGAGCATAACACGAGTTACGACTGCATTTTCTAATTCCTTTACAAAAATTTGTATTGCGTAGTATTTATTCCATTGTTGTATTATCCTTTTATTGTTTTCAGTTTCGTGCATTGATGCTAAAAGTAGGAATATTGTTGGTTAGTTTTTACTGTAACTTATTAAATCGTGCAATACTATTCTCGAGTGCATTGTTTAGTTTTTTCAAAAAATAGAGAACGTGGAAATGAAATTGGCAAAGACTATGATATTAAAATTAAACAAGCAGATAGTTCTGACACTACAGTGTCAGAGAAGGCGCACCTTGAGCAAATTTGGTCCTCATAAGTCAAATTCCATTTCCAACATCTCAAAAATAATGTGTCCAGTAAAAAGCGGGTCCGAACCTGGATGCGGCGAGTGGGTAGGGGTTAGGACCACTACATACGATCTCATACGGGACAAACCCTTCGAATATTCCACCACTTCAGAAAAAATTGTGCAGCAAAAGTGAGAGTCCGAACCTGTGTGCGGCGAGTGAGGAGGTGTAGAACCCCTACAGACAATCTTAGAACAATCCCTTCGAATTTTCCACCATCTCAAAAAAACTTTTACAGCAAAAGTTCAAGTTCGAACCTGTATGCGGCGGGTGGGGGGGGGGCACTACGGACAATCTCAAACCCTTCGAGTTTTCCAACATCTAAAAAAAATTGTCCAGCAAAAGTTAGGGTCCGAACCTCTGTGCGGCGAGTGTAGGAGGGGGGAGAACCACTACGGACAATCTTAGGACAATCCCTTCGAATTTTCTAACAACTCAAAAAAATTGTCCAGCAAAAGTTTGGGTCCGAACCTGTGTGCGGCGAGTGGAGGAGGGAGGGAATGTAGAACCTGCACTACGGACAATCTTAGAACAAATCTTTGAATTTTCCAACAGCTCAAAAAAAATTGTCCAGCAAAAGTTTGGGTCCGAACCTGTGTGCGGCGAGTGTAGGAGGGGGGAGAACCACTACGGACAATCTTAGGACAATCCCTTCGAATTTTCTAACAACTCAAAAAAATTGTCCAGCAAAAGTTTTGGTCCGAACCTGTGTGCGGCGCGTGGAGGAGGGAGGGGATGTAGAAGCTGCACTACGGACAATCTTAGAACAAATCTTTGAATTTTCCAACAACTCAAAAAAAATTGTCCAGCAAAAGTTTGGGTCCGAACCTGTGTGCGGCGAGTGTAGGAGGGGGAGAACCACTACACGGACAATCTTAGGACAATCCCTTCGAATTTTCGAACAACTCAAAAAAATTGTCCAGCAAAAGGTAGGGTACGAACCTGTGTGCGGCGAGTGTAGGAGGGGGGAGAACCACAACGGACAATCTTAGGACAATCCCTTCGAATTTTCTAACAACTCAAAAAAATTGTCCAGCAAAAGTTTTGGTTCGAACCTGTGTGCGGCGCGTGGAGGAGGGAGGGGATGTAGAAGCTGCACTACGGACAATCTTAGAACAAATCTTTGAATTTTCCAACAACTCAAAAAAAATTGTCCAGCAAAAGTTTGGGTCCGAACCTGTGTGCGGCGAGTGTGGGGGGGTGTAGAACCACTCCGGACAATCTTAGAACAATCCCTTTGAATTTTCCAACATCTCAAAAAAAATTGTCCAGCAAAAGTTAGGTTCCGAACCTGTGTGCGGCGATTTGGGGGGGGGGGTAGGACCACTACAGACAATCATTGAACAAACCCTTCGAATTTCCTACTTCACATCACTAACCGTACGTAATGAACAATCAAATACTCACAAAACAATTTTAATAAATGTATTGCATAATGCCACCCCATTTTAAGAAAACATTGACTCGCTAACACAATTTAACTTAATTTTCACCAAATTGTGGTGCACGACTTTAATTTTCAGCAAAAGTATAGCCGCTCACTCAATTTCCCCATTTTCTCCAATTCCGTCTTGTTTTCTTTTTTTCTTATAGCGTTTGAAGATATTTTTGCTCAAAACTGTGTGCTCACTCAAGTTTCAGTAAAAAACAGCACATACGCTGACATAATTTTCAGAGGAAATTGACTCGGTAACACAAATTTCAGAAAGAAATGGGGCGCTGACTCATTTCTCATCATGTGACGCTAACCTAATTGTAACCAAATTGTGAGGCGCAAACTCAATTTTGTGCAAAAGTCTAAGCGTTAGACTTTTAGGCATGACTGATCCAACCTCAACACACCTAATCAGTCTCTAATTCTGATTATTAGCGTTAAAAATATTTTTGGCTCAAATAAGCGCTCTCACCTCAGTATCAGGAAAAACCGATGCGCTGACATAATTTTTAGAAGAATTTGATGAGATTACACAATTTTCAGAAAGACATGGCGCGTTGAGTCATTTTGCAACAAAAAAAAAAGCGCGATAACTTAATTTTCACCAAATTGTGGTGCACGACTTTAATTTTCAGCAAAAGTATAGCCGCTCACTCAATTTCCGCAGTGCACACAGTGCAGTGATTAGTGTATTTTTTTAACACATTATGTTTGTGCAAAGTTTTGTCAAAATCCATCCCATTACCTAATGATGGACTCCAAGCTTAAAATTAATTCCTCACTTTGATTCTTTTTTTTGGTCGAACACGCTATTTTGATTTTTTAAACTCTCTTAAAGGTTGTCTATGGTAAATGTAAGGGCTACTTTCTTTTGTAAACTAATTGTAGATTTTATTTGCCAGATTTTGTCAAAATTGATTGAACCAAACCTGAACTATCCAAAATAATAGGATTATATTTTTATTTGCTCTTAATCCCAAATTTTTTGCTCAATCACACTTATATTACCTCTTGAAAAGGTCTAATCGGTTGTGTATGGTGATCAAGAGAGGAAAATATGTTAGTACTTTGATAGTAGATTGTGTGTAAAATGTTTCATGAAAATTCATCCAGCCATTATTGATTGACTCCAAGTTTTAAGATTGATTTCTCACGATAATTCTATTTTTTGGCTCGAGCGCACCTACTTTGATTTTTTCAACAGTTTTGAGGGTTGAATATTGTAACTACAAGTAGTTTATTTTATAGTAGGCTGGATGTAGATTTTTTTTGCTAACTTTCATCAAAATTGATTGAACCAAACCTGAACTATCCAAAATAATAGGATTATATTTTTATTTGCTCTTAATCCCAAATTTTTTGCTCAATCACACTTATATTACCTCTTGAAGTGGTTTTATCGGTTGTTTTTGGTGATACAGAGAGGAAAATATTTAAGTTTATTGATAATAGATTGTGTGTACAAAGTTTTATCAAAATTCATGGAGCCATTATTGATTGACTCCAAGTTTTAAGATTGATTTCTCACGATAATTCTATTTTTTGGCTCGAGCGCGTTTATTTTGATTTTTTAAACAGTTTTAAGGAATAAATAAAGGAACCATAAGTGGTTTATTCTTTAGTAGGCTGAAAAAAGATTTTTTTTTTGCTAACTTTCATCAAAATTGATTGAGCCAAACTTGAATTATTCCAATTTTATTCATTTTTATCCATTTTACCATTGATTTTAATGAAAATCATTTTTTCCCCATAACTACCTTAAAAGTTAAAATTTCAAAAAAACAAAAAAAGTACCTCTAGAGAATCTAAAAAGCAATAACTGTGCAAAATCTGGATGCATAAGAATCAATGGTTCAAAAGTTATGCCTAGGTACGGACTGACGGACTGACGGACAGCCGGACTGACGGACTGACAGACAGACGCCACAGATTTTTTTTGCATAAATCTCTCTAAGTAAAATACTTAAAAGGGTTAAGAAATATGAAAGTATGATGGAAGGATGTTCTTATGGATGGTATTAGACATGATAAGAGGCCATTACTTTGAATAAATCATGATTGACTTTGTCGTGAGAGGCCAGCTATCGCAACAAAATACCTTGAAAATCTCTGCGCCATCGCAATACTTTCTCAATTTTTCTAATTTCATTAGAGTGAGAAAGTAAAAACAGCACGTACGCTGACATAATTTTCAGAAGAAATTGACTCGGTAACACAAATTTCAGAAAGAAATGGAGCGCTGATTAATATTTCATCATATGACGCTAACTTAACTGTCACCAAATTGTGAGTCGCAATCTCAATTTTGTACAAAAGTCTAAGCGCTAAACTTTTAGGCATGACTGATGATGATCTCCGACAAAATAGGTGACTGTCAAAGGTTATAGCGGACTACCAAACTATATGATTAAGGAACCAGTTTGAGTGTCTCAAGATACTTTGAGACATAATAGGAGAGTGACAGCTTAAATCAACATAGCGTAGTACAACAGATGTAGCATAAGGTAGCATAAGAAATCAGAAAGTTCCTGGAGTACTAGAAATTTACTTGTAAATAGAGAAAGAGCGAAATAACTGCATTGAATAAATGATGCCTTGAAGCGCTAGGTCATTTGACGGGAGTTGCCAGACTAAATAAAATGTCAGAAAATTTGACCGCAAAGCACATTCCTTTAAAATTGAAAGAGGGCTGACTTCCTTTAGGACCTTCAAAACCAAAAATGTAGAGGTAGAGAAATAAGACGCATTTTCTTGTTTCGTTTTGAATAGGACTAAGAAATTTCACATACAATAACAACATATGATGGAAAAATAAAGCAAATCAGCACATCACACTATTCAGAGGTCCCAGTGTTGAACCTTTGAACTCTTACCAATTCACGAGTCATAGCTACTATAAACGCAAGCAGAGTAATTTTATTACGTTGAGCGTAAATAAATGGCTGAAAGTTGATAGGAAATATGGAGGAGGTTAGGGCAGGGACCACTATGGAAACAACGACAGCAGGGCTGAATAATAAGAGATCCTCTTCGATGCGCAGTAATTTTTGGTAATTAAATGAGAATTCTGAGTATTGAGATAAGGAATCTTCAGAGTTCTTGCTGTAGGGACTTTCCGTTTTGCGTTTGACCACACGCTATAATTAATTATAATAATTGCATTTACATGCAAAAAAACAAACATTCAGAACGGCAAATGATTGGTTCTCTTGATCACCTAGAATATATACCGGGACAATTTGAAATAATCAAAAAGTGAGGTTGGAAATTTTTGACATAGAATAACTTTAAAAAAACGTCAATCAATGAACATGAAATTACTCCCAACCAACTCAGAATTCAGTCGTGGCTGGGAGAACATTAACTTTTCATATGAAATTAGCATAAAAAAAACGCAGGACACAACCTAAATTTCACGACATCAAAAAAGCTCATTTCGCCATTTGATCACAAGGGGGCGTAGTATACTCTATTGAGTATCAGGGCGATTTCAATAGGCGCACGTTGTGCCAACGGTGCGCCTAAAACATGCGTAAGAATGATGATGATGGTTATGTAGGTACATACCAAAGAATGTCTCCAGCAGTTCGAGAAGTTTTGTCAACTTACGGAAACAGATCTTCAACCTTTTCAAGCTTTGTTTTTAAATTTATTTTTTTTCTATGCAGAGCGGCAGTTAGTTTCTTTTCTGTCTTTAATTAAAAATTAAATGATGCTGGAACGAAAGAAAAAAATACTTCACCATGCCAAAACTTTTGTTTGTCACATCTGAAATGAAATGATAAATGATAATCCTTCATTCCATTCACAAGTTTGTGTATCTTTCATGTAAGAACTTGTCGTATACGTGTTCCTTCAATCATCAGTTTCTTATGCCTGAAAATGAAAATTATATGCATAAAACTATAATGTCGCTGCATGTTCTCGCACGTTGAAAGTACTTACATTAAATTGATTTTCGATGCCTTCTTCAATCTCATTCTTATTTACTTGAAAATCAAATCAAATCAAAATGAACTTTTATGCCATAATGCTACACGTGCGGACTATGCCGGAGCTATGTAGGCGCCTTTACACGTTTTTAAAAGCACTCGAGAACAGAATTATTGTTTTACGAAGATGTTTGAATCTTTATTGTTTAATGTTTAATACTTGTAAAAAATAAATATATTTATATTTTCAATGTTGATATTAAAGATATATAAATAATAGTTTATATTTCACTTTATAAATTATTAAAAAAAAAAAGTAATAATTTAATAAAATTAATGATTTTATTTCGCAACTCTTTCAATGTTTTATTTATTTTTTGTTTTGTCATAATCGAAATCACGATTTTTGAAGCCGCACGTTCATTTCCGTCGCAAGGTAACGGTCAATTGGTGCTCTCTAGCCGTTTAATATTTAAGCCTTTAGATTGGTTAAAGTACACGAGATTGTATAAAATCAAGACTAAATTGCCTACGGATCAAAAAAATCCTCAACAATGAAGTTATCAACCCGAAAACCCATGAGTTCCGTGTCACGAAGCATTCAGAAGAAGTTAAACCTCGTGTTTTTTTGTACATGCAGAGTATTTCAAGAAAGTGTGATCATTGTTATTCAGAAACTTGCTACTCTGTTGAAATGGTTTACCGTTTGTTAGTTGAAGCAAATGGTTGCCAATGTACAAGTCTTATATTCTGATCTAGTTGCATAATTTTAAAGTGTAACGACGGAAACCCTAGAATTTGCGAAAGAAAGCAGTAAGTATACATGCAAACGAGAGAAACCTTATTTGTTATCTAACGATTTGCTACTCTCCAAATATACGGTTCATCGTATTTAGTGGAATCAAGAACGTGGTTAATTGATCAAATGATCAAATGTAAGAATTTATAGGTATGAAGCACCACAAAGCTCCATAAAGAATTTTGCAAAATGAAGACATATCTTTGTTCCAAAGTTATTTTCTATAATATACATACATGTGGTCAGCAATTTTTTAGTTTAAGCACGTGTACACTTTTGCAAATTTCATACTTGGATATTTGTCGACTGCATATATAATGCATATAAAAGAGGCAATCCGCGAAAAAACCTATTGTTACGTGACAGAGAACAAGAGCAATGCAAAAAAAATTATGTATTTGATATCTATTCGATTTGCTTATCTCTAAATAAGTTTAGCATTCTGCTATGGTTAAAATCACGATTCTTGGAAATCAAATCTCATCTATTGACCCAGTCTTGTAATTTAAAGGTGGTAAACCGGAAATCCGCACGTGTTGTGCTTCATAGGAATTTGCGAAACAGTTTAATAGTTATTTCCTGGTGATTGGCCCTTCTCTATAAAGATTAGTCGTCTGCTATTCTACGTGTAATTATATACTATCAGAAAACTCAATTGAAATCGATGATTGGACGAAAAAAATTAGTTTGCAACGTTTTGCGTCTGAATAAGTTTGAATTTAACCGATCAAGAGGAGAACTAACCAAAGAAACGATTGAGAGTGTTTGATCATCTCAATCCACCGATTATTATACTCATTTGATGATGAGTTCGTTTCAGAAGTGTAGGCACACCCAGACCATATAATCTTTAGCGAAGTTTCAATTCCTTTCAATCAATACAAAACTTTCCTGAGACCTTAAACTTTTGATTCTACTTAAAGCGTTCCTCAACAAAAAATCAACGCTCCGATTCATTTTCATTAATTTTTCGTTTTCAACATGATAAATACCAAATATTACTGGCTAGGTGCACCTCTGCGCCTACACTTCCGAAACGCGACCTCTAACTCACGTTTGCCGGACTGTCTGCACTGTTGCATCGTTCAAGAATGAAGGCGTTACGAATGTACAGCAATATATTATTCCGTCAATCTTCAACAATGCGGCTCATAGTTTTGGGGCCTGCCGCAATCGATGTCTCGGGCTAATTTTCATCGGGTAAAGAATCTAAAGATTGACAAATTTAGAAGAGGTGAATTCGTCGAAAATTTGGACGGAGAGATTCTTTTGGAACTTGTTGTCTTGGAATGAGTTGAAGCGTAGGAATTTTGCCTCAACGCATGAACTTACGGCAGAGATCCTTGAGAATGTAAAATATCTTTTGTCCGAACGGCCTTCACACTTTTTTTTGGCCCCCTTATAGACACAAAACGGGTCCTCGAGGGGCGCAAATACTGTGTTCCATAGCTTAGCGGTATCACGTTATACAAGCGCGGGTCTTTCGCAATAAATTGATACTTTAGGTCGATTCAAACAAAAATCAGCCTCTAACGCTAGTTTACTTTCTTTTAGGCGTTAGTTGAAAGAAAATGGTGTTATTCTCCATCGATAATTTTTACGAAAGACTCATGCCATTAAATTGTCGTCTCGAATGTATGGCCGACCTTACCTCAAATCAACCAGGAATCGAGTCCCTATCCGATGGAGATAGTTCACAGCTCGATTTGAGCAGCAATTCTTGATAAATCTCACGGTTTACAAACTGAGCGAAGGTATGCATCATCTTAAAATGAAGGAGTTTCGAATGCACTAAAATATATCTGCCATAACTCAGCAGCACTAGGTATACCTACCTAGTATTGGTCATTCATTTCATCACCCGCATCCTAACATTTTTCTCAAACGGGTCAATCGTTAATTACAGTTATCGATTAATCATTCATCTACTCGGAAATTGGAATATCGTTCGTTACACACCAAAGCTGGCTCTTTGGAATATCATTTCATTTGTAAACATGCGAAGTCTAACAATACCCCATTTTAATGAATGGTTATACCTTATTCTTGTAATCTCTACACCTGTATTGTATAGTGAATGTGTTCATTTGAAAAGGAAGACGATGCTTTAATTTTATTTCTTGTTTTATTACGGTCGACATATTTACAGTATCATACAAAACAGTGGTAAAGTTTATACATAATTCATGGTTAAAAACGAAGATTTATTAGTTTAACTGAAAATATAACTGTAGTATTTAAAATTTCGATTTTTTTTTTCATTTTTAATTTTTTTCTTTTTTTCTTTTTTCTTTAAGAAGCGGTTTCACTTTTTGCTGCAAGTTAGGAAAAAGTAGGATAAACCAAGACAAAACAAATGGAAAGGAAAAACGAAGAGAAACAGTTTTATCTACTCACGAGCCCTGCGCTTTTAATTCTGTAAATCACAAATGCATAAACCTGCGCTCCTTACATATGTAAACGCCCTTTACATCGGATCTTTGTGATTTTGATCGCATCAAAATCAAATCAAAGATACATCAATAAAATTAAAATAAATTATCCAATGATTAATTAACATACAGAAATCACGAAGTAAATATAAAAAATAAACAATTTTTGATTGAAGATTAATTTTTGACACCTTAAAATAAAACTTAGAAACTTGAAATTAATATTCTTGGCTGTGTTACTCTTTCTTTGCTGCCCCATGAAAATTTGAGGACCACAAAAATTCTAAACGATACATCCCATAAATATATTTTCGTGTGCCGTGTTATCTACTAGGCTTCTGTTATTGATACATCTCTTCAAATGCAAAGTTCTGCTAATGGGCCTCTTGCGAACTTTTGCCACACGGGATAGAGTTGATTCTAGTATAAAAACCTGTAAAAATTACGATGAGTACACTAAAAGATTACGAAATTCAGTCTCAGAATCGAGCTGAATGGCGGTTCGACGCAGGTATCATGGGAGATTCCTATCTAAATTCAGACATACCTCTGTGTTTCCAAAGAGAAAGTGGAATATTAGATAAGAATCTCCCATGATACCTGCGTCGAACCACCATTACGATCTTGCCATGTATGTAATTATGTAGGTTTATTACTGAATTTTAAACTTTCTCAGTGTGATTTCCGTGATTTTTGCTGGTTTTTATACCAGAACGGACTATTCATTTGCTCACAGCAAAAGCTTGCAAGAGCCCCATTGAGGGTTTTTCAAGAATCTCAGTTCTCATATCATTTTACCCCTGTTCTATTGAGATGAACGTTTCAGAAGAAATGTTTCTCTTTTTTCGGCTCACTCGAGATAATCTCTTTCCTTTTCCAGATCGTGCTTTTAGAACGAGCTTGAGGGACTGGACCGGATACGGAACCAGAGCGAGGTGTTTCCGTTTCTTTGATGTTTAAATGCTTGGTCGAGTGTCGCGTATCGACGTAGCTCCTGCCGCTCGATTTCGTCGAGGGCACGGTCGAGGAGGTTGCAGAGGCGGCGCTTTTCGATGAGCCTAGGATCCTCTCAAAATCGGCCGTTTTCGAACGAAGCACGGCTCCTCCGATACTTGAAATGCTCGTAGCGACGGGTCGCTCAGATACCCTCTCTGGCTTTTGCGGAGCTACCGAAGGTGGCGCTATCGCCGAAGCCGCTGTCGATTGCTTCTTACCACCGATAGACCACGAACTCGCCGTCGAAACCGCCGACGAGCTCGCAGATTTGGTCACCTTCTCGCCACCGGATCTCGACGATGAGTGGCCCGACTTGGAACCGGAAGTGTCGAAACTATCCGTGGAGCTCAACTTCCGCTCTTTTCCGCTTCCGCCGGAAATCTTGTAAACGAACGATCTTGACGAAGACTTTTGAGGGCCTTCGACGAAGGTTGACGATGCTCTTTGTCCCTTCGGCGATTCGGTGGTGGAAATTTTTGAGGGAATGACGATTCTTGATACAATCGGCTCGGGTATGTAGTTGACTGATGAGATGGCACTGTCGGGTGAGTTCGGGGGGCTTGAGGCCCATGATGGTGGTGATGTGAACCCTAACTCACTGCTGCTGCTCAGACTGCAAACCGAGGAGGTGGTATTTCCTGGGGGGCTGCTCACGCCGGCGCCGTGCGATGCTTCATAACTTGGGCTCAATTGCTGCGGAGTTGGAGTCGATGAAAGGTAATACGGAGGAGAAGTTGAAGAGGAGTCGCTGTCTCCCTGTAATTTGGTTCGCATTGATAGCAAAGTCACCGGCAACCTTGAACCTTTAAAATCAAACAAATAGAATTGACTTTAGACAATATGAATTATGCTTCTTAACCTAAAGTCTGTATCAGAGTTAGGCAAATGGGGGTGGTAATCGACTACACGATTACCAAGTAATCGTAATCGTTGTTTTTTAGAGGGTGATTTTATGGTAATCAGTGCTGATTTTTTACAAGCCACCAGTCATATTAGTTGCAGAAGAATCAAATCAAATCGAAAAGACCTTAAAGTTTACTATTTAGCGGTGAAAAGTACATTTAATTACCATTTTAAGGTTTAACGATTCCCGATTACCCAGTAATCGTGTAATCGATTACACTCCTATTTGCCCAGCTCTGGTCTGTATGTATAATATGAAGTCGTTTGGTTTCTCGGTTTCTGTATTGAAAACCGACAATATCCATTGCGACGTTTTCATGATCGAGCAATTTTTACATTTTTCCAGCCGAATCTAATTCATCTCATTTAACGAGCTTTTTTCACCAGTAAAGAACTGCTAAACCATAGCTCTTTTTATTAAGAAATTTTTTTGTAAAATTGTAATAGGTAGGCTTCTCAAAGAACAAATAAAGCATTTCACAATCGTGAAAACGTTGCAAAAAATTTTGATATTTTTGAAACCAATTGCTTCATATGTTGGTTGCAATGTATGTCATGTTGCGAACCGAAATTGCTTTCAAAACATGTTTCGAAGATAGGTCCTCCCAGAAAATCAAAAAAGAAGAAAAACTGGAGAGGAAAGGCTAAAGACAAGAAAGGGAAAAAAGAAAAACCTATGATTTTGAAGGAAATATAACTTCATATTCAGGATGTGACCGCTGCCCCCTCCCCCGTGAAAAATTCCGAGTTACGCCAATGTCATCGCCACAATTAATGATGAATATTCAGAAAAGCAGTTGCAGTGGGCTGTACGATGAGAATAAAATGACCGAGCCTGGTCCCTGAATAAACTTGCTTTAGGAGTGACTTTCACTAAATTTAAGGTGATTCCAGGGGAAACTTTTCCAATCAAATAGGTATCGTCATTAGTCGCTTTTGGGAAAAGTCGTGTTTTTGGCATTTTCAATTGAAAACAAAGAAGGAACGTAAAATTCAAGAACATCAGTGCCCACGTAACTTTTCATGGATTTTTTGGACCAAAACGAGCAAAACTGGTTGAGAATTAAATTCGAATTTCATGAAATTAATTTTGCCCTAGTGCTTATAGTGAGTGCGAATGATATACTAAGTGTATCTGCGTCACTTGCACTCCTTGAGGTTTTGAAAATTTGTGTACATCATGAATTCCGGCTTTATTTTTTAGTGTTTTAGTTTGAAACGTTCAAGGTATATTCCTGAAGTATGCTCGTAGGTCCAGACATTCCTCGAATGTGTACTTTACGCGTAACTTTGTCAATTTAACTCAAAAACTGCCAACTTTTTGAGCAGCGTGAGGTGGTATCGATGATTAGACCTATAAAGGACCCTCGAATCATCGAGCGCACATACATGCATCATTCCTTATACGTCATTTTACATGAAAATCAATACTCAATATAAGGTATTTTAGTTACGAGAGAGATATTTAAAGCCCAGGCATCTGATTGGCTTTGATGTCTTTTTTAACCCTTTGCGGTGCAACGTCTTTTTCCACCAACCAACTTTATTTTTTATTTTCTGAGCTTCTGGGACAGTGGCTAGTGTTGCTAACCTTTTAAATAGGTTCATAGATCGATAAAGTACGATCCTAGAATGGTATGAACCAATGTGAGTAGCTTGGGCACTAAAGCCACTGCCCTTGAAGCTCAGAAAATGATTAAATAATGTGGAAAGGGTTAATTGTGAAATCAATATCCAAGTGGTATATTTTTAATTTCCCGCTTCTCACTCAAACTGTGTATTGCTACATCAAAAGTTCACGACGGATATATAAGTATAAATTTTAATCTTGTTAATCAGAGGAAATTGAATCGTTTAAGAAAAAAGAAATTACGCACTATCAATCGTGGAGTGTCGCAAACTATCAGCAGATATGTTTCCGGAATCTTCGATGTACGGAATATCACTATCATCCAGATTTAACGCTAATGTGGTCGAGGGCCCTCTTGGAGCCGATATCTTCAAACTGCCAGTAATAGCATCCCCAAGATCTTCGTTTCCGTTGCTCTGTAAAATGCACACAACAAAATTAGATTTGATTTGTAATCCTCTTCCGAATGTGATGCACAATCAGAGTAAAAGTGCTCCTGGAGTCCTTATTTGTAGAGAGTTAAGACAAGGGAAATCATGGGCGTCGCCGTCGCCATTAGATGCAATTTTGCACATTTGTCTCCTTAGGCCGTTGGTCCAAGTCAAATATTACAGTGCTGTAAAGTTTATCAAAAGTTGGTTTAATTTTTTACTGCTTTTGCTGACCAACATCTATTCAAGCTTTTAAAGTTTCTTTTAGGCACTATCGACATAATTGGGATGCATCATTATTAAAACTATCCGCTTCATCGACAGCCATCTCTTTTCTCCGTAAAATACTATTCGTAAAAAATATAAGTGATCCCGCTAGCCAACTGCTTCTGGGGTTTTTAAACTTGGCCGGGGTGGCTACCGCCGCTTATAATGTAAAAAAATGTGCAAATAGCAACCAATAGCAGCGCCTGTAGAGCCTAAAATTCGTTGGCCAATCAGAGGTTATCTACCATCTCAGAATATTAAAGGGGGGTCTGGGGGGTCTCCTCCAAATTAAATTTGATGTTAGAAAACATTCGTAGGGTATTCCCTACAGTTCATTTAATTCCGTGTTGCTGTTTTCAAAAATGATTTTTTTGAAAAATTTTTTCATTCGTCAACCTTGGATTTTTATTAAATTTCAAATGATCATAATTAAGAAGCTTTCAAAAATATCGCAAAACCGCCGAGTACTGTCTTGGTTGCTGCCCTAAAAGGCGACTTCGAAAAAAAAAATCACATTAATTAGGATAGAAATTATTTTGTTTTTTGTTTTTGTTTGTTTTTACCAATTGTTTTTCAGGCTCAAGATTTTGTCAATCTATTCAGCATTTAAATTAGTCCCGCATAAGTGCCTGCAAAACCCCGATATTTATTTTCAAATCTCGGGTTTTGACAGCTCAGTGTTGGACAGGTTGCAATTTGACTGGTCTGATAGAGATCGATCCAAATTTTGGAATTTGTAAACAACGTATCTGACCATTTTCAGTATCAAAAATTACTTGCCTGTTGGAAATGAGCACTGGGCCTTCGCGAAAACTCCAATGATTTGATTTCATCGGGCTGAGAAGAGGATGATTTCCTCGATGAGAGACGCGTTTCCTCTCTTGATCGTCGTTTGGTTCGATCCGGTGCTCTTTCATGCCTGAAAAATACCAACGTGAATAATTAATTCATGCGGCTAACTGCGCGACTGATTGAGAGTTGCAGTTATGATACCACTCTCATGGTTTCCCCCGTGAAAATGCTCCATGAACTCGATTCCAATTTTCCATGAGGACATGGAAATCAATGCAACTTTCATGTAAATCTCATTGATTTTCGTGAAAATTTTCGTAGGAATCACAGTGATTTCCAGGTCCGCATGGAAAACGGGAACAGCGAACAGAGTACTTACATGGACCATTTTTACTAGGTTTGTTATTTACTCGTTACAAACAAAATTTTTAGGAGAGTTGGTTTCTGAATGATTATTTACAAGTCTTGATTGGACACTGCACACCAGGAACTCCGTGCATGACCTTTAGGTCCGAATGCATATCGTATCATCATAATTTTCAATCAGGGGCTACATAATATGGGTCAAGAGTATAGTTACCTCGTCATACGTTTAGGTTCTCAAAGCGCACCCCCTACTTCAAGACAAGGGGTTTTTAGCTGTTTCAAGCGATTGAATGACTGGGCAAGTCATTTCAAGTAAGAAATCAACTAATTTATATTTTGATTCCCAGTCATGATGGATTTGAAATAACTATCTCTCTAGAGCTGAAGTGTAGTGAAAATTGGAGTTTATTCATCCTCCCGGCTGAATCGGAGAGACATTATTTCCACGAAACTAGTCTACAGTTAAAGATCTGTTAACAGTATATTGTTTAAGTTCTGTTCACAGTGTATACTGTTAGACTATTCCATAGTTAAGAAACTAGTACTTTTTCATAAAATTTTGAGTTAACGAGTTCTTCAGGCTAGAATGGCAGGTATTTTTTGTGAAACGGGTATTTTTTGTGAAATAGGTATTTTTGGCTAAGTATGAATTTTGGCGCTCCTTTTTAAACCAAGCGAGTCTTTACTAAAATAAGTTGCAGAATGCAGAGACGCCCCATAAACTTATTCTGTAGCTCATTATGGATTGAAAGTGTTCATTATGAAATGGCAGAACAGAAGCAGCATGTAAAAACTTCGTCAAATCACAAATTGCGTAAACTTGGGAATTTAGAGTTTTTACTTGATATACGAGTAGGTTCGTTGTAAAATGGCCCCTTACCTGCGTCGGACGTCCACGTGAGGACCACCGGTTCCTGCGTTTTCGTGCAAAAACTCTTCTCGTGACCAGAGCTTCTTCTCTGATCCTGCCAGGGTGGTGCTGCTGCTGGTAGCTGAGGCTCCTGATCTGGCACTGGCAGTGTCGGCGGGTGTTTCCACCCCCGAAGTGATGAGTGATTTTGGCGCTTGGAGTGATTCATCACCGTATGATGTGCATATTGATTGAACCGAGTCCACAGAATTGCCGTCCAAATCGTAGAAAGACTCGCCCGCAAATGCCGCCTCGTCCGTGTTTTCGCTCTCCGGGTCGCCGAGACTGTAAAAGATAATAAAATGTGTCACATTAAGAAACGGATGATTTTGCTTCGGAAGTCACAAACAATTAGGTAATCATCTGAAAAATCTTAACCTTTTGAGAGCTTCATCAAGGTATTCGACTTATATTAGTTGACAAATGGGAAGGTGGTATTGTCGGGAGTCTGCTCGAAATAAAATTTTAAGTAAGTACTATCAATCGCAAAAGTCCTTGCATTCGCTTTTTCACCGCCGGATTAGAAATTCTCAAGACAGGTGGACCAGACTCGGTTCACGGCCAGATGGAACATAATATGACTGGGATGTGCACTACGCTGTGATATACGTTAAACATAGCGATAATCATGAGTTCAATGATATGAAAAACGGGGGCGTGACCACAGCGTCTGTCGACATAACTTTCTCCAATTTTTAATTGAAAGGGAAATTGTTCCTCTTTCTCTTTCTTACTCTCAGACTATTTGAACGCATATTTTAGTATAGGGTAAATGAACCATGTGAATGCCCTTAATCTGTCTTGCCCAATTTGTATTCCGACAGATCGATTGATCCGCAGTTATGGTTATTAGAGACAATATCGTTTTCTGCATATCCCACGGCCTTCAGCGTATAGCCGTCATTTAGAGTAGACGCCTTCAATTTTTGGTGTACGCAGTCAGCAATGCATTCACGGGATCGAATTGCATACTTGAAGAAATGAAGGCTTTACTATAGTTATGATGTGTCTCATGAACAGACAGACGGTTAGTATAGAGTGTGGTACCAGCAAGGAAGGCAGATTTTTGCCAAACAAAGAAACTAAAACAAAATATGCAAATGCTAAATTTTCGGCGATTTTTTTTCAGCTCCCATCTTAGAGATTAAGAGGAGGAAATTTTTGGGGATCTCCCTCTCGTCCCCCAGAGGGGTTTTCAGTTGCAATTGTAGGCCATGCGTATAAACTACGCTGACACAAAACGCGGCTTAACGTCACACAGTGGATCGAAACATGAAATTTCTCGGACATTATATTTTACGAATAAAAATCAAGATGATAAGAACAAAAAATATTGCAAGATAACTTAAAACACGTAAAATAATTCATTTCAGAGCTTAGAATTAGCCAATAACTATTGTTTTGGTGAGAAAAATTAACACTAAATTATCTGTAAAGCCAAACAACAAAAAACTTTTCATGTCCGGAAAAAAAATCATAGTTCGATCCATTGCGCATCACGGTGCATCGCAGCTTCATAAACTCAACTTTCTTCAACTTGTACCTTCTCTTATAAATTTATCTAATTTTTTCTCCTTTTCTCTCCTCCAACGAAGGGCTTTGCCCATAACTTTCCATTTCTTCTTCTTTATTTAAATCAAGCTTGAGCCGATCATCGGCATCGGACCGTCACACGCGCGTCAGTATGGCGTAGTGTGCAATTTGGCAACGTTGTAAGGTGTCTATATAAATCCATTCAAAAGATCGAACTATTGGGCGTTCGGTGAACACCTTCGCATTCGATATTTTCCATGGGTTTAAATGGACACATTACAAAGTTGCCAAATTGCACGCTACGCTACTGACGCGCGTACGCACTGAATATAAGTCGCGTCGCCTCTGCTGCACTGAGAGAAAACTGACTCAAGGTCTGTGCGTGCGTAATCGAAATGTTGGACGACATTTTGAGAGCTCTCGCCTATTCTGCGCCGTATCCCTCCCCCCTCCTTCCACCCACCTTCAGAAATTTCCACTGTGTGCAGTGATTGAAACGAGCAGCGTTGTCATTTGCGATGAATCTAACAAAATTCCCAAAATTCAACGTTGATCCGGCACCGAGGACTGAAATTTAAACAATTCAGTCAACCCTTCCAGTACTGAATTATTAAAGTAGTTTCATGAATCGTAGACCTATACGGAGGAAATGAATGACTTTGTCTCATAAAATTTCATGAGCATGTCAATTTTTTTGACAGAATCATATTTTTCGAAATCATTTTTTTTTTTTTTTTTTTTTTTTTTTTAAATCCATGTTAACAGTACGTCCTCTGTGGGATTATGAAGCAAAATAGTTAAACCAGTTATGCGACTTTAACACATGAAAATAATCTAATGCGTAATTATTTTGTCCATCGATGGAATCACCGTTTAATGAGTCTGCTGTAGTAAATCAGCATGCGACTTTAACACATGAAAATAATCTAATGCGTAATTATTTTGTCCACCGATGGAATCACCGTTTAATGGGTCTGCTGTAGTAAATCAGTTTGCGACTGTAACACATGAAAATAATCCAATGCGTAATCATTTTGTGCACCGATTGAATCACCTTTCAATGAGTCTGATGCTGTAACCTTTTGCTGATGAAGTACCTAATTGAAAGCAAGCATAGAGTATACTTTCTTAACATTAACTTCGAGAGCATTAAAAAGCTCCAAAATCTAGCTACAAACTCAATAAATGAGTCCAAATAAAATTCCAGGCTGACTGTCTCATATAGTGAATCACAATGGAGCAGCCCCATCTAGTTTGTCTGGTTACTCTATGGTGACTCACTTTTTTAGCATAGAGGAAGCTGGGTTTAGATGGGACTCCTCCATTGTGACTCTCTATGTACATACGTCCAGCCGTCTTGGAATCTTTGTTCAAACGAATTTATTGAGGTCTTGAGTAGGTTTTGGAACTCTTTGATTCACCACAGCTAGCAGGCCAGCATTGCGGCCATTTTCATTGCTGTTACAAAATGTAGCAACAGGCACGAGGCTACTTTTTTTTTTTTTTTTTTTTTTTTTTTTTAATTGGAGCACGATGGAACACTCCGTTTTTATTTATCGTGATTATACAGCCTACGCACAGTTTGACTGTTTGTTCGAAACGGAACAGAACTCACTAATAACCAATCCGACCAGTCCAACGTTCGCGGTTACTGGTTCCTTGAGACATAATCTTAGCCCTTTAAGGGCCGGGTTAGTTCAAAAGAACGTCACGCTTCTGTTTGTTTATATAGGGAAGGTAGTTAACTGTTCGTACTCGGGGGAGTTGGAATTGCCCATACGACGAATTTAAGGCGCCTGAAGCAACCTTATCTTATACATGTTTTCATCGATATTTGCGTTTATCCAAAATTAGGGCTGAAACAATGTGAAATAGACTAGAGGAGACAATCGAGTAAACATATCACGGATGACTCGGCCCTTAAGGGATTAAATACTCCGTCAATAATTCCACTCGAATCAGTCGAATCTTGAGTTCTTTGACCTGTTGACTTTGAAGTACCCACACTCCACACTCAACCAAGAGCAACCCGTTCCATCTTATTCTGTCAAGTCTCATTCATAAAAAAAAAAATCGTCTTTAATCGGAATATTTCATTAAAAAATCCATGTGTCAAATAGCAACCCTGAATGACGACTGACGACTTAGCTACCGTGCCGGGGCTCCGTATATACTCTCTTGTTTCATGCTGCGACTCCTTTCTTCCCCGCGTCGCGCATCGAGACGTAAGTTGACGTGCTCGATGACGTCAAGTCGTGACGTGATAACTATAGCATTTCGGTCAAGCTACGCCGAATGTTTGGAATTGTGACAATAACAATATCTCACACAGCGAAGCGTGCGCTGCGCTGCGTTGACTCGGCTGCTAGCCGTGCTGCATTTTTGGTCAAAACTTTCCCGCTAGCCAACTGATTCGATTTTTTTTCATAATTTTTAGTATCAACAGATGTGCGTCTATGGGAGAAGCAAGAATAAAAACAATAGATCTAATTAATCATGAGACGTTTAACCAACAAAAACAGGTCCATCGTTTACTTTAACAAGTGATCGATAAAGCGCGTTTAATCAAACCGCAGTCGAAACTTAACGATCTCGATTGATCATTTATTACATTATAGGCGCATCGTTATATTTTTTGAAATGGCGGGTCAAACAACAGTTGAGTCATTTTCTTTACTCAGAGAGCCTTGAACATACGTAACGCCAATAATCTGGCTATAATTAAGTCAAATTACATTTTAAGCAGTGGCGTACGGCCCCCGCAGCCATCAGGGGCGTCATTTCAAGTTCGGCTTGGGGGAGGGGGGCAAAAAATCTGAATCTGATAAGAACTTTTTTTTTTTTGCTCATCAATATAATTTTAGAGCCATAGAGCCGCGCTTGGGGGGGGGCAAAAAATTTGATGTTTTTTTTTTTTTTTTTTTTTTTTTTTTTTTTTTTTTTTTTTGGCTCATCAATAAAAGTTTAGAGCCATTGAGTCGGCTTGGGGGGGGGGGGGGGTCCGTTTTTGAGCCTGACTTCAAATCCTTTGGGGGTCCCCCCCAAATGACACCCCTGCCCGCAGCCTCAATTAAGGCCCCCTGTTTACATATGATACGCATATTTGACAAAATATAACAATTGACAGAATGATGATAGATGGGGGAGGGAAAAAAATCAGTGTAGTGTATAATCTTAAAGTAAAAAGAGCAGGTTTATTGCTCCGTTGAATGTGATATATTGAGTATTGACCTTGAATTTTACGTGTTATTAAATAAATATTAAAAGGCGGTCAGAAAAATAAATTTAGTTCTTTCCTTTCGTGGGAAAGAAACGGAATTTTAAATCTCAAACAGCGTGAAAAAATGTCTCTAGAGCACTTTTTCAAAAAATATCAAGGCAGGGCCCTTAAAACCCCGCTAGCTGGGGGGGGGGGGGGGAGCTTATTTTTGCTACAATGTGGTGAGTGTAGATTTCAAGGCTATATTTAAAAGCGTGCATAAATGTAAGCTTATCAGGAATGTTAAATTACAAAAACACTAAAAAACACAGCAAACATTTAAACAAAATGCAATAACGGAAAATAATATGTTCACTTTTGTCAAACGCTCTGAGACACAAATCCGCAGAGACAAAATTACAAAAATAGGGCTAAGGTCCGCGCAACCCCCACATTATGGTATTACGGAGGTGGAAGCAAATCTCCCTGGCAACTCAATTAGTCCTTCTACCGAATAGAGCCCACGACCCCACGTCCCACCTTTGTGTTTTTACCCTTGATATAGATCCAGATTTTCAAGTGTTTAACATATGTTGCGCAGTATAATTTCGTGGCCAAATACCTCCAGGAAACGCATCCAACCAATTAATTCTTGGTTTGATTGCGTGGCGCGCATCTCTTCCGCTAAATTGCTACTATGTAGAGTACATCCATTCGATAGATAGGATTAGTATAGCTGCAATGTTGTATCTAGGAAACAACCCCTTGACTTGCTGTCCCATTATTTCAAATTAATGTAAAATCCAGGAATAACTCGAGATCTGAGCTGCAGCTTCGTAGAAAATATTCCCGCAGGGGAACGAGGTTGGTCTCGCTTGAGGACTGGAGAAATGAGGTTTAAGGCGACCATTGTCAAGTGCTTTTCGAGCTGCTTTTGCAATGAAGTGCCTCAACAATTATGTATGGAATGCCCTCTCGAATTTCTCCGTTTATGCTAGTGATGCCACGTGACACGCAACAAACGATGATAAAACACGAAGGAACGTTGAACAGGAGGCTGCATACTTTAGTGCTGCATGCAGCCGGTTCTACCTTCAACGGTTTGACAATTTGCAGGTTCTACGATAGCAAAATGCTCTTAATCCTTTCAGGGGAAGTGGGACTCTCATAATGTCCCACTTAATTTGGGACATGGCACTGGCACAACCAGGATCTCTTCCATCTCTCTCATTTCCCATTTGAATGTATAAGTAGGAAAAGGACAGAAAGAGGGGGTTTTATCCCGTTGTCCATCCTTGTCTAACATACGTTTTTAATGGAGAAAAGAGAGAGATGAAGAAACTCTCGGTGCGCTAGTGTAACATGGGATTCAATGGAATGGGGCTCTTGCAAACTTTTGCTTCAGGAGATTGAAGAGTACATTCTTGCATAAAAACCTGTAAAAATGACGATGAGTACACTAAAAAATCACGAAATTCACTCTCAGAATCAGACTTAGTGGCGGAGAGACGCAGCGCAGGTATCGTGGGAGATTTCTATCTAAATTATTGAGACGTATCTCAATGTTTTCGTTGAGAAATAGACAAATTAGACAGGAATCTGCCATGATACCTGCGTTGAACCGCCATTATGATCTTGCAGTTAAAACAGTTATTTGAGTTTATTACTAAATTTTAGACTTTCTTAGTGCGATTTTTGTGATTTTCGCTGGTTTATGCATCAGCTTGGTCTATTCATTTTCTCACAGCAAAAGTTTGCAAGAGCCCCATTTAAATGTGATGTTTTCAAAAATTTAAGTGACCCATCAAAGTTCTTAGAAATTTGTCCTATTTAGATAAGTTTCATGAAATCTAAAAAAAAAAAAAAAAAAAAAAAAAAAAAAAAACTCAAATCATAAACTGCTCGAAGGGTAGGGTTTGTGCCTACGGCTCTACTTTCTCGGTGCTTTATAGAGAGACAAAATCTTTTCTACGTTGAAGTTCGCCCTACAGTTTGATCAATGCTTTTCAGAGGTATACTTTAAAAAACTTATATTATGGTGTTATATTGGCCGATTATACACTGAAACATTGTATGTAGACGTCATAGTGGAGTGGATGGGAACGAAAAGGCGGACGGTCTGGCCCGCAAGGGATCTCAGACGAGACCCATGGGACCGGAACCCTTCTTTGGAGTTCCCAAAGCTCTTGTCACCTCTGAAATCAGTAGCTGTCTTAAACAACAGCACCTAAAATACTGGAAGGAGGAAGCAGGGGAGATGAGGGCCTCACGATCATTTTTAGTGGGGCCTTTGGATCCTCAGAAAACTGGGACTCTGCAATTCAGTAGGGACCAGCTCAGGGCAGTGACCAGATTCATAACTGGACACTGTACCCTCAATCGTCACCTGAGCATCATGGGACTCTCTGAGGACCCGTGGTGTAGATGGTGCGGTGAAGAGGAGGAAACTCCTCTTCACATTTTGTGTGACTGTGAAGCTTTTCAGTAGCAGATATTTACTCTGGGGCTGGGATCGACTGGACCCAGAGGATGTAAAGAGCTTAACGATGAGAGACCTATTGTGCTTCATTATGAAGACAGGGTTACTCCGTTTGCTCTAAATTAGGAGGAGGCACAATAGGCCTACTTAAAGGCCTGAGTGCCGACTTGGCTCCATCACATGGGGACACCTCCACACTCAATTCAATTCAATTCAATGTAGACGTCATCATACTTTCACAATTCTACATATTTTAACCTTTTAAATATCTTTAAAAAGAGTAAGAAAGGAAATAAGACCATGTCCTCATTGTCATCCCTTAAAGTTCCTCGATTTAAGTCCGATTCGAATGAGTTGAGATTGTTTCCTCGGCATGTTTTATGTTGTAATCGTATTTTTTAGAAAAAGAGGAAGAAAAATTACAAGATAACGCGCTCAACGAATTTCGGTGACACCATTCAAAAGTTGTCGCAGATTTGGTCCGTCGTTATGTCGAAACAAATCTTCCTTTTTTAATGCGACCTATAGCGATTAGCAAGAGACAAGAGCAGCACCATGGGCGGATACAGGGAATTGTCTTTCTCTCTCTCCTCCCATTTGAAAACGTGCGTTGGAAAAGGACAGAAGAGGGGGCCAAAGTCACGTGATGGCCCCCTCTGCTGTCCTTTTCTAACACATAAGTTCAAATGGAGGGAGAGAGAGAAAGACAATTCCCTGCATCCGACCATGAGCAGCATCACCGACAAACCCTCAAATTCTTGGTCAGTAATTATATGGTCGTTTTAATTAACGGTTTCTAAGTATGTCATTATGCGTCAATTAGAAGCGACTGCGCAGTGCGCGCTCTTTCCTTAAAACAACACTCGGATCGAGAAGCGCCTTCACGACTCAGTGTAAGCAAAACCAATACGACCAAAGAGGAATAATTTATACTATAGATCGTTTCAAAAGAAAAATCAGTGTACTCACATCTCGGATGAAGGTACTCTTAACCGGAGGAGTTGATCTAGCTCTTCTGGATGACTGTCCATCATGTACAGATAAACCTCATTCAGAAGATCTGATGATAACTGAAAAAAACATTAAAGAACACATTTCAAAATCATTTCTTTATCTGCGGTCAAAACCCTGACTTTGAAAACAGGAGTTGACTCTTTTGAGCAAACGAACCCTTGTGACACCAAGGTATTTTTCCTAAACCTCCAAAGCATCGAAAGGAGAAGGCCGAGAAGGGTCTTCTTTGACCCCTGATTATATTTTACGCTCTGCGGTGAAATTTCAACAAATGTACCAATTTGAATGACAAATATTTTATTTATTACATCGCTTTGGGAACACTCACTGAAAAAAATAAATAGTTAAAAAAAGTACAGAACCAAATGATTTGCTAAATTAACCCGTAATTTTGTTAAATTAACAACTCAAATGCTAAATCAGCAATTCATTTTGTTAGGTTAACAACTATTTTGCCCAACCAGCAAATCAAATAGTAAAAATAACAATTTTTATGCTGGAATAACAAATTAGTAAGTAAATCAGCAATTTATTTTGCTAATATAAGAAGCTGAATTGTTAGATCAACTAATTGGGTTTAGTTCTGTATTTTTTTAACTATTTAAAATTGCTAAATTGACAATGTCTATTTTGTTAAAAGAACACCAATAGGTGGTTGATTTAACAACTATTCTTGTAAACTCAACAAATAAATTGTCAACTTAACAGAAAACCTTGGTTGATTTAGCAACTTTCAATTTTTGTTAAGTCAGTAAATTTTGAATTGTTGCTTTAACAATTGTTTTATTTCAGTGTGCTGAACTTTTTTGTGGACTGTCTCAATTTCTGTCACATTTTTAACGAAAATGGGAACCACGCCAAATTGCAAAATGCGAAAATAGAGAGATTGTTTTTTTCTTGTTTTCATTGAGTATGTATAATGGTATACCTATGCCTGGAACACAGTATCCGTGAATTTCTTTATCAATGGCTCCCGAGATCAAATTTGATCGGGAGCAAAATTTTGCACCCCCATGTGGTTCGACAGATATATGACATGTGAGATTGACATCCGGAATCCGTTACAAAACAGAGGCGGATAAGGAAATTGACTTTTCTGTCTCTTTGCTGATTTGAATGCATGGGTTGGAAAAGGATAGAGACGGGGGCCTATGCTACCAGTGGCGTAGCGTGCAATCTGACAACGTTGAAATGAGCCTATTGAAACACATGTAAAATATCGAATGCGAAGGTGTTCACCGAACACCCAATAGTTCGATCTTTTTGATGGATTTAAGTAGATGCATTACAACGTTGTCAAATTGCACGCTACGCCCGCCACTGTATGCTACGTGGGTGGCGTGTGCAAAGCTGCCGTCTTGTGTATATTTAATGACATTTTCCCTTTCACAGATGATATCACCGGTTGAGAAAAGATTACAAAGTTCGTTTCAGCGTATGACTTCTTCACAAAAATATTCGCATCTGCAATCTTTTCTCAATCGGAGCGATCGCCGTTTTTAACCCTTTTAATACCACGCCCGAGTGTACTCGTTTTTGTTACTATCAACCTGCTTCACAACATTCCAATTTTTTTTTATTGGCAGATGCTACTCCAAGTTATTGACATTTGCGAAACAATAATTCGACGAGCGCCTTCAATTAGAGTGATAGGCAAAATCAAGACCCCGGAGTAGGAATATTTATCTACCCACTCAATTAAAGCGAGCTAGTGGAGATTTGTCTTTTTTAACCTGCTAATAAAAGGGTTAGTTATTAAAATATCCGCAAGTTTTTTTAAGTCATCGACCACTCCATTGGTTGAGTAAAGATTACATATGCGAGTATTTTCATTCATTATAGTCATGCACTGAACGGAACTTTGTAAGCTTTTCTCAACCGGCAACATCATCGGTGAATTGAAAAATGTCATAAATTATACGCAAAATTGCAGCTCTGGGAGTGTGATCCAATGGACGTAGAAGATGAGAGGCGGAGAAAGGGTTACATGGAGAGAGGGAGAGGGGACGAGAGAGAAAGATAGAGAGAGAGAGAGAGAGAGAGGGGGTGGAGAGAAGGAGAGAATAAAGAATTCCTGCATCTGCCTCCGTTATGGAATTGCCTACCTACTGGATCAGAAGGGATATGATTTTGTTGAGCGACACGTGGTGGTGGTGATCTAAAAAGATGAAAATATGAAACTTACCAGGAATAGTTCATTGTGACGTTCAATTAGAAACCTAATTACATTGATAGCGTCGGCCCGCTCTTCGGCGCCAGCGGGGCTCAGCGCGTACTTCCCGGATATTTGGTCCTTATCATTATACAAAATGTTTGGCGCGAACAGGGTCGATAGATTGCTCACGTCCATCTTATTACCTCTAACTAATGAACCTGCAAAGAGAGAGACAAGTTACGAATTTAGAATAAACTGAAAACAACTCGAAATCGCTGAAAGATTGTTTCATACAGCGGTCTGTTGCGTGGGTCGATTTGAAACCCGAATTTGATAATGCTGGAATTTTAATTTTTGTCGCGAAGAAAGCTAAGTTGCTAATAATAAAACATCGTATACAGATAGACAGTGGCGCCATTTCAAGAAAAAGAGACAACTTTTTTTTCGGTTTTCCGTTTAACAAATATTATGACTTTTAGATTGTAACGAACGAGACACCTGAGTTCCTCCCACTTTTCCCGTTCGTTACACCCTAAAAGTCAAAATATTTCCTAAACGAAAAAACAGAAAAAATCGACATTTTCTGAGGTGATAGTATAGGCACCGTTTGGCATGACTAAAGCCTGTTTTTTACTTGTTTTTTTCAACATTTTCACCAGCTTTTTCCAATTTCCAGGAGTCAGGCATCCCGTTCGTTACGCGCGTTTTGGCCCAAGTGCATAATCCAGTGGCGTCGCGTGCCATCTGGCAACAATGCAAATGCTCCATTTAAACTCATTAAATATATCGAATTTTCCTCGTGCACTGTGCACCCCCTGAATTCGATCTTTTACATGAGTATAAATGCATAGAATACATTGTTGCCAAATTGCACGCGACGCCACTGGCATAATCCATACTTTTTACGCTTGCACAAAATTAAAAGTGTGACGGAACGAATAAATAATTTGATTGCAACGAGATTGATTTATGTTTTTATTTGAATTATTTATCAACTGCTCTCATCAGCGTTTCAAGTCTAGTGGAATGTTTGAGGCATATATTAGCATCGGTTTTAGTTTTATTTTATTATTCCTAATTTCAAGTATTATTTTATCGTTTATTTTTTTATATATTAAATAATTTCATGGATTCTACCAATCCCCATTGCGACTCACTGTATTTACGAGATGTGTTGCAAAAATATTAGGTGATTACTGATTACTGGTCGTATCATTTGAAACCAAGAAATAAAAAATTCTTGAACCACAAATAAAATAAAGAAAAGTGTTCCCCCCCCCCCATTAAGAGAAGTAAAAAAAAAAAAAATGGGATTACACAGAAAACGTTATACGCAGTTAAAAAATGTATGATTTGGTTTATATCGACAATGCTTCTAAAAGAGGGCTGTTTTATTAACTTTGTTATGCTTATAAATGGACAAAGAACAAAATTGACTAGAAAATAAGCGATATATGAAAAAGAGGAAAACATTAATTGGAAAACAACGAACAAGCCAAACGTATTAGGTAAAAAGAAATAATTTGTTGCTCTTATACATTAGAAAACTATGTATACAGATCATACGTTATTGAAAAAGTTAGAGTTAAGTCAAGACGCACACTGAATGGTAAAACAGACGGATCTAAGTCAGGCGCACAAAGACTTCAATGAGATTCACAAATTATGAAATTATGCATAGTTTAAAACGTCTTTTGTAATTTAAATTTGGCTTGAAAGGTTATAAAGGATATATAAATACAAAATCTACTTTCTGATTTTGGCCACTTATTGAAGTCTCCAGACCTCAGTGCATCGGTCTGACCTTCTATCATATATCAGCATATACCTAAAACGGCCATAAATACTGTTACGCGCTCAAATGCACCTAGCAAAAGATTGGTTGGAAAAAACCCCATATATACCATTATATATTCTAAAACTGTATTAAAAGAGCTTTCAAACGCGCTAAAGTTTTTGAACATCGGTTAACTTGGACGCTCATACTGGTCAATTAGACACTGAAAAATTAATTCGCCTTTAGACGCACATATATAATGAAAAAATTTACTAAAAATAAGTTATGGTTTTTCATGATTCTTTGATAAAAAAATGATTCAGTGTTGAAGAGTACTATGATGCTTTATTAGTACAGTTTTTAGCACATTAAAATTCGAAAAGTATAATGGAAATTTGGTACCATCATTCAAAATGACCTCCTCCTTGTTGAATGCAAAGTTTAACTGCCTGGTGATCAAAAGAAATTAGTCTGCTCTTGCATTCTTCGGCAAAAAGAATTTGTTTCTCGAAGGACAGAAAAATGAGTTTTTGGGACGGAGGTTTCGAAGCGTCAATTTTGTTTCCAGATCCAACAAAACTGGTGACTATGAGAGAGAGATAATATGTGCCTAAGACCGAAATTGTCGGGTCTTTCCTCCATAGATAGAGCCCTTTGATTGTTTTTCGTTTAAGGATATGATGAAAGTTTTAGCTACTTTAATCGAATCCCCCTACCCTACCCTCCCATCCACGCCCACAACCACACCCCCTCCCCCGCAACTGCTGCGCCTATTTGTGTTTAATAATCGAGTTGCCTCTAACGGAAAACAAGTCAACAGATCCGCGAAAAGTCAAAGCCAAAGCAACACGCGGAGTGCTTCCCACCATGCATAGCCGTAGCCAGGATATGTGTTTCTCTCTCTTAGCCCATTTAAACGTATGCGTTAGAAAAGGACAGAACCAGGGGCTGAAGTCACGTAACAGCCCCTATATCCATCCTTTTCTAACATATGCCTCCAAATGGGCTGATAAGAGAGAGAAATACATATCCTGGCTAAGGCTATGCTTCCCACCAAAACTTAAATATGATCAATCAACCTACGTCACGAATGGATCAGCTATAGTCAGTTATCAGCACCCTTTCATTCATCGTTTGAAGGTTGAAGCATATATGCAATGGAGTACGTGTGCGCCGCTTAGGCTCGGCTGTGTAATGTGGTATTGCTGTGGGTGGAATGGAAATCGTTGTCAGATTGCTAAGTTGAATTTATTTTCTCATTTTATTTTGATACTTCCAAATTCGCCAATAGATGGCGCTGAGTGTTTGCCACCGTTCAATAAGTGTAATGAAAATCTGTTAACGCATTTCTTTAGAAATTTGAAATGTCAAACCCTCGAAATGAATTTCAAGAGTTTCATTTGTCTGCCCGATCTGGCGACCGTGATGAGAATTTACGAACCCTTTTAGGTGGAGAGGGCGTTCACGTGAGGATATTTCAGGTTAATTCATCTCCACCTCCCATCCCCCAATACTCTCGCGAGGTTAAATAAAGCTCCGTGACGATCTTCAACGTTAATAAACTAATTTAATACTACTTGTTTGATTCTGTGGAATGAAAGGGACGGAATTTTCGCTCCACCCACTGATTGATTAAGCAAATGTTTTGAGACGGTCGCTTCGGTGTGCAGTGCTCATATATGAGAGCAAATCGTCGTAATCTATAGAGTAGACTTATCGCTTTGGACGGCTTATAGCCGCATATAGTCGGCTCCAAAAATGAAGACAGAAAGCTCCTTCCACCGTTTTACCTTGGTGCCTGAAACTTATATTCCAACTTCAAGTTTCATTAGTGTTCATTGATATGAACATAAATTTATCGATACAATCAAATAAAAGTTCTTATACAGGATGAGATAAAAATCGAACTTGGGTTCCCCATCCCCAACTTTTTCCAAGAAACACATTCGGTATCACTCATCAGATGAGCCTCGAAAAACTGAGAATCAGGTCAAAATAAAATAAATAATAGGCAGATTGTTTTACCATAATCCACCAGATCATTTCGCGAAAATACGCTTATTGGCTGCTGATATCTTAACGTCTTTGCTGGACAGTCAACATAGAAACCTTTGGACTTTTTTATGCGTCCTTGAAAAAAAAGGTTATCGCGGTATGTTGAAAAAAATGGACGAGATACAGTCAGCGCGTGGTCTATAGTCTTAAGACAAAATGTCATGTTGTTTGATGCTTCGACAATATTTCTTACGATACTTGACAACGA
The DNA here is from genome assembly GCA_011764245.1 of Trialeurodes vaporariorum. Taxonomy (NCBI): domain Eukaryota; kingdom Metazoa; phylum Arthropoda; class Insecta; order Hemiptera; family Aleyrodidae; genus Trialeurodes; species Trialeurodes vaporariorum. Next base: position 17,812,264 of record VMOF01000024.1, on the reverse strand, counting down.
TGGCTATAACAGTGTGCGATATCCTACTCACCACTCAGGTATTCTATTTGAATGCGGTCATGAGGGTCATGCAATAAAATTATGAGCCATCGATTTGCCATCGTGTGACACCTCACACCAATCGCAACACAACAGAATTTTACGACTGTTGGTGGATTGCAATCAATCTAAAGGCCCATAAAATATCAGGTGTGCTTTTGCCTTTATAAATAAACTTCGAGATACTACTGAGGATTCAAGGAAGAGCAGACTCTATGTTTCAAGGTAAGTACTTTCTTTACTGTGACCACCTTAATTGAATCGATGGGTTCAAGAATGGATGCTTCAACAATTTAAAATACATTGGAAAAGTGTCCTTGTTGCATACACTCATCACCTCAAGACGCTTATTGAGTCAAGATACTGCTTTTTATTGGTGTTGCATCATAGAAATCAAAGTTTAGCCAAGAATGCACCCATCAACTGATGTGTTAGATATAATGACAATAAGTTGGGCCTGAAAATGTATTTCACAAAAATTGGTTGTAAGCAGGTTTTGGCGATGAAAGCGAGAGATTCAATACACGAGAGTCGATCACGTGAGAGCATCAGGGCTGCCGTTTTGCGTATAATCAATGCTATTTTTCTATTCACCGATGGTCCCACCGGTTGAGAAAAGATTACACAGATCAGTTCAGTGTATGACTGTAATGCATGAAAACACTCGCATCTGTAATATTTTTTCAACCGGTGAAGTCGTCGATGACTTTTAAAAACTTGCGGATATTTTAATTAATTAACGGCGTTTCCACCGATTGAGGAAAGATTACAGATGCGAGTATTTTCGTGCATTACAGTCATACACTGAACTGAACTGTGTAATCTTTTCTCAACCGGTGGAATCATCGGTGAATAGAAAAATAGCATTGATTATACGCAAACCGGCAGCCCTGCGTGAGAGTGAGAGAGATAGTTTGGAACTCCATAGCGGCTGATGTTGTCACTAAAACCTTTTCTATACTACACGTAGACCACAAACTTGTCAGTTCATTTATTCGATAATGATTCTTTTGTTCACAAATATCAGTACCTACCTCACAGTTGTAGCACGGGTAACAGTTATTTCAGATACCGCACAGATTTGGTTCAGAAAAAAAATTGAAACTATCATTATTTCAGTTTTAGCGTGAATAATAATTTGTTATTTTTTAATCTGTGTATATACAGACGCGTTTTATTGATATAACTATGATATTTGTTCTTCGAATACTTATTATGGGTCCACTATTTTAGCAGCGGATTTGAATTTAAACTATTCACACTATCGAATTCTTCTGCGTGATGCAATTCAAAATTCCATTGTGACGGATTTGCTCTCATACAGTCAGGCACCCTACAAATGCTCAGGTAGGCAATAAGCACTCCATGTTTTCTTTTTGATGCCAGCTCCTCTATCCAATCGATTTAACCTCTTATGGGCCAAGTCCGAGTATACTCGTTTTTCTCCTCTAGTGTATTTCACATTGTTTCCGTCTTCATTCCGGGTAAACAAACAAAAGATTAAAATGGGAACTAGACCAACTATGAATAAAAACTTCCGAGACATTTCTGTGCACTCACATCACCGAAACGTTTCGGAAGTTTTTATTCATAGTTGGTCTAGTTCCCATTCTAATCTTTTTTGTTTTTCTGTGATGTTTTTGGCCATTTAGTTTGTAATTTTTTTAATATTCCGGATAAACGCGATTATCGATGAAAACACTTACAAGATGATGTGTCGTCGGGTGCCTTCAATGTATCGTATAGGCAATTCCAACTCCGATGAGTACGAACAGTTAACTACATTTCCTCCTTAAACGGAAGAGTGACTTCCTTTTGAACTAACCTGGCCCTTAGAGGGTTAACAAGCGCGTATGCGTACGGCCAATGCTAGCAATTTTTCGATGCACCCAGCTTGAGGCTGGAGAGGCATCTTTCACCGCTGGATGACATCGGTAACCTATCCTGATAAGAGCCCGAAGTTATGGTTCAAAATGTTTGCATCAATTTGAAAATCTCTTTTTATCGGTGTATGAAAATGACTGATTACGTTTGTTTTTTGGATATAGCCTCTAAAATATGGATGCATTTAGAGTGACGTCAAATGTTGTTACATCGCTTCGATGTCTCGATAGTGACGCGGCCAAAGAGCATAACCGCCTACAGTACGACGTAACAGTTGAAAGCTAAGAATCCTTAAGTTCTTTAAAAGGAAACCCATTCACGATAATACCACACTTCTTAAAATAACGCAGTTTTAAAGGCTGCTCTGCATTTTCTGCTTTCAAACATACTATGCTATCTTAGAGGTTATGTGCTTTTGTTGAGATACATTCGAGATATTTTTTGTTTTTGTTTTTACATTCTTTTATTTTGGAAGTTTGTGTATAAAAGTGTGAACAATCGAACACAGCAGGTTTTTTTGAAAGAAAACAAAATGTTAAAAAGGCGTTAGAATAGAACTGTAGGATACTCTTGCTTGCATCATCATTGGCTTCATACCTTAGTTCACCACAAATTTGGCTCAAACCGTGCAAAAATAAGAGTCAAATAAAATCAGAACCGCACCAAAAAGGCCTATAAATTTCTAACGCTGCTGGGAAAGCAAAGCTGAGGCTGCGGCTCACTCGTTGGTTTAAAGTTTTGAAAGCGGGTGAAAAACGGAAAATCCACAGCAGTCGAGAAAGACACAGGTAGAGGGTTAATTTGATAAAGCCTAAAACAGAGATCAATCGGTGGGGTAAAAGGGGTTGTTGGAGGGGGTGGGGCGGGCGAAACACAAAGCGGAACACCAGCGTCCAAACACACGCGGTTGCTATCCGTCGTAAACGGATGCGCGAATTGAAAAGGCATACCTCTCGTATCTTTATGGTCTTTGGAATTATTAGCTACACTAACTAAGACACGCAGTAAATGCCAAAGAGTATCCCGATGCACTGCGGGTAATAATTGTAATAAATGCTGAATGGATTCTATTTGTAGTCTTTGACTCTGGAGCCCTGAAAAATAATGAACGAGTCTAATGAAAGGATCATAGAGCTTTACAGTGGTGCGGTGTAACCGCGGTAGCATGCAATCTGACAACGTTGTATTTTGTATATTAAACCCCGCATGAAATACATCGTAGTCTTGGTTGGTTGCGATGAACATCCTTGACCTTTCGCTTGGGTTAAAATGGACAAAATACTATGTTGCGAGATTTCCCGCTACACCACTGCAGTTTTGAGAGCAAAAATATGTCTTCAAATATGAGCGGAAACAGAGAATAACAATTCACATTTCTAATGACATACATTTCATAGCACATATTTCTGCATTCAAGAGCACGACACTGTGTTTAATTACCTTTAAAATACACAAAGTATAATAATTTGTATAATAATTATTATATTATTTATTACATTATTACATACATAGCTCTTCAGTTATGAAGAAACTTATTTGTACAACAATAAAATGGGGCTGTTGCAAGGATCTGTATTTTGGTATTTTTTGGTAATCAAACGAAATTGATCGGTGAGCTAGAAACAAGGATTTTTTGGTTTTTAATTAGATTTCATAGATTCGGATGCCTTATTTTCGGAGAAAATAAGTATTTTGTTTTAAATAATTAAATGTACCTTTGTTCTCAGCTCACCAATACTTTCATTTTCTTCATAAAAACCATAAAATTCTGAACCTTTGCAACTATCCTATTGCTTTCGGTGCTATCGTTATAATGGCTTTTACTCCACTAGAGCGCGAAATTCCCTTCAAGGTGACTATATGAGCCATCCTGTCGACTCGATATTCTGTGCGTCGAAGGACAAAATACACGAGGAAATGATACACTTTGACACTAACCGAAAAATCCTCTCGGCAGCTTACCCCTTACCCATTAACTCTATATGAATGCATATAAAGCCTGTTGGTCGCGATCAAAGAGTTAACTAGAGTCGTAATGGAGCTGTTGCAAAATTTTGCTACAGGCTTATTAATAGTTTGACCATGGGGTAAAACCCTGTAAAAATAACGATTAGCGCACTAAAAAATCACGAAATCCACTCCTAAACTCACAAGATGCTTTTAAACGCGAGACCGTAATGGCGGCCAAGGCCGCCCAAATCTAATGGCAATGGTATGCTTCTTCTTCTTCTTGTGTGGTATTGCGAGAACACCTCGTGTAGATGGCGCTGATTGAAGATAGGGAAACCCAATGCAAACCGCGGCCCCAGCCCCCATTGCAGCCTCGCCTTTAAAAGCATTTTGTGAGTTTAGGAGTAGATTTCGTGATTTTTTAGTGCGCTAATCGTTATTTTTACAGAGGTTTACCTTTACCCTACAATCAACTCTTAATAAGCCTGTAGCAAAAGTTTGCAACAGCTCCATTGCATTGAGAGCTAGCGCGGTCAATTCTGTTAAAAGTATAGTTCAAAGTCGGCTTCTGATTGGCTGGAAATTGAGGGAAATGCGTGGTCCCAAACTTTTTTCAGCGGTATGGAAATTAACTGGGAGTTTTCTGTAAGGTAATTTTCCTCGAAAACGAAGAAGAAATATAGACGAGTGTTGAGTAACACATTATTATTTGTACTTTTCAACTGAGATAATCTTTTCGAATTTGCAATAAAGTAGCATTTATGACCTTCAATTTGTTGAGAAAATTCTGCTGAATCAATTTACAGAATTTAGGACGGTATATTTCTTAACGTCGTTTTCGAGGAAAATAATCTTAAAGAAAAACCCCATGTTAATTTCCATACGGCCGAAAAAAGTTTGGAAGCACACAGTTCCCTTCATTTCAAGCCAATCACAAACCGAATTTGAACTGCGCTTATCAGCACTGACCACGTTAGCTCTCAATAGACTGTTTTAGCAGAACGTTATATCATATATATCGATTGCCGTTCGAGGGCCTCTGGTTCCAAACAAACTCTGGTTCAATGTAATTTCCCCATAAGCTAACTTTTTAACGGAAATTTAGGCTATTAAATCAAACAATTAATGCAAAATTTTTGCGGTTATGCATTCTACGTTGTCGAATTTGCTTAATTTTGCCTGGTTCCTTGACTAAAACTGCCGAAATCAATGAGATATGTTACAGATTAAACGTTGCATTTGTAAGATAGAATCGCCCGATTCCGACCTCCAAATGCATCGTTTAATCTGTAATATCTTGTTGATTTTGGCAGTTTTAGCCGTGGAACCAGGCATAACTATAAGCATTTTCGAGGACGGAAAATTCATAATCGCAAAAAGGTCGCATTAATTAATTGGTTAACAGCCTAAATTTCCGTTCAAAAATGCTCTTTTGCGGGAAAAATACATTGAATTAGAGTTTGTCCGGAACCAGGGGGCCTCGAACGTACGGCAATCGATACGATATATCGTTCTACTAAATCAGTCTGCAATGGGTCTGTTGCAAACTTTTGCTTTAACGATAAAGAGTGTTTCATCGTATGTAAAATCGCCCGAAAATTTCATTGGTGGCATTAGAAAGTCATGAAATGCGATAATAAACTCACACGTTTATTGACATCCAATATGGCGGTAAAATATCGAGCAATTTGTATGCATGCACCTTTAACATCAAAGGATTGCCAACGTTGACAACCTCACAGCTTCAGAGGTTAAATGTGTTTATTTACATTGTGATTGGGTGAGATCGATATTGTGAGGTTGGCTATCCTTGGATGTTCGTGGTGCATGCATACAGGTTGCTCGATATTTTACCGCCATCTGGGATTTCATTAAACGCCTCTTGTGAGTTTATTATTGCATTTTATGACTTTCTGATGCCACCAATGGACTTTTCAGGCGATTTTGAATTAGATCAAACACTCTTAATCGTTGTAGCAAAAGTTTGCAACAGACCCATTGCGACTCTTGTTTACTCTTTATTCGCAATCAACTGTGCGTCGTTACGTCACGTCAAGTGGGATGGAGGAAAGAAACAACTAGAGAATAACTAACTTACTTTGAGAGTTAATGAAAGCAGGATAAAGGTCTTTACAGAGAAGGGGATCGGGCAGCTCTCTTAAGTACTCCTTGAGTAAGGTGGCAGCGTCGTGGACGTAAATCTCCTGATTCGCCAGAAGCTCGTTTCCACGTCCGCAGTCAAACTCCTCTCTCATCTGAAAAGCAACGCACGCAAACTAAGATGAGCAAAAACGAGCGAGAAAGTTGTTCAGGAAAAATCAAAAGGGTTGCCGAGCCTCCAACATGATAAGTATCTCGTTTAATTGGGTCAGTAGGCGTCAGGCCCAAAGAGTTTGGGACTATAAATCTGTATAAGGGCTAGAGGTGTAACAAATGAGTTTACATTTTGCTATACAACATAGACCGTTTTTAGTGATGACGTCACAATCAAAATAATTGGATTCAGACAAACGTTCTATCTCGCTTACTTTCGTGAGGTTACCTGAACCCATAACATCCTAGCGTAGCCACATGGCTAAAGCTAGAGGGTAGTTTTCATTTATTTTGGGGCTTTTAAATTAGGGGATAACAGATTGGCAATCAGATGCTAAAGAATAAGCTTGATTTGGCACCAGCCTTATTTGGGCATTCTAAAATTATTTAAAAAAAAAAATGTGTTTCAAGGTTTGGGGGTTGCTTTGTTAAGGGTTGTTTTGAAGATGGTTGAAAAAAATGAAATAATTCAGGATGTTATGGGTTAAGAATTGGCAGTGGCAAAGGTTTGAATTTTTGTGTTTTTTTATTGATCAAATGGCAGTACTCGGTGAGGTGAAAACAAGGATATCTTTGGTACTTCTAACTGTATAGGTTTCATAATTCCGGAGAAGCAATATCGGCCCAAAATACATTGTTTTCAATCGGTGGCGAAGCGTGCTGCTTGGCAACATGGCGTTTTGTCCATTTGAACCCATAGAAAAGGTCAAATCCGATCGATGATCATCGGCGATTCCTGGATAGTTCGATATTTTTCATGGGTTTTTAATGAGTCAAATACAACGTTGTCAGATTGCCTGCTTCGCCACTGTTTTAAATGGTAATGCTGCGTTGTGACATCATCCACCACTCACGAGTTTTTCCAATTTTACACCACTGTTGATGCAAAACCGGGTCACCTAGGACAAATCTAAAGGCATATTGGTTCTCAACTCATCAAGGACTTTCGTTTTCTTTAATGATTTTTGCAACCACCCCATTGGGTGGACATTTTCGGATGCAAATGCATGCTAGTAAATAACAGAGTTGGGCAAAAAATAATCAGAGATTATTCGGTGATGTCAGGCAACGCCGAGTCAACCGAATTATTCGACGAATATTTGTACTTACAAATTGACCTATACCTTCCGTGTGTTTCCCTTTCCTCAGCTCAGGTAGCAAACCCAGATTCCAGTATTGCCGGAGTCATTTCATTATTTCTGATTATTCGGTTGCCCAACTCAGGTAAATAACCAATTTTACCCAAGCATCATTGGACTATATAATGGATCTCACGTCAAGTACCTTAAAATATATTTTCATTCCTTCTAAATGATACATGAAATATTTCAAATCAACCCTTTTATATAGGACTGGATTATTTTAAGTAGTTTTACACACCTCAGAGCTTCACTAGTGAATCGAATGAATTTTTCTCATAATTTCATGGGCTCGTCAGTTTTTGTTGTTGAAATTTTAAGAATCAACGTAAACAGATGAGCGTCCCCTTTATGGGACAACAGAACAAAAAGGTTAGTTGGGAATCACTCAACAGTACGAATCCAAGTCCCACGTTTTGTGCTTGCCTCAATCACGGTTCAGCCGCCACCACAAGTTTCAAGGAAAATCTAACATCAAAATAATTCAAGTGGTTTTTCCCTTTAAAATTTGAATTATTATGAAATCGTGTTTTTCAAGAAAACAGCCTTCAAAACATGCATGTTCATAAACTCCTGGAGTCACCTTGCTGAATTAACGCGTGACAGATTCATAATATCGTAAATGCCATTAGAAGTTGTAAAGATTGTGCAATTTTTTCTTTTCGTAAAAATTAATCGAAGGCTCCTAAAATAACAAAAATGTGGTAAACATTTCTCTTGAATAAGACCGCTTTTTTAGCGGAGAAGCTCAAGCGAAGTGAACTTGTGGGCTTTCTTTAGAAGATTTGCAATCTATACAACATCTGACGGCACTTGAAACATCATGAATTTTTACGCCTCGCTTTGGCTTACGAGCGCACACTAGATCGATACATACATTTTTTCGGACAAGAAAATTTGTTGTTCTTTTACTTTAAAAATATTTTAATGTTGATACTAGAACCATGTTATTTGACTCACTTTATTATTTTAAGCTCTTAAATTAATGACTTCACAAATTTTCTAGTTACCTAGATGTTAATTGTTTATAGGTAATTTTGATTTTTATTCGTAAAATCGAAAATCCGATACATTATATGTTCCGACCCACTGTATGACCAGAGCTGCCAATTTGCGTAGATTTAATAGCATTTTGAAATTCACCGAAGATTCCACCGGTTGAGAAAAGATTACAGAGTTTAGTTCAGTGTATGACAGTAATGCACGAAAATACTAGCGCCGTCTTTTATTCTTTCTCAACCGGTATAGAGTCGTCGATAACTTCGAAAACTTGCGGACATTTTAATTAAGGGCGTTTTCTAGGATTGAGAAAAGATTACAGATAAGAGTGTTTTTATGCATTCCAGTCATACTTTGAATTGAACTATGTAATCTTTTCTCAACCGGTGGAATCATCGGTGACTTTAAAAATGTCATTAAACCTGTAATCAGCAGCTCTGTGTGTTGACGCGAACTTCAAGGCTCGGTAATATTTTTTCCATGCACCTATGCAGTGTCCCGAGCCATGGCCATGCTGGCCTTACCTATGATCTCCATCCAGTGATGATGAAGGCTAAATGATTAGTAGGAGGAAGGTGAGGTGTGGGGGTGGGGGTGGGGGTAGATGGATGACAACTGACCTGCCTAACTCGATTTTTAGAGCTGCCCACTCGGAAAACTCCTTCCGTGTTCAACCCATGCTGCTCGATCACATTGAGGCAGGTCAGAACGATGTTGGGTACCCCCGGATCAAATGGCTGCTCCGGCGAGGGAAGCTCCGAAGTTGTCGTCACGTTGGACGTAAAGGAATCTAAAGCACTTGGAATGTTCGAAGATTGAGACATCAAGCTTTCCGTCGAGCCCTTTCTCTGGAACACATAAATCATTCAATCAAAATCCATGGTCTGCCTTGCAAGTTACAAGTATGAAGCTGAAGGTGGGAAAGTCAGGGCTTCGACCATACGACGGGCGGTAAAAAAGTTTGGTAAGGGTTGGCACCAGCAAATACAAGCGATAGGCAGCTTACGTGCCGTCCGGTTTTCCCGGCGCAAGGTTAAAATGATGGCTTTTCCTTCTTTAACGTCGGTTACCTAATTTCAAACGCGCCGCACAGAAAAAAATTAAAGGGTTGATTTTACAGTTTTTGCAATCTACATAATTCTTTCATCTTTTGAAAATTCTCATCGACAACATGAGATTCTTGCCGTCAAGTGCTCAAGCGAGTATTAGGAAAGTCCTAGACTTATTTCATGGTTATTGTTTGAAAATCTAAAATGAACTTTACAAAAAATACGTCAATAGAATCTTTGAGTGCCGTTTTATTGATATAACTTTTTCCACGATTTACAAAAAAAAAAAAAAAAAAAAAAAAAAAAAAATTGACAAATCATAGCTCAAAATGGAATCATTTACATAGTTTATGGATAAAATATAGTTTTATTCTGATTTAAAAAGTTGGCTCCAGAATTTACTAGCGTTAAACCTGAAACACCCTATATTATACATCAGTCGCGAATAGTGTCGCTCTATAACTGCGGAAACCGGCACTAAAACCCGCTGCAAATTGGGCTTAAGCACACTTTTGCTGTGGGCTATTTCACGCATGCATATCGTTTCTTGACCCATACAAACATGGGCAAAATGGTGATGTCGCCACAACCCCACTTGTGACCCCTCTATCGCTTCGGCTTTGCAAATTGAGTCGAGCGCGCCCTCAAATGAATAGTTCAATCAGGGTCGGACTGGCCATAGGCGATCGCGGCCTAAAGTTTCGCTTTTTGAGCCAGGGGCCCGGAACTTCGATCCCCTCGAATGTATTGAAAATTTAGGAATAAAAGTATAAAGACCAGTAAATAAATCACAGTAACGAAAACATTGTAAGCTATTAAGATAGCTTAATATAAGGATCGAAATGCATCGAGACTGGCAAGTCCGCTCTAGTACGATACGACACGTTTGGAAATCTGGCAACCTTTAAGTAGCCTTGAATGCGAATGATCAAAAGGGCCCCGATCGGGTGAAAACGGGCCCCCATCGGATCAAATGGCCCTACTCGCTAAAGAATAGCTAAAAGTAGCTAGAAAACTGGAATAAATACTGCAAGAAACCAAAAGTGACAATCCGTTAATTGCAAGCAAGAGGCAGACTTAGAGTCTACCATTATGTCTTATATTTTTAACTAGCCTTTTTTCCTTTTTTCAAATCAAACCTGCTAAATGTTATCTCTATCTCATAATATTTTCGTCTCTCACAATGACAAACCCATTAAAACTGGGGGACGTAAAAAGTTCAAATTTCCGGAGGGCCCCCAATTGACACCTGTGGGGATTCCATACCCCAACCCCGGTAAAAAAGGCTTGAAAAAGGTCGTCACTTGTCCCCCCCCAAAAATTTAAAATCTGACTGCACCGCCAGAGATAATTTTTTTATCCTGGGCTATAGAGGCCCCAGCCAAACAAATTTTTGCTGATATTTGAGTGGGTTTGAACCAGAGAACCCCTGCGATCTGTCCTTAATAAGTCAATGTAAACTAAAAAAAAGGACAGAGAACTCTAATTTTAATTGGAAATAGCGTAAACTGCTTCGTTTAAACTAATTAAAAAAATCTAAGGGGGCCCCCGACTGGAGCCCCAAATTGACCGAGCGGCCTAACATTGAGACCGTCCGACCTGAGTTCAATCTGATGTAAAAACCAGCGAAAATCTCGAAAATTGCACACACGAAGTCTAAAATTCAGTAATAAATTACATAACTGCTATAACGGCAAGTTCGTAATGGCGATTTGACGCAGGTTCCATGGGAGATTCGTCTATTATATCACTTTCTTTACGGAAACACAGAGATATGTCTCAATTTAGATAGGATTCTCCCATGATACCTGCGTCTTTCCGCCATGAAGCAAACTAAGCGAAACGCAAGCTATTCTGAGAGCGAATTTCGTGATTTTTAGTGCACTCATCGTCATTTTTACAGGGTTTCACGCAAGAATCAACTCTTCAATCCCATCTAGCAAAAGTTTGCAGGAGCCCCATTCATCTCAAAGAAGAACGCAACAGTTCGTGAGTTGATCGTTCATTTTTTCGTCGACATGATTTGCGCTTAGTTGCTTCGAACCGCTCATATGAAAGCGCATATCCTTTTGGAAGCTAGCAAAAGCTCTAGTGTCTACACGCTTTATGAAATAGTCTGTCCCTCTGTCCCTTATATAAAGAAAAATTAGTTTTACGAAATCACGATCGGTCTGCGTGTCAGTCGTAAAGGATCATTATACGATACAGACCGCGAGATTTTATTTCCGGCGAAACCGAACCGGAGACGACCAAGTTTTCCCCCCATGCCGATGCCATGCCACTGCGCCGCACCATGGTCTCAGACACTGGCGCAACCAGGATATCTTCCATCTCTCTCATTTCCCATTTGAATGTATGAGTAGGAAAAGGACAGAAGGAGGGGGTTTTATCCCCTTGTCCATCCTTGTCTAACATACGTTTCTTAATGGAGAAAAGAGAGAGATGAAGAAACTCTCGGTGCGCTACTGGTCTCAGATCGTCAACAAGTTGCCACAAATCAGAGAGTTGAATTCTTATTTTATCATTTATAAATTTTCAAGACCAACTTTAATGACAGAGAACACGTTTAACGAGAGTTTTAACCTCAGCAGTGTCACTGGAAAATTTCAAATGGGGCTCTTGCAAACTTTTGCTACAGGCATGAGATTAAAAAATACGCCTATAAAATACTTCTAATGATACGTCTAATAATAATGGCTTTATGTATTATTAAAGAGTTTATTCTTGAATAAAAACCAATGAGCTATAACTTTAGAGTGGCACATCAATCTGAGTGGTTCATTGTTGTCACCTAGGGCGCCGCCATCTTGCCGTAAAAATCGATTTTGAGGTTAAGTTTTGTAGGTTGTTTCCGGTCGTTTCGTAAACAAACTCGGGCATCGCCGGAAACGACCTACGAATCTGCCGTCCGAATTCCCGCCAAATTCCGAACGACCTACAAAATTTAACCTCAAACTTTGGAATCTGCCGTCCAAATTCTGCTTTTTCCCGGGATTCCTTCTACCCTGTGTGGCACAAGGTGGACCAGCCCGCTGCCACTCTAAAGTTATAGCTCATTGATAAAAACCTGTAAAAATGACGATGAGTACGCGAAAAAATCACGAAATTCACTCTCAGAATCGGGCTTAATGGCGGAGAGACGCAAGTATCATCAGAGATTCCTATTTAAATTGAGACATATCTCTGTGTTTCTGTAGAGAAAGTGACAATTTAGAGAGGAAGATTCCCATGATTCCTGCGTTGAACCGCCATTGCGATACTGCCGTCATAGCACTTATGTGAGTTTATATTTGCATTTTTGACTTTCTCAGTGTGATTTTCGTCATTTTCGCTAGTTTTTTCTTCAGATTAGACGATTCATTTGCTCACAGCAAAAGTTTGCAAGAGGTCGAAAACGATTATTTTTAATAGCTCTTTTTCACAGATTTTTTGCCACTTTTTTTTCGATTTCAGACTAAGGTGCGCCGCGCGCCGGGATAAAAAAAAGGGTCAATTCTCCGAACAACCGATAAATCTCTTAATATATATTCTGGACTTAAGAGTGAGAGGACATTGACAGTTCGCGCCGTTTCATCAGCTCTCTCTCCTCCCCCTCCCCTGCTCTCTCTTTCTCTCTCTCTCTCTCTCTCTCTCTCTCTCTCTCTCTCTCTCTCTCTCTATCGCTCTCTCTCTCTCTCTTTCTCTTTCTATCCATCCCTGCCTCTCTATCTATCTTTTTCTTGTAAGTTTTTTTTCTTTTCTGATGACACTTTGGTGTTGGTTAAAAATGATTTGCGTGATGAAGATGCAGGAAGAGAGGTCACTTGATGGATGACCATTTCGGAGAGGAGGTGCGTCAACAACGCGCGCGACGCGACGCGTCCACCGAAAAAAGAAAGAAAAAGAGGTCGAGCCTTACTGTTAACTTAGTTGTCGGATTGAGCGCAACAGAAAAGAAGAACTAGGCAGAGCAGTGGCTCACTGAGTATGTTATCAGTATTATCAGTGTCACTACTATCTCTCTCTTCTCTTCATTGGAAACTGCAGGCTAGATAAGGATAGTGAGGAGGGATAAGGACATCCTCCCTTCATCCTTTTTTGACGTGTACGTTCAAAGGCGAAAATGAGAGGGATGGGAAAAGATCTGGGTGCGGGTGCGCTACTGTAGCATGTATGCGTTCGATCTAAAGTCTGATCGTTTCGACAGTTCGATTGATCGATCGTAAACTGTCGAATTTTTTATATCGTATTTTTGATCATAGAATCGCAATTTGAGAAGGGTAATTAAGTTCCGATCCATCAAATTTCCAAAATTCCGAAAATCTCGAGAAATTTTGTTTCGATCGAGCGCACTGGGCTTAAATTGTCCACAACGCGTGTGATACAGCCAAAGGGGGGGGGAGGTGGTGGTTAACCCCCAAAAAAGAAAATTCATTGAAAACGATGACAAATGGCCCAAGCCGCGACTCTTTAGCTCAATTATAGCAAGAAAAAAACCAGGGGGGACCGGGGTGGAGATAAAAAAAACACCCTGTATAACTAGCATAAGGCATCTTTTATCCCATTCAAATAACCCAAAAGCGACAGAATTTTGGTAAAAGACTAGTGGCACCATTTTAGCCAATTGAAAGATCCCCAACTTTCGCCTGGAATCACCCTACACAAAGTTATAATTCAGGGAATCGCTCGACAATCCGACAAACTGTGTTCGGGCGAATCTTGGCAAAAGTCTGGCCAAGCAGCCAAGCTGTCGCGCCACTTACACTGGATCAAAACATGGCTTTTTTCGGACATCAAAATATGTTTATTTATTTTTTTTTTTTTTTAATTTTTTTTTTTTTTTTAAACATTTCAGCCTAAATATTTTCTTGCAAAAATCATTCGGTCTGATTAAATTTAAGCTCTTAAATGAATGATTTTACACGTTTTTAAGTAATTTTACTGTTTCTTGTTCATAATCTTGAGTTTTATTCATCCGTACACTGAAAAAAATCAATTGTTAAAGCAACAATTTAAAATTTGATGATTTAACAAAAATTGAAAGTTGCTAAATTAACCAGGGTTTTCTGTTATGTTAACGATTTATTCGTTGAGTTTACAAAAATAGTTGTTAAATCAACCACATAATGGTGTTCTTATAACAAAATAGACATTGTCAATTTAGCCATTTTAAATAGTTAAAAAAATACAGAACTAAACCCAATTAGTTGATCTAACAATTCAGCTTGTTATGTCAGCAAAATAAATTGATGATTTTACTTACTAATTTGTTATTCCAGCATAAAAATTGTTTTTTTACTTTTTGATTTGCTGGTTTGGCAAAGTTAGTTGCTAAGCTAACAAAGTGAATTGCTGATTTAGCATTTGAGTTGTTAATTTAACAAAACTATAGGTTAATTTAGCAAATCATTTTGTTCTGTACTTTTTTAACTATTTATTTTTTTCAGTGTCAAAACTTATGTCCGGAAAATTCCATGCCTTGATCCACAGTGCGTCGTGCCGCGGCTCTCCATAACTTTCTCCGTCAATATCCTATTTCTTTACTCTTTCCTTCATCCATTTTGAGTCCACCCCTCTACATCTATAAGAGCTTGTTTCCCAGTCTGACTCGGTCAACTGCTTCTTAGAAATCAGAGCTGCGCACGTACATCTCGTTCCTCGGGACATCCTGTCACCAATTCCCAAGCATCATGTTCTCATTTTAAAAACAAGAGAGAAATTAAAAGGGAAGCAAATAAAATTCGTAGAAACAGTGGTCTTGGAGAAAATTGATTACACGTAACTTCCAAGAAATAAGATTAATCATACACCTGTACAATGTGGTTAAAGAATCGATAGTTTCGCTGGTGACGTCACTAAACCACTGAATTCTACGTCTGATTTGTGGCATGACGAATGGATTTTGAATTGAAATTCATTAGTGCGCGCCTTCATCCTTTTTTGTTTATTCTTTGTTTATTTTTGATTATTTTTTTGTTTGTTTATTGTTAAATAATCCGTCTAAATTCATGATCCATTTTTATTAAGTAGCAAATCTTCAGAAAAATACTCACTACTGCATCAGAAATCAACATCACATCCTGGGCCTCACTGGGCACAAAAGTTGATACTGAATCATGAGATTGTAAATATTTTCGAATAAATTACACTTTCATTGCCGAGGATAACAGGTTCAATCAAATAATACTACATAAACTTTTCCACTGCTGTGTAACTTTTCGAGAAAAAAAAGCGTTTTCTCACATTTTTGTATCATGAAGGTAAAAATGAAAGAAAGCAATTCCCCTCGAAATGAAGTTAAATATGGGTAGAAAAAAAGATGAAGTTGAGTATGGATAAAAAAACTCAACAGCTGATTATTGATATTAATGTCACTTTCTCTCTCTCTTCTTTGCGCAAGCTCTTTGAAGAGGAAATAAACTTCTCACCTCAAATCGCCCTGAGCCTTGGGTGTCGGTTAAAACCTGAAAACTAGGATGGCTTCCGTGGAGGGATTTCCGCCGGAAGTCACTTTCTAAGGTAGGGGTTGAAGACCCGATGCCGGGCGTGGAAGAAGTCAGTCTTGATTTTCTTTCATTTTCCAAGCACTGGCCAAGAGAGATCCCAAAAACCAGACCGGAACCGGATCCTGTCAACATTAAAAATATTTTCATGAGGAACTTGAACCGTAGACTTGGAGGTGAAAGTTATCGATGCTCGCTGAACGTCAAGGTTACAATAAATTAAGAAAAAAAGCAACAAAATCATCCCTTACCGGTAGTGAGGTTAACGCATTAAATAATGAAAGGTAATTTAAAGTAAAACAAGAAAAAAACCAATAGAATATTACCAGAAGTAGTATACCAATAAACATTAAATTAATGAAGTAGTACCAGAACTGGGCTCAGAATAATTTACCAATAAGGAAACTCATTGATCATCAATTCAAAACTGTAGTGATCATCTTTCTAATGAGGAAAACCAAACTCAATATAAATCTCAAAAATTATGAAAATTCATAAATACGATGAGAAAACGGCATTGAAAACTAAGCATGCCTTAAAGAGGTTTAACACTTCTTTTTTTTCTCTCATTCAAGCGAAAATCTGCCAGTGATTTTTATGGATGTTGACTGTGAATCATCAAAATTTAGGGATGGTGAGGCTATGTCGTTTCTCTAAAATGTATAATTAAGATACTCAAAATAGAGCAAATGAAAATATTTCGGTACCGATCGAATTTATCGTATTGGGCTAATTGCTTTATTTTTTCATAAATTTTGCACCTTTGTCATCTTTTCCCCATTCGTCCTTGTTACGACTTGGTTCAAAAATGCCTGTCGTCAAAGCCTTCCTCTTCATTAGATATGGTCTCCTCTTTCTCGGAGCTGCAACAATCTCTGCGAACAAAAATCAACAAAATCAGATTAATAATAAACATATTGTCGTGAACCGCTTGGTTAAAAATAAAATTGAAGACAATACTCGTTTCAGATTTGACTTCTGCTGATCTGTCAGTCAACAGGTATTGTTGATTTCGATGCGAAAAAGCCGTGAATGCACACGTTCATCGCCCAAAAATATTGTGAATTTAAGAGCTAGACGTCAACGTCGTCAACTAATCTAAAACGACCACTACAGTAAGCAGGAGTTGGAAGATAACTATTCCTACTTAACGGTGTTCATTTTGCATACTCTGGAAATTGAAGGCGCATATCGACCTCAGTTTCTATTTTACTTATACTTTAATTTATGTTCCTCTGATAATTTAGACAAAGCCGAGCAATTGAAGGAACCCACACTATCAACTCCCCAATTCACTTAATCCCTTCGCCTTTTCTATCCCTTATCCACACGCTGAGTATTTTTTCATCGTCGCTCAGTGAACGGAAATTTGAAAATTCCAGGCATCACTTTTTGAAAAAATCATGATGATGAACAACAAAATAGCAACGCAATCACACGAGGATTTTGATCATTGCTTTTACAGCTTGGAAATAAAAGCAAAAACCCTGCTTTTGAAAAAAACTAAAATGAAATTTTGTAAGCAGTCTTATATGAACGTATGAAGTACTTGAAGGCATGGAGGATATTTTTGAAGCAGCTCCCTAATAACTCAATTTTTATAAATTATTCAACTCTTTTTATCTTATTGCGGTACATTGCATAACTCAAGTGACGTAAACACCTGATCGTTACGCCATACGTTATGCTGTAGGCAATATTATTGTTTTAAGTTTTTTGAAACAATAAAGGTCAACCTACTTTTAACAATGCGGGGCTCAATTTTTTTTTTTTTTTTTTTAAACACCAATAACAAAAAATTGTTGAGTTCTTTGTCAACTTTTTCGAAGAAAAACTAAAAAAAAAAATACTCTCAGAAATTTAAAAGAAAGAAAAAACTTTATTTGGATTCAAACGAGTTTTTAGTTCCTCCTGTAAAACTGTTTTGCGGACGAAACTTTGATTTATCCAGTTACTGGTTCACTCACACTGCTGTTTGGCTCGGTAGGAAAGTGATGAAAAAATTTACTCGGGACAGATCTGAACTGGACAATTGTCACAGTATTTTCCTTTCGATCATATTTGAGTGAGCTGCGACATCTTTGTGATTCTCAAGTCTTGCTCCGACGTTAGGTTTGAGGTAAAGCAAGTGTGAAAAGAATTATGACGTGTTGACTTCGCATATCACCCTAAATCTCTATTCCGTTCTGGTGAATCATCCAGCGATGCAGTCGGATTAGTGTTGCCAAAATTACTATCACAGATAACACGAAGAAGAATATAGAGAAGGAGAAGAAGAAGAAGAAGAAGAAGAAGAAGAAGAAGAAGAAGAAGAAGAAGAAGAAGAAGAAGAAGAAGAAGGAGAAGAAGAAGAAGAATAAGAAGAAGAAGAAGAAGAAGAATTTAGAGAAGAAGAATAATGTAGAGAAGAAGAAGCAGAATGTAGAGAAGAAGAAGCAGAATGTAGAGAAGAAGAAGAAGAATATAGAGAAGAATAAGAAGAATGTAGAGACGAAAAAGAAGACGAAGAAGAAGAAGAATGAAGAGAACAAGAAGAAGAAGGAGGAGGAGGAGAGCGGAGAGGATGAGAAGGAGGAGGAGAAGAAGTAGAGGTCCTGAGAAGAGCCTGAGGGCCAAGAAGAGCCCTCACCCCCTCAGGCTCTAATAGAAAGATGACGTAAATTCCAATGAAATATAGTTTTCTGCTAAAAGCGCCTAAATTCATTTTAATAAGAAGCCTATATATTTTTTTATAAAGTGTTAAAAAGCTTCCGTCGTAGAACTCCCTTGAAAATAGATTTGAGCCTTTTCCGTAGAAATCAATTAAATTCTTCTATTTCATGTTCCAAGTTCTACATTTATATAACAAATATGTCCTGTGTAGATGCCAGGGTAAAAATGAGTCTAGCACTTTTCTGACAATAATCTTGCTGGAATACCTATTTGATGGCGAAAATTTCACGTTGCAGTTGATAATTTTTAAATTTTTAAGAACGAATTGGGTATAAAGTACACCGATAATTATTTGTGGTCTCTGTTTACTCTCTCAATGTACGACACGTTTTTGAGCGAGAAAATGGACGTCAAAAGAGTCAAAGTAAATGATTTCACTATACAAAGGCTGCCCACCATGGCGGGCGTCTCGCAAGCTGCCAGTCGCTTGGCCAGCCCGGTCAGCGGAATCTGCTGAATTAAACACGACCACCCTGTTTGCTGACACAATGTAAAATTTTGCGATGTTTTGCAATAGATCTAACGACCAACTGCTGCATTACTATACCAACAGGCTATAAAGTAAATTCATAAAGTTTTAACCAATTTTTTTTATGACGAGCAAAAACTTTGGGATTTTAAATTGCTCATATTGATGGAACCAGTGACGAATTGAGCATCTGGCAACGTTGCATTCGGTCCATTTATTGAAACCCTTGCAAAATATAGGACTCAAAGATGTTTAATGATCGCCTAATACAGTTAGATCTTATCCATGGGTTTAAATAGTCAAACAGTGCTGCTTTGTCAGATTGCACCCTTATACTACTGAATGCAATCAACGAGAGCATAGGTCGCGAGCTTCGAACTCTTACTATAGTGTAGATTTAAAGCATACTTTTGCCAGATTGCACGGACAAATCTGACGATACAAAGCTCAGCAAAATAAGTGACTTTTCAACAAATCTCTTTTCTCAATCTAAACAAACTTCTGAGATAGAGAAAATTCACAATACGAAGCGTTGCAAAATTTTGAAGGAAAATCAACTAGACTGGAACTAATTAAGAAAAGTCTTGCTAATGTCCCTCGTGAAAAGCAGGCACTAGATTCCCTTGCCTCAGTATGGGAGAGGACCTACATTCTTGGATGAGACTGTAGCGTGGTTACATGGCTAAGCCATTTAACTCCGTTCCCTTCTTCTATTTCAAATTTCCCTCCTTTGACTGGAGACCAATCAGGAGGGAGGAGTTCGGTGGCGTCCTCACTGGTGCATGCTGGGTAATGAGTGAGAGTCCATTCGAGTTGCTCCGTTCTAAGAGTGAGACGTGTGTTTTTCCTTTTTCAAATAAATGTCTTGAAGTAAGTAAAATTTAAAGTCCGGGCTGGGTCCATTTTGGGCCCAGTCTCGGCAAAGTTCGTTAATATGTAGTCGCGGGTCGGGGTCGGAAGTTTCAAGCCTCCTAATTACATATTTCGTTGTTTGTGTTTTTTTATTAAAAGTTCGTTAGAACTTATTTGTCCCTGGGTTCCCCTTTATAGTGCTCTCCCCAGGTAACAAGACTCTTGCACACTTTTGCTATAAGCGATTTAATAGTCGATACTGGTGTAAAAACCTTGAAAATAACGATGGCAGCACTAAAAGCTTCCAAAATCCACTCCTAAACTCAATTCACGCTTTTATTTGCGCGAGCGTAATAGTGAATTAGGGTAGTAATAATAAGAGATTCCCATTTAACAATACTGTAACTCAATCAAGAAGAAACCAATATAAGAGACGACTTTCATTTGACACCGGTGTCACTAGATGTCACGGTACCATTCGTCGAATGTGGATCACTACTCTGGTGACTAAATACTCTGTGAATCATCCTTGTCAGCATAGAGGCAGTGACGAGATTAAGATGGAAATCTCCCATTATTACTGCCCTATGCCACCATTACACTCGCGCAAAGAAAAGCGTTTATTGAGTTCATCAGGAGTGGAGTTCGGGAGTTTTTAGTGCTGCCATCGTTATTTTTCGAGGTTTTTACACCAGAATCGACTATTAAATCGCTTATGGCAAAAGTGTGCAAAAGCTTCATTGGCGGAGACCAGCCAAGTACACGGAAAAAAAACTACGGTGAAAATAACCATACGGATACCTGATTTTGGCAACTGCTAGATGTTATGGTAATGTTAACCAGAAGTATACTATGTGTTGACTAGGTACTTGGTGATGTTACCTGATTGCATGTCGAATTTACTTAAAGTATCGGTAAATGTACCATACTTCTGGTCAAGTTTACCATAACATCTAGCAGGTGCCAAAATCAGGTATCCGTATGGTTATTTTCACTAATCTTTTTTTTTCGTGTATAAGCCAATCAGCGCGCGGAGGTTCGCCGAGAAGTGCCAAATTGAACTGCCGCGCGCCGCCCGAGTCTCCTGCTCCCTCTGCTAATTAGTCTCATTATTGGCTAACCAACCCCCTCCACTCCCCTCTCCTGAATTGCTTTTAAAGATTGCGGTTCATGAGGATGTTTACCAATGAAAAAATTGACTGGTATCAAAGCCACCCCTCAAAAATAATTTTAAAGGGTCTAGTTTAAGGCTAAAAAGTTGGCCAAAAATTTTGTGTCAGAAGATGCGGTTCAACCCCCTCCACCCTCTCTCCTGAATTGCTTTTAAAGATTGCGGTTCGTGAGGATGTTTACCTATGAAAAAATTGACTGGTATCATAGCCACCCCTCAAAAATAATTTTAAAGGGTCTAGTTTAAGGCTTAAAATTTGGCAGAAAACTTTGTGTCAGACGATGCGGTTAAAAATTTGCATGAAAATGTGCGTTCCCCCCATTTCAAATGCATATAAATTCAAACGACTCGCTTCGCCGAAGACCTACAAAATGTCAGGTGTGAGAGTACCTGTTTTTCTCTAAGGACCTTTCGTGTTGCAATTTTACGATGAGCTGATTCTCTCCAACGACATGGGCACGAAGGATGTTGCCAAGTTGGAGGGCTAACTAATAACTTTTTTTCGCATTCAAACCAATTGGGGCTCTTGCAAACTTTTGCTATAAGGAATTGAAGAGTCGATTCTTGAATAAAAACCTGTAAAAATGACGATGAGTGCACTAAAAAATCACTAAATTCACTCTCAGATTCGGGCTTAATGGCGGAGAGACGCAGGTATCATGGGAGATTCCTATCTAAATTGAGACGTCTGCGTTTCCGTAGAGAAAGTGACATAATAGACAGGAATCTCCCATGATACCTGCGTTGAATCGCCATTACGAACTTGCCGTTATTGCAGCCCGGCAAAAAAATAATCGCCCGGTTTGGTCCTAAAAACGTCCTAAAAACCGCCTAATATTATCCGAGTGTCGTTTCGGTTTCGAAGCGAAGTCCAAATGTCGGCCTGCAGCGCAGTTTGAGTAGGGCGGATGTCCGTTTCTCGTGTATTTTTCGGAAACAATGCAGACCTTAGCCCATTTGCATGCCTTAGACTTTGGGTTTTTCCCAGGACGTTTTTCGGCTCCGGGAAATAATCTTAATTACAATTGGGACGTTTTTCGGACAGTTTCATTTTTTGCCGGGAGTTATGTGAGTTTATTACTGAATTTCAGACTTTCTTCGCGTGATTTTTGTGATTTTCGCTGGTTTTTACATCAAATTGGACTATTAATTTGCTCACAGCAAAAGTTTGCAAGAGCCACATTGACATTAAGTTTTAATTTTTTTTTTCAAGAAGATTTGGCATCTTGGAGTCAAAGCCATCCACCAGAGCGCCTTTTCCTCTTACAATTAGACAATTTTTTTTTTTTTTTTTTTTTAATATAATGAAGTGTAAGATGGCAACGCTGTCTAAAAGAATCATTAATCAAGAAAGTTCTCGCGGCCCCGTCTAGTTTTCTTCATGCGTTGTTTGCTCTCTCCCGTCAACTTTATTCTTTGTCAATTCCTTTTCAACTTGTTTTTTTTTTTTTTTTTTTTTTCGTCGGTTGCCTATCTTTTTTTTTTCTTGTTTTTGCTTCAGTTTTCTTTCCGTCCATCTTTCCCTGACGCGAAAAATAATTTTCGCTGGTCGGCCCTTCGGCGTCGACCGCTACTGGCGAAGATAAACGTGTCTCTCGCAGTGTAGCCAAATTTAAAATAAAAATATTACAGAATATCGTATAATATTATTAAGTGGCGCATAGTCGTACTATTGACCTAAACTTAATCGCTTAGTCTCGAGCCAACTGCCATCCAAGAAATAAAGAGAAATACTTTTTATATTTTTATTCACCGTGGATTTACAGTCAAATTCGGGAGTCCATCAAATTCATGACTTCGATGGAATTGCAACCCTGCGACTGTGGGGTCTCTCACGTATCCACGTTCAAAGTTGGTGCGGCGCGATGGACGATGACTTGTCACGAATTCCGACATTCAAACGGGACACATCATCCAACAAGCATATTTTATGAACAGGTTGGGGTGAAGATTTTCACCCCAAACCAGGGCTGCCGTTTTGCGTAGAATCAATGCTATTTTTCTCGTCACCGATGATTCCACCGGTTGAGAAAAGATTACACAGTTCAGTTCAGTGTATGACGGTAATGCACGAAAATACTCTGATCTGTAATCTTTCCTTGATCGGTGGAAACTCCGTTGATTAATTAAAATATCCGCAAGTTTTTTTAAAGTCATCGACGACTCCACCGGTTGAGAAAAGATTACAGATGCGAGTATTTTAGTTTATCATAGTCATGCACTGAACTAAACAGTGTAATCTTTTCTCAACCGGTGGAATCATCGGTGAATTGAAAAATAGCATTGATTCTACGCAAAACGGCAGCCCTGCCCCAAACCGACGACTGAACGACGAGCGTATTCGAATCACGTCCCTGAACTCTTGTCTTGGTAACGTCGAATAAAACACTCAACCGAAACGCATTTTCTGGTCAAATCAGCATGCATTGGTTAGTTTTCGATACCGCCGCTCCGCTACGATTTAATCACCTATTTTTACAGCGCTTTGTACACGATCAAGCAGGCAATCGATGAGTCGGAATCCACCACAAACGGTAGGTGAGCCAACCGTTGCATGTTCCGTTGTTTGGCGATTGATGTTATATCATCTGTTCACCAATGGAGCTCTTGCAAACTTTTGCTATAAGCAAACAAATCTTATATAAAAAATATAGCGAAAATCACGAAAATTGCACCAAAAAAGTCTAAAATTTGATAATAAACTCACAAAACTGCTGTAACGGCAAGATTGTATAATGGTGGTTCAACGCAGGTATCGTGGGAGGTTCCTGTCTAATTTGTCACTTTTTTCTACGGAAACAAAGAGATGATGTGTCTCAAATAGATGGGAATTTCCCATGATAACAGCGTCTCTCCGCCATTAAGCCCGATTCTGAGAGTGAATTTTGTGATTTTTTAGTGTACTTGGCCCCATAAATGTACGGTACACACACGGAAAAAAAACTATGGTGAAAATAACCATACGATACCTGATTTTGGCACCTGCTAGATGTTATGGTAATGTTAACCAGAAGTATACTATGTTTTGACTAGGTACTAGGTGATGTTACCTGGTTTCATGTCGAATTTACTCGAAGTATCGGTAAATGTACCATACTTCTGGCCAAGTTTACCATAACATCTAGCAGGTGCCAAAATCAGGTATCCGTATGGTTCTTTTCACTAATCTTTTTTTTCCGTGCACGGTCCTCGGCCCCAAGTCTGCCCTAAGTAAGTACTTCAACAAGCATCGGCCACCAGCCAATGGACCGCATCAGACTGTTTAAAAATTGCGAAACCACAAAAATAACCTCAAAATAGCACTTAGGGTGGGTTGGAGAGGCTCTAGACCCATCCCAAGTAACGTAAAGTTGGGAGCGCACCCAACATTCCGATGTGCCGTTTAAGAAATGTGAGGTTAGAATCGCCATTTTTAGATACGACCTAAAGCCCGTTTGTACCGTACATTTATTGGGCCCTTATGGCTTATCGTCATTTTTACAGGTTTTTATGCAAGAATTAACTCTTCAATCCTCTATAGCAAAAGTTTGCAACAGCTCCATTGTGATAACTATATGCCTCACCATTGAATATACTTATATCAGGCGCACACGATTGGGATCGGCGTTGAAGTGAGAAAACCACCTGTCATACGTCGGGCCGCTCATTTTTGTTCTCGCACTCACTCACCCCGCGAGTCCAAGTCCATAAATCAATCGAGACACCCGCCACCACCCGCGTCCCGCGTGTCCCCGAAGCTATGTAGACACGCCGCGTGTTTACCGGGAAAGCGTAACGGTGCGGGCGATTGTCGACGACACGACGCGCATTCCTTGGCTTCACATTACGACAAAAACGCGCGCGCGAGAGCCGCGAATAACAAGATTTTTCGATTTCGCAAGCTGCAGTCCGACATGATGACGTCAGAATAGAAACGCGCGCTTTTATACACTATTGTTCTCTGACAAAAGTGACAAAGAGGAGGTGGGGTGAGTCGGTGTGCCCATACCCCCCCCCCTCCCCCAAGTGTACCTCATCCCCACCTTCGATACGTCCCTTGGGTCTCAGCTAAGCGCGGGATTGCGCGTACCTATTTCAGATGTCAGTTCGTAACGCGCGCGTCTGGTCTGTGATTGGGGGAGGGGAGTGTTTGGTACGAACCAAAGAAAGAGACGGGAAGGGATGGAGAGAAGAGAGAGAGAGAGAGAGAGAGAGAGAGAGAGAGAGAGAGAGAAGAGGGGTGGGAGAGAGGGGGGAGGGAGGGAGGGGGAGGGAGAGAGGGAGTGAGATGGAGTGAGAGAGAATAATATAGTCGGAGATAGATGGAGAATGGAATCGGTGTGTGCGTGTGCGCATGTGTGTTTTTGTATTAAGTGTGTGAGTGTGAGAGAGAGAGGGAGAGGGAGAGAAAGAGAGAGAGAAAGAGAAAGAGAGAGAGAGAGAGTGGGAGAGGGAGAGAAAGAGAGAGAGATAGAGAGAGAGAGAGAGAGAGAGAGAGAGAAGGAGAGAGAGAGAGAAGAGGGGAGAGAGAGAGAAGAGAGAGGAGAGAGAGTGGGAGAGGGAGAGAAAGAGAGAAGAAGGGGAGAGATAGAGAGAGAGAGAGAGAGAGAAAAAGAGAGGAGGGGAGAGGGGAGAAGAGAGAGAGAGAGAGAGAGAGAGAGAAAAGAAGAGAGAGAGAGAGAGAGAGAGAGAGAGAGAGAGAGAGAGAGAGAGAGAGAGAGAGAGATAGAGAGAGAATGAGAGTAAACTAGCGCGGCGCGCGGCGTCTATTTCCAACTACTTGAAGTTTATTTATAGCGACAAAATTTTCAACCCACGTCTAAATACGGCCCATTTGAAATGACCTAACAATCTACATTGCACACTACTACTGCGACGAGTCAATGATCTGCTACAGTGCTCGCGAGGGAGGAGAGGGTGCCCCTACTCCGTCCCTCCATCCCCCTTTCACACCCGACCAGATGCGGTGTGCCGCACTGTCGCTCGCCCGCCCTCCGCGGCGCGCGCCGCTTGCATCGTGAGCGTGAGACGAGCGCGAAGGTGCACAAATGTCGCCGCGATGCAAGATTCGCAATTCCCTAAATTATAATCTCGTTTTATGGCCACTTCACGGCCGCACTGTGAGATCAGACGAGGGTTTTTTCGGACTTCTAAATAAAGGAGTCTGCCTTGCTGATCTTGGTTTCAGAGAGAATCAGAGAGTCGAACCGAACCACTAAAAAATTCTAAACAAAAGCGAGGTTTCAGTACCACCACCTCCCTCTTGCTCTCAGTCCCTCCCCCAAATGACACCCTGCCTAATTAATTGACAAAATGGGCTCTTGCAAACTTTTGTTGTAGGGGGTTGAAGAGTTGACTCTTGCATAAAAACCAGTAAAAATGACGATGAGTACACTAAAATATCACGAAATTCACTCTCAGAATCGGAGCTTAATGGCGGAGAGATGCAGGTATCATGGGGGATTCCTATCTAAATTGTGACATATCTCTGTATTTCCGTAGAGAAAGGGACATAATAGACAGGAATCTCCCATGATACCTGCGTTGAGCCACCATTACAAACTTGCCACATGGTATGCCACTTGCCACATGGCATGCCTCTTGCCACATGTTGTCTACCACATGGTAAAATTTGTTGGGGGAAAATAGAGTCCCGAAACATGGTCTGCATACCGCACGGAAAAAACTACGGTGAAAATAACCATACGGATACCTGATTTTGGCACCTGCTAGATGTTATGGTAATGTTAACCAGAAGTATACTATGTTTTGACTAGGTACTAGGTGATGTTACTTGTTTGCATGTCAAATTTACTCAAAGTATCGGTAAATGTACCATACTTCTGGTCAAGTTTACCATAACATCTAGCAGGTGCCAAAATCAGGTATCCGCATGGTTGTTTTTTCTAATCTTTTTTTTCCGTGCGTGCTATGAAAACGAGGCGAATCAAATAAGTTCGATTTTGTTCGGGGACTAAAAAAAAAAAAAGTCATCAGTCACCTACTATGTTGAGTGGTGAACCCTGAACCCTGCTTTAATTGGAAGTCTACCAGGAATTTCGCTTTGGAGTCCAAATTGATAGAGTGCATATAAGTTTTGATTAATTGATAAAATACCGTTATTCTGACCAAAAAAAGTATTTCAAAACATGCAGAAGACCTAACCTATATCCATCTCTCAACAATGAGTGGTAGTGGTCGTTGGCTCTTGGCTGTTATTTTGATGAGTCCCGAGCAAAGGTTTGTTAAAAAGGAGGCCTATTGTAAGTTTTGCGATGGGGGTCTATGTGTCTGTGGTGTGAAAAAAGAGAAAGAGAAAAAAACAGTCAAGATAGTACTGTGAATGTAGGTTATTTTCAAACTACGCATGACTGTATTATTGGTCAGTAATAAGTAACTGCAATGATGTGCAAGAGTCCACCAAGAAATTTAACGAAACTGTAGGATTAAACGTAGAGGAGGGTCTGTTTCTTGAAACATGTCAAAGAAGAAAACTCACTCAAACAAAAAGTGGGAGGTTAGCTTCCTTCTTAACTGTTTTCGACAAATTTTCGTAATTTAAATTATTCAGCTTTCAGTACCGCAAAGTTCTACGGCCTTATCCTAAAATACCCTTATTGAAGCCCTAAAAGCGACGTTGAACTTACCCTGACCGCAATTTATCAGTGCAACGGGGATCTAATCATTAGACTTTAAGGTGACAAGTTCGCGCTTGCCCCTCTAGCTCAAGGGGTTTAAATTTCACGGTCTGAGTAAAAAACGAACACAGCGCAGAGAGCTGTTCAAAATTGCCGAGAGTCTTCACAAGAAAATTAGTCAACATTTGATGGGTTTAAAACAAAGAATGTCAGTTTGCGGGGGGGGGGGGGGTAAAAGTTTCCCTTCCCAAAGAAAAGCATGTCTCAACGCATTTTCAAGTCTCTCAGCTGATGACGCAATGGATTTTGTCGCAAACTTTCGCTGCAGCGATTTTGAGCGTTAATTCCACTGTAAAAAGATGAGGAGCTGAAGATACGCGCGCTTCGAATCACTGAGCTCATCCCTAAATTCAAGAGTCCCAGCCCAAAGTAAAAGTAGATTTCTGTATTGTCATTATGTATAGGATACAACTCAGTATTCATTCAACCCTACTTATTGTTAGTACTTACATATTGTACTTTAGGTTGAATGCTGAGTTAGTTCTTCGTTTTAACATTAGAATCCACTCGGTCTACACCGAAACAAATAATTCCTAAATTCGCTATAGTGATATTACTGGAAGCACAGTGATATGTGAACCTAGGAAAGTCTAGTCTTTTTACCTGAAAATTCTGGCGTTACTATAAAAATGTGGTCACAGTGACAAAATTTCTTCAAAATTGTCAAGAATTATGGTACAAATATTAGAATTCAGGTGATAACACAGAATAATACAATCGAACGGAAAAATTCTGTCGCATTTTGAAGCAAATTCATTCCGCGTCCGCTATGTTGAGATGTAGGATGTTTACATCTGGATTCGCGCGCGAAAAATAAAATATAGGACATAATCCGCAAAATTTTCATTCTGAAATGCCAGCAGAATAAAACTGAGGCCGGAAACTAAAACCTCTCTCCAGAATTTACAGAAATAAATGAGTTTCAACACAAATCACACACGTCCACCATGTTGGACCACAGCGTTGCCTATTGGTGCCGTTAAATTCCAAACTTGCTTCCATTGGCTCTTATGGGAGTTTCCGCGTTCTGATTGTCATCCCTTATACCTTGGTTCACTCATCATTGTGCTTCTGGTAATTTTGTTTTGTTTTATTCAGTGGAGCCATCAAGATTATATAGACTGATTATGTTCAACCGAATGATAAAAGCGTGTTTCTAGAAGAGTGAGTGTTTCCATGGATGAAATTGCTTGGACGCTTGCAGTTATACATTGCACAGAAAATGTTTGAAAATAAAATTTGCTATTGAGCTCTCCTACCTGATGGTATTTTCACATTGACGCCTAGATTAAGAGCTTGCAATTTGGCCAATGCGACTTTCTGCAGGACCCTCCGCTCAATTTCAGTCAGCTGTAAAATTGTCGTGTCCGCTAAGGTGACTTGGACACCGGCAGAATTGACCCAAGTGTTTTTCATCTGAATCAAGAGAAACAAATTCAAAATGTTGTGAATGTTTGTAAGGAAAACATATACTGAAATAGAAATGAAAGAGAATAGAGGTTTTTCGCCAATTTTCCTGTATAGTATTGAGCCTTTCGCACACTTTTGCCACAGCGCTAAATATGGAGCATGCATTTTTCACCATTTTTACCCTAAAGTACCAACACACTTGGAGCCTTTAAAATCCACTCTTACGCTCGTAAAAGCCGACAATTCAAACAGCACGCAAGCAAATATACTAAAGAATCAAGGAACTGATTTATTCTAACCAAGTCCGGATCATAACATTTGGAGGTTTGATTGCTTGGATCAAAGTAATCTTGAAATCAGAGCGCATTGATCACCAGTGTTGCCAGATGCATGAATTTTGGCAATATAATTAATCCATAATAATCAGTGTAAAAAATAAAAGGTTTTGACCTAGAATCTGGCAACACTGTTGATCGCAAAGTTTAAATTCTATTTGAATAATTAAGAGAAATTGTTGGCGATCAAACTGCGCTAGCATTTGAGGATCAATATTTAAACAAGTACTCGTAATAATAATAATCAGCAACATGGGCACCATGGTCGTCGGCCGGCTTTGAAGGAGGTGGTGAGGGGCTTGAGGGCGAAAGAAAAATTGGAGCAGGTGGCTCTTTTGTTTACTTTTTGAAAAGCAAGAGAGCAAAATACCTCTTAAAAATGTATAATGTTAAACCTGCGCTCTCAGCGCGCGTGAACACTCTTGTAAGTTTTTAAGCCCTTGGCCAAAAACAATAGAGAAAAAAGAAAGGTCATAACTTTGAAGCCCCACCCCCCCCAAACTTTGACTTCCGGAAGCCGTCCATAATGGGGCTCTTTTGCAAACTTTTGCTGCGAGCAAATGAATCGTCCAGTCTTATGGAAAGATTAGCGAAAATGACGAAAATCACATTGAGAAAGTCAAAAAAGTACCTAAATATAAACTCACATAACTGCTAAAACGGCAAGTTCGCAAAGGCGGCTCAACGCAGGTACCAGATATGAGATTCCTGTCTATTGTGTCACTTTCTCTATACGAAAACACTGAGATATGTCTCAATTTAGATGGGAATCTTCCATGATACCTGTGTCTCTCCGCCATTAAGCCCAATTCTGAGAGTGAATTTCGTGATTTTTTAATGTACTCATAGTCATTTTTACTGGTTTTTATGCAAGAATCAACTCTTCAATCACATGTATAGCAAAAATTGCAGAAGCCCCATTAGCGCTTATGGTAGCTAGACTTGGTAATGACTTATTCAGCAGCTGCTTAGTGAATTTCCTAGAATATATAAGAATTGCAAGCGCAAAGCTTGAATTGACACATTTTAAAAGTGCATTAATCGCACTTTGTGAAGAATTTGAAGGCTCTTGGTGTATTCATTAGTGTTTTCGGTTAAAATAAATTGATTAATCCATAGTTCATCAAAAGTTTGCAAAATATCCATTATTCTGTTGATTTTTGATCCTAGCTAGAAATGACCCATGACAAACTCAAGGAAAAAATCCTAACCTTTGGACATGGTACACTCATGAGATACCACGGGATGCTCTCACGAGTTCTCATGGGAGCATGGGC
The DNA here is from genome assembly GCA_011764245.1 of Trialeurodes vaporariorum. Taxonomy (NCBI): domain Eukaryota; kingdom Metazoa; phylum Arthropoda; class Insecta; order Hemiptera; family Aleyrodidae; genus Trialeurodes; species Trialeurodes vaporariorum. The sequence goes on along the minus strand of VMOF01000024.1, from coordinate 17,781,506 downwards.
TCATGAGCATGTCGGAATTTGCGTAGGATACTCATGAGAGCCCATGGACAACTCTCATGGGTCTCCCATGGAATTCATTAATATCATCATCGATCCTCATATACTGCGAGCCCTTCAACCAGTGTTGCCAGATCGAGGGTAAAAAGCCGTATCATCCCCCAAATAATCAATGTAAAACGTACGGCTTTTTCACCCCAATCTGGCAACACTGCCTTCAACATATGTGCTTGCTTTGTATTCTTGAGCTGACTTTTCTGACTATCCGATTAATTTTTTCTCACGGGGTCCTCTCTGGTAAAAGTGTTCCATGAATGTCTATGACCGAAATTCCGAGGGCATAATTTCCGAGGGTAATTATTATTTTCCCATGAAACTACATGGAAAGTCTTGTGGAATCCCATGAGCAGTTGAACACCCGCCCTTTGGACTTTCATGAAATATGGAAGAATCATAATTGCCCGAACGGAATTTAAATCATGAAAATTCACAGCACACTTTTACAAGGGCTCTGATTGTCCCATGACGCCTGAAAACTACGTCATGGGACTCACATGTGGACCATCAGATGCGATCCCATGAATGCCTCACGATACGCTATGACTGAACCATCGAATCTCACGACTGGACCATGAGATCTCATGACATCTCATGAGGACTATCAGATGAGATTCCATGAATGCCTCACGATACGCTATGACTCAGCCATCGTATCTCATGACTGTACCATGAGATCTCATGATATCTTATGATAGTTGCATGGGAAACCAATGATTTTCCTTGATATTGCACGACTTCTAATGTGAACCCACACTTTTTTCATGGGTTGTGGGTCCGTTCTATACTCTGTTCGGGATAAGAAGTCCGATGGGAAGTCAGGTAAAAACGCACTATATTGCAACGCAGCGGTTCCTGTGCCGTCGATTCTCAGCCACCTCGTTCGTTCGCAGGAGACTGGCCTTTCAGACCCTTTTATTTGAAGAGACAATACCGTGAACTGACCAATTATACAGTCCTTTGAACGCCCACTCGAAAATTAAATTTTTGCGGCATTCGCGAATTTTGAATAACCGATTTTAAATTTAAATTCTGCTCAACGCGCACAGAAAAATGATACCTAATGGCGGTTCAATATGTAATTTTCCAAAGATTTTGGCACTCCTTATTGAGTGATTTCTGAAATCCGAAATCTTTGGAAAAATACATATTGAACCGCCATTAGGTATCATTTTTCTGTGCGCGTTGAGCAGAATTTAAATTTAAAATCGGTTATTCAAAATTCGCGAATGCCGCAAAAATTTAATTTTCGAGTGGGCGTTCAAAGGACTGTATAATTGGTCAGTTCACGGTATTGTCTCTTCAAATAAAAGGGTCTGAAAGGCCAGTCTCCTGCGAACGAACGAGGTGGCTGAGAATCGACGGCACAGGAACCGCTGCGTTGCAATATAGTGCGTTTTTACCTGACTTCCCATCGGACTTCTTATCTTGAACAGAGTATAGCAGGGATCAACATTTTGAAGAAAAGAGAGAAAGAAAAAGAGAAACGAAAACAAAAACAAAAACAAAAGACAAAACTATTGCTTGAAATATTATTTTCTTTTCTTTTTACAAGGACCATTTACTTGGGCTCAAAACCAGGACCTTCGCAGCATCATCGCTTGCATATGAACTTCCTCGGAGCGAACGGTGGGAGGCCGCAGAAAAAACTAGGCCTGCCCTATCTTTCTTTTTCAGACTCCCCATTTCCCCAGGGGAAAAAAAGAGAGAGAAATTCTTTTGCTCTCTGTTTTGGAAACTAAATCAAGCGGGGCTCCCTGCGTCATAAACAGCCTCTCACCGGTCGGAATTGCGGACACCGGCGGAGGGTGAGTGGGAGGCAGTGGCCAAGGGACGGGGGAGGGGGGGGGGCGGGAAGCGTGCGAGGGCGCACCGTTCGCGACAGAAATGCGAGCGGAGCGTTGGTGACACGCGACCCGCGTCCAGGGTTGCCGTTTCATATGTATTAAATAAAACTCCCAAATTCAGCAGTCGTATTCACCGTTGGACGAAGATATTTCACTTCCCGCATGTAGCATTTGTCAGTCTAAATGTTGCAATTTATGGCAACAGAGTTGCTATAAAATGACAATTTTTAACCCTTTAATGACCAGGTTAGTTCAAGAGAACACCAATCCTCCGTTTACATATGGAAGGTAGTTAACTGTTCGTACTCGGGGGAGCTGGAATTGCCTATACGACGAATTGAAGGCGCCCGAAGAGACCTTATGTTGTAAGTGTTTTCGTCTATATTTGCGTTTATCCGAAATGAATATTGAATCAATGTGAAATAGACTATAGGAGAAAAACGAGTAAACTCGGGCTTAGTCCATAAGGAGTTAACAACAAATGGACAATTCTCCACCCTCACGTTGCAATTAAGTTGCAACTTTTGACACATAGACATACAGGTATAGGTGAGAGTGACACATACACAAAAAGTAGGACAGAAAAAAATCTAGCTTCGACAAAAATGTCTATTTCTTTGCCATTTCGTTACAATTTTTGAGCCATATACTTGCAAATTTATGGTCAGATGATAAAATTGCAAAAATTTGACGACAATTTTGCGATAGATTGCAATCCATGCTACATGGGATTAGTGTTTTCATGTGATATGCGGTCATAATTATCGTGCGATATGGTCATACCTCGCGTAACTCTTGTGGCAGAGAGGTGTTTTATACCTTTAAAGTGCCAAGGTGTGAGAAGGGGGATGGTATAACGGAGAGGAGGTGGGAGGGGAGAGAGGATGGGATGGAAGGGGAGGTGATAGGAGGGGTGGGAGGGATAGAAGTGAGGCTTTTTTCATAAAATTAAGTAAAGCTTAATTTTATGAAAAGAAGTCTTTTGAATGGAATTTTGATAAAATGCTGTATGACTTATAGTTTAAAAAAAAAATAAAAAAAATATTACATTATGTGACAAAAAAGTGTTCTTATATACATCGCTTGAAACCTTTCCACTAAAATTGTTCAGGCAGTTTCAGTTTTTTGTCGTATTTTTTTTAGCGACAGTAATAGTGATGACGTCAGATTTCAAAATGCTGGGGAGGGAATGATTACTAATTGCTTAGCTAGATTTTGCGATGTTAAATGCTAATTTCTTTCAATTTGTTTTCCTCCTTTGATTAATTAAGAAACTTGCTACGAATTCATGTTGAGACTAAATTTTTTTGAAACTTTTTTTTGTAATGCATTGAAAATGCGAGAGCGAAGTTGAAGGATGGAAGAAATTATTGGAAACCGGGAGAAAATGGGACTTTTTAGACTCGAGCAGTTACAATTAAAAATCGTAGATAAATTAATTTATGAATTGATTTATTTTTATATGTTCTATGGGAGTAGCTTGTATGGGGTTTGGGGTTTGGGGCTTGGGTGGGGGCTTTAGCTTCACCACTTTTTCTTAGCCCCAAAAGCCCCCCAATTTTTTTGCGTGATAAAACTAACCAAAATAGATATATCAGTCTCAGCCACAAAGTACGGAAATCAATGGAGAAAATTCAACTCAAAGTGAATTTTCTTGATTGAATTTCAAACACGAACAAGAAAATAAAAGAGTCATCATTTTTGAAGCCCTCCCCTTCCCCCTTTGACACCCTGACTTCACTCATGATTTGTTTAAAAGTTGGTGTGCACATTTCGTAAACCCTCGAAGTAGCTTTGCTGAAAGCACAGGTCAATTCCTGTAAGTAATCCTATCATGTAAAAGAACTTCGCCTCCCTCCTCTTGGTGTTACAAACTGATGAACTGTTTAATCAGTTCTTCCTCATCGATAGAATCACCGTTGAATTTTATAAAATTCTCAAGCTGATCGATGATTCCACTGGGGTAAAAAAAGATTACTGATCACAGTATTCTCGTGTGATGGTCTTACACCGCGCTCAAGAGACCTGTCTGGGTTATCAGACCACTAGTGTAATCATATCGATAAAATTTGAAAATTTCAGTTGCGCAAAACGGCAACTCTGTTGGATATCAGCGAGACGCCCAATGCGCGTCGCGTCGCGATGAAGAGTTACGAAAGTATCGTTGGGGAACCCCGCGCGGGCTGCTCCCTCCGCGCGTCCACGTTCGGATTGGGACTGGGAAGTGTGCGGCTCGGCTTTGTCAGCCTGGCCCGGTCCGGTCCAGTTTACCGTCAGAGACAATAATATGTACTATAGGGACCACGTACTATAGATATATTGTACTATGACTTTTAAAAGAAAGTACCCTGGTCGAAATTTTTACTCTTTTGAATATTGACAATCTTTATAAACAATGGAGCTCTTGCAAGGTTTTGCTACAGGCAAATGGACAATCAATTATCTAGTGTAAAAAATTGCGAAAATAACGATGAGACCATTAAGAAAGTCTAAAACACTCTCCTCGCAGAGAAAACTTAACTTGAAATTTCGGGTGGCCACCCTTGCATGTAGGGCACCAAACTCCTATTCGCACCCCCAAATAAACAGTCGCCATCTTGGTTATTGACGATCGCGAATCTAAGAATAAACTTTTACACGATGTTCACGCAACACAAACACGACTAAATAAAAAAAAAAAAAAAAAAAAAAAAAAAAAAAAAAAAAAAAAAAAAACAGCAACGCAATGTTCGTTTTAGTCAGCCGTTCTCCTTTCGGAAGGTTCTTATAGCGGCGATACACCAATATGCGTGAATTACGGCGATTGTCAACAAGCAAGATGGCGGTTTGTTTGGGGTGCGAATCCGAGGTTGATGCATACATGCAAGCCGCAAGGGTATGGCTGAAACTTCAAGTCAAATTTTCACTGCGAGGAGCGAGTTTTTTAGACTTTTTTAATGGTCTAATCGACATTTTTGGAGCATGTTACACTAAAATTGACAGTCCATTTGCCCGTAGCAAAACCTTTCAAGAACTCCATTTTGCGATTTTCAAGAGTTTCGACTTTGCAATAAAGTGGCGCTTACGGCCTATAAATGTGTTGAGAAAATTTTGCTAAATCAGTTTAAAGAATTTTCGACGGTAAAATTTGTCTTCGTTTTTGAGAAAAATGACCGTACGGAAAAAAAACCCATGCTCATTTCCATAAGGCCCAAAAAGTTTGGACAATCGCATTTTCCTCCACTTCTAGCCAGTCCGAAGAGGTGGACTGGCCTGCCGGGAAACCGAGAAACTTTCCGGTGGACTGCGGCCCAATTTGAGTCGGCCGGGCCGTGAGACGAATGACAGGGAAAGAAAGGGAGGAAAGAAAGAGAGGAAAGAAATGAGAAAGACAATTAACTATAAAAAATGGAGAAATAGAGAGAAAGATGAATGACCTCATAGAACAGACCAGCTTTATCAGACCCCAGGTCTCGTGTCTTGTGATGCAATTAGAAAGGGGGAAAATATGGAGAGGGGACATAGGATGACCATGTAATAATAATGTCGACGCACGCAGCTCCAGATATCCGACTTAAATCGGAAATTCGGAAGACTCCAAAATTCGATCGTGAAACCGTGTCTTTCTTTCGTGCGTGAGCCTTCAATTCTGTAGGTAGACTAAAACGGTACAGATACGTACGAATAGTTAACTACTTTCCGCAACACACAAGTAATGCACTCCGATTCAAAGACCGACGCGATGGATACCTTGTCTATGGAAGCGCCTTCATTTTTTAGGGTAGACTAACACGGTACAGTTACGTACGAATAGTTAACTACTTTCCGCAACACACAAGTAATGCACTCCGATTCAACGACCGACGCGCGACTCGATGGAAACCTTATCTATGGAATCGCCTTCATTTTTTAGGGTAGACTATAACGGTACAGTTACGTACGAATAGTTAACTCCTTTTCAGCACACAGCTAAAGCTATCCGATTCATATATTTATTTTGAAAACTCACGCAGTTCGGCAAATGGAAACCGTGTCCGACTATCATGAGATCAGACATTCAGACCAAAACAAACCAAATGAAACAAAAAACTTCACGAGCTGCGATAGTCATCAATAATTCATATCATATCAATAATCAATGGCAAAGAGGCATTCTGAATCCAGCGAAAATGCAGAAGTTCATAGGGCATCAACCAATGAAGTTTATCTCTTTAGAATAAATATAGTTATAAATATAGTTAAAAACGACGGCACTTTTGACTGTGAAGTAAGCATAGTATTTATGAGAGGGGAGGCTCATTTCCATTCCTCGGATGGGGAAGGGAGGTGTGTGCGTTTAAACCAAAGAGTAAACAAGAGTTGCAATTGAATAGAAGGCCTGCGTGGTTAAAGTAGATAAGGGATCTGAAACGCGGGCTGGCCTCTGAGTGGCTGTAAGCGTGGGTCCAAACTGTTGTTGGCCTTATGGAAATTAACACGAGATTTTCGTTCCGGGCCGTTTATCTCGACATTCGTAAAATTGATGCGTCGCAATAAATACCAGTCGATTTAGCAGAATTTTCTCAACAAATTGATAGATCATGAGTGCCACTGTATTGAAAATTCGAAAAGACTGTGTAAGTTGAAAAGTACAAATAATAGTGTGTTTTTATGCTTGGCGTGTGCTTAGTAACTCACTATTATGTGAACTTTTCAACTGAGACAGTCTTCTCAAATTTGCAATAAAGTGGCACTCATGACTTATCAATTTGTCGAGAAAATTCTGCTAAAATCAACTCGTATTAATTTGCGACGCGTCAATTTTGCACAGGTTTCGAGATAAACGGCCCGGAACGAAAACCCAGTGTTAATTTCCATGAAGCCAAAAAAAAGTTTGGACCCACGCATTTCCCTTCATTTTTCCAGCCAATCAGAAGCCGACTCTTGTCAGCACTGACCATGCTAGCTCTCAATGCAATTGCGACTCTTGTTTACTCTTTGGTTTAAACCCCCACATCACGTCCGGCTCAAAGTGTGAGTTCCGGTTCGAATTTTGGAACGAGTCCGCCTCTACCAGTCAAAAGCGACCTATTTGAATTGGGCTCTTATCAGCATTGACCACGCTATAGCTCTCAATGCAATTTATGACTCTTGTTTACCATTTGGGTCGGAATCTCTGTCAACTGAAATACGAAGAAGTGACAAGTGTATACACTTCTTATAAGAAGTGTGGTTACGATCGTAATTTGACATTGTCTGCCCGATCGAGATGAGTAGCAGTGTTGCCAGATTGAAGGTAAAAAGCCGTTTCGTCCCCATTTAAATCAATGTAAAACGTACGAATTTTTCACCCCAATCTGGCAACACTGATTAATGTATTCAATACGATTACGATACGATCATCCGTGATCACCCCCCCCTTGTGTTGAATGGTTAGCACCCAACTATCCCCCAAGTAGTTAACATAAAACACCATTCAACACCAGGCGAAATCAGAAGGTTGTTGGGTGTTCTTTTGTGGAATCTGCAAGATTTATTGGTGTGCCTCAAATCTGCCTTATTTATTTCAGCGTAGTACACTGTCTCTATTTGTCTCTGATGGTAGCTAGTAAGAACAAAGTATCGGATTTTTGCCATAAACCATCAGTCAAAGCAATGCAGGGTCTAACTGGATGTTTCACCATATGTTTTAACCAGTTTTAGTGTGATTTCAGGAAAAATATAAATTTGGGAACCCCAAATTATCCAGATAAGGTGACTGAAGGTAGTGAAGGTATATGTATTGCCATTTTTGCCATTTAAACCCATGCAATAGGTCGAATGCAGAGGTATGTTCACCAACCAATAGTTCGATCCAAGGTATATGGAAGAACAGGTATGGACAGGAGGCGGAGCCTATCTCAGTAGGTGACGGCTACGTCACAGATGTTCTAGACGGTCGCGATAAAATTCGCCTACCCCCATCTCTTGCTACTGCAGTAGGTGACGGCTACGTCATCGCTAAAGCAAGTGTGTCGTCATCATTTGGCGGGAAAACTCGAAAGCCCCTTAAACCCCGCCTCCTGTCCATACCTGTTCTTCCATATACCTTGAGTTCGATCTTTTTCATAAGTTTAAATGGACAAACTGCAACGTTGCCAAATTGCACGCTACGCCACTGAAGTAACAACACGCATTCAGGAGGCTCTCGGCATTTTAACAAAATGTAAACAATAATCTGTAAATGGCCGCCAATTTGAGATGAGGGGGTTTGGCGAGCGTCGCGCGTCCAGCTCCATCTCCCCCCTCCTCTTTAGGATCTTTTGAATAATATATCTCAAGCCATACCTTTGCATTTTACATTTTTTTCGCAGGGGCTGGGAGCTGCGGACCCAAAATGTGAGAGGAGGGCGTCTCAGGTCCCCCAAATTCAGGGGAAGAAGCCCGAGGACCTCAATTTTTATTTTCAAAGTGTATAGGCTTGTAACAAATCAAAAGGAAGCTCTTGATCCTCACTTTAAAAATCGGGTTTACTTTAGAAATTTCCATGATTTGAAGGTCACGCGCGATGGATTGGAAACGGCCCATACATTTTTCAAAAACGACCCCTAACTTAAGGTTTCAGATTCAGGACATTCCCGTCCTGTTTGATTTAGTTGAGACTCGGGCCAATCGGGACGTGCCTTTCCACCCTCCAAAACGGACGGCAGAGGACGGCAATTCTGAGAAATCAAAGCTTGCAAGGAGAAAAAACAATTCCCTGTTTTGACAGCAATTGCGGTTGCTCCCACGGCAAATAACTTCACGAAAATGACTTTACATTAATTTGCTGTTGGAACAACCGCAAACTTTAGTTAAACTGATTTGCCGTTGGAACAACCGCAAAGAGCTGTTATCACAGGCGTATTGCTACAGTCGTTATTGAGTCTATAGTATTTCGATGGCCCACCAGGGGGAGGGGGGCTACAGCCCTCTGCAACCCCCCCCCCCGATCCGAGCCTTTTGGCCGAAAAATGTTTTTGGCCTAAAATTGCGGCTGCACAGCCGTATAATAAATTAAATAAATTATTGACATTTTATCTCTCTCCCTCTTTTCCCCCCTCCTTTCTTCTCTGTCTCTCTTCTCTCTCTCTATCTTCCTTTTTCTCTCTCCCTCTCTCTCTCTTCTCTATTTCTCACTAACGCTGACTTACTTTTCTCTCTCTATCTCATTACTTTCCTCTGTTTCTTCTCTATCTTTAATGTAGTTTCTCCTTTCTCTCTCCCTCTTTGACGCGCTCTCTCTCATTCTGTTCCTTCTCCCTCTCTCATTCGTCACTATCTCTCTCCTTCTATGAAACCTATCTCAGGCAAAAGTTTGTCTACAGCAGCCACGACCTTATCGAAAATGAAATCTTTTTAGCTGAGTATGGCAACTTTGCACACATTTGAGTCCGAAGTCCAAGACGGACAAACGCAGACGCGGGAAGCCGCGCCGCGCCGCCGCGGCCATCGGTCGGGAAAACAATTCCTTCTCATTCACACGCGGGTCGCAATGCGGTGACATGACGCTCTGCTCGCCGCCGCCGCTATGAGCGCGCATTGGAGAGAGAAAAAAAGAAAGAAAATAGAGAAAAAGAAAATAAAACGAAAAAGAAAGAAAGAAAAAAAAACTTTGCGAAGGGATCTAAAAATAGACGGTGTAAACCTGGCGATAAAACTAAATTTAACGACAGAATTTTGAACCTAACAGACGCTCTCTTCACGCAACATGAACTTGGCCTAGTTCTTAAAGGTAATTAAAGTCGCACGCTCCGATCAAAGTCGTCAGGGGGAACTCTACCTACGTCATCATCCAATGATTTAATAATCGCTGCGCCGCATATATATCTTCAAGTTAATCTAGTCTTGTTTACTATAAAACTATACATATGTCACACTATACTTAACTAAATGGGCCGCGCTCGATTTTCGAGTCGATGCAGCAATTAAAGCGGCCCGCTGGTCGATAGTTTTAGCTTCTAGCTGCCCCACAGCCCAGACATTAATTGTAAGAGTCGACATAATGCTCGCAGACTCTGCTAGTGCTTTGTATTACTGAACGTACAATCCACCATCAATACATGCGTGTATCGAAGAAATCTGGTTTTTTTTTTTTTTTTTTTTTTTTTTTTTTTAAACGGTCAACCATATTGTGACACCAAAGGGGGTATTTTTAGACCATAGGGTGGTTTTCACAAGTGGTACAAGTCGTGGAAATACATTTGTTTGACTTATGCCATCGACTAAGCCTCCCTGAGAGCTTATGGAATATGCACACCATGCGCATTAATTAGTGCTGACATAAAACTATAGAATGTTTTTGTTTTGTTTTTTGGTTTTTGTTTTTGTTTTTTTTTTTTTCTTAATTTATTCACGGTTTCAGAAGTGATGTTTGGCCGCTGTATTTGGTCTAAAAGAAGGTGACATTTTTCATTAATTTGTTAATCGCTTTAAATGAATTTTAGAAGCATGTGTCCTGGGCTGAAAATTAAATACCTTTGAGTGCGCAATGTTTGCAATAAATTGAATTTATGTTGGTTAATTTAAAGTATTAATTCTAAGCTGAGTGATATTTTTGGTTTCACAATTGCTGATAATACTCTACAATTAACTGTCATAGAGTCTCAAATCAATATTGCCAAACGTGGACACTGCGGAGAGAAATTTCCGGGTGACTCAAACTAAAAACTAGCTACGCTCCCCATATACTGACAATGGCATGGCATGGAAAGTTTTCCGCGGCTCGGGCCTAGAAACCCTGTCTCACATACAGAACAGATTCCACCGGAAGACAAAAATATAGCTAACTATTTAGGTAAATAGTAGGATGATTTCACGTGAAAATCCATTAATCTGTAAGTAATATTTTCGTCCACCGATAGAATAATCAATATTGAACTTGGGAATTCCATTAAATTCGAGCTAAACGGCAACTCTGCTCCTCGACCCACCTTCCGATAAAAATTCGCTCGAGAGCAGGGCTGCCGTTTTGCGTATAATCAATTCTATTTTTCTATTCACCGATGATTCCACCGGTTGAGAAAAGATTACACAGTTCAGTTTAGTGTATGACTCAAATGCACGAAAATACTCTGATCTGTAATCTTTCCTTAATCGGAGGAGACTCCGTTGATTAATTAAAATATCCACAAGTTTTTTTAAAGTCATTGACGACTCCACCGGTTGAGAAAAGATTACGATGCGAGTTTTTTTAGTTTATTACAGTCATGCACTGAACTGATCTGTGTAATCTTTTCTCAACCGGTGGAATCATCGGTGAATTGAAAAATAGCATTGATTATACACAAAACGGCAGCCCTGCTCGAGAGCTCTCTTGGACACTCACAGAGGAAGCCCCGAGTAGCTCAAAGATGAGCATCTTAGTGATAGCGATGAACCATCATCCACCATCAAAGATTAGCGACCCCCATCCTTTGATTACGCTATTCGTCACCGGTGCGTCACGTTACCTCCGATTCGATCGCTTAACACGTTCACTGCCACGCCGGTCTCATGGGACCGGCGGCAATATTTCCCACCGCGCCACGCCGGTCCTATAAGACCGGCGGGCGTTCGTCAACCAGTTTGAATCGCCCGCTACACGCCGCTAGCGCTACCTATCAAGTTTTCATGGAACTAGAGCTTCTCTGTGCAACCTACAGAGGGTGTTACGCCACTGCTACTTCATACGCGATTTTCGGTATCCGTTTTCTAGCTCATGCATTCCGGCGGTTTTTTTTGCGTATTTCGCGGCGCCACGGGAACAATTGCTCAAAACACCGTGGCAGTGAACGTGTTAACTAAAGATCGTCCGTTTTGAGCGTCTGCGAGAGCTTTAAAAATGACCTGGCTAAAGTTTTGGGCACTCTGTCTACCGGCAGTTGGAGAAAACTCGATGTAAAATCCCCGAATCACAGAATAATACAATCAGAATGGAGACTCCCATTAGAGCCAATGGAAACATTTTATCGGTCTCTTTCAAAATGGTGGACATATCTGTCTCTATATGCATAGCTTTGCATGGAGGTAGTTCGGAACTTTTCAAAATGGCAAACCAGAAAACAATACTTCAAAATGAACCGAAGTTTCCACTCAGCTTGTAGTATGTTCTGTGCCTAAATAGTAAATACCTACTACGAGTATATGAGAACTGCGATACTCATAATTCTAAATCGATATTTCTGATTGGTTCTAAGATTTAGTTTCATATGGTACGATCAAGAGCAGTATGACGTGTCCAAAAATTATTCGGGGGGGGGGGGTTCCATCCATAGTCTGGAAGTAGTCTGGAGGGTCTTCGGCACATAATTTGTCAAAATTGCCCAGAAAACACAAAAAATCACAATTTTTAAGGACAATTTCGATATCAAAGGAAGGAGGGTTAGACCCGTGTGTGTAGCCTCCCCCCCCCCCTATAAAAGAGTTTTGTTGGTTTTTGGCATCAAAAGGTTTGTAATTTGATCCTTTTTGTAGTGGTACCAAATTCATTCTCTTGTCTTCCCGAGGCATTTTTTCTAAAGTGCCATTTTAAAAACTAATTTTGAGTTATTGAATTTCAGATGATTAGAAGAATACTCTTTAAGTGTCAACATATCTTGCTTGTACTCAAGAATATCTGGGCGTTTTTGCGCAAAAATGGTTGTAACGCAACACACTCTTTGTAGTGTTATTTATAACTCATTTCTGATTTTCGAAGGATACGGTCCCTTTTCCTGTAACGCGTCACATATTTGCAAAAGACCCATCAGATTGCACGGCCGGGCGCACCCCCCCCCCCCTATTTCCCCTATTTCACTGAAAAAACTAATATTATGTACAGCCAAAGCAGCTTTTTAAAATAGCTTCGTAGAGCAAAAGTTCAATCTGTACCGGAGAAAGTTGCAGGAGTACCAAAGCACTACTTCTTTAGAGTAACAGCCTCTTTTCTTGCTTTGGCTACTTCAGGACAACCACAACTTGCTCTGGTAGAGCTAGGACTTTTGCTCTGCGAAGCTATTTTAAAAAGCTGCTTCGGTTATACTTAAACTTTGTTTTTTCAGTGTTTAAAAGGTATGATGATAGTAAATTGAGCCATTTCTGATTTTGAACTGTTGAGCAGTTTCTCTTAGACTTTTGGGGGAAAAAACCTAGTCGAGATAAAAATTATTAAACATGTTGGAAACGGCAACACGGGCGTCGATCTATTGGAATATAACGCATTAAACTTGATTAAAACGACTTTGAATGAAATCAATAGATCTTCTGCCCTCACATCTTCTACCAAAGAAACTGAGCGCTCCCTCTTCAGACAAAGTAATGCATTGACTGCTTAACCATCTCTTGATTTAGTTAGCGTGGAGGCATATAGAACTCTGCGCGCACGATATACTTCGGAATGTTTGTTTTTCTTTGACGTCATTATGCACGATGTTCAAACTGTGCCAGTCGGTATATTTTCTTCTTCTTTTTCCTAATAACATTCACTTTCGTTAGGAGTTGACTTTGGACTTCAATTCAGCCTCTCTCCCTCCCCCTCTTATCAGTGGTCATCAAAATCGTTATTCGACTTTTTGAACATTCTGTATAGAGAAGAGCAGTTTCAAAGCACGTGCAAAGACCAGGCGATTTTTGCAGTGGCGAGGCGTGAAATTTGGCAACAATGTAGTTTTTCCATTTAAATTCACCAAAAAGGTCGAACGTTTCAGTCGTCGGCGATGACCAGACATTTCGACCTTTCTAATGTGTTTAAATGGGGAAACAGGAACATTGCCAAAGCGCACGCCTCGCCACTGGATTTTTGTTTGCCTTTCACACAGAAAACGCTTTACCCGCTGAATTTAGACTTTCGGCTAAAGATATACATTGCTCTGCTAAAAAATTGCGAATAAAATACCCTAAATGTCATGAATCAAAGATGGACTCATTTCTAGCCAGCCTCTGTGATCAAATCAAAGATTACAGAGTACAAGATGTTATAAACTGACAAGCCTGGTATCACAAAATACAAGGGTCAACTTCAAAGTAAGTTTTTTTATCTTATAAACAAAAAACGGCAAAGCAATTCGGTAAAAAGCACCCGACATTCTTGGCCTTATTTCCTAAAACTTGATCATTAGTTTTTAACCTTCATCTTCCCTAGCGGCGTTACTGAGACCTTAAGCTGTTCTTTGAACGAAGAAAATAAAAAAGGGTTACCTCGCGTGTTCACTACCCCTTAGAGAATATTTGGTTTCACCAATTTCCACCATTTTTTTTACAATTATTTTTTCAATTAAATTAATTTTCTTTGCGCCTAAAGTCACTGGGACGTCTGTTACACATAAGTCATATGTTTTCAAAGACATTTGCTGTAAACTCGGATAGTAATTTACTTTTCTTCAAGCCTCAAAAGAGCCCAGGAAGACGAAGGTCATAGGATCCTCTGTTATTATAAATCTAAGCTCTTTTCGAGAAGTTTGAAAAAACTCGAATCGTTTTAAGTTAGTAACTTGGAAGATTGTGTAAATGACTCACCTGTGGATGAGGTGACCAGTATGGAGTGACTGTAACCGCTATCCGAGGTTGACTTTTGGATCTAGACTTCCAGATTTTCTTAGTGACCAGGCGGCTACCTTGCTGAACCATGTTGGAGGTTGACTTTGACGCTTTTTGCATGCCGGGTGAGCCGGAAGATGGTGAAGCTGTTGACACAGAATTGGGATTTGTAGCACCACTTGGATGATGTAAGCCATGCAAAAGATTAGAGAGAAAATTCTGTCCGGAAGTGAGTATTCCGGACGGTGATTTCACTAAGCTCGCCGGCGAGAGAGGGGGAGACAGAGTATCGTCAAAATCTGTCGTCGTTGTTGTGGTAGTCACTGCGTCGAAACTACTTCTCGAACTGGGGAATTCTTCGGTTAACACAGGGGACATTTCACTAAGTTTCAAATCTTTAAGCACAGCCAACCAAGACTCGTCGGTATTCTCGTTCTTGTTAACTTCGTCAAAATCACTAACCGGAGGTATATCACCTTTGGATTTGATATTCCTAATATTCTTATCGTAGTTGACTCGTTTGAATCGGTCCGCTTTATCTGAGTCTATACTTTTTTTCCTAGCCATTCGGAGGTATCGTCTAATGGTATCACTAACGGACGGTGAGATATCATCGTTGTCGACACTGCTTCTCCTCGTTACAGTTCCGGTCGGTGATCTGGGTGATAGAATTTCTCCTCTGGCTTCTTCCGCCTCGGCAGCCCTTATTGCTCTTAATTTCTTCACCTCTTCGTCGATGAACGCTTGGAAGGCGGGTGAGATCGGATCGGTTTGAGTACCGGCTTTTTTAAACTTCGGCTCGGTCTTCGTTTTCGTCATCGCTTCCTCTTCTTCTACCTCTTCTCCCGTTTCATCTAGACCAGTTGATTTCAACTCGTCAACTTTTTCCAGGTATTCAGATCCACCGTTACCAGCAGACCCATCATAATCTAGTCTCCAGGATGGTTGCCAAGAGGTTAGATTGCTATAACCTCCCGGCCCGGGTACCATGAGACCTGTACCCCTTCGACCAGCTGTAAACCCGCGAGCTCGCCGCAGATCAAAATACAACCTTTCCAGAAGCTTCCGGTCCGTTAATAAATCGCTGATGACCCTCTCTTTTGACGTGGATTTGCTGAAATGACGTCTAAGAGTTTCCAACAGAAGCAGCTGCGTCTTGTCACCCTCGAAGTGAACGCTCGCTCGGTGAGTTCGACGATCCTTCGACGCTATCTTATCGATCGTGTTCAAATGTTCCCTCAGCTTATCCAAAAGTTCTACGTGGTTAATTGATCTTTGATTGGATGTAGGTATCTCTGAAGGGGCAGTGCTTGAATCTTTCTCATTCAGATACATTTGTACAGTGCTTAGAAGGAGGGCATCTTCCTCAACATTACTTAAATCTTGGTATGGAGCTGGTGGAAAAGTTGGAGCTTCATTTGTAGTGGGCGCAGGTGTAGGTGCAGGGGCAGACGGAGGCGCAGATTTTATTGGCGTCCCTTGTAAAAATTCCCGTTTTAATTTCTGTACATCGAAGCGACCTCCAGATGTAGCGCTTATCTCAAGTAGGCCGCCGACGTTGGTCCTGGCTGCTTCTTCAGCTTCGTCGGCAGAGCTGGTGGTCTTATCTCTGCAGCTTCCACCTTTTTTTAAACGGCCCCCTCGGCTCCGCCCTCGGGACCGGAACCCGAGGGCTCCTGGATAAGATTGTTTCCGCCAGAGAAGGAATCGGGGCTCCCGGTGACAAACCTCCTGAAAGTACGCCTCGATTTTTGGAATATCTTCCAGTCTGTTGTGAGCACCGTCCGGAATCAGCTTCCGACCGGCGTCTGCCATATACCGCCATGTTTTCCTCGTCAACAGCCACCGTTCCAACTTTTGACCTTTAGTCCTCTTTTCCTTTACACTTTCTTTATTAGGACTCTGGTTCTCTTCGCCTTTACTCTTGCTACCCTTGTCTTCTTTCGGGTGCTCCCGGTGAACCTCGAGCTCATGGACGACTGTTCTCGATTTCGGGAATTTATGAGTAATTATCTTATGTTTCGCCCCAGACGATCCTCTCCGAATAATTGGCTTCATCCTGTCACCCATGTTTTTAGTCACCGGCAACCATTATCCATCAGTTTCTCCAGATTCTTGACTTTTTGTCTAATCGTCGAATTGATTTGCGGCCGAGCCGAGACCTTTTGATCATCAGTGCAATGTTTAAATCAAATTTGGGTTCTGTAGGATGCATTTTGAACGTATCAGCTACTATCGTAATTAGTCCACTGTAAATTTATGGCCAAAACGCCTTCAAACAATTCGATAGTCCTTCCGATGAAGCGAGCAGCTCACAATTTCGGCACTGCAGCCTCAGCAAAGTCTTATTCCTCATCCGTTCTTTCATTTTGAATGGTAACTTTTTACCTTTATTGTAACATTAATAGACGTTTTTGAAAGTCACTGGAAAAATATAGAACCGTTAATACGACGCACAGTGTTTAAAAAGATAATAAAGTAAAAAAAAAAAAAAAAAAAAAAAAAAAAACGTCAACCGCGCAGGGAAAGAAATTAACGACATCCAGACAGTAAATCAGTATTGAGTAAGCCCAAGTTTCTTCCTTGTAAGTTAAAAGTTCGAAGAAAAGTCAGAAATGAAATGAAAAACTGGCTCAGTTATTTCAACTCACAATTTTGAGCAATCCATTCTGATTTTTCTTAACAGCATCCCTCTTCCCTCTAGCCTCATTTTCGAACAATGGGCGAAACCCGGAGTTTCATGAAGCACACTTGCAGCTGGCAAGCTGTGTAAAGGTAAATAAAAGAAGGTTCAGAACTTTCCAAAGAATTCATCACTAATTTCTTCAGATTCAAAAAAAGAGAGGGTCAGAGTCAGAAGCAGTCTTCTCTTAAAATCTGAGGGGTGGAATAAAGCTTCTTTATCGCCAAATACACTGACAATAAGACACAACGTATACTTCAAAAATACGCTCAACAAGAAGCGACTCGGTAAAAACTTTAAAAAATGAAAGCGGTATTTGCGTGACGTAACCCGCATGTATAAGGTAAACACCCCAGCAGTCAACACCCCTGAAATTCGCACCAGTACCCGACACCTACTTTTCACAATATGGAAAATATTAGTTTAGTGGCAATTTTGGTGTTTTGCGTATTTTTTTCGAATGGTTCACATTTGACACAATGCACCAGTATTGCTACCAAAACTAGTATTTTTTACAGTGAGAAAAATAGGTGTCGGGTACTGGTGCAAATCTCAGGGGTGTCGACTACTGGTGTGTTTACCTTACCTACCATGCAAGACAATGATCTATAATTTATCTACATATACAGCAGCAGCCTAATGAGTAACCTACGTAACAAACGTGGAGGATTAATTGAGGGTTAAGGTTCATCTATTCCCAGGTATTTTAAGGTAACGCACAGTGGATCGCACCAGGTTCCAAGATTTTGGGCGTCGCAACAAAATGCATTGAAATGAATATGAAAATTTACACCTTAGCCCTAACCAAGAAATCCTCCAAATTAGCTTGTTGATAATAAATGAGGGCCGTCCTATTTAATGTTTTCCTTTTTCCAAGCTGCAAAATCAGAAGTTAATGAAGTGAATAGCTGATAAAGTAGTTATTCACGACAGAATATTCTCGCCAGCGTGGTGAAACGAAGCAACTACTTAGGGCTCTATCTATACACTTGTCCTTACACCTGCGTTACGTCGAGTCATCATTATCGGTTCGCGTTTGAAAAAGCTCTAATTTGCTTAACGAGTGGATTGCAGAAGTTTTCAATGTCACCAATGTTTTTTTCGCTCGTTTTTACATGAGAATTATCATCCCCGACCATTCATCTATAGCAACAGCTTGCGCATACAATGGCCCCATTATTAATTCATACCAAAATTGGTTCCTTATGTATTCGTTCATTTATCGCTTCGTCCTGCATCTATTGACTTTTTTTGGTGGTTAATTAATAAAAAAAAAGACTATTGATAATAGTGTAAGAGGGATAGTATTGGGTAGATAAGCGACAATACCTATAATAAATTCGAGGAAGGCAATCAGCTGGCCGGAGGCCAAGTGTCCTATTTCCCCTGACTTGCCGCTCTCGACAACTTGACAACCGACTCGAGTTTATCTGTTCCCATGCTCCTATTGCTCCTCTCTGCCCAGCCTACCCAGACTGCTCCCTGCCCTCTACCCTCTGCCCTACACTCTTCCCCCTCCCCCTCCCCCTCCCCCTCCCCCAGCCGCAGTGTCATACTTTTCCCTCCATTTATTTTTCGAGTGAAATTGTACAAATCATCTTATCCAATCCAATCGAGTTTCCGACTGGGATTTATTTATAGAATTTTAAGTGATTAAATTGTTAGTGCTTTCTCCGTGTTTAACCTCTTTTCCTAAGTGGTCCCCTGTGCGCGGTGCACGGCGCGGCGTGGAGTTTCGGGGGTCCGGGGTCCCCACTTTCAGCCGACGCACATTGGGGAAATTGACGATTTAACGGCCAAAAATCTTCAAGGTTGAAAGCTCCTGAAATCATTCCTTCGAAGCTTTCAAAAGCCAATATCAGTCACTCAAATGGCATTTTCTAGCGGAAGTTAGTTATAATCAGTAAATGAAGCGCGTAAAATGAGTCATGAAATAAGTTTTGAACCGATAATATTTAGAAATTTTTACTTGCTACTTGCTTGCAGCCAATTACATCATTAAGGCCCATTGTGCGACGCGCGCAGGATCAAAACAAACATTTTTTTGGACAACATTAAAATTGTTGGACCTTTGCTTCTCAAAAATGTCAATACTGATATATTTTTTTAAATAGTAATAAAGTGACCTCTGAGGTACATTTTGAGTTGTAAAATCAATAATATTTTACCTCGGTCTTTGGTTTTACTGACTATAAAAGTTTATACCAGTATCACAACCGGAAAATCCTTCATTATAGACAGTTTTAGTGCGAAGTCAACGGTTAGCCAACAACCACAACAATGCTCTCATCAGTCGCAATTGGTTGTGATAAAACTCGCGTAGCGTTCCAAACTATCTCACTCACTCTCCCGTGCCCCCCATGTATAGGTACTCATCTCTTTCTAGTTTCGAAATTCGTATACAGCGCCTTATTTTACGACATATTTTTATCAAAATCGCATTGATATACCTCGAGAAATTCATTTCTGCCATAAAATTTCACAAAAGAAGTCTCTATATACGATTTTTGAAATTAGAGTGAGATGGCAGTACAAGGGGGCACGTGAGAGCGAGAGAGGTAAACTGTCTTTGTTTGAATCGCTCATCACCGGCAGTCGCCATTACTGAAACCCTCTATAGGGAGGCTGACCACCCCAAAAATATGTATAAATCGACCTAGGGGAAGGGGGGGGGGGTGTAGAAATAATAAATTGACCGGAAAAAAAAAACATCGAAAAACTTGCATACAAAGTTCGAGGCTTTGAGGAAGGAAGGTGAAGTAAGCCCCCCCCCCCCATCTGTCTCCCGGTAGCGCCATTTTTTACACACAGGTGGCTCGTGAGATCCGGCAAGCTTTTTTCTTTGCCATTGAAACCTTAAATGGAGTAAATCCATTGTTGCCACGTTGCACTAGCCTCCACCGAGAGTTCGCCATCTTGATTTTTGTTTCTGTAGCTATATATATCCTGAAAGTTTATCTTCCGTTTCACCGCGCGACGTTTCCATCGCTGCCGCGCGCGATACTCCAACGCACAGCAGTGGCGTTGCGTAAAGTTCGACAACGTTGTATGCTGTCAATTTAAACGCATGCAAACAGTCGAATGCGGAGGTGTTGTGTTGTTCGCCGAACAACCGATAGTTCGATCTTTTTCAAGTGTTTAAATGGGTGAACTGCAACGTTGCCAAATAGCACGCTACGCCACTGACGCACAGGAGGACGCAAAACTTAAAATTCTGTTCAGAGGCGAAGCGTACAATCTGGCAATGTTGCATTGTATCCAATTAATCCCATTCGAAAATTAGAATTAGAAGGTGTCCACGGCACATCCAATGTGTAGCTCGATCTTTTTCGAGGGTTTAAATGGAAGAAATACATCGTTGTCAGATTGAACGCCTCGCCACTGATTCTAGTTTGGTATAGGAAGGAGGAAAGTTGAGGAAAGAACCATAAGAATGCCATAGACGGCATCAGAATCATCAAGTTTATATGTACCCTGCGGAAGAATGGGGGGGGGGGAGGTGTCAGATAAATCTGGTACCTTTGATGCAATCAATATCCGAAAAAAAACATCAAACAGTTGTTTTCTACGATCGACCGTGTCAACCTGATCATGTGAATCGGAGGATCGGACAATCGCGAAAAGAATCTTTCTAACTGAATGATGGCATTGAAGAATTAAGCAATAACGTCATCAATGTACGCCTAGAACCAAAAAAAAGGGCGGTTGTCGTATCTACTATCTAAAATATGTAATTTTGTCCATGATGGATAACGAAATTCGTGGAGTTGACAGCCGCACTGTCGTTTTGCGCATGACCACGCATTTTCCCGTTTAACTCGATCAGTCTAGAATTATTGAATTTCCCACGAAATTCAGCGACACTGCCACTAGCGTGGTGGTTCACAACGGAATTTTATTTGCCAATAGGTATGGTGAGAGTATAATGACTTTAATCAGGAAGGACTCACCCAACGCAATGCAGATACACTGAAAAAAAGTATTGTCTATCGTTAAATTAACCAGAACATTTGTTCCATTTGATACGCGTCAATTCGCTTGTTAAATTAACCAGACGTTCTAGTTAAACTAACCGCAGAGCACTAGTTAGTTAAACCAAAACTTCCGGTTGGTTTAGCAAGAATTATTGCAGTAGATCAAATGGAACAAGCATTTCGGGTAATTTAACTAATTAATTTTACTAAGGTAATTTTTTATAAACTTGTATTACTTAATCGTGTAGTAAAAAAACAAGGAGCAGCAAAAAACAATATAAATAAAAAATCAAATATTCCAAAAGAAATCCGATCAAAATGTAGCTTTAAACTGCTTGTTTAAAAATACAAAATAAAATAAATTGGAAAAAATTACGATTTATTTTTGTTTCATAAGTTTATCTGACGTTTGAATCTCTGTGCGTAAGATTATTATAGAAATGACTCTTTGTAAAAATATTTAAATTCTTTCGAAAGGGTTTTGAGGGTGCTGTTGCTGTTAAGACGAATATCGTTCATTCGGATTGTCCGGTTCCAGAGACTAAAATCGCGTCGAAATGAGTGTCCGTGTCCGGTCTTAAAAATATCCAAGTATTTTCCCACGAAAGTTTTCCTTTTCTCATTCCATCAAGCTCCTTTCACTCCTCTTCCTCATTTCTTTCTTTTTCTTTTTTTTTACTATTTTACCGTTTATTTTTGGTCAGATGAGGTGAGAGGTGGTGGATCACTTCAGTTACTTCAGACGAGCCTAGTTGGAACTTTACCAAGAACGTGAAATTCTAATGGTTATTATTATTATTTTTCTTTAAATTTCTTGAGTGGCTATCCATACATTCAATTTTTCTCCCTTTCTTTCGGAGGGCTTGCTCTCCACTTGGAAGGGAGAAAAGTAGTTAAAATATGTGCATCGATAGAATGCTTTCCTCTGTTTAAATGTACAACTACGATTTCTCCCAATTATTCTTTCGATCACGTAAAATTTCATTCAAGGACCAAAAAATGTTACGTTTTCACGCAGATGATCGGTATGAGCGCTTACGGGGGGTTAAAACCACACGCAATAATACGTAAGTACCTACGCACCATTCATCTTTCGGAGGACCGTCAAGCCGCAACATAATTTTGTCCCAGAGTATCTAATTTTTAGCACCTATTATTTAAACATCCTGTAAAAACTAAAGGTAGTGAGGGAAAAGGAGAGGCACAGCTTATTCGAGTACGCGTACCAAAATTCACAACGAAGGAATGGAGCTAAGGTTGTGGCCGGTAGATTCAAGATGATCGATTTGGCAGATCGTAAAAACAACCAAGACAGTAAGGGCCTCTCCACAGATCTTTGCATCATTACACAAAAGAGGCAATGCTTAAAATCATGATGACAAAAGTTCTACTACAAGTTACTATAAAACAGCCGAGGCACCGGGATATTTTTAATAGTGGAAAAAGTTCGGTTATATGAATGCTCTTCCGATAAGCGGGCAAATCTTCAGAGCATTATCAGCGGGCCGATCATTTACTTCATCGTTAAGCCGATCGTAAAGACTGTATAAGAGTGATTTTATTGGTTGAAAATTGTAAAACTTGGCCGTTGCTATGGTAACCATCGTTAAGAGTCTCGTTACATAAAGGCTATTCATGAGTATAACATTTAAATAGCGGGCACTTTAACGATGGTTACCAAATAGCAACGGCCAAGTTTTACAATTTTCGACCAATAGAATCACTCATATACATACAGTTTTAACGATCGGTTCAACGATGAAGTAAATTGTCGATCCGCTTAGCTGCAAACCGTGTATTTTTTCGATGCCACTATACTTACTCAACTTTTATACCAAGCATTAAACACCCTAACAACTAAAATCAGAATCCGCAATGACCCAAAAGTCGGAGCCGACAACCCTATAGTTCATCGATATTGAATACGCGCGATGTATAAACATGTATTTCGCGGATGTGAAAACATTGCTTTTAGACGTGCGATCCTTTTCCTAGCATTATTCACGTCGAGAATCCACATTTCTTCAAGTATACTTGAAACTCGCAAGAAAATTCGAAATCCTCTTCAATTTAGAATGACAGCCGCTCCGCCGTTACAATAGCAAGGTTTAATTTTACTATTATAAAATAGTGAATAATTTGAATAAATATAGACAGTTTCATTTCAAAAAAGTTATTTTCAAATTATTATTAGTAATCTTGAAACTGAAGAGTTCATTAGCATCATATGGGTGTCTAGAACAGAGGGTATGCTTCTAATCAAAACTAATTTTTGTTAAAGTGTTGCCGAATGAGACTCTGATGGGTTGAACTTGGTTTTTTTTTTTCATTGATTTGTAAATGAGGCTCTTGCAAACTTTTTCTACAGCGGGTCGGAGAGTTGATTCTTGGATAGATACCTGTGAAAATGACGATGAGTACACTCGAAAATCACGAAATTTACTCTCAGAATCAGGCTTAATGGCGGAGATCCGCAGGTTTCATGGGAGATTCCTATCTAATTTAAGACACATCTCTGTGTTTCCGTAGAGAAAGTGTCAAATTAGACAGGAATCTCCCATGATATTTGCGTTGAACCGCCATTACAATCTCGCCGTTATAGCAGTTTTGTGAGTTTATCACTAAATTTTGAACTATTAAAATGCGATTTTCGTGTTTTTTGCTGGTTATTAGATCAAATCGGGCTATTCATTTGCTCACAGCAAAATTTTGCAAGAGCCCCATTGGAGAACAATCTATTTCTCAGCTGAATGAAAACCCAAAATTTAATGCATCCTCATCTCACGTTAAATTAAGCACTGTAAAAAAAATTATATTTTTTATCTATAGCACGCCTTTAGTTCTACTCGCCTTTACGTCAAAGAGCTTTTAATTGCTTTGAGTTTGAAAACATCTCTGACGCTGCAGCAAAAGCGGCGCGAAGAACACCGCGAAAAATAAATCGAACGGTTTCGCCTTCATATCGCCGAGTATGCAATACGAGTTCCCGTGCGTAGGAACAATTGCTTGTGGTGTTCGCACTCGCATCGCTCCGCGCCAAATACGACGACAAACGGTCAAGTTCAACTTGCGTCTTGCGAGCCGTATCTTGAGCACTCCACATCACTACTCTATTATTAGCGTTGTGTTAAAAAGGATAAAATTAATTACGAAAGATTTATTCAATTGGACTCGAACGCTATGTCTTAAAACTCTCCGGCGCGGCGAGAGCACGCCGAACCGAAACGCGTCTCATCGAATTTTATATACATATATACTGAAGCGTGCGTTTCTGCCAATTGTTAACTCTTCATTAAAATTTGACAATTGCGACTGAATTCAGGCAATCGATGAATCTTTTTATCGATGGACCTGTCGCAAACGTTTGCTACTCAGGAATAGAGGGTTTTAGAAATGACGGCAGCCGGTGATGAGCGTCCCATCGAAGACGGTTTGTCTCTCTCGCTCTCACGTAACCCCCACGTGTTTCCATCTCACTCTAATTTCAAACATCGTATACATTTAGAGACGTCTTTCGTGAAATCGTTTGGCTGAAATGAATTCCTCGAGGCATTTTAACGCGATTTTGATGATAATATGTCTTAAAACAAGGCCCTGTATACGAATTTCGAAACTAGAAAGAGATGGGTGTACATGGGAGTCAAGGGAGAGCGAGTGAGATAGTTTGGAAACGCTACGCGAGTTTTGTCACAACCGATTGCGACCGATGAGTGTATTGATGTGGTGGTTGGCTAACCGTTGACTTCGCACTAAAGCCGTCTATGGAGTGTCGGCTTAATGGAGCTGTTGCAAACTTTTGCTACAGGCTTACTAATAGTTGATAATGGTGTATTACCCAGTAAAAATAACGATTAGCGCACTAAAAAATCACGAAATCCACTCCTACACTCACAAAATGCTTTTAAACGCGAGACCGTAATGGCGGCCGGGGCCGCGGTTTTCATCGGGGCTCCCTATCTTCAATCAGCGCCATCTACACGAGGTGTTCTCGCAACACCACACAAGAAGAAGAAGAAGCATACAATTGCCATAAGAAAGCCGCGGCCTCGGCCGCCATTACGGTCTCGCATTTAAAAGCATTTTGTGAGTTTAGGAGTGGATTTCGTGATTTTTTAGTGTGCTAATCGTTATTTTTACAGGGTATTATCCCATATTCAACTATTAATAAGCCTGTAGCAAAAGTTTGCAACAGCTCCATTGATGTAAAGTGAAGTGAGAAAGAAGACGGCAGTGACACCGGTCGTCACTAGTACCGTCATAGTACCTAGACATATAGCTTTAACCAGGATATTGTCTTCCTCTCTCTCTCTTAGCCCATTTAAACGCATTTGTTAGAAAATGATGTATATATGGGCTGTCAAGTGACTCCAGCCCCTCTTTCTGTCCTATTCTAACACATGCGTTTAAATGGGCTAAGAGAGAGAGAAATGCAGTATCCTGGCTACAGCTATGTACTATGACTTTCAAAAGTAAGTCCTGCCATAGAAATTGTTCTTGATCAGTTTTTCTTTTCTTTTCCATCGTTTCAAATTTTTTGAGGCATGGTGTCACAGGTGGCAATAGTATGAGACTCTGAAATACCCGAAAACTGTAAAAATTTGCAAATTGGTCCAGAAATGAAATAATGAATATTTCGATCAGGATACTTTCTTTCGAAAGCCATATAGTACCTAGATAGTTGTATAACCGAGGGCCCCATGACCTCAACTTTGCAATCCTAGATAAATCATTCAGTCATTCGCAAAGGGGTTTCAGAATGACTTTTCATCCAAAAGATGCAAGTTCCAACGTCTGATAAGAATTTTAGCGTGTTGCCAACTCGTGAGATCTCTTCGATCGACTATTCGATAGAGCTTGCAACATTGTTTTTATTCGCGAACACAGAGAGTCCAATTTATAAAGCTTATGATCATGTACATATAAATATACGACAGTCGATCAATCGATCGGATTGGATCTTTGAGAGCAGCGGCGGCGCGCGGTGGAACGTAAATAGAGGATGTGCCATAAAATGTTCGTCTTCGGCCGCGTGTTTATATTCCGCCACTAAAAATGGAGAATTTTATTTTTAATTTTTACTGGAATAGATTTGTACGATTCCATTTGAATCACAGTTGCCAAATCTCACGAAAGCAGTGATAGATAAATAAATGAAAAAAAAAAATCGATTAATTTATAAAATGAAAATGCGATTGATTTTTTCGACCTCCGACACTTATATACCTTCATCGCATGCGCGTTCGTATAATTAAGCTTCGCCAAAAATTGAAAGTTTATACGATTTTGTTGCTGGAAAATGGTTGTACATTATTTAGCAAGTTCATTGGCGTTTTGAATCACCCATTCCTTTCCATCGAGTAAAAGAATATGGTATTGGTGGGTACCTACCGCGACGCGAGTCAAAGCATCGAATGCGACAAACGGTATTTATCGCGGTATTTCAGCCAATTTATCTTTGTCTAGGAATAGAATCAATAAATGAGGCAAAAATCCGTCCAAACGTTCAACACACATTCAGTCGTGAGGGAGAGCACATGCACCTGCCTTGTTTACCATACATTAAGTCACCGTAAAACAAGGAAGCTTGCTGGTAAATTTTGATTATTTACATTCTGTAACATTTTCCTTCCCTCGATTTGTCTCCCACTCTCTCTTTCTCTCTTTCTCCCTCCCTCTCTCCATCCCCTACCATTTGAACGCGTGCGTTAAGGGGTCTCTCCACTTGTGAATTTGAAAGCGCGAATTAACTGCTTGAACCAATGGGCTTCTTTGTTCTCGATACATCGGACTCGACCTATCGACTTCAAGACAGCTCATTGGCCCAATCAGTTTATTCGCGCTTTTAAATTCGCAGGTGGAGAGACCCCTTTAGAAAAATATAGCAATTGGGCCAGGACGGAAACGGAAGGAGAGAGAGAAAGACAAATTCCTGTATCCATCAATTTGGCAACCACGAATTCATCCTATTTGAATGTATGAGAAACAATCGATTCTTGAGGGGGCCATGGTCCAGTTACTAATCGATTGTTTCTCATACATTCAAATGGGAATAATACACAGTTGCCAGATTGCTGGATCCGCCATTGAGAGTAATGCGTTGACGCTTCATTCTTTTGCAGCAAAACATTGAAAGAGCCTCATCAGTGGTAGCCGTGAGAGGGGGGGGGGGGCTTTGCGGGCTCAAACCCGATTTTAACCAGGGCGAGATAGCTTTTAGTAGGTATACGCACGTTCTTTAGTATTGTCTCTGGGACCATTTCTTTACTTCTGCACCCCGGCCTCTATCCTTTTCTAATACAAGCAGTCAAATGGAAAGGAGAAGGAACTCCTGAACCAGCCTTTGGCTACAAGTCCATAAAGTAAGATCGAAAATATTTAAGGAAGAAATTTCAGCTGACGACGAACTAGCGGAGACGAAGATACCTACCCCGGGTATGCAATAAGCAATACACAGCATCCCATTCAACACGTGTATTGGGTGTGTTGCGTGTTGCATACCCTGGCCATAGGTATCTTTGTCCCCCCGCTAGACTTTTACAATTAGATCGTTGTGGAACTGCTTTTATGGTTATTAACGTTTTGATTTTTGTTTTAAGCTCCCAAATTGTGCGTCAATCTTTTCAAGAGTAAATCACAAGGTACTAACGATCCGAATTTTCAAGTTTATCAACAAATTTCCAGTCATCAAACATGAATCAATAAAATCACGAGATCAGCTTAAAACCCGCAAAGTGGCATAGCGCGCAAGCTGCAGGCAACATTACAGGTTACATTTAGTCCATTTGAGCTCTTGCACTGAAAGAACTGTGCTCCGGTAGTACACCTATTGCTCCGGTAGAGCCGAAGCACGTGCTGATTCAGATAGCTTCGCGGAGCAAAGCTCGGTAGTACATAAGCACGTGCTTCGGGAATGTATATAAAGAAGAGTGAAAAAAGAGCGTGACGCTACCAAGGATCGAACCGGGGATGTAATATTCCGGGGTCCAGTGCGTTACCACTGCGGTGCTCAGTGCTTGTGGAATACGAGGCCTGATTGCTGCGTATATAAGGGTAGCGCTCCGAGGCGCACACCCTTTACGACGCGCTTACAATTAGTTAAGTGAGCAAACTCTGTGAATATGCTCCTAAATTGTAACGTAGCGTTCTTTCAGAGATCGCCGATGACAAATTCTCAAAGTGAATTGATTTCAAGAGTGAACCCGTTCTACTCTGATACTTAACAGAGAAAAGATGGCGACAGGTCCTGCTGATTGTATGTCATTGCACGTGCTGCCCGCCTACATCGCAATGCCGAAGCAAGAGGTTCGGGACTACCAGAGCATGTGGCTCGCTACTACCGACGGAAAGCCCGCTAGTCACAGAACTTTGCTTCGGATATGCCTCCTTCAGCTTCCCGAAGCATGTATTCGGTAGAGCCAGAACTTTTTTTTTTCAGTGTGCAAAAGATCGAACTCGATGGTATTCACTAATCACTAAGTGCACCCGATAGTCCGAACTTTTTCATAGGTTTCAGTTAGCAAAATGAAACGTTGCCAGATTGCCTAGACTACAAAACTGATTGAGCGACAGAGTCAGAGCCTCTCTAATAAGCCAGGGTAGAATTCAGTGAATAAATGCATGGAGAGCAAACGTGAGTGAGTCAAAGAACCACCTTGCATCATACATTGTATTTTAACCCTTGTGAGGCCAAAGTACGTATTCGACCAAGGTAAAGTACCGATGGGGGGGGGGAGAGGAAGGGAGGTCATCTTCTGAAAAGACCCCAGACGGTTTTTCACTGTTGAGGTTTAGTTTCTTCTTCTTTTTCAGATATCGTAATATATCCGCAATTTGTGGATGTTTCTGGCTATTTTTCGAAAA
The DNA here is from genome assembly GCA_011764245.1 of Trialeurodes vaporariorum. Taxonomy (NCBI): domain Eukaryota; kingdom Metazoa; phylum Arthropoda; class Insecta; order Hemiptera; family Aleyrodidae; genus Trialeurodes; species Trialeurodes vaporariorum. Next base: position 17,752,617 of record VMOF01000024.1, on the reverse strand, counting down.
AATTTACGATTTTGAAACAATACAACAAAATGGATAAATGTTTTTTTTTAGTATGTATTTTGTTTTTTTCAGTTATTTGCCACTTTGAAATATGAAGAATCAAATCGCTATTCCATAAGAAACGTGGGATTTCCGAGCAAATTCAATCTATAACCTAAAAGTTTGAAAAGGCTAAAAAGCCAAAAAAAAACTCTTACGATTAAGGGTGCAATTTAGTAACTTTAGTTTGACTTGAGAAATCTCGAGTTTAGTTCAAGGTGGCAAACGAGCTTCTTTGAAATATCTCTTGTTGATTCATCTTGTGAGTGGAAATTCAATTTTTTTTTTAAACGTTTATGCGTTTTAACGTGTTTTTTTTTTTTTTTTTTTTTTTTTTTTTTTTTTTTACGTCTCAAGAGTTCTTAATGCGTTTTGGTTTAAGATGTGTGGAATTAAAAAATGAAACATAAAATTTACTTATCAAGTCCGAGTCAAGTCAAAGTAGATCTTAAGTAAAGTCTCAGCATTGCACTCTAAAACATCAGATTTGGCCAAGATTCATGTAATAGGGAGAGTGCATAGAAAAGCGATTTAGTCTCGAAAGTCAGTTGAAGACTGAATTGATAACCAAGACATCAAGAAAATAAATAGATCTTGAAGTGTCAGATTGTTGCAGGATGTCGTTAATTTCTAGCTGCATTGTAATAAAGAAGTTCAGGGTCAAATCGAATCATCATTTTGTACACAAACCGATCAAAAAAGCGGTAAAATAGGAAGCTCAAAATATTTAAGCAAAAAAGAACCAATTCCGGAGACGAACGAGATCCAAATCACTGATTGGTTGATACTATAGATTTAAGAAGACATCTGGTAATCCATATCCGAGGTGCGATGGGTTTGTTGACAGTGACACTGGGGGGGGGGGGGGGGGGGGGGGGGGGGGGGGGATTGACTGGCGGGAGAAATAATAAAAACCGATGGACAGTGAGAAAAGGGTGGTAAATTTGAGAACAATCGTTGAGTTCGACGCGATTAATACTTAAACTTTAGGAATTACGATTGATGGAAAGGCGCGAATTTTGGTTGTTTTTCTTTTGTATCGAGATTACAGAAAAAAAAAAAAAAAAAAAAAAAAATCTGAAGCAGCCAAAGTACGATTTAAATGGAGCGGAGTTCTAGGTTAGGTCAAAACAAAACGCGAGAGATGAAATGAGCACCGGAGACTGCACGACAGACGGACTTCAAACCAACACTTCTTACCCGCGATTCCTCCACTATACTGAAATAATACTTAGTACAAAGACTACTAAGATTGAAGAGAAAAAAAAAGAGAAAAAACATAGGAAAAAAAGAAGAAAAAAAAATCCGAGCATGTTATCGGACCGAGCAGTGCCAAAAAACCCCCGAGCGTCCTCAAGTCTTCGCCCACCCATCTACAAAGCGTCAACTAGCGCGGCTCAGTTGAAAAATCACCGCTCGAACCACAGGTGGAGTTTCTGCCATTCTTATTTTCAATACTCAAGACTTGACTTCTCTTTCTCACACTCGCACATATAGACACACGCTCGTATACACTTTCTTTCTCTCTTTCTCCCTCTCCCTCTCTCTCTTCTTCTTCTTCTTTCTCTCTTTCTCTCTCGCTCGCTCTTCGAAATGAGTTAAAAATACCGATTTCCAATACGACAAACCGCTGATCGCCCCTCTCCCCTGAAAGAACCCCGGTAAAGTCCGCTAACTCACGGAATCTTGAGGAAATATTAGACTCAAACTACGTTCAACAATTTTTTCCCCCATTTTTATTTAGATTCCTCTCCCCTTCCCCTTTATTTCTGTTTCGACATTTTCCCTAAATACCGCCGTATTTTTGCTCCGGCAGTCCTCCCTATTCCTATTTGTAAAGATTGCTTTACTCTGTCAATTTCAAAGTTGGTTCACAGCGTACGTCGCGTCGCGTCGAGCCGCGGCCCGCGGCGGCGGCGGCTAGCGACTCTCGACTGTAGTCTCAACTCCCTCGACTCACACCCACTATAGGGTCTTGCTTGTACAAATATCGTCAGAAGGTAGCAGTAGAAATCTTCACTTTCTTTCTCATTTTTCCTTTTCAAAATGCAAACATTAGAGCACGAAAAAATTTCTCTCGGCTCACGCAAGATTTTTTTTTTTTTTTTTTTTTTTTTTTTTTTTTTTTTTTTTTCAAATTTTTTGGTGCGTTATGGCTCAAAGACAGGACTGCAAACCGAAATTAATGGGGCTCTTGCAAAATTTTGCTCTAGGGGATTGAAGAGCTGGTTCTTGCATAAAAACGTGTTAAAATGACACAGTAAAAATCACGAAATTCACTCTCAGAATCGGACTTAATGGCGGGAAGACGCAGGTATCATGGGAGATTCGTATCTAAATTAAGACATCTCTGCGTTTTCTTAGAAAAAGTGACAAATTAGACAGGAAACTCCCATGATACCTGCGTTGAACCGCCATTACGAACTTGACGTTTTCGGTTTTAGCAGTTTATGTGAGTTTATTACTGAATTTTGGACTTTCTTATTTTGATTTTCTTGATTTTCGCTGGTCTTAACATTAGATTGAACTATTCATTTGCTCACAGCAAAAGTTTGCAAGAGCCCAATTGTTGCGTTCAAATAGGTAAAGTGAGAGAAATACACATTCCTAGATATTTATATGGTTGAAATTGAGCAATCAGATTCTAATTTAGTTTGTTCAGAGCGTTATCAATCCAAAGAGTTCACTGTAAAGTACTTAGTCGGGGAGAAGAAGCAGGGGCGGCTCGTGCAATTTGGCAACAATGTAATCCCTCCATTTGATTTTATGTAAAAGAATCGAATATTATTGCGGTTTTCGTGATTTTCGCTGGTATTTACACCAGATTTAACTATTCATCTGCCCACAGTAAAAGTTTGCAAGAGCCCCATTTACGGAACCGGTTCCAATCTAGCCCTTGGCAGAAGTTCTTCATTAGGAGTACTGACAAGAGCTCAACGAGTTCTGATTGGTCGCTGGTTTCCGGCCTGCAAGGAGCGAAAAAAGATTCGAAATCATTGATGGCTCTACGCAAAAGAATTGATGAGTGGGAAGAGGAGGAGAGGAACGTATGGAAACGGACTGGAATGCCGGTAATTTTGCCTGTCCACCGTTGAACTTATCCTTCGAATTTGTCCAGGCGGTCGACTCTTTCCAAACCTATAAAGCGGCGGGTGGTTACTCCCACTCTATTGACCCTCTAAGAGCCAGGGGCCGAAAAATGTTGGTCCGAAAAAGTACATGATAAGATGCATGGTGAGGCCGTAAACTGTCTACTAGCATACTCAAATCCCCACCATCCACCAATGTAGTTTGATCATTTCGGACCGACATTTTCCGGCCCCAGGTTAGTTCACAAGAACGTCACTCTTCCGTTTATATAGGGTAGGTAGTTAACTGTTCGTACACGGGGGATTTGGAATTGCCTATATGGCAAATTGAAGGCGCCCGAACCAACCTTGTCTTGTGAGAGTTGATTCATTCATAATAAATCGAGTTTATACCGAATGAAGACTGAAACGATGTGAAGTAGACTAGAGGAGAAAAACGAGTATACTCGGACTTAGCCCATAAAGGGTTAAGAACTTCCATTAAGGGACTATATGTATATGTAAATTCGATTCGGGTGAAGATTTGAGGTTCGGAACTTTTCAGAGGAAACCTAACGCCAGAGTCAACAAAATCATTTCCAGCCAATCAGAAGGGTTGTTTAGTGTTGTCTCACCGTTGAGTTACTCTTTTCGCCCCCACCGGCCACCTCGCGGGACGAGTACTAATTCCGAGAGTCGTGTGCTGCATCGGTGTCATCCACCATTGCCGAAAATAACAGTTCGAGCTCGATAAGAAAGTGTACAACCGTGTTGGATGAATAATAAAATAAAATTAGCTTTACTCTAGTTGTTGTGGCTTTGAAGTTACTTGCGTGGTCACCTGAGCTGAGGGTTTCCGGATATCTTAGCGCAAAAATTTCGGCACCGGAGATCTCGTCGCCTGATTTTTGTTTTTTTTTTCCTACGCAAAGCCAGGCGTAGTGATTAGACCGTTTCTTGGGAGACAATTTTTTCTTCACTATCTAAATCTTGAGTATTTCCATAAACATTATCGTGAAAATTCAAGCTTCGCGGATATCGCATGGAACATTTTCAGCAATTTGAACTCTGTTTCCTCGCAGTGGCGGCTCGTGCAATCTGGCAACCGTGCACTTTTACCATTTAAACGTATGCAAAAAGATCGATACTAGGTGAGGCGCTACGCCTCACCAAGTAATCGATTATTTTACACAGTTTTAAATGGAGGAAATCCATTGTTGCCACATTGCACGAGCCGCTGCTGTTTCCTCGGTAATTTTTCTGAATCCCAATCCGACTCCAAACTGGAGCCTTAATTATACTTTAAACGCGATGTAATTGTTATAAAAAAAATATCCCTGGTAAAAGTGTTTCTTGAATTTCCGTGAACAAAATTCCGTGGGCATTATTTCCGTGGACAGTTATTATTTTTCCATGAAATTACAAAGAAAATCTTATGGAATCCCATGAACGGCCCACGAAATTCCATGAAATGTTATGGAAAAATAATATTGTGCGCGCGGAATACTCATGTTTTACGGAAAAATAATAATTGCCCACGGAATTTTGGTCATAGAAATTCATGGAACACTTTTACCAGGGCTGCATTTAACCCCAGCAACCCAGAGACGTTTGGCTTTAGATTAAAAATTCTGCAGCTTAAGCGGCGAAGTTTAAAAACCCCGAATTGCTAGGTTCGAAATCCACCGCTGTCGTGTAGTATCCACCCAATAATGAAGGCGCGCATAACGATCGTCAATACATTGAATTGTTTGAGATACTGGAAAACTTGCTCCAGTTGCGAAAAAAAGAAAAACGGAAATTGGTGAATTCAAGGGTGTATTCAGAAAAAATTCCAAAGGGATGGGGGGGGTTGAGTTTACCTATTTTTTTAATACTTTCAGGCAGTTTGCCGCCCTTTCCCCAATTATTTCTGCGTTTTCCAGGAACAAGGGGAAGGGCAAGCGTCCCCTTCTCTGCCCCTCGTACACGCCCTTGCTACTACTATACAGTGTTGCCAGATCGAGGGTAAAAAGCCGTATCGTCCCCATTTAAATCAATGTGAAACGTACGACTTTTTCACCCCAATCTGGCAACACTGCTGCTATACTGGCGGCTCATGGAGGTGAGGCAAAGAAAATGAGGGGTGCACATGGGTTTTTTTTTTTTTTTTTTTTAAACGCTCTTCACAAACCTAAATTTTCTTTGCGATGTTTCGTTTCATTCACAATTTTTTGAAGATTGAAACAAAGAAAGGTAAAAGTAAAAAATAAGCTTTTAAACCTTTTTACGTCATATTTGTTCAATTTTTTTTTTTCATTCTCTTCCATCAAAAAATGTGAAGCAACGGCTCCCTGTCGCCTCACTTGCGTCCAGGGCTGCCGTTTTGCGTATAATCAATGCTAAGTTCAGTTCAATGTATGACTGTAACGCACGAAAATACTCTGATCTGTAATCTTTCCTTAATCGGCGGAAACTCCGTTGAATAATTAAAATATCCGCAAGTTTTTTAAAGTCATCGACGACTCCACCGTTTGAGAAAAGATTACAGATGCGAGTATTTTAGTTTATTACAGTAGCACTGAACTGAACTGTGTAATCTTTTCTCAACCGGTGGAATCATCGGTGAATAGAAAAATAGCATTGATTATACGCAAAACGGCAGCCCTGCTTGCGTCTCACCTGACGAGCCACCACAGCAACTGCCTTGCTGAAATTGTAGAGTACGTGTTTATAGTAAGTACTGGTAAGTAGTCCCTTGAAGAATGGAAAGATGGCATACTGAGTTTTATGGCAGTCTCGCGAGTTATTCCTCTTTTGATTTGCTGGCATTCTGGCCCGTCTCTGAAATCCCTTTTACTCTACTCCTATTTTCCTTCGTCTCAACATAGCTTCCTTTAATGGAGCCTTCAACCCAAATAGCAGACGGATATCCGTATCCTGAGAATATTCTTGGGATATTCTGCATGGAGGCACAGAATATTAATCCTCGAAATACCCTGGGGATAATTAAATGTCCGGTGGATACATCCTCAGGATATATTGCGGAGATTTGAAACTCATGTCAATGATGAGTAACGAGGTGAATGTGTTCGATTCCAACTCACAGCTCTATGCTGCAGATGAGAGCGATTTTTAAAGATATGCTATATACTATGCTGCTTTCTACACTCTATAAAGCTGTAAGAGTTAACATGTTTTGTCCTCTAAGCGAAGGTCGCCACTGAACATTCAGGGGCTGTGAGATATTACTCCACCAATCCAGCTGGACCGTGTCATATGAACTAGGGTGAACAGACTTAGTATTGGTAAATAATTAGATTCCGAAGCTCGCGAGTTAGAAGTGCAATTTGAAATTATCAGCGCACACGAGGACTAAGGAGATACTTCAAAATCAATTAAACGGAGGTATAAGAAAACAATTTCACACTCGTCGCAGAAAAATGCAAGAGAAAGAAAAAGTTTTATCAAAATTAGAAAATGGTTAACTACTTTCCAACACACAACTCACCATATCCGATTCAAAAACTCCCCCCGAAAATTCCCACAGTTCTTACTTTTACTGGTGTGCCTTCACTATTTAGGGTGCACTAAAACGGTAGAGCCGCGTACGAACAATTACCCAAGTAACTACTTTGCAACAACAGATTCAAATACGAATACTCCATCCTAAAATTCCCACAGTTCGACCAATGCCGGATGGAGTGACAGTGTCTCAGTTTTATGGATGCGCCTTCCTTTTTCAGGGTAGACTAAAACGGTACAGTGAGGTACGAATAGTTAACTACTTGCCAACACGCTAGCAACTAACGCTATCTGATTTAACATTATTCCCGATTTACGCAGTTGTCGCTGTGACTCACTCATCAGAGACGTATGACGCGGGGAGGAGGGAGAATGTGGGTACCTTCGCCCCAGTCGGCTCTTTCTCGGGGGCGGCAAAATCAGAGTGCACAATCCGACCAAAAATTATGACAAATAGAGGTCATTTGTCCTCATATTTACTACGTTTTCCGCGAGGAGCTGCAAAATCGCCCCCCCCCCCCCCACTATTCCCCCGAATCATCGGCACAACCTTGGCTCACACTGTTGTGAGATCATGAAAGAACGAACGAAATTAAACAACAACAACAACAAAAAAACAACCGAAAAACTGACAATCATCAACAAAGGACTATCGCATTGAAAGAACGAACGAAATTAAACAACAACAACAACAAAAACCACCGAAAAACTGACAATCATCAACAAAGGACTATCGTATTGAAAGAACGAACGAAATTAAACAACAACAACAAAAAAATCCACCGAAAAACTGACAATCATCAACAAAGGACTATCGCATCAATAATGACAAAAAAAAAAAAAACAGTTTGAATCTTGCTAAAAGGCAGAGTATCCGGAATGGTTTATAGCGTAACTTTTGACCGTGTAGTCATCATCATATTTTTAAGGGGGGGAGGCCTTCTTTACATTCCAGGAGAAAGGTCCCCCCACGAATCCTCCATCGCGGCCGGTTCAAAGAGTCCGTACCGATCCGAAGACCGAAATTCGGATCCATAGTCCGACTCTGATTCGGTCACTAACTACGCCGGTCCGAATGAGAAGTATTGGCCCACAAAACTAACCAAAACTAAAATAATAACACTTGCGCAAAGTCAAAAAATAGTACATGATTTTAATACGTTGACGTGTGTCAAATTGCGTTTTAGATGTATTTGGCAAGATATCTATTTAAACAGGAACTACAGGTATCCTCGAATGTTTTGGCCTTTAAAATAGGACCTTTTTCCGGAATAGCGACCGAAGCAGCCCAAGGTTCTGTTTTAGATTGCTGCGTGAACGAGTTAGCTCCCGCAGCAGTCGTGTGTCATGGGGTAGTAAGCCAAGAGTAATTGTGTACTCAAGTAAAACGTCAGGTACATGTGTACATGCATGTGATAGTAGCTACAGTCTTGATGGAATTGAATGTTTTTCATAAGTGAATAAGTCCAGGACTCCATGAGAGAGAGGTGGTTGACAATAATTTGAGCATCGATACGCCGACCTTTTAACTTTATACACGAATAGTTTCCTGGAATTATGTTTCTTGCTCATCGGGTTCGAAAGCAGCAAAGTCTGGAGAAGAAAAATCTTCATCGGCGACCAAGAAGTATTTCGTTTCGTCAAAATGAGTAGTCTTCGAAACGCTGCTAGCGTACGTCGCGTCTTGTCACTTCGTTGAAGAAGAAACGTGCGTGCGCGTTTCAAGCCGAGAAAAAAACGCCTTCAAATAGAAAGGTATGCAACCTGCTAAAACAAGCACCAACGCGAGTCTGATTTTAGCACAAATCCTTTGAAAATTCTGAAATATATTATACTTTTACACTTAACAAATAAATGATGATGAAATTTGGTGATAATAATTAAAAGAAAATCATTTTATAAGTAGAGATGAAAAGACACAACTTCTAGTAAAATACTTGATGTTTATGGTTAATAATTAATCAAATATGGCTGCATCGAGGAAAAGCGTCTAGAGCATTCAGTGTTGCCAATAGTGGACAGATTCGTCCACACGTGGACTATTTTGATAAATTATATATATAAACTTGTTGATATAAACTATTTTGACAACTGTCCACGACTGTCCTTGACTCGCACCCGATCCTCTATCCCTATCCAAAGTGTGGACTTTTTTCAACTCTAAAACAGTCCACGCGTGGACTATTCTACCCTGTCCAAACCTGGCAACATTGAGAACATTTTGAAATTTTGTTATCTCTCTAAAATTCATGTGACTAATTTAACTATAGGTGAAAGATTTACTTAATCTTTATGTTTTCGTCAAGGACTTCTCCGACATTCTGTAATTTTAAGGAGAGAAAATCTGCGGAATACCAATTTGGAGTAACCTAAAACTGTTCGTAGTGGGTTGTGCACTCTATTAAATAGATCGAGGAAGCTCAAAAGATAGGAAAAATGTCACTTGCTTGAGGAGCAAAGCAGGTAAAGCAGAACAAGTAAAAACTTAAAGTCAAATAAAAAAAAAAAACTAAAATAAAAACATCAAAATGAAAAAATAAAAATGAAACAGAAAAAAAAGAGACCTGAGTGCAACATGTGAAAGCCATGAAAAATCTCAGCAATTTTCTGACTCGTTTCGGATAGCTTTGAACCAGAGGGTTAAAATAATTGGTAGTAGTAGACTAGTAGTAAAGTCCAGCCACCCAAACTACTGTTCATTATGCTAGTGTTTCACAGGTAAAGACTAGACTGAGTATAAAAATGAGTAAAAGAAGGAATGGAGGTACCTGGTAAAAAACTCACTTGCGCAATATTATAATTTGACCGGTCACATTTCAAGAGCTTGGGCTTTCATACTTGCAAGTGATATCTCGACAACATGAGAGGTTACGCGCTCTTGTACGCTTAATGACAATAAACATCAACCTACAGGAAAAGACAAAAAATGGTCTCTGCACTATGTAAACAAACAGCTGTCAGTCTAAAGCTATCTGGAGCGAGCTCTTACTTCCTATCCGCTCAATCAGAGAGCATCTATAGAGATGAAAAAAATTAGTTACAGATTATGGTATCGAAACAGCAATTTTGCAACAATGAATTCATCCCATTTGAATGTATGAGAAAAAATCGATTCTTGAGGGGGCCATGGCCCTTTTACTAATCAATTGCTTTTCGTGCATTAACTTAAGTCCGGAATTCTGTCTTCTTCTAACAGATGTTTTTCAATAATAGGAGAAAAACAAACACACTGATGAGAACCACAAGCAGTTTTAGGAAATTTTCTCTCTTTTGTTCCCCATTTGAATGCATATGTTAAAAAAAAGTTGGAGGAAGAGGCTTTCAATTGACTTTGGGCTCTCCCTAGTAGAAATGTCACACAAGAACCCATGAAAATATTCCCAGGGGTTCCCATGTGAATTTGGTCACGGGTATTCAAAGGAAATAGCACGACCAATCCCATGGGTACCCAGTGTACCCACAGGTTCTCATGGATACTCATGGGTTCTATCTATGTCCTTCCCTAGCACGTGAGTTCATAACTGCTGGAAGAGAGAAATACGGACTCCTGGATCTGTTTCTGCTCAATTGAACCAAGACTGAAAAAAGTCTGTTGAACTTCAGTCGGCTCCAAGAGCCAGAAATTAGAAATTCACAGCTAAGTATTGTTAAAAATTGACGTTACACAATTTTCTGAAACTTCATTTCAGAATTATTTATAAGAAGCTGTGTATTTCAGACATTACACTGTGCAACAAAATTTGGGTTTTGCTCTGTCCCCCTGACGAAACCTATTTTTCTCGATCCCATGGGTGTTAAAACGAAGGAAAATCGCCGTCAGAACCCCACATCTTGGGCGGGAGGGCTAAAAACCCGCCATTTTTGAATTTTCGCCAATTTTGCATACCTTTGATCGATTTTTCCAATTTTTCGGTACAAAAACCAATCGAACAAAAAAATCTAATTAATGCATCTGAAAGAGCATTAAATTTGCTACAAATCCGTGTAATCAGATTCATTTTACTGTATTTTTTTCTTTGGAATAATTACGCATATTCCGAAAAATTACCCTCAAAAATTGCCCAAAAAAATCGACTTTTCCTCAATTTTTCCCTTATATATTCAGATCCAGAAATTCAATATCAAATTCGTTTTCATAGTCTTAAAGCGCATAAAATTTGCTACAAAATCACTGCAATAACCATCGTTTATTCAATTATTTGGCGTCGTCAGGTGCCATACAATGAGTGCTCAAAAACGTCAATTTTTGCGATTTTTCTCCTCATATAGACTACCATTCAAACCCAAATCGCTCCAGGTCAACCCTATGAGAAGAATGCACCACTTTTCTTTTGAAAATTGAAAATATGGCTGATGGGAAACAATAATTGAACACCTTGGAGCCCTCTGCTTTCCGAAAAACTCCAGATTTTGAGAGAAAATCATCTTTTTACATACTTCGAAAGAGCTGTCAATTTTCGCCTATTTTCTCTCGTTTTTTAATGCGGTGTTACCTATTACGCCCGAATGAGCAAAGTTTCGCAATGATTGTGCAGAGCTAGACTTCGAATTTTTTGCTCTCCTCAGTGAAATACCGTATCTTAATGGTTTAAATTTGAAGGTTAAAGAAGGCATTTCATGTATTGGGTAATCGGGAGTTGTGTTAGGCTCAAGATTAGGTGGCCCTGAAAAGGGCTGTTTTGAAGGGGAAAAGAGATGGGTTGTTTCATCTCCCACAAGGAATGGGCTGAGCATAAACAATTTTCATTTTTTCAGGGATGATAGAGCGATGCGTAGGGAGTTTACAAATTCTCATATTTTGTTTTAGCCCCCCCCCCCCTTAGAACCAAGAGGGGGGGGGGGGTTGGGGGTCAATGGAAACACAATTTTTGGCCATAACTTTTAAAAGCTTACAGATAACAAAATGTTTTTTTTTTTTTTTTTTTGCAAAGAAAGAATCATTGAAATACCTGTCTGTTGATGTATAACATGTCTAACAAGTTGTAAAGCCTCCAATTTTCATCAAGATATTGCCTTTTCAAAATTTAGAAAATTTCAAAAATCAGATTTTTTACAATTCTCAATTCGGATTGCACGGAGGAAAACCAAAATAGCCCAAAAGAAATCTCTTGTCTTTCCAGTTAAAACGAGTCTACTAGATTGATTTCGGGAAACCGTTCGTCTTCGAGTTATGAAGTTTTAAAGTCAACCTCTATCTGGTAGGCAGCCGTCTTTGGCAGTTAAAAAGTTTCAAAGTGTCAGAAATTGCTATTCTCGCGTTTTCACGGATAACGTTGTTATCCGTTACCGTAACGTCGAAGCCGAAAAAAAAAATCCTCCGCATGGAGTCGACCAAATTCGATGACAATGGGTCTGTTGCAAACTTTTGCTACAGAGCCATAGAGTGTTCAATCTGATGTGAAATCGCGTAAAAAGTCCATTGGTGGCTTCAGAAAGTCATGAAATTCAGTATGAAACTCACGAGAGACGTTTAGTGAAATCCAAGATGGCGGTAAAATATCGAGCAACCTGTATGGATGCACCACGAACATCCAAGGATAGCCAACCTCACAATATCGATCACACCCAATCACAACGTAAATAAACACATAACCTCTGAAGCGGTGAGGTCGTCAACGTTGGCAATCTTGGATGTTTGAAGGTGCATGCATACAGATTGCTCGATATTTTACCGCCATCTTGGATTTCATTAAACGTCTCTTGTGAGTTTATTATCGCATTTTATGACTTTCTGATGCCACCAATGGACTTTTCGGGCGATTTTACACACGATGAAACACTCTTTATCGTTGTAGCAAACGTTTGCAACAGACCCATTGAAAATGGCGGGCTTTTTAGGTCGCAGAATTAAATTCCACCATCAGGTTTGAAAAAATGTTAAAACCAAGATGGCTGCCTACCAGATAGAGGTTGACTTTAAAACTTCATAACTCGAAGACGAACGGTTTCCCGAAATCAATCTAGTAGACTCGTTTTAACTGGAAAGACAAGAGATTTCTTTTGGGCTATTTTGGTTTTCCTCCGTGCAATCCGAATTGAGAATTGTAAAAAATCTGATTTTTGAAATTTTCTAAATTTTGAAAAGGCAATATCTTGATGAAAATTGGAGGCTTTACAACTTGTTAGACATGTTATACATCAACAGACAGGTATTTCAATGATTCTTTCTTTGCAAAAAAAAAAAAAAAAAAACATTTTGTTATCTGTAAGCTTTTAAAAGTTATGGCCAAAAATTGTGTTTCCATTGACCCCCAACCCCCCCCCCTCTTGGTTCTAAGGGGGGGGGGGGGGCTAAAACAAAATATGAGAATTTGTAAACTCCCTACGCATCGCTCTATCATCCCTGAAAAAATGAAAATTGTTTATGCTCAGCCCATTCCTTGTGGGAGATGAAACAACCCATCTCTTTTCCCCTTCAAAACAGCCCTTTTCAGGGCCACCTAATCTTGAGCCTAACACAACTCCCGATTACCCAATACATGAAATGCCTTCTTTAACCTTCAAATTTAAACCATTAAGATACGGTATTTCACTGAGGAGAGCAAAAAATTCGAAGTCTAGCTCTGCACAATCATTGCGAAACTTTGCTCATTCGGGCGTAATAGGTAACACCGCATTAAAAAACGAGAGAAAATAGGCGAAAATTGACAGCTCTTTCGAAGTATGTAAAAAAATGATTTTCTCTCAAAATCTGGAGTTTTTCGGAAAGCAGAGGGCTCCAAGGTGTTCAATTATTGTTTCCCATCAGCCATATTTTCAATTTTCAAAAGAAAAGTGGTGCATTCTTCTCATAGGGTTGACCTGGAGCGATTTGGGTTTGAATGGTAGTCTATATGAGGAGAAAAATCGCAAAAATTGACGTTTTTGAGCACTCATTGTATGGCACCTGACGACGCCAAATAATTGAATAAACGATGGTTATTGCAGTGATTTTGTAGCAAATTTTATGCGCTTTAAGACTATGAAAACGAATTTGATATTGAATTTCTGGATCTGAATATATAAGGGAAAAATTGAGGAAAAGTCGATTTTTTTGGGCAATTTTTGAGGGTAATTTTTCGGAATATGCGTAATTATTCCAAAGAAAAAAATACAGTAAAATGAATCTGATTACACGGATTTGTAGCAAATTTAATGCTCTTTCAGATGCATTAATTAGATTTTTTTGTTCGATTGGTTTTTGTACCGAAAAATTGGAAAAATCGATCAAAGGTATGCAAAATTGGCGAAAATTCAAAAATGGCGGGTTTTTAGCCCTCCCGCCCAAGATGTGGGGTTCTGACGGCGATTTTCCTTCGTTTTAACACCCATGGGATCGAGAAAAATAGGTTTCGTCAGGGGGACAGACAGGCTGTTGCACAGTGTTACTAATTTTTGTCTCTTGACTTTTATTCGCATTTAAATAATATAAAAAAAAAAAAAAAAAATACAAAAAACCGGTGAAACATTAGTTCCGTTTTGAGTGACTGGTAAAGAGGTAACACTATAGTTTGGAAAGCTTGGCAGCACAGACTTCCAGCCATTGAAGATTGTGTATTTTGCCAGCAAAATTTACAGAGAGGTTTCTCAGATTCTGAACTTTTTTTGAGCTTCTTGAATGTGACCGTTATCCTAACAAAATTTAACACAGCAACTCTCAATTGTTCAGAAATTCAGTGATCGTGAAGCATCCCTATTAAAAAGTCAAATTATTTATGGAAAATTTCAAGTGCACAGGAATTTCTCACCCTGTGAATGAAGATTTTTCTTCATAGTAATTTAGAAATTTACATCGAAGAAACTTTATTCAGATGAATATACAAGGTGGGTGTAAAGTAACTACATTCCCCCCATTGTTTTTTTTCTACTTGAGATGAAAAAATGCGGTTTGCACCATTCTTCATCATTTGGAGGAGGTAGCTTTTAGTGATGGTCGTGACCCCCCTCACCTCCTAGGAATGGCGAAGGCGGGGCTCCCCATCCCCATAACTCAACGTTTTCAAAAGACGACCCCTGTTTTTTATTAAACAGCTGAGAAAAACATCAAGTTGTAAGAATTTTTGAGCAAACCAGAATCCGGTAACGTGTTTCATGTTTGACTAATCGCAAGTCAAAAGTTTGATTTTGACCCATAATCAAAAATTCATACCTCACTGTAAAAGATTTGAAATTAAAAAACTAAAAGCCTAAAGTACTCTTCAAAACAAATACTTTTCAGAAAAAATACTCTAGTCCAAGAAATTTGTCCAAATTCTGATGTTTGGGCACCCAAAACTTTTTTGATAACTTTGAAAATTATGAATCGGCAATTTTCTAGTAAAATCGTCCAAATAAACAATTTTGGCTGAAAGACTGTTTACTGAGTCCAAATTAGCACTGAAGAGCACTCAGAAGTCCCTGGGGCCCGATCAAGTTTGCAAAAAGTATGGTTGGCATAACCTCACTTTTCTCAAATTCTTGCTTCTGATTGGTCGGCGGTGCAGATTCGAGGCATCGCTTGAACTAAAGTATGACTTCAAATAGTACAACTTGATCGGGCCCCTGAATTCCCATGAAAGCCTGCAAGAAAAATGTCATCAGATTCTAAATTTGAGGATAGCATCAAGACTGCATTTCAAGATTTAAATGGTGATTTTGAGGCTTATGAGAGCTTCACAGTACTATTTCCGACTCAGTAAATACTTTTTAGCCAAAATTGTTTATTCACACCCGTTTATAAAAAAATTGCCAGTTCGAAACAAAATTTTCAAACATTTCAAAAAAGCTTTGGACAAATTTTTAGAATACTTAGGCGTATTTTCTTCAGAAAAGTACGTTTCCTGGAGAATTTTAGGTTCTTGGTTTTTGCACTCTGACTTTTACAAAGCGAGTTATGAACTTTTGAAAATTGGTCAAAATCTAACTTTGACTTTCAATACATGAAAAGTGAAAAACGCTGTCGACCTCTGGTTTGAGCCAAAATTACTAGACTTAAATGCTTCGTTTACTTATGCAATGAAAAAGAGGATCAACATTTGCAAATGTCAACAATCAACAATAAAAACAGTCAACAATATCGATGAGTTATGGAGGATGGAAGGGCCCAGAGCCCACACCCAACACGCATCTTCTTATCTACTACAGAAAACTAATTATGAGGGGTGAATAGTTACTTTACAGGCACCCGGTATAATTGAGTGCATAAAATTGTCTATTATTTATTTCAAACAGAAAGGGAGAATCTGAATTTAAACCTGAACATTGATCGATGCCGCAGTTATATGCCATCATTCAAAGAAAAATCAGTACATCGCAGTATTTCTCGGAACTAGAATTTAGAATTCTAGATCTTTCACAGCTCCTTTCTTTTCCTATTCCTTGACTTTCTACCCCCTCTATCAATAGACTGTTTTAGTAGAGCGATATATCGTATCGATTGCCGTCCGAGGGCCTCTGGTTCCAAACAAACTCTGGTTCAATGTAATTTCCCCATAAGCGAACTTTTGAACGGAAATTCAGGGTATTAAATCAAACAATTTATGCGACCTTTTTGCGATTATGCATTCTCCATCCTCGAAAATGCTTAATTTTGCCTGGTTCCACCCGTAAAACTGCCGAAATCAACAAGATATTACAGATTAATTGATGCGTTTGGAGGTTGGAATCACCCAAATGTTATTGTTGTGGAATTGGCGGGATTTCGGGCGATTCTAACCTACAAATGCAACATTTAATCTGTAATATCTTATTGATTCCGGCAGTTTTAGTCAAGGAACCAGGCATAATTAAGCATTTTCGAGGACGTAGAATTCATAATCGCAACAAGGTCGCATTAATTGTTTGATTTAATACCCTAAATTTCCGTTTAAAAGTTCGCTTATGGGGAAATTACATTGAACCAGAGGCCCTCGGACGGCAATCGATACGATATATCGCTCTTCTAAAACAGTCTATAGCTCAGCTCACTGATGGTCCGATGGAACATAGACTGGTTCCATTGTCACATCACAACTGTAGCCCACTTAGTAGTTGCTCAAGAGAGGATAGCCTGAAGGGTTCGAGCCTGCGATACCTTAAGACATGGATGGCTTTAATGCTGGAACAGACTAGTTTAGGCCTTCGTACACGCTCAAATTAGAACCGTCAAGTTGGAATTGATGAGCCGAGATCCACCACAACACAGCAGGTGAGCCAACCGTTGCAAGTTCCTTTGGTTAAAACATTGTAAAATAAGCTGAAATAACTGCAATTTGACGGCCAGTCAAACTGCAGAGCTATTTGACGATGGATGGTAAGTCATCTGTTCACAAATCTACAGTCAACAAAACAAATAAACCCCCTTTTTGAAGTGTTTTGGTCACGGTTATGTTTGAATTGTCAGGTTGGTAATTTTATTGTTTGCAGTGGATTTCAGCTCACTGATGCCAATTTGACAATCCTACTTAGAGCGTGTACGAAGGCCTTTTCCTTCACCTTAAAAAATCTGTACAGTTTTTCCTAAAACTGCCTATCCATCAATCATACTTGGAAAAATATTGCCTTGATCTTAGAAATGACTTGAAAGCTATGCCAACTATGTACGAAGAATCATCAATAACTGTTAAGTCATCTTAGGTAAAATGTAGCATACTTTACACTTTTGAACTGTAGTTTTAACGTTAGAACTTGAATTTTTCAAGTTTACAGCAATGACCAAGGTCACAGGTCACTATTTCCTTGTCGGCTTTATTGCAGTAATTTAGAAAATTTCAAGTTTTAAAGTCAAAGTTACAGTTTTAAAAAGTAACTAAGTCCGGAATAATATTTCCGAATCTTAAAAACTAGTCATGACCAAAGTCATAGCGACTAATGCCATAAACGGGAGAGAAATACCTCACAAATACTTTTTAGTATGTTAGACTGAAATCCAGAAGAGAAAATCAAATCAAAGAGAATTACGCTGTATTAGTAACTATTAGCTTGAGTTTTTTAAAGGTAATTAATAGGGATAAAGCTTGTGCATACACACGCACACTTACAAATGTAAAGTATTCACACTTTGGATATACTTACATAAAACGATTTATTAGGTATCAAAATCAACAATAACAAAATCGAGTAAAATAAAGATTCTTTACAAGTGTTATAAAAAACGTAGATGAGTACTATTTACAGCCCAGTTAATTCGAATTTTAGTTCAGTTCAGCTCTGTAGCAACGCCACTTGCTAGAAACTCAGTCTGAAAATGAAAAATAAATTGGTGTTAAGATTCTGACTTATTAAAGGGATCAAAACAGTATAGAGAAATATACATATTAAAGAACAACTTCTATTTCAAGCAGACATTTTTCCAGTCAAGTGAAGCACATGCAAAATCCTGGTAACTATCCATGATTTACTGGTAAGAAGTTGCATACTGGTCTTTAACAAAACAAGCTTTTTAAGCCCTCCCCCATTGCGCCGAAAGGGTCACAAATGATGCCACAGGTTAGAAAAATGTAATCATCCCTATTTAAGCTTTGAGAATGATACTTGTCAGGCTTGGTACCATTCTTTGAGGACTTGGGCTTTTCAACCAGCAAATATTAAGGAGTTTCCAAATGGAGCTGTTGCAAACTTTTGCTACAGGCATTAATAGTTGATAATAGGGTAAAACCCTGAAAAAATAACGATTAGCGCACTAAAAAATCGTGAAATCCACTCCTAAACTAACAAAATACTTTAAACGCAAGACGGTAATGGCGGCCAGGGCCGCGGTTTGCATTGGGTTTTTCCAATCTTCAATCAGCGCCATCTAGACGAGGTGTTCGCGCAACACCACACAAGAAGAAGAAGAAGCATACAACTGTCATTAGATTGGGGCGGCCTCGGCCGCCATTACGATCTCGCATTTAAAAGCATCTTGTGAGTTTAGGAGTGGATTTCGTGATTTTGTAGTGCGCAAATCATTATTTTCACAGGGTATTACCCCAAAATCAACTATCAATCCTGTAGCAAAAGTTTGCAACAACTCTATTCTACTGACAATGAGACACACAAGTACGTCAAAGTTACTTCACGCCATTCGTAACCTGACTCAAGTTTAAGTACTTACGTTCACAATTCGTAGCAAGAAAATGTGAATAAATCAAAGCTATGGACTTAATAACTTTACTCTTGCCCATTTATAACACTAAATAGTAAATATTAAACCTTGAAAATGGGTAATGAAGCAATTTTGGTTTTCATAATACCAAAAATGGAGAGGTATACAGCTATTATTTTTGTTACAGAAACTATAGTTTCTCCCGAAAACCACACATTAGTAAGTGAATTTTAGGGCTAAAATCACTGAAAAATGGAGAAAGCTCAATTTTTATAACACCTAAAAATTAAACCAAGTCTACACTTTAATAACTTACATAATTGTAACGAAATAAAGAATGTTCTAGACAAAAAAGGTTTCAGTGATTTTGTGGTTTTACAAATATTGGCCTAAATTTATTTTTTCAAAACATGAAGATTGAAAATCGCATTCCACTAGCTTTTATAGATTCTCAGAGGTATTTAATTCATAAATCAAAATCTCAACGGAAAAAGCAGTTAACTAAAAATGTTAAAGATGGTTGGTTTTTCATTGTTTAGGACAGGAAATTAACTGTTGCTGGCAAGATATAGTCACTAATATACCATTAAGTCCCCCCCCCTGAAAAGTGTTTTTGGTGCTATGCCCGCTAGAGACAAAACAAGAAACTTTGATATTCCTTAACTTTCAGGTAAAAAATTTAATCCGGAGAAAGCTTTCTGAGGAATCCATCCGGCAAACTCCCATCAAATTTGCGAATGACTTAGGACTTAACTAATATCACCAATTGCAGTGCTCATCAATATGAGCTGCTAAATCTATGATCTAATGATTTCCATGATATTTCTTAAGTTGCTGTAATTTGGGGTTCTTTCTTACTGCCTTAACTTTTTGATTTTTTCTTTCAAAAGCAAATAATCAATTTAAAGGAAGAAAAATCAAGCTTTCAAATGAGCACAGTATACTTATCTTACACAATACCGAAACTCAATGTTAGAAAAATGGCAAATGACCCCTGGTGGTGGATGGTTAACACTAACATCTTCCATTTGATTTGCATTAGACGCACGGTGGCACCCCCTGGTGGTGGGTGGTAAACAACTCAATTTTCCCATTTGATTACATTGAAAAACGACATTCGCCAAAGCGCTCCTATAGAGTTTCGCTACTGTGTAGATGAGTATACTGTGCAAATGAGCACCTAATCAATAACTTGGCTGAGTTTGAACAGGATTATAAAAAATCCCAAGAACTTGTAAACCTGCTTGCTTTGCCGCTTCCGTAAAGAAACCGCCACGAAAAAGGTCCTCAACCTGAAACTTGAATGTTTTAAATGCGGTTGGAAAAAACAAGAGACTATCTTAAATTTCAAAACCAAAAACAAAATCTTCTAGAGAAACAAACCTGGAAAGTCGAAATCATGTGATCAAATGTAGACTCAAGAAGTCGCACAGCTTTCTTTACGGTATCTTTAGGAGTGTACCCAGGTTTGACTTGAACTTGCAACAACATTCTATTTTCTGTTGGATGCGGGATGGAATAGCCACAAAAGACAACTTCAGGCCTGAAAAAAAGAAACTTAGGTAATGAGTGATACAGACTAAGCAGCATTCGAGTTAGCAGCCCACATAAAGAGAGAGGCTCCGTACAACTGATAGTTCAGTTATTATAACACGAAAGTCGAAAAGCTTTCAGAGGCATCGTTCAAAGGGAAAGGCTTCCTGTTGATGGCACGAGAATTTGCTCGTGCTGATAACTGTTGAGCTCTGTGTTTCCACTCAGGCAAAAACGATCAGATCCAAAGCTGGTAAGTTCAGAAGATGACCACTACGAAGAGCTGGTAAGTGAGGGACGGCGGGTGCAATATGTTTAAACTGCATTTATACATATTGAAAGATGGTCTGGATTCATCAACTATTTATCCCAGCGCAACAGTTCATAGAGGGCTCGGAGAACCGATTGTTACGAACTCGATACTGGGGTGGACAATTTTGACCCCTCCCCCTCAATGAACAAAAATTCTTGGATGGTATCAATTTTAAATCATTGAACATACACTCCCAATTGATACCTAGGCAAGTAACCCTTGTTTTTTGATGAAATTGAGGTTTGATGGGGTTAGTGGATGAGACGGCAAAGCCCTCAAACTTTACAGCCTCAATTTTCAGCACCTTAATTGCCGGCAAAAACTTGGGTTACTCGTCCATTTGGTTTTGTCTCCTACTTAACCCTCCGTTGGTCGCAGGGTGAGCGCGGCGCTCACCTGCGTCAAATTTTTTCTCGCATTTCTGCTGTTTTACAGATAGACATCTGATTTTCATTTAGCTGCATTTGATGCTTTTATCCAGGTTTTTACCAAATTTGGTGTAGATCTGATCAGGAGGGCGGTCACCAGAGTAGGCCAAAGTTCGCGGTGAGCACCACACTCACCCTGCGACCAACGCCGTTGGTGTATTTTTCGCAAATCCGCAAGGAACATCATATGACATTCGGCGGAATTCGTTTCCATTGGAACCTCAGTTCAATGTTTTTCAGCTTTGTATGTATTCTCATTTGTTTTCCAACAAAATTTCGTCCCCAAAAAAAAAAATTTAAAAAAAAATCTAATTTGCCAATTTAGCAGAATTTCTCTGATTTCTCCTTATTTTTCAAACTTTAAACTTTCGTAATTGCTTCGAAAAGGTAGATGGTGATGAAAATTGTATTTTTCAAACATGCATAACCTTTAAAAAGATTTAAAAAAAAAAACAAAAAAACATGATGCGTGGATTAGAAGTGTAAAGAACAGTGAAAACGGAGGGTGAGCGCCGCGCTCACCCTGCGACCAACGGAGGGCTAAGCGTTACTCCTGAACGGTACAGGTAGCGTAGGATAGTCCTTAAGACCAGTTTCTTTTTCCATCAGCTGCCTATCAATTGATCAGGATTTGGCGATCGGTCTGTTTCTCTCAAATTTTGATGGATCCAATGGATTGGCAAAATGGATTTCTTTGTTTATATCTGTGTATACAAAAGGCAAAATTCCTAACCTCTTCAAGCTAAACTGGACGGTTTTTACGATATGCAGAGAGCCGTGAAAATAAGTTTGGATGACGCTGATGACTGAAACTTCGGCGATGTGTGTTGTCTTGCTCAACGGTGGTCATAAACAGGCGTGACACCTAGAAGTGGAAGTCTAAACTACCAAGTGCCATTATGTTGCCCTATATATTATATTTCCGTTCGCATGTAATATCTGCCAGTGTGGTGCAGGCGGCTGAAGGCCACAAGCATTTCATATTTCGCACATTTTATATTTAGAGGCCGGGAGTTCGAACCTCGCATATTGTTATAAATTTTTACAATTTTCAGAATTTTACTTAGGAATAGTTTAGTGAGATTTTTTTAGGGATGAAAAAAACCTAGAAATTCTCAAATCGTCATGGAATTATTTTCCTTTCTAATGTGTGTTGGGAAAATTTACAAACAATCGTTATCACCGCTGAATTCACAATTTCACACATGAAAATTTGAAAACATACGTAGGTACTTCGTAATAACACTACATTTTCATCCATGATTGACAGCAGCAGCTAGATGTAGAGTAACACAAAATAATCATCGTATTTTAGTTGGAGTATACTCAAGACAAGCACACTGCATACTATTTTGTAATCCGGAGTCAGAAGAAACGTTAATAAAACGAAGGCACCGAAGAAAACCCCTACTTTGCAAAATGCGGTTTTCGTTGAGTTCTGTCATCACTGTCATCCCAAAAATCTCACGGCTCTTTATTTTAGGCATCAGAGGCATCGGATACTGGGAACTTGCAGCAGCAGTTTACGGTGTTTTTGTCATCCCTAAAAAATCTCACGGCTCACAGCAGAGGAATCTACCTGAACTGACGAAGGCTTTGATGGACCAATGGACAGAAGGATTCAATCTATCCTCATCTAAATCTTCGATGAATCAATGCAGCGGATGGGAAAGGAACGCATCTTTGGATTTAAATCCAGCATTCTACAGTAGATATAGTAAATGTCAAAATAGGAGCCGAGAGAACAACAACAAGAGGAAATGAGTCATTGGATGATTCAAAAAGACTAGTGCTGCATAGCAAGTGTCTTGTGGACTTGGTAGCTTTGGATCAGATTGTTTCCGCCCGAGAAGCTCGCTAGTTGCGCATAATATCCATGGTATTCCGCTGTTTTTTAATTCATACAGGATACCTTGAAGTAACTTAGCACGTCATTTCTCATTGTTTCTCTTGCATTCTTCTGTGTTTACAACTGTTGACAAGAAGCACACTTTGCCGGCTGCCGAAATACATCTAAGGAACGTATCGGTGCGCCAATCGTTAGCACAGAATTTCCACTCATTGCTAATCATCCGCTCACCGATGCATTTCTAAAGCAGGCATCACTACTACACGATCCTCAAAGTGTGTGAATTCTAACACAGCTCACTGAAATAAGTTTCCATGTCCAGTCCCCCACTTTTTAACTCGAATATTTTCATTCTAGACCGATTTCAGTCGATTTTATACTTTGAAATATAGAGTGAGAAAGAAGATGACAAAGCTGCCTCACGCTCACTTAACTTGCGAAAGCCTGCTGGTAAAATGGTGCAGCCTCTCTTTTGCTACAATTCATATAAAACTTAAAGTTGGTAAATTTGACTTACAAAGAATTTAGAATATGCTGCAAGGGATTCCCAAGAGTGTGGCCTTGGTTTGTAAACTCAAACGTATGCGTACAATCAGAATCAGAACTGTCGCTGACCACCTGTAATCAGTAGACAAAAAAATCGAAAATGGAAAATTAGTGGCTAGTAAAAATTCCAACGAAAAGTGGAAATATGAAATGGACTGATAGACCCTCAGCTTTCAAACTATGGAGCCTACTAGGAGATTTGTTGCACAAATATCTGCTAAAATATTTTTGAAAGATCGCTCCTAGAACAAATAGTAGGTGATAGCCTAAAATAATGCAAGACACAAGACACTGACCTTCCCTAAACATATAGCCGCAACTTTGCTTCAATGGAGTTGCAACTTTGCTTCAATGGAGTTCCGCGCCAGTGATAGAAAATTACTGATAGCAGCTTGCACATGGTTCCTAATGAATACTTAGTAGAGTGGAATGGTTAGATGTAATTCCACTGATCTAATTTTATAGGATAGCAGCATGAAATTCATAAGATTGAATATTCTTGAGCACATGCTTTGTTACACAACCTGAATCACTGCAGCATGGACTTATTTACTTACATGTAAGTAGCGATATCATTCCTCTCTCAACTCAACTGGCAGCGATTGAAACTTGAGGGAACCATGGCGAGGGATCACTCGACTTTAATAAAAATTCGGCGATAAAAAACCGGGATAAATTCAGGAACAAGGAATCAAGATTAACACAAATCATATTGAAAAGAATTACCTCGGGCCTGGATGAGGGTTCGCTATTCCACGTTTCCCAAATTGCCGGTTTAAGGTGACTTAGATCCTTCTGACCCGACATATTTGCATTTTGCAATTTGTTAAAGCGAAGCCGTAAAATTAAACTCCGAGTGTAAAAATACGATAAAATATGCGGATAAAAATATGCACTGAGACTGTGAGAGTGGGCGTCAGTGCGTGCGTATGTATTCGTCGTTGTCTCACGATAAAACACCAAAAAACATCAAACACAGTGTTGCCAGATGATCTACATTAGACAGTATTTCCCATCCGAATCAGTGAGTAATGTACGGACTTTACACAAAATCTGACAGCATTAATCATCCAGTCCCTGTCTATTCACCATTGCCAAATCTCACACACGATCATTTCCTGAATAGCTGAATACAATCTTGAAACGTCTTCAGAGGCGGATCCAGCCCGCACGAACGGGGGGGGGGGGGCGAACTTGGGATTTTCGCCCCTAAATGACCCCCTTTTCTTGTTTTCGCTCTTACTTTTCCCCTTCCTCACCCCTCTTTTCCCACTTTTTGGGCCGAACGGGGGGGCGATCACCCCCTTCGCACCTCCCCCCCTGTATCCGCCAATGTCCGTCTTTAGGAAGTCCCTTGATACTTTGAACTAAAGTCTTGGTAGCAAAGCAACCTCTAAACTTGACAACAGTGCATCTATCTTTGCTCCGTGAGTCCGTGGCTGTTGCCAAATCTAAATGCAACAGAGATGTAAAGGCAGTGAATCCCTCCAAGTTGCGCCTGCTATTTGTGGTCGAAGCAGCAAGCTATACACATATCTGTTCAAAGAGAAAAATATGAACATAGCATGGGCCGGGTCTAGGTTTAATTTAAAGGGAGTGGGGCGATTTTGTTTTTGCCGCCCCCTGGTGGTTTATTTATTTCAGGGAGGGGCCTTGGTTATTTTCATTTGACCGCTCTCTGAGATAGAAAATTTGTCAACAGTGATGCATTCTTTATCGGTTCTACCTCATTTTACCGCTCCCCTCAAAGTGCCGCTCAGGGGGTAAGAGATCTGACTTGCTCCATCCTAGATCCAAACTAGCGTACCTACAGCTTGAGTCAGAAGGGAAGGTGGATACCCCACTGGATCACCAACCGATAAACTTTAGCGAATTTTTTATTTTCATCCCGTAAAATAAAACCAAACCTGGCCTGAATTCCCCCAAAAAAAAAAATGAATGACGCAAGTTCAAATTCATTTTCAATCATTTCCAGCATGCATTATAAATAACATTGAAAAAATTCACTTGTCAAACCAACTCTTACATGTTGCCACACTTCACTGTAGTGGGTGCCTTTACCTTTGTCACTGATAAGACACCACCAAAACAGAAATACCTAGTCATTTTGTTGATCAACACGAATAAATTGATTTGCAATTTCACTTTGGAATTACTCTTCGCATTTATTAAATAATATCCATTCTTAATAGCACCAACAAAGTGCCGCTTGCATATTTTTTACATACCTACAGAAAAATTGTCGTAAATAAACTGTAGGGAACACCCTACGAACACTTTCTCCCTCCATTTTTATCTGGGGGGGTCGAAGGACCCCCAGACCCCTTTAAGAATTCTGGGGGAGACCCCCAGACCCCCCTCTAGTATTCTGGAGGAGACCCCCAGACCCCTCTCTAGTATTCTGGGGGAGACCCCCAGACCCCCGTTTATAATTCTGGGGGAGACCCCCAGACTCCCCCTTTAGAATTCTGGGGGAGACCCCCAGACCAGACCCCCCTTTAGATATCTGGGGGAGACTCCCAACCCCCTTTAGAATTCTGGGAGAGACTCCTAGACTCCCATCAAATTTAAAATATTTTCACCTCTGGACATAATTCCGCCTTCAATTCGAAGTGTTTGCGATTTTGCAGAGAAGCTGTACGAATAGTTGCCTACTTCATCTTTTGAAGGATGGGTTTTGAACTGTGGATCTTCAAAAGAATTTTTTAGTTTGGTAGATTGAACCCCCCTTTAAAGATGTTCTTTGTTTGTAGATTGTGTACACCAATTGTCAACAAAATTCATCCATCCATTTTCTTTATAAGTTTAATTTTCTTTGGATATTCTATTTTTTGGGTTTATTGATGGAACAGCTATTTTGCCTTTAAACAGTCTCAGACTTAGTAAGAGGGGTTGTATATTATATAGTTTTACATTGAAAAGAAATCCCTGCCTAGGTTGGTTGCAAACTTTTTGTTGCATTTTTCATCAAACATAATTGAGTCATAATTGAATTTCTTATTCCAAGTATTACGATTGTTAATTTATTTGCTTGGTTTCAAATATTTTTGCTCGATCGCACCTATATTGGCCCTTGAAACGGTCTTAAAGGTTTTTGATGATGACTGTATGATTGACTGTATGATAGGAACATTTTAGTGGGTCAGTAACATAATATGTTTGTGCAAATTTTCATCAAAATTCATCCCATGAATGATTGACTCCAAGTTTTAACATTAAATCCCTGCTTTAATTCATGTTTTTGGGTCGAACACACTATTTTGATTTTTAAACTCTCTTAAGTGTTGTATATTGTATCTGTAAGGAATACTTTCTTTTGTAGACTAATTGTAGATTGTATTTGCCAGTTTTCATAAAAATTCATTGGACCAAACCTGAATTATCCCAATTAATAGGATTATGTTTTTATTTGCTTATATTCCCATATTTTTTTCTCAATCCCACCTATATTGCCTCTTGAAAAGGTTTTATCAGTTGTGTATGGTGATTAAGAAAGGAAAACATCTTAGTATTTTGATAGTGGATTGTGAGTACAAAAGTTTTTATCAAAATTCATCGAGCCATAATTGATTGACTCCAAGTTTAAAGATTAATTTCTCACGATAATTCCATTTTTTGGCTCGAGCGCACCGATTTTGATTTTTTAAACAGTTAAGGGCTGTATATTTTAATGATAAGAAATTCTATATAAAGTAGAGTAAATGTAGGTAGGTAGATTGTTTGTGCCGGATTTAATTAAAATTAACTGGACCTAACCCGAATTATCTCAATAAGTAGGATTATGTTTTTATTTGCTTAATTGGTCTTATTTTTTCTCAATCGCACCTATATGGTCCCTTGATACGGTCCAAAGGATTTATTATGATGATAGTGAGAAGAAAATATTTTAGTACTGTGGTAGTACATTGTGTATACAAAGTTTCATCAAAATTCATCCAGCTTTTAGTAATTGGCACTGATATACAAGATTAATTTCTCACTTTTATTCCATTTTTTGGCTCGAACGCCCTAAATTGATTTTTTAAACGGTCTTAAGGGTTATTTTACTGAACTATAAGGGGTTAATTTTACTGTGGGCTGGTTGTAGAATGTTTTTACAAATTTTCTTCCAAATCCAAAGATCCAATATTGAAATATTTAAATTTTTCTCTTTTCTGACCCATTTTCCCATTGATTTTGATGGAAACCATTTTCCTTCCATAACTAACCTAAAAATTAAAATTTTAAAAAAACAAAAAAAGTCCTTCTGGGGAATGTTAAAACCAACATCTCTACAAAATTTGGATGCATATGGATCAATAGTTCAAAAGTTATGCTGGATTTCACGTTCTTGACTACAGACAGACGGACAGACAGACGGACAGACAGACGGACAGACAGACGGACAGACAGACGCCACAGAAATTTTGTGCATTTACTCCTCCCTACCACATATGGTTCAGAAATATTGAAATATCATGGATGGATGTTCTTTAGGATAGTATTAGGCATGATAAGAGCCAATTATTTTATAATTATGATGATTGACTTAGTCGCAGCGGGCCAAGTATCGAAACAAAATTCATCAAAAATCTCTGCGCCATCGCAATACTTTCTCAATTTTTCTAATTTCATTAGAGTGAGAAAGTAAAAATTGTAACAAACCAACATCAGTTGATACTTGACTGGCAGGACCCTTTCGGACAAAACAGCATGAATTTTACTCTTTGCAGTCTTGGTTGTGCCTAGAAGTGACTAGAAATCAGTTCCACTAGGATTTCGGGATCCTTTTCCTAGTAGATATGGTATTTGAATACAACTGAATCCATTTCGAAACTCAACTTTTACTGAATCATAAAAATTTCCTCACTTTCACCACTTATTGACAAGATTGCCAAAAGATGAAAATTAGTGCCTAAATTTTCATTTTCAGGAGAAAACTGAAACACCTCTCGCAACCAACAGCTAATTTAATGTGATTAAGCTTATTGTATTTTCGAAATTCATAAAATTTCTAACCATACACAGTCTAGCCATAAGTTCTGTTAATCGCTATTTTGCCGATAGCAGCCGAACGACTGAAAATAAGTATACAACACTATACCTATATATTCTGAAACTAAACAAAAAATGCTACAAAACCATGCTATTTTCATGTGCCGTAAGCCCCTGTACTTCCCACAATAAGCACTGATATATGTCAAGGTCGGGTTGCTGTTGGGCGCGACAAAATTACTAGCTATGCCTGGTTGAAAATGAAGTTTTGGGCATCAAAGTTTCGAGGGAAAAATAAAGAAAACTTACGATTTTGTATCATTTTTTGTCTAGTTTCAGAATACATGCAGTGTTATTTTCAGTCGTTTGGCTGCTATCGGCAAAATAGCAATTGACAGAACTTATGGCTGGACTGTGTAAATGTAAAACTCAGCAGAAGGTGTAAAGATTAGGGCATCTTCACAGGAACAACCCTGTCTCGCAAGAAGCATACTGAAACAGCATTTCTATAAAAAGCCAGGACCCTCAATCAAAGTGGATCAAAGAGGAGCCTTTAAAGCAGAGTTGGGCAAAAAATTATTCGGAAATTATTCGGTGTGTCCGGCAACGCCGAGTCAATCAAATTATTCGACGAATAATTCTACAATTGACCTAAACCTTCCGTGTGTTTCCCTTTCCTCAACTCAGGTAGCAAACCCAGTTTTCAGTGTTGCCGGAGTCATTTCATTATTTCTGATTATTCGGTTGCCCAACTCTGCTTTAAAGCCTTTAAGGGGCAAAGTCCTCATCTGTCAGAGTATAAAGCTTCAATAAAATAAACAAAAAGAGGCAGAAAACTTAAAAAGCTCAACTTAGCTCCTTTATTTAAAATTAATTTTTTAGAGTTTGATATTAAGGTGAGTTGAATTTTATACGAGCCTGATTATGTATTGGTACATCTCTAAATTGGTTAAGCTCATCAATGCATAATCTTTGAACTTTGTCATGGTCTTCACAACAATTCAAAACTATCATCTAATAATTTATTACTTAAGTCAAACGCCTCTTTATAGTCCAACATGGGTAACGTTATCGATGTCAAAAATTATAAAGACAAACAGAGGTTAAATTTAATCCGTGAATTGGACTATTTCCCTTTTCCAGGCTAATCAGTAATCAACTAAGTTTTGGTTTGCTTGGAAATAGGCCCAAGATACTGAACTCAAGGGTTACAGGAGAGACAGAAAAATTTCTGAAAAATTCAAGGAGCAGTTTTTTGGTCGTGCGATTTTATTGCTTTTTTCCAACTGACAAGCTTACATCTAGACATGAATTGTTTTAATTAAAAGAACCTTCAAATGAATCACAAATCCATCATAAGAGTATTTACAAAGAGAGATATTCTCCTGGAATTTGCAGAGCTTTAAAAAATATCAGCTTTGGTTATCAGGAGGAGTATAAGCTAAATACATTGGTGTTACATCAGCTAATTTTGTTCGAAATCGGTCAAAACTTTCATTGGTTTCATCACCTTCTACAATCTGAAAAAAAAAGAAAAGTTCAAATGATCAGAATGGTTGCAAAATTATAAATTTTAAAGCTTCTAACACTAAAGGGTAAACACCCCAGTAGCCAGCATCCCTAAAATTTGCACCAGTGCTCGGCACCCCTAAAATTTGCACCAGTACCCAACACTCCTAAAGTTTGCACCAGTACCAGGCACTTATTTTTCACAAAGTGAAAAATATTAGTTTAGTGGCAATTTTGGTGTTTTGCATATTTTTTTTTTCTAATGATTCACACGATGAGGTTTCAGAAAAAAAACCACCCAAAACACCAGTATTCCAACAAACTAATACTTTTCACAATGTGAAAAATGGGTGCCGGGAACTGGTGCAAATTTTAGGAGTGCCGGTTACTCGGGTGTTTGCCTTCACACTGTGAAATAGAGTTGTGCAACAAGCCTTTTACAATGAACACATTGACATTCCTACAATGCCACACATTTCTTTCAGTTTTATTTCTCGACTCCACTGTTTTGAGAGTTACGAATGGCCATCACACTGAAACTTGGTATTATAACAACGCTTCCAACTTTAAAACCTATCCAGCAGACATTCCTGCTCAGCTGAAAAAATTGAGCCGCACGAGGCTCAGTTGAACATGTCGCCGTTTCCACACTTATGATGCAAAAACCAAATTAGAATGCCTACTTTTCTTCTTACTGTCTTGTAAATTGAACTTAAATGCATGAAAACAACTGCTTGATTCATTCATCCATAAGCTCTCAGTATCACTGACTTTTCCTCCTTACTTTAGTAAATTCATCAAAAAAATTTGTATTGTATTAAAATCGAGTGCACTAATAAATAAGTATATGAGTTGTATAATATAATTTTACAGAAATGGGGCAGTTGTAAAGGTCTGAGTTTTGGTTTTTTTAGCGAATGAAAGAACTACAATAGCTGAAAACACGGATGCCTCGTAATTCTACTTAGGGGTTTCACAGTTCCGGAAATGCGATTTCGGCCCGGAATACATTATTTTAAATGGAAATTTTGCATTGTAACATCACAACACACATGATTTTATGCCACGTAACAACATTGTGTCTCCAAAAGCCGGACAGTTTGGAAAAACCAAAGGCACCTTCGTTCTCAGTTCATTAAGTTTGTTCTTTCATTTTTTTTTTTAAAAAAACACAATGTTTCGGATTCTTTCAACTATCCCATTTTACAGCGAGCTGTCTGACCGCTAGCAAATTTTTGTGACGGAGCTTCACTTTCATGACAGTAAATTTTGAGCAGAAAAATCTTACAAACTGCAACTACCACTCAGCAAAATTTCACACTAAATCATTATCCCCCCCCTCCTCTCCACTACAAGAAAAATCTGTAGATACCAGACTTGGGCAACCAACTAATCCGGAATAATAAATGAGTCTGGCAAACGTTGAGATGCCTGAGAAAAGGTCTCTTTACCCGAAAAAATGACACGGCAGATATTGATCAATTGATCGAATAAATCGTCAAATAATTTGATAAATCAGCGTTGCCAGACTGACCAAATAAATTTAAACTGATTTTCGCCCAAGTCTGGTAGATACACAGGGTTTTAGTTAAGTAGGTATTCTTTTTTTTTTTTTTTTTTTTTTAGAAACTGAAAATTATATCCATTAACAAGCTGAGTTATCAAAACATTCTTGTCTACAGCAAGAGCTGATCAATGCTTGAGTTAAAAGCAACAAACCTGCATTTCTCCTTCTTCTTCTTGCCCTCGTTTCTGGGCAATTGTTTTTAATAATGCTTTACCCTCTTCCTTGGTCTGAAATACACAAATGATAAAAATATAAATAATTTAACAAACTAATAAACTATGTACTACATACAATAAATACAAAGAAAGTTGAGGCCATTTCCGGAAAAAAGGTCCATGAAATAATGGGTGCGCTATTCCTGAAAAATCAGCACTGTGATTGAATAGAGACTTATGTCCGAAGAGCGTACTTTTTGTTTTATGGGGCCTTTATGTAGAACTAGCTTCAATTAGCTTTGATAAATAACATAATAACTCTTTTAAATTACTATGGTGCAAGGTAGTTTAAAACAACAAATAGAAAAGATAGAATTGAAAAATAAAACAATGATATACATGGAATAATTTTCACAATCTTTCCATGATTCGAGTAATTAGTGCTTCAAGGATTCACCTAAAAATAGCTATGGCTATGTTTGCACCCAAGTGCATGATATCACATTTGGCCAAATGAGCGCAGCATTATAATGGTGGCTTGCAAGGAAATGCTGAGAACCTTTAATTTCAATGAAAATTTCAAATCCACACACCACAGAGGTTTAACTGCCTCAAATAATGTCTGAAACTAACTTCAGAAGGGTTTCAGTAAGAATTTAACGTCTCCCCATTCAGTTACAAATATTTCTAATAAACAGAGTAGAAAAAGTGCACGAGGAAAACTGATGAACGGCACAACAGATTAGGACACAGCATAGTTACAAGGCAAGATGTGTCTTGATGAATTCTGCAGGGTGTTCATTATTGAAAAAAAAAATTGTTCATAAAATAGAAGAGTCCATTTTTTCAGAATTTTTCTGAATTTACCACTTTCATCTCTATCTTTCCACCTCAAAGTAAGAAAAATTGACAAATATTGAAAAAAGTTGAGGTGCCTGAAAATTTACTTTTGAGTGATCTGATTCAAAAGGTGTATTTTTTTCTGGAAGAAAGTGAAACTGTAGAGTACCTATTGTACACACCTAAGTTTTTCTGACTCCAACAAATTTTAGTGGCAAAACTTATTTTTAAAAACGGGTCAGTATCAAACTTTAATCTAAGATATCTTGAAAACAAAAAACGATATCGACCTCCGGTTCACACATTAATACTTGAAATTGTATGCTTTTCTTAGCAATGTAATTAATCAGAAATAGGGGTTGCATTTGAAATATTTAATTTAGGGGGGTAGTGACTCCTGCATCCCTCCCCCTGCCCCTGGGAGATCCAATAATCAGGGACTTTTTGAAAAGATGCCTCCCTCAGAAAAATTGAACCTGTTTTTAAAAACTCACAACTGTAGCTGAGAAAACTTAAGTGGAAACTACCTATTTTAATTTTTAATCAACATCAATGTAACTCGTGAGGAACTTTCTTAAAAAACCTACTATACTTACAACACATTGGTTCAACTTTATTTATCATTATTGTTCATGGTATAACTTCAGCCAGCAATGTTCAACAAATATTGAGTAATATGATTGAGATTCCACTAACACAAGTTGTAAGCAACATTATTGACTCCACTTTCAAAGGGAAACAAACTAATCAAATTATGATAACGGGACTTACATCTTCATTATTCAAACATTTCTGTGCAAAAACATATGCATTGTCTAGTTGATTATTTTTCAGGTAATAGTTGGCTAGATATTTGTACGCATAGCTGAGTCCGGCATTATATGTTTCCTCATTTGCAGTGTTTTCATTTTCTGTCACATAAACGTTTAAAACTTTCACTGCTTGCTCCACATCATTTAGTTTATCGTATAGTCTGAAAAACAAAGAAAAATTCAGAAAAAGAAATTAAACAGGGTTTCAAAAAATACTCTAAGTAGTTGCTGACTTTCCCTGAATTTTTAACCAATTTTTTCCTCACCGTCCTTTCATTAGACAGCTTTGGCTGGAAGGAAACTAGCTTTACTGTTGAAGCAGAATAGAACCAACTACATAGAATACCCATAGCAGTTGGTCCCGTTTTGCACTTGAAAAAGAGTTGGTTTGCTCCTGTTTAAAGCTGTTCAATTTCCCTCTAGCCTTTATTTGTAATTCAAAAGAGTTTAATGAGTCAGTTGCTCAAATCACAAAAATGAAAGGAGGAGTGTCAATAAGGCCGGTTTTTGGCCCCAAAAATGGTCAATATTTAAGATGGCCTATTAGTTCGTGTAAAATAGTTCTACTTACTCTTAAAGGCTTATATTTTTAGGTTTGGGTGGTGTTTTCGGGTTATTCGAACTTTAGAAGCGTATTTTACCACCTAAACGTGGATCGGTTTTGTGTTTTTCACGGAAAATGCCCGATTTTGCGTTAAATTATTGAATATTTAGATGTGAGCCGGACATGGTTCGGTTTTCTCCTTTAGATATGTTATTACACCACTAAAAATGAGTAACATACTGCAATATAGTCACCGAACTATGTCCGGCTCATACTTAAATATTAACTTTTCTGATTTTGTAAAAATGGAAAACTTGAACGAAGAGTAATGGAGATAATTGACTTGTAATAGAGTTACAAATTCGAAGCTCATCACAAATGTATCCCACACCAATTTTCAAAAGGAAGTTATGGGGTCAGGGTTCTCTACAGAGGCAGAAATTTTGCTGCCATCTGATATTTTCGATTAAAGTGAATAAATAAACAAATACTTACTTGCCCAATCCAAGAATTGCTATGCCTTCTGTATCGCCAAGAGATCTTGCTCTTGCATAACATTTAATGGCTTCTTTCACTTTGTCTAATTTATCATAAGCTTCTCCTAAAGCGATTAACATTCTTGCATCGTTTGGCCTTAACTGCTGCGCTTGCTTGTAATAATATAAACTAAAGAAATACATTCTAATAATTTCATATGTTTGTCCTAATCCATACCAAGCTCGATAATCTCGGCGGTTTACCTCTGAAACATAGAAAAGGAGGAAATAGAAACTAATACTTTGAAGCATGTAGTGATCCATTCAAGCTATACACATTAACTACAAAGCTGATTCAAGCCAAAGTTCAGAAAAAGATGAGTATTACACTGGCAGATCCAGGAGGGTGATTATAAACGTTCGTACCGTAATCCTATCCAGTAGATGATCGAGTGCATTGTACGCTTGTGGGCACGTTTACCATTCCAGTAAGCATTTCAATAGAAATTCTTCTATCTCTAAAGGCTATGATGCACACTCAATAACTTTTCAAACTGCACTTTTGGGAGGGCCCCAGCCCTTCTTAGATTAGACGAGTAACCTCTCATCAGGTTTGATGGGTCACTGGTTCAGGTGAGCTTATTTTTAGGTTTAATTCAGGTTAGGTTCTTTTTAGGTTTAATTCAGGTTCAAAAGTCTTGTTCAATGTCGGATCAGCAGGACTATAATACAGGTGTCTTAGGACTATTTTTTGGAGGATTTTTCAAAAAAAGTAAAAGTGCAGCCTGATGACCTAATTCCATTTCGTTGCTATTTCATAGCCCCTCTTAAGTTGAGCTGAATCTACGGAACTTAGGGTGCAACAGAGACTTTTGTGCCTTGTTTCTGAAAACTGTCTCAGCATGCATTAACCCTTTTTTACCAAATATGTACCATCCACATACTCCCCTTTGTGTCAACCACCACATTAAGAATCTGAAAGTTAAAAAAGAGAATAAAAAAACAAGGGGTGAAGTTATTTATTTGCAAAAATATTGAAATAACCAATTAAATTTACCAATTGCTTGACGGTAACTTTGTATGGCAGCATTCGTATTCTTCATTTCCATGAATTCATGGCCCATAAGAGTCCATGCAGATAGGTACTGCGGATTTAATTTCAGCGCTCGTTGAAAATACAGGACGGCTTTATGATGGTCGGCACGTAAACTGTAGTAATTGCCTGGACATAAAAAGAAAAAGTAAGAATCGTAACATCTATTGGAGAGAAAAGGATTCAATCATAGATTAGAATCATTCCTATCTTGATCACGTTTGCTTGCCTTTTTTTGTTTAATTATTTGCTATTTTTACCAATCAAATGAAGATATGACTACGAGTGCCCAAGGCTGCAGAGTGCAGAATGTTCAAAGCTTCCACATTTTCACACAACCATTGGTCAAAGCTTCCACACTTTTCCCAAAAATGTATGACTTTTTTTATGTTTTTGCTTATTTAAGCGCACTTAAAGATTTTTTCCTGAGATTTTTTCAGCACGCTTATATTTTGTCCTATGGATCTTTTAAGCATCCTTAAAAGTTTTTCCTTTTGGAAAAGTTTCCTTTATTGCGGAAGCATCTACACTTTACGGATTTTGTGGAAGTGTTGTCAAGTCATTGACCGATCAAAAAGTCCCTCGCAAACGCATTCCGCAATCTTTCGAGTTTGCTGAGGCCTGGCAGCTTTTACACTTTCATACAAACGATCGGTTGTTTGCTAGTGAAAATTCTGCAACCCTGCGAGTTCCTCAAAACATCTAGTTTCCAACTTCATTTTTTTTATTCTGTTCCCATTTTAGCTTTTTTTTTTTTTACATTTAATTTTGATCATAAGAGGTTCAAGCCCTGCTTTTATATTTAACCTTGTATTACTCAATAGGACAGGTATGTCCATTGGAAGTAACAGCATTCATGCTGAAAAAGAAAAGCGTAATAGCTGATACCTCGTAATTAGTGACAAAACTTACCAATAATGCAGCATGTTTCAACACGATACTTGTCAACATCAGCTGCATGATGAGCTAAATATGAGAGTTCAGTTTGCATTTCTTTGACGTACAATAAATTAGAAAAGGTATCCAAATTGTCCAATCGATAAGGATCTTGTTTGTTCAATTTACTAAATGTATCAATAGCCGTCGTCACATCTAAAAAAAATTCACAAAAATTAGGAAAAGAGATTGAAAAAAAAATGAGAACAAGAGAACAAAAAATTGAAAGCAATAGTAGTTAAATAGTAGCCATAAAAGAAAATAATTTAGATATCAGGGTATAAATAGGATGAAATTTGACAGGATTTTCCACTCACCCCTCTTATTATGATAACCAACAGCTATTTGAGAAATTAAATACGGATTATTTGGAAAAAATGTGGCTTCTAATTCTGCATAAATTTCTAATGCTCTATCTGTGAGCTGTTGTTCCAACAAAGCATGGGCTGTAAACAGTTGGGTCATCCAATGGTCAGGTAAGGTTAATGTCTTCAACTAGAATCATAAAAAATATTATAGTGAAAGAAAATTATAAGTATTTTTAGTCAAGCTCAAGATCATAAGCATAGTTTTTTGTAAACTTAGTCTTAGGTTTAACCCTTATTGCTCTTGTGCAAATCCTACTCGACAAAATCTTTCTATGGGTTGCGCTCGTGTGTCGAGCACAGCTCGACAAACTCCGTAGAATCATAAAAATAATATAGTGAAAGAAAATTATAGGTATTTTTAGTCAAGCTCAAGATCATAAGCATAGTTTTTTGTAAACTTAGTCTTAGGTTTAACCCTTATTGCTCTTGTGCAAATCCTACTCAACAAAATCTTTCTATGGGTTGCGCTCGTGTGTCGAGCTGTAGCTCGACAAACTCCGTTCACGCTCCCGTATCTTTTTTTCGGGCTCCACGTAACAATTGGCACATGTTTACAGCACTGTTGCACATTAGCAACACTATTTTCATTTACTAGCGCACATGCCTACTTCGCATTTTTGCCAGTAGAAGCCAAAATTCACGCTACAACACTTATTTTAAACCCGGTTTTCCTGCTTTAAACAAGAGCAAAGCGAAGTGAGCATGCAAATTAATTCAAGCCGTAAGGGTTAAGTTTTTATTGTGTTTAGGGCAGAAAACCCAAAAAACTGGTTTGCCCAAATTATTTGAAAACAAACAAACAAAAAAGTATTATTACTTTATCTGAAAATAAGTCACCCCCAGGGTGACTACTCAGGGGAAACCAAAAAGTAGTAATAGTAGTAGTAAAGTCCAGCCGCCCAAACCTTGAGTTCGTTATGCTCGTATTTCAAAGCGAACGACTGCATTGAAAATACAAAAAGGGAATAGGAAGGAAGGGAGAGACGTACTAAAAAATAAAATAAAAAATAGAGGGTAGTAATATAACGTCATAAAATACATGGATGTTACTTACTTTGGTACTATCTCTGACTAAAGGTTCCAGCTCCATCCAGCCTCCCCAGTGCATTGGTTCTTTATGAACTGCTTCCACTAGAACTGTAAGCGCATCTTTCGCCAAATCTAACTTCTTCAAGACAATGCCATAAAGGTACAGACTATAACCATCCAAATTGTTAGCACAGTATTCGCTTTTTAATTTAGTGTACAGGGTGTATAGATGTTGCTGTAATTTAGGATCAGGACTTTGACTTGATTCTGTCATATTATCTAGTTTCTTCTTTTCGTAGGATAAATATTTAGAGAAATAGTGCAGAAACTTGGAATACGAAAGATTTGATTTTTTCGTAAAATATGCACACCTGCAAACAAACATTTTTGTTATGAATGGAACATCAAGAGGTGATTTATACTCACACAAAACAGTTGGAACACTTGGAACAGAATATTTTGATTTGTTTTGGAACGCTCTGACCACTTGTTATTGGTTTGATTAGAAGAGAGTTTCTAGTCTACGGCCAAATAATAGTTACTTCATTGAGTTTTCTGGTTTGCTTTGTACTGCAACTCAGGAGCTAGACTCTGATTTAATAACAAAGTTACTTCTTTCCTTCTTTATTACTTAGTTGGTAAAATTATTGATGTATATTCATCTTAAAACTTTTAACCTCCCTCTGCCGCGATATGAGTATCCTCAGTGTTCCAT
This sequence comes from Trialeurodes vaporariorum, assembly GCA_011764245.1. Classification (NCBI taxonomy): domain Eukaryota; kingdom Metazoa; phylum Arthropoda; class Insecta; order Hemiptera; family Aleyrodidae; genus Trialeurodes; species Trialeurodes vaporariorum. The sequence continues at coordinate 17,714,297 of VMOF01000024.1, read as the reverse complement.
ATGCTCTACACAATCATAAACCACTTTAGGTAAAAAGAGCATCATTAATTCAACAAGGATCAAAATAGAAAAAGGAGCAACGTTGGTTTAGTTTTCATTGATTTCTATTGTCAGTGGGCTTTCAGACTTTTACTAAATTATTTTAACTTGCTGTAAGTATGAGCCTATCATGTAGACTCAAAATCAACAAGTTTACAGTTGTGTGTCTATGCATCTAGGTTACGAATGTGGTCCTTCTAGATTCAGAGTTGGACAAATGTAGATGTAAGAGGCCGCTTAAGATGGTTTCGGTTCTGACAGCTCTTTGTTTGAATGCGCAGAAGCCAGTGTTACCATCTGCGTGAAAACATCAACCCCGCTCACTGTGTGAATCAACAGAACTTTTTAGGCCGCGGAAGACGAAACATTGTCCTTCCGTGCATGTAAACAAAGGACTGTCAGAACTGAAGCTCTCTGAAATGGCCTCTAATCAATTACACGATTACCAGTGATCATAATTGTCGTTTTTTTACAGGGTGATTTTATGGTAATCAGGGTCGATTTTTTACAAGTCACCCATCATATAAGTCGCAAAAGAATTAGAGGCTGTTTTAGATGGCTTCGATTCTGACAGTTTTTGGTGTACATTGGTGGAATTCAGTGATACCATCCTAATGAAAGCATCGACCCCTTTGGTGTACATTCGTGGAATTCAGTGATACCATCCTAATGAAAACATCGACCCCGCTCACTGCGCAAATCATCAAAACTTTTTGCCACGTAATAGACCCACTTAAGTATCATAATTGATGAAATGAAAGATATACTATTTATGGTGATTAACCGAATCTATTATGAGGTGCCAAACTCTAGCAATTCGCGTAGTGAGCAGAGTCAACATTTTCAAACAGATGGTAACATTGATAACACTGAAGCAAGCCTAAGTGGAATACGTAATATCGTCTTTCCGCGCATGTAAACAAGGAACTATCAGAACCGAAGCTATTTGAAACGGCCCCTAGATCTTAGTGAAATGACACTAAAGATTCTGTTTGATTCTGATGATTCTGTTTGATTAACATCCAAAAGTTGGACGAATGCCAATTATCCAAAAATTGCGTAATCAATAACACTCCTATTTGCACATCTCTGTTCGGATTATCTGCAGCATCATATTCCACCAATAATTGAAATACCTGCAAATTGATGATACCTATTAAGCACTTACCTGTCATATTCTTTCAGGTCAAAATAGCATTTCGCCAAATAATATGTATCACATTCACTGGCTCCAAACTGTGGTAAACCATAAGTCGCTCGATCAGAACAATCAACAGGGATATCACCTAATGATGAACTGAGCTCCCCCAACCTGAAATTACGACAAAAAAAAACTCACATTAATTGAGAATGAAGGGAAATAGTTATACCTGTAGTATGTAAATACAGAAGACCTGCTCCCTCTAAAGGAATAAATACAAAAGTAAGTGCCACGACTCAACGTTGAGCCACATGATCTGGAGTTAGGTTAAGATTTTGCGGTTGGCGATAACACATCTTATCAGTCACTGAGGGTTCCACCAGTTTTAAAACAGAAAGCTCAATGTAGAGATGAAAAAAATACAAAGTTTTAAAGACATTCGAAAGGTATACGAATTCAATAATTACCATTTCATGCTTTGCAGAAGACCACGTTTTGAGCACTCGAACATGGCTTTGATAATGCTCTCTTTGATTTCTTTTTTATCATACTTCATAAAAATTTCACCCATGATTAAGATAACAAAATAATTAAATATAAAAACGAAGAATAACTGATCTTTAATGAAAAATTAAAAGAGTTCTTTCAGACTAACTGAAAGTCTGAAACACAAACACCTGAATTCGAGGATTCTCAATTCAAGTCAAATCAAAACAACGGCCGCCGCGGCTATTCAGTATCGCTGTTGCCAAACCATAGCTTCGATATTTTTATTTATTTTATTCCAGATTTCGTTCTGAGCAGATAAACTTTCCTTTCCAAGAGCATTACTTTCCTGCAATGATTAAAAAAAATTCAAGTATTTCTTGCGAAAATTTCCACGAGGATCCAAGATATTTAACCCGAAAAAATTAGAGATTGCTAGATTTTACAACAGTGCACATGTTGATGTTGGTGTGTTGATGTTTACGTATTTTGAAGTCGCCCCTCCCCTCACCTTTACAGTCTGACATGATAAGATTGGACTCATTTGCTCCTTTACCTATTAATTAAAATAAAAGTGCAAAGCTAGTATTATAAGTGATGGTAATTTTAAGTATTTACATTGAAATCCTATTAATTTACCAAGTAAAACTTTCGGTGTTTTAATCTTCATGTTTCCTGCCAGAAAATACTGCCCGCTTACTCATGGGAACAAGTTTTAAATAATCCTGAATTAGTGAATGAATAACTCAAGAGATTGAACCTTCAAGAATATACTTAGAATCTCTCTTGTCATCTTTTCTACAGATGTACTTTTGGAGGTAAATTAGTCCCAGCAAATACAGCTCTATCTCATTTATTTTCCATCTTGACCAACTGTTGTTAATTCTTTAACTGAACTGCCCAATCCCGTGCCGTTCCACTTTTTCTTATCAGAACCTGTGATGAAACGGGAAACCATTTGAATAGATGCCTACTTTAGATTCAGAGGCCATTTCAGGAGAGTAGGCTCTCTTTATGCGCACTGAGCATATTCATTGCCTTCGCTGATCATAATTAATATCTCCACCTATTGAGCCGTTTCAGCTTTGATGAACGGAGTACTGTCATCTAGCAATTCTTGATAAGCGGTTCCTGTAAAGTGAATTCTTAAAGGTTAAATAACTTACTTGCGTTATTAATGAATTACATCCATGTTTTGCACTCAGATACAAATATTTTAAACCTATTGAACCTCGCTCACAGTTGCTCCACTTGAGAGCTATGGTTTCATGATATGCTCTTGAAATGACGAATAGTGGAACATCTTTGAAAGCGTGGATGTATCTAAAATTATTCTACTCTTCCTCATAGCAGCATCTTACAACTAGCAACTCTTATTATAAAATACTCTTGTGAGTAGGATGAAAGTGTATCGAATCCAGCAGTCATACCTCGTATGGCGAGACTCGCTATTATACGCAGCAGGAACTCTTGTTTTTGGCAACATCCTTCTGATCTTCTTGATCTGAAGTTTTTGATCTAAAAATTTACTTTTCTAAGTTTTATTCAACCAGGTATGTATACTTTGCATACTTTCAATAATCAGAAAAGTTGGGAGGAATAAGTTGCGGAAGAGGTGTAGAATCTCATCCTAAAATGTAAGTAGCCTCATTATATATTGCTTTTTTTCTTCGGAACTATCTACTGACAGAATTTGCTGGCCCTATGATCTAATTCTTCTTTTTCTTTCCAGCCTCAGGAATGACGGAAACAGAAGAATGTAACCCTCCAATTTCAGAGGGAAAAGCTCGGTATAAAGTATCAACTTTGGTGTCGTCAATTGGGAGTGTTTTATTTCTCATCGGCTCGGCATTATTTGTTTTAACTGCATTCAGGAATACATTGACATGGTTGGTATAATTTACTCTTCTTTGCTTCATACTCAAATACCCCCTTTTTTTTTATCGAAACAAACTTTATGAAACCATGTTAATTCTTGCGCTGCGTTTTAAATACATCATATCATTCAGCTTATCATTGCGTATCTCTCCTCCGATTAATCAATAATCTGATAAATTAGCTAATATTGAAGAACAAATTTTGACTTGCTAGAATGGGAGAAGAAGTGGAGGGATTCAGCATACCTGACAACAAATCTGAAGTTTTGTAACAAGTGAGAATTATTGTATTTTCCTTTTTTTTTCTAGATTACAAAATTGCCAGTAGCAAAGGCCGCAGTCTAATGGGGCAGTTGCAAGGGTCTGAAGTTTTGTGTTTTTATAAATAAAATAATAGTACTGGATGAGCCGAGAACAATGGTGCCTTTGGTTTCACCATAAATGTCTCGGTTTTGAAGAGACACTTTTGTAACTGTGAAGTCGTAAAAAATCGTATACGTAGTGACATCACTACGCGGAATTCCCATTTAAAACAATGTAATTTGGACTAAAATCTTATCTCTGGAACAATGGGACTTAATTAATAACCAAAAGCATTTGTGCTCTCAGCTCATCAAATATTTTAATTTCCTTTATAAAAAACACAAAATGTCAGACCCTTACAACTGACCCATTACAATATTATTACAAACAAAGATTCTAAAAATTTCCAAAAATCAACAAATCAACGTCCATTTTGTAACAAAAATATGCATTCAGTCAGTGCTAACATGAAATTTAACGCATTCTCTATCTTTGATACAATCTTGATAAAATATGTACTTTTTCGATATTTTTTACTTCTCTACTTTCTCTGGTAACTTTACTTTTTATCGATTTTATTTTACGTTGTGACCTTTCTATTTTTCCAGGCACTTTCAAAGATTCTGGGGTGCCTCAGGAAACTTTTGGCAAGCAGGCTGGGATAAAATATTAGATCAGTTTGGCGAGGATCCATTTTTGTATTGGTTTTATGGTAAGTTGCTCCTTTCTCATTCATTTCATGGAACCTTTTTAGTAAAATAATCTTATTATTAAAAACATCTACGTAAAATTAACTCCAGGTGGCGTTTTCTGACTTGGCCTGGGCGGCTACCGCCACTTATGATTAGTTCTCCATGCACATGTCTTCTTCTCATTTTTGCAAAACCGTCCTTTCCTAGCTGATGCTCAAAAGTCTGAAGAATATTCCCGAGGTGGTAGTTCACTTCCAACAAGTGAATAATTAAACTCTCCTTCCAATTTTTTCAATCATGATCTAAAAATCATCGCTGAAGGCATCGTGTCTTGATTCTGGTTTGATCAAAGGAAAGAGACAGAGAGAGACAAAATAAAATTGAAATTATTTGCCCCTGGGACTTTGCTCTGCTGGAAATATTCTCCTCAAACGCTACTCAAATTAGCTGAAAAATCTCAAAGTTGGGTCGTGAAAATTTTTAATGGGAAGTGATCAGAAATTTTTGTGTTTAGAGGTGGTGAGTAAAAAAATAAGTACATAATAATTCCACTTGAAAGTCTGGAAAAACCCAATTTCGCTGTGCATATTTAAAACCAGGGTCATGACCGATACTCTGATGAGGGTCAGAACATTATATACTACTATACCACTGGGTTTATATGCACCAACATCAAACCGTTTGAAAAAATTAGTTGTGATTTGCGTCTGCAAAACTTTCCTAGCTCTACTCAATACCTTTTTGCAGGTCCTATTTTATATTTTCTCTTCTTTCCCAGGATCTTTGATTGTGACTGTTGGTGTTTATTGGTCGATTGGAGGAATTTACACTCTTCTTGACATTTTTAATAAACCAGATTACTTTCGCCGTTATAAAATACAACCTGGCACAAATGAACCAGTTTCCACCACACGTGTTATTATGGTATGTTTTTGAATTTTTTCTCCCAATAAAATAAAAAAAGTTAAAAATATGTAGGTATCTGGTACCTATATATTATATATACACCTTTGTAGGTATATGGCCTTTCAACTAATAATCTCTTATTACTAATCAGCAATGATTTCTCTATTGGTTTAATATTTATGAAATCGATCAATTTGTGTGGTGTTCTAAAAAATAGGAACGTTTTTGGTGCGAATTCCCACCCTCCTCTCAGACCTCATAATGTTTGCAGTTTTCATTTTCATTACACAGTTAGTTTCATCAAACAGACATTAATTCAATTGGAAATAAGCCTTTTGTTCATTTCAAGAAGATACATAATGGTATCTTTTCGTCCATCATTTCAAAGTTTGATTTGAAACTTTTTAGGTGCGGCAAATCTATAAGGTTTAGTCAATGTGCTCCAATGTGTACTTATAACTTAAATCATCAATTTACTTTTCCTGAGAACATAGACTAATTGTAAGTAGAAATTACCGTTATGCACTCGCTGCAGGTAATTATTCAAACAGGACTAATCCATTAAATTCCCAACTCGGATAGACTGGATAAGAATAGAAAACACTGATTGGTGAAGACAAATCACGTTGATGCAGAGTCTAATCAATAAATGGATATATTTAGTTATCGGACAGTCTTGAGCATCTGATCTATTCCATATTTGATTAGCTTTGATAGTCAAGTGACTTGTCTCCACTCATCACCGTTTAACAGATAATGATATCACTATCCCCAATTGATCCAAAAGTTGGGAATTTTAAGGATCGACCCGCCGGCATATTATTTAATGCTGAAGCAATAAATAGTCAATTTTAAAATTTACTGTTTCAATAACTCAATTAATGCTTTTCATTTAGGTTATTCTCTCTGTCTTGACGAATCAGTTTATTGTCGGCATGGTCGTAGGTCTCTTGTGGTATCGGATGATGCTGTGGAGAGGATTTCCATCAGTCCGAACCCTTCCAACTTTTCACTGGGTTCTCGCAGAGTTAGCAGTACACATTTTGGTGGAGGAAATCAGTTTTTATTACTCACACAGGTACATCAACTTGATATCTAACTCTCAGTTTATTTAAATATGTTTTCTCAGAATAATCGTACATCATAGATAGAAATACCTAGGTCAAAGTAAAAATGAAAACACAAAAATTGCTTTACTACTTATGATCACCTACTTCCTGTTGTTTTTATTTTTAATTTACAAATACAATAGAAACAAGTTCTCTTTAGCCTCTTCACTCTGAATGCTCAAAACGGCTAAATCACTGAGACGTTTTCGAGACTTGTTGGTTCCTGAATACGACATAATGATCTTCAATTTCGTGAATATTCTTTCATTTTTGGTATTTCCATCAATTCTCCTTCTTTTTCTTCTTTTTTCTCTTTTTTTTTTCTTGCCTCTTATTTTCTTCTTCCTTTTCCCCTTTCCCGCTTTGGCTGTGGGGTCCCCCCCGCACTGCGTGTTTTTTTTTTTTTTTTTTTTTTTTTATTTATTTTATACTTACAACTTACAAGTACAAAATCAATACATTTGCCAGCCACAAATACGTGGCTATCGGCATAGTTTTTTACAGTGTAAAATAAAATAAAAAAAAAAACAAACAACAAAAAATTCACTTGCTTACAAATGGAAGAAGAAAAAAAACAAAAGCAAAAAACAAAACAAAACAATGTGTTCCCGATTGGCCACTCGTCGCCACTGCCAGAGAGAGAGAAACATATTTTTAATTGCGTTCTTTCTTTTCTCTTGGCAGACTTCTTCATCACCGTGTCTTTTACAAGCACATTCACAAGAAGCACCATGAATGGACTGCGCCCATTGCCATCACTGCATTATACTGCCATCCCATTGAACATGTACTCTCCAACTTGATGCCGCCTTTCCTCGGAGTTTTTATCACTGGCTCCCATGTAGCAACAGCCTATTTGTGGTTCACCATTGCTATTATATCTACGCTAAATGCGCATAGTGGCTATCATTGGCCCTTCTTCCCTTCGCCGGAAGCTCATGATTTCCATCATTTAAAGTAATAACCTAATTTTTTATTTAGACCCATGAAACTGCCCTGTAAAGTAACATTCATATAGCTGACGCCCTTAAGATTTGCACCAGTACCTGACACTCATTTTTCACTCTGTAAAAAGTGCTAGTTTGGTGACAATACTGGTGGTTTGTGTGGTTTTTTTCTGAGACCTCCAATGTGAAAAAATACAGAAAACACCAAAATTGCCACTAAACTAACATTTTTCACGTTGTGAAAAATAGGTGTCGGGTAATGGTGCAAATTTCAGGGGTGCCAGCTACCAGGATGTTTACCTCAGATGCTGAAAGTACTGACCCTACTTAATAGCTGACCAATGGGTCTTTAGCACACTTTGTGTAGAGGTCGTTTCAGAAGTGTAGACGCACCTAGACTGAAAATCTTTGGACTTTTCCAACGTTATTTCTCATATTACAAAATAAAAGTAAATTAAAATTAATCCAAGCATTGGCCTTTCTTTGGGGAATACTTTAAAATTAAAAGATTAAAGTTGCAGGCAAGTTTTCTCTTTTATTTGAACGAGTGAAAATTGAAAATTCGCCAAAGCTTATAAGTAAGCTGCGCCTACACTTCTGAAATGAACTCTACAGTAGTATGTAGCATGAATTCCCCAGGTCTTAGCCCAAAAGAAACCACTGGACTCATTAAGAAGCTTCAAAATTCACTCACAATCTGCCGTGCTAAGGAAGAACGCCGTAAAAGCCAAAAATAAAAAAATCAAGTCAGACATAGAAATTTGCTATTTTCTGCATGGACTTTGATGTGCTGAAATCGGAATTCACTTATCTCCGTTAGTTTCTGAGATGTAGAAGGGATGCCCGCCGTAAGTATACCAAAATCAGTACCTTTACGCAGGAGAAACGCCGCAAGCGCCAGGTACACAATGATCTCCAGCCGAGCCGAGTGGAGATGCGACGGTTCTACCTGTGTATTGGGCGCTTCCTCAGGGACCCTTCACGCAGCAATGCATGCCTCGCCAGATAGGGAAAAAGTGGTATGTCCATCATATATGGACTTTCCTTTGATCTTTTGTTATTTGGAACAAAAGTATTTGACTTGACACCCTTTTACAATGATCAAAAATCAAATGATGGTTTGATGGTACATATAATTGATTTATTTACAAAAACATACCAAAATCAAAACCTGTTGGGATGGCCTTGCATTTAACTTTGAACGAGTCGTACTCGATTTCATGTGCAGTAGAGTTACGGCGTTCTTCCTTAGAGCGGCAGTAATGTGGTGAATGCCTTTTTTAAACAGTATGCTCACAAATTCGACTTTTCAATAATAGAGGAACTGCTCTTTAGAGTTGTGACAATATTAATTTCAGTATTTTTTTTTTTGTATTTTGCGTTATTCGTGATTTCAGTCTCTAATAGAGTGAAACTCATAAAACTGTCATGGATATTAAATGCCTGAAGAGCTGGAGGTACTTAAATACTATTTAATTGTAAGAGTATTAATACATAGTAATTTGTATAAGAATTCCTTCAGGTTACCTATATGTTGCGCAAAATACCAAAAAAATAAGCCGGTTTGGTATTTCTTGTGACATGAAGGTATTTAAATAGAAAAATGACTATGAATCAACTACTTTGTCTGTAGCCCATGTTTATAATAATGTTTTTATGATTTCTTTCTACTTTTTCTCAAGAGTTTTAAATGTTAGTGCTTTTCTCATTTTACCCTAAGCAAGGGTTATGGTTCAAGTTTTAATTTAATATTCTTATTGCATTTAATTTACAGATTCAATCAGTGTTTCGGAGTGTTGGGTGTGTTAGACCGATTGCATGGTACTCACAATGTATTCAAAAACTCGGATGCATATCCTAGACACACGACTCTTCTTACTTTGACTCCTGCGCGGAAGTTGTATCCTGACTTGCCCGGTTGTAAGCTTACCGACAAAACTAAAGTTGAGTGATTGCCTCCACTACATATATTGACATCTCTGTCTAGAGTTATGTATCATTCTTGAAACAAGCAATCTCCTGCGTCTTGGATTACAGATAAATCAAGTCAGATCAAAGTAGTTTTAGGTCCGTTTTTGGCTTGACGAGGAATATGTGTCGTGAGTTGTGTCAAAGGCAAAGGAACCTTCTCCAGTCTGCACAAATTTTTTAAGAGGGTGAAAAAATAAATTTAGGGTCAAAGTTGGCAATTTTGGGATTTTTATAAAAATCAACAGTGGGTATCTTGCAGTATACCCAGATCACAAGATCCTAGGATCGAGTGTAAATTATGGAGGCTCCACCAAAATATTTTTTTTTTTTTTTTTTTTTTTAAAATCATCTCGGGGGAAAAAATCCACATTTGTGTGCTCCTCTCTCTATTTCAGATGGATTTTAGAGGAACTTTAACCAAAAGGTCATCAATTTATTCCGGAAGCGCTTTTGAAAAAAGGTTGCCAATGTAGAAACTGTGGGGGTTTCGGATTGCGCAAGCAATTCTGGTTTGTGTGTAAATCTGGAGAAGAAGAGCATTCTGCACCCCTGAGGTACATGAGCTCTATCATTGATAGCTTTTTGTTTATTTATAATTGACAAGAATACCTCGCTGAGAGAAAATGTTGCAAGTGCCCGGCTCTCGGCTGCCTCTGCACTCTTCTTACAAAATATAGACGCAAAAACATTACTGATGCGTAAAAGAAAAAATTTCATGTGTGGAAAAATTCATGTTCTGATCCATGGTTCACGCCTGTAAGGTTAGGATTGAATGGCACTTAACTTGATGTGGTTACAATTCAAACGTTCATAATCTGCATTACCGCTTGTTTACTGCATTCTCTCGGTTCAGGTTCACAAATCTGTTTGTGAGTAGTGGTAGTTGTAAAATTTTGCAAAACCTGGAGTTCAGGCCCTTTACCTTGAATGCGTCATGTAAGGAGGAAATGTCTTAGTTTGTAAGTTGATTCAATTACGGGTCAGGTGATTAGCAGTATAACGTCTCTTATTAGACAAGACTCTAATTTGTTGTTCAGAAGCCACTATTGCTTTACCTTTGCACAAACAAAGCTACCTGTTATCTGCCAACTTTTATGAAATGACCTCTACGTAAAAACAATACCAAAGAAATATGTAGTTTTCTGCAATCAAGTTTAACATGTTACTATTTGTCAAACAAAGTTTTTAATCTTGGCACTTATCTTTAAAGCGCACTTTTATTTAGTATTGAACAATCTCAAGTGATTTGATGCTCTTTAATGAATTTTTCTTTTGCGAAAGTGTTCAAAACTGATAAAGTATATGTATTTGCTTTTTTCATCAAACGATGAACGGGAAAATATGCTCAAGAAACATGGTATGTTTATGAAAGAGGAGGATATTTTGCCAAACTATGCCAGTTATGGTTCATTGAGCTTTTATCAAAGAATCACCAACATCAAACTGAATCTACATGAAATCAAATCTCTGACGGCACTGATCGTAGAAACGGTAATATGATTGCCTGTGATGCTTTTCTATGTTGTTTTCAGTTGCTACGTTGGCCAAAACATGGTTTTTCTTATTTTCAGGGGCATAGTATGAGCATTTTGCGATGGAAATAGACTCAATGAGAAGAACCTGAGTTTACTACTTATTTTTTCTCTCCTTTCCAGCTTAGATAAAACTTGTAAAAATTCCAGAATTTTGAAACCTCGGTGCAACAGGGTTTGATTGCAATAATAAGTTTTTATGGGCCTTTACAGCTCTTACTTAAACTGCTCTTGAGTCTTACTTTGTTGAGAAAAATGTTCAAAATGTTATATTGTGACTGACTTGTTATTTAGCAGTTTTTAAACTTCTAATCACAGCCAGAAATATGTCAGTGCCTCTATTGACCCAAACTCTCGGCTTATAAATAATTGTGTATCTTTTGCTCTGTTCTGAAAGAATCATTTCTTGAAAATCACAATAACTCATATTAATTTAGGCTTTAAGTATGTAGCTCACTCTTCGGTCCATTCAGAGCTACTACATGTTCATCTGTACCATGTCACAGCAGGTGGCACTACTTTGCTGTTTATTGCATCTGCAAGCTGATTCTGCTCATTTGGACAAGACAAGACGAGGTAGCAAGAATCGACCAATCCCATCGGTTTAAATGGCATCACGTGACAGATTTGAGCGGGTAATGAACGGGTTAAGAGTCTCTCTTTTCAAATTCATGACTCTTAACTCGTTCATTACCCGCTTGAATGACTTCAAATCTGTCACGTGACGCCATTTAAACCAATGGGATTGGTCGATTCTTGCTATCTCGTCTCGTCTCGTCTCGTCTCGTCCAAACGAGTAGAATCAGCCTGCAGGGGAGCTAAAAGGACCTCAGATATCTTGTAGTTTGTCCTTTTTTTCTGGAAATCACTTACAGTTCTTGCATGATTTAACTTGAGTCATTGAATTTTTCAATTTTATCTTCTGTTTGTATTTAGCTCCCATTCAACAACACATGTTTTTTCCTAGAACTTGTAATGAATCAATGAATCTCAGTATTTATTTTTAATGAATCACTGTAAGTACACTCCTAATCTAAGATTAATACTGATTATTGCGGTTGGCATGTAAAAGATCAGTTGAGCTCTAACCTCCAATGTCTTATTCATATTAGTCGCTTGCGATGTTTTGAGTCATTGTTTGTTTTATTTTCAAGATTAAGATGATTCCAGGCGAAACTTTTCCAGATTTCAACCTGATGGATAGCGCCACCAGTCTCTTTACGGAAAAGTTGTGTTTAGAATACCAATTAAAGCCGTAAATTACAAAATTCATTTTGCCATACGCTTAGTGAGTGCGAGTGATTTTACGTTGATCTGCCTCACTTGCACTCATCTAGCCTCATAGGAATATTCATGTTTCACAATTTCCGGCTTTATTTTTGAGTGTTTCAGGTTGAAACTTTCTGAGTTTCTAGCTTGTAGAACCAAATTTCCTTTCTTTTCTATGAATTTGTATCATGATTGAAGAATTTCTACCGCAATAATTAAAAAATTTACAAAAAATCCGCTAACGATCCGCTACATTTTCAAATAATTTGCAGCTTATCCGCTTCTGGTCCGAAAATTGGCAATTGTGTCGCTTTGCGGAGCAAGTTCAGCCAAACGGCAACCCTAGTCTATAGTAGAGAAAATGAAGGCAATAACTTTGATGCTAATACATTTTGGTTAGTTTCTGCTCTCATTTTTTTCTGCCCACAATGCTCCATTTTTTGGTCTAAAGCTACTTTTTATCTTTACTTAGAATGTTACTTTGTCCCTATCAGCAGCTATGCTAAAATGAAAAGGGATCTTTTTTACAACAACCCCACAGTTCCCTTTATTACGGGGACAGATAAAAATGTTAGCGTGTTTGAAGCCATAATTACCTGAACAAAGAATTGATCAATATAAACCCAGAAGCACTGAGTTTAAACTTTTAACCAAAAATGTTGTTCGATCTGTACGAGGCTTAACTGATTGTTTTGCATCGTGTAAAAGCTATATGCTATGCGCAGTTAACTTGTTGCAACTTAGGTAAGAAATTAGCAAGACACAAGCATTGGTATCCTTGCTTCCCACAAACTTTTTAACTATAGGATGTCACAAGCTTTAAATCTTTCTAAAGACATTTTATTAGAAATTTTACCAAATCGTGATATTAGAAATACTTTTAATTTGACGAGGAAAGACGGAATAATTTCATTTCACAAGTCACGTAGTATGGCTTTATTTGAAAATAATGAGTGGCTGTGAATTTCGCAATGTCTATTTAATATTTATAGTAACTTTTTATGCACCTAGGTAAAATGTTATAGAGTAAATGTTTTGTACTTTTTTAACATTTATGTAACAATCATTGTTAATGTGTCAAAATTTTCTAATGTTATTGTAATTTATATCGTGTATTTTCTTTAAGTTATTCATTAAATTTTTATCTTTTAACTACTTTTTGTTTCAAATTTTTATTATTTCAACTCCACACAAGCCTCATAACAATGATCCAAAGGAGTGCTGTACAAGCCATCCCCTCACTTCCCTAAATGAGGGAGCTACTAATTATATATGCATGTTTTTTTTTTTTTTTTATTTTCAAAATAATAATATTCTCTGTGATTTTTTGTACTCCGAAAATTGTTCAATGTTATTGTGTAAAAGTGGGGTGAATTTTACATTAAAATTCCTGGCATTACAGGTCAAAAGCAATTTACTGCACTCACTAAGCTCTGTTTTGACTTATCAGCTGCATCAGTTTTCAAGATAAGAACTCTCACAGGTAGATAAAAGTCAAAGTCTTGTGATGATGAAACAATCCAAATTATGATTGCAACGAACTAAAAAAAATGTTGATAAAGCCAAGTTACTTGTATGTGTTGCATAACTTTCATATTCGGCTTCAAATGTCGTATGAGTGTCATTGAATCTAGGTTCAGTGAAACCTTCTCAAAATGGACAAAAAAGAGAGAGGAAAAAAAAAACAAACGATTAAAAAGATAAGCATCATTGCTTTCCATTTTATATTTACAAACTTAGATACGGAGATAAGAAAACATGTAAAGAAATTATTTGGTACAAAATATTTCAAAGAAAAAAAAAGAAAAAAAATTATCACAATAATACGAAAACTAGAATCAAAACTTGAATTCCAATAACAAAGTTTAAAATCTAAACAGTTCAAAAATTTTTTACACATAAAAATGCTTTTCATGGAACAATTGTTTAGTTTCTGACATCAAGACATCTAACCACTAAAAAATAATGAAGTAAAGAATGCCGACTTATAATCTAGAGATACTTAGCGTACCTACTTAAATTGATAGTTCAATAATCATCGATTGGTCAAAAAGTGTAAAAATTCAAAACGGCAGAATCCGTTCCTCAAAATGCCTGATGCTTAGTTAGAAAAATATCATACTGGCAAATTTCCAGTCGAATTGGGAAAAATTATTAATTTCCTGAGAACATTCAACTTAAACCTCTTCAGTGCAAACTAGGAGTAAACTTGTAGCTGTTGAAACGAGCATGAATGCACCCAGTGCCAACTACGAGTCAACTCGAAAATGCGCTACGCAGTCATTGCAGTCAAAAATCTAACTTTGCACTGAAACGGTCAAGTCATAAGAACAGTGAAGTTATCATTGAAAAGGAGCAAAAAAAAAACTAAACATTTTCATTGCAGGCACAGAAAAAAATATATCATGGTCCATGACACTCAAAATTCCATATTGTCCAAACTTTATTACTACTGGTAATTTTTACGATTAATTGAATTAAAAAAAAATAAAACTGACACCGGAAATTAAATACTGGAAATGATTGAAAAGAACAAGGAATACAAACGTGCAGGCTTTACACAGAGGAAAAATAGAAATAATCCAATAAACTGCAGTCTCAGCCGTTAGCTTTGCAGGAATATGTATCTCAAACAAACATCAAAAACTAACCAATAATACTGAGGTTAGACACAGAAAATATTTTTGAGATTACGACGTTAAACCCATTGAAAAAGAAAAAGAATCTGCAATTAAGATGACAGCATTGAGATTGATGCCTTTGTGTTTATATTACACAGAAGCAAAAATCACAATTTACCGTAACCTTAAACCATGTGGTTACGGTGTCCCCTATTTACAAAACTATCAACATTTCCAACAGTATCATCACAAAAAGGTGACATCTTGCTTACAAATAAATCCTGTTCAACTGTTATTCCGTCAGATGTCGTTAATTGCTGCCACTTTGGCTCTAGAATTTCAACAATTCTCTAGCAAATTTAAAAAAAAAAAAAAAAAAAAAAATCAAATTTTCAAGATTCAACTGGTCAATCCAAAAAAAAATTCTATGTTATTGCTATTTATTATCGTTCCTAGAGAAGAGAATCAATAAATAACACGATCTAAAAGGACCATTAGTTCAACTGTCACAACCACAGCTTTTGATACGGTTTGGATTCATTTTGATCTATTTTCATTTGACGGCAAGTATACAATCATGATAAGAAAGAACTTAGAAGACTTACCATTAAAGGTTCAGTTCCTCGATTCTGAAATCTTAGCTAATTAACTTCCACTTTTAGTTATTGCAGAGCAATTTATTATTTATTAAATTTGATTAAAATTTTACAAAAAGCTCGGTAAATGCTTCAGTTCATAATTGAATGTGATTCAATAAAAATTATCTTGCGATAACGAGCTGGAAAAATGGAAGGCTGTTGGTTTCAGCGCAAGGAGAAAATCCTGTTTTTTATATGCCCTGGAAACTTGAAAAAACTCTTGAGAATCGATACACTGGGACAACATTCACACGTTTAAAATGTGTATGAAGACAGAGAAAATTAAACTTATAAATACAACAATATTAATAACAAGGATGATAGTGATTTAGGAGGGGCTCATTTTCATTGCTTCATTAATTACTACACTGGCTAGTTGAATGCTTATTGGTTTGAGAACCCATTTTTTTTTAATGTTAAATGACACCGGTGAGAAGGTGGAGATCAAGATCCTTCCTGTATAACAATTATGATTAGATTTAGTCACAAGACAAACAAAAATATACCGGGATATTGGTTTGACAGAGAGAAGTTTTACAAATTAAGAATGGTGTACGAAAAACATCTTTTTTTAGTTTTACACAGTGCTCCAAATTTAGAGGCTGATTAAATGGCAGTCTTGGTGAGAAATTGCAGATATGCTAGGCTGTGTTGACTAGGCACACTCAGTGACACGGAATGTTTTGTTTCGACGTGCACTACCGCGCCAAATTTTGGTGCCGCAGAAAGCTTCAAGCCAGGGTCAGAGGAAAAAAATAAATTCAATGGAATAAATTTTACGGCAAAGTTCAAGCATGGACATTGGCGGATACAGGGGGGTGACGAAGAGGGTGATCGCTCCTCCCTTCGGCCAAAAAAGTGCAAAGGGGGAGGAAGGGGGAAAGCAAGAGTGAAATAAGGTAAACGGGGTCACTGAAGGGCAAGAATCCCACGTTCGCCCCCCCCCCGCTTCGTGAGGGCTGGATCCGCCACTGAGCATGGGGAGGCTCATTTTACTCCAAGTGCATGCCTAAGTTTCCCAAAGGAATATCTACAGCGTAGCGTTTTGGGTAAAGTCTGTGGTAAACAACAAAAAGTAAAAAATAATGTGTAAAAATAAAGTGGACTGATCATAAATTTTATAAAGATTAAAATTACTCTTGTACCTATCATTTGAGCTGGAAAGCCCCCATTCTCGATAGAGGGATCCATCACACTAGCAGAGTGCAGTTCACATAAAGACAATGTTTTACTAGTAAATATTTTTAGTGAATGTAACCAGCTGTGCGCTGCAGCACATCTAAACAAAGTATCAGCTGCTCGAAATGCAACCACTACTACGTTTGCCATAGGTTTTCTTTTAATATTTTCTTCTCGCTCTCACAAATTTGAGGTGCGTAATGTGTAGTATGCTTGGGAGGGGAAGGGTGCTGTACACGGGTAAATAGGGTGATAAAATGGGGGGAGGGTATAGAATTAAATGCGAGAAATGAAATAATTAATTGCACTTCTTCTCGAAAGGAAGCAAGAGAGAGAAAAGTGCATTCTGTAAAAGGATACATTTGGAAAATGAATGGTAGAAAGAATTTTGATGTGTGAGAGGTTAAAAATTAACATTACATTTTTTTAAGAGAAGAGAGGTTATGAAGAAGAATGAGCTTTTCTGCAAAAAAAAAAAAAAAAAAAAAAATTAGAAAGCTTTGATCAAAATGGTAATGATTGGAATTGGTGAAGAGACATCCGAAACTTCGCAGCACCAATTCAAGGACGAATTTTTATCGATAGTTAAAAGATACATTTTTGGAATTATTGAATCAAAGCACTGACATTAAATGCGAGAATATTTTCGACGGTTAGTTTTTTTTCCCCCTAACTGCTTCCAAGAAGACAAAAATCAAGCCTATGGAGCAAAAGCTTACTATACGGAATAACTACTTAACAAATTAGAGAAAAATTAATGCAAAGAAAAAATAAAAAATTACAAAAGTGACAAACAAAATCTGAAGGACAAAACAAAACAAAATATTTTAAAAAAAATGAAATAGATGAAAATATGAAAAGTCAGACTGCTATCAAGTCAACTTTATTTTTCTCAGATTCACTTAAGGCAGAGGAATTGTGTAAAATGTCAGGCATGTCATCTAGATTTGCAGCGATAACGTTTTTGGTGATGGATTTTTGGTTATTTAGATGATTGAAAATAACCCCTTGACAGCGTTTGAATTCTTCTGCCATGGATTCTAAATTAATATTAGCATCAACGATGACAACCTGTATGAAAAAGTTGGGGAAAAAAAAATATATATATACATTAAAATTAAATCTTTGTTCTAGCTCAATAATTTAACAACACCAATAAAACTGTACTGAGGAAAAATCAGAAAAAGATTACAAGTACAAAAAGGCAAAAATTAGGGTAATTAAAGGAAACAAGCTCAACAAAAAGAACCAAAATATCTCTAGAAAGATGGTCCCCTTAAAAGAAACGTCTTATAGCATTAATTTTCTCAAAAGTCACAATCAGTATGAAAGTCAACACGATTTACTTCTCACACTCAACTCATCAATCAATTTATGTCTCAAGTACCGCTTTCTGTCAATGAAACAAACTGCTAGACACTTTAAATTGATTTTATCTACACAATGTTAATTAATAAAGGTTCCATTTAAATTAAATCAAAAACGGTTATGAATTTTGAAAAACGCTAAAACGGGTTCAACTATTTCAAGGGGGACACTTTTTAAGGGGTTCGCTGATTTCAAGGCCCTCATGGAGGTCCCCATCCCCCTAAATCTAAAATTCAAATGGGGACCCCCATTTATTATTGGATAATTGGAAAGAAAATAAAATTCCAAGACTTTTAGCGCAAACCGTAAGTCGATATCATTTTTTGTTTTTGATATATTAAAGGTCTTTAATATGGACCCATTTTCAAAAATTCGTACCTTTCCTTTAAATGATCCGAATTTTTGAAAAAAATTGGGTCTCAAGTGCTCTAAAGACCAAGCAGTTTTCACAAAAAATACAACTCATCCAAAAGATTTACTTCAAGGGTAATTTTGAGCCCCTAAATTTTTTGAAAATTTTAAAATTTCCAGAGGCTGTAAAAAAGAAACAACTTCAAATTTCAAAAAACAATAATAGATGGATTCACTTATATTGCGGGGTACATCTTTACAGGAGCCCAACAATTCTCAGAACCTCCAAGAAGGC
Source organism: Trialeurodes vaporariorum (assembly GCA_011764245.1). Taxonomy (NCBI): domain Eukaryota; kingdom Metazoa; phylum Arthropoda; class Insecta; order Hemiptera; family Aleyrodidae; genus Trialeurodes; species Trialeurodes vaporariorum. The sequence goes on along the minus strand of VMOF01000024.1, from coordinate 17,695,573 downwards.
CTGGTCTGGGTAAACAACCCCCCTAAATTGAAAATTTGAAAAAATAGTGTAATATAATTCTGCTTTGTGATACATTTTTGAAAAGAACGTTTCCAGTCAAACATTCTGACGCAAACCCGAAGTAGTTGCAATTTTTCTGTTTTTGAGAAATCAAACGTCAAAGTTTTGATCGAACAAATTTTTATAAAGTTTAGTAAAAATTCTACTTTGACCAATCATGTTCTATACCAAAAAAAAAAAAAAAAAAATAGCCTTTTCATGAATGGCGCCTGTGGAAATCAAACACTGCTTTCCAGCAGGCTGATTCTGCTCATTTGGACGAGACGAGACGAGATAGCAAGAAGCAATCAATCCCATTGGTTTAAAAGGCGTCACGAGACAGATTTGAAGTCATTAGAGCTGCACTAGTACGAGCTTCGAGTCATTCATTTCATATCCATGACTCGGAGCTCGTACCAGTGCAGCTCTAATGACTTCAAATCTGTCACATGACGCCTTTTAAACCGGATTGATCGTTTCTTGCTATCTCTTCTCGTCTCGTCCAAATGAGCAGAATCAGCCTTCAGGCCTCCATAAGAACTACAAAACACTCACAGTCTATCCTAATAAACATTCATAATAACGTGCATTATACTTACAGGGGGCAGAGTTACAGCATTAGCAACGGTTTTATGCACCAGCCAATTTTCATGAAGACTGTGGAGTTTCTGCAAATAATCAAAAGATACTGTGTGCTCTTCTTCTCTTGCTCTATCCTTCATTCGTTTGTAGACAATCTCTGGAGTTGTTCTTAGGTAAACTGACATTTATAATGACAAAAAAACATTTGTGAGAATTGAGGGGGAAAAGAAAATGAGAAAAGAGAGGTGAGAAATAATAATTGAACTTTAACAAAATAGTAATCAAGAAAGGCTTGGTATCAATTTTGAGTTCATCAGAGTCGTGCATAAAATCGGTATAGTGTGGAAGCTTCCTCAAAATTGGTAAGTGTGGAAGCTTCCACAAAATCAGTGGGTTACATTTGAATTTTGAATTCAAAGTCAAGGAAAAAATCTTAAAGCGAGCTTGAAAATCCAAAGGAAAAACCATCAAATGCGCTTAAAAGATCCAAAGGAAAAAGTATAAGCTTGCAAAGAAAATCTCAGGAAAAAATCTTTAAGCACGCTTAAATAAGCAAAAAAAATCATCAAAGTTTGGAAAAAGTGTGGAAGCTCCGACCAACAATGGGGCAGTTGCAAGGGTCTGAAATGTTTTGTTTTTTATGAAGAAAATGATAGTACTTGATGAGCTGAGAACAATGGTGCCTTTGGTTTTTTCATAAGTGTCCCGGTTTCGGAGATACAGCCGTGTAAAGTTGTATAAAATCGTGTGTGTAGTGACGTCACTACGCGGAATTCCCATTTAAAACAATGTATTTTGGGCCAAAATCTCATCTCCGGAACAATGGGACTTGAGGAGAAACCAAAGGCATCTTTGTTCTCAGCTCATCTAGTACTTTCATTTTCTTTATAAAAAACTCAACATTTTAGACCCTTGCAACTGCCCCATTGTGTGAAAATGTGAAAGCTTCAAAAATTCTGCAGCCCTGCACAGGACATTATGTGCATTTTTATTTGGAAAAAAATCATGTTTTCTTTACATCAGGTTTAACTGCAGTTCAAATTTTAGATAGATAGATAGCATCCTTCAGTCGCCCAAGCTGCAGTCTTAGCTCTTACGCGGAACCAAAAGAGACCAGTATTTCTTTTAGTTTTGGTAGACTTTATTTCTGATTCCAATTAATTTTCAGTGTTTATTTCAATGATCCCTTTGTTTTCGGTTTACTTTGTGGTTCTGATATAAAACTGGCTCAATTTGGTGTTTCTACTCATTATCAGTGCTGGTTAGGATTCCTAAAAATAACCCAAGCTAAATTATACTAGATAAAACAGTGCATTGTTTCAGTAAGATTGCTCACCAATTAAGTCTCCATGGATGTCACAATGACTAGAAATCCATTCAAACCAAGAATCGAGAACAGCGTACTCCGGGGCTGACATGATCTTCTGCTGGTGGAGATTTTCAACAAAGATATGCCTGTTAAACAAAAAATCAATAGTGATTGGTACTCTGATTGTGTGAATTCATAAACTTCTTAAATGCTGTCTAAGGCACCAGTCAAAAGGAGGGCATTTTCGGACACATGTCCATACAAAAAGTGCCTTCTTTTAGCTCCACAGGCACATGAGTTTCGTATCACCCTGTACATTCAAAGAACAAAGTGAAGTGAATTTTTCCACTAAAAGTTAACAAAAAATTGACACTTTCCTTCCAATTGCACATTTTATTTTACCCTTCAGAAAACATTAGAAAGGGGAGTGACGTTTTAAGCAAAAAAAACTGCGGGTATTTTCCCAGTATGGAAAACCCCTTCAACTTTTACCGGTTGTATCTTTCATTCTATTCAAGATAGAATCCTACACTTTAGCTCATTTTCAAACTCTTCATCCATTCTGATCCAGTCTTACAAATGACATATAGTATGAAATTTGTTGGCAAAAAAGAGAGTACTGGCTGACAGCTTTCTATGAAGAAAACTTTTGTGGGCTCCAGGGGTGCAAAATGTTCCAAAACTTGGAAGTTTCACGCGATCCATGACTTATTTCCTCACATGATTTTAAAAAATTTCCTCACAAAAATTTCAAAGTGATGACCTTTTTTTTTTGCTTACTTTAACATTTCAACACCGTGTATGTTCGCAAATGACCGATATTTTCCCATTTTGAACACTGTTTTCTTGGGAAATCCTTATTGCCATTATTTAAAAAAAAAAAAAAAAAAAAAAAAAAAAAAAGGACAAATTTCCTCACTTTCCCAGAAATTTTCTCACTTTCACGCGGATCGCTAGATCAGGCACATTTTGCACCCCTGGTGGACTCTACGGAAAAAAAAAACCTTCTGCTTTGACAAAAATTTGTCTCAATAGTAACTTACCGTGTATTAGTCACGAATATGGTAAGTAACAGAATCATAGACGTTCAATGTAAGTTCAGGCAGCTAAGAGCACAAAGTAAAGAATAAGCCAGAAGCCCCACGCGTTAAGTACTAAAAAGACTACTCAAAAATTCAAAAATGACATACCTGGCACTGTGGATAGATCTTTCCATCATTTTAATGGGCTCCATACATTTCTGTACATGAATGTCTAACATTGTTTTCTGGACCATCGTTTGGAAAGTCAAACCCCACCTTGATGGATCTCTGTACATAAGTTCCTACAGCAAAACAAACCAAAAAACCAAAATAATAAGAAGGTAAATAAAAGGGTTTTGCCGGATATTTGGTTTGGCCGGATATTATAGTATTCGGCCTCGCCTGATATCCGGCACGGCCAGATATTAAGATATCTGGTACCCGGTGAAGCCAGATATTTTGGTTGAATAGTAGCTAAATAGAATGTAGAGGGAAAAATCTTATTTTTTCATTAGAATACAGTAATAAGATCCAGGTGGGGGTTTTTGCTCATCAGTCTTGTGTCATTAAAATGATTAATAGACGATTATCGTTCAATAATGCATTGGTGCAGGTAAGTAACTGATAGGGTTTATCATTGAATGGGGAGAAAATTTGCCAATTTTTCCCAATAGTCAAAATTATCCAGGGTTGCAAAAAACCCCGACCCGACGGGTTTTTTAGGTTTTTTTAGACTTGATACAGTGAAACTTCAATTTTCGAATTTTTTTGATTTTCGTCGTTTTGAGGGGACCGGCAGTTAGCAACGACATATTAAAAAAAAAAAACGCTACTTCCAAAAACGTCAAAAAGTGCGCTTAATGTTACGGGAATTAAGTTCCAATCCCCCCCTCTTGATCCATAAGCTTACGCACTACGCAGCTATTCTTAGATATCATATAACAGAAATCTATGCAAACAATTGCAGTCGTTTCTTAAACTATTGTTAATCGGATCTAACATGAACGCCCTGTTTGAACATAGCTCAAATAACCGCTTGCTGTGGTAGACATTTAAAGCCTGGTTGCCTGGTTAACAATGAGACAAATGGATATGCAACGCTAACGAATGCAAGGCCTGCATCTCATTGGAAACCAGGCTAAAATGAGACAAACTTTGCAACATTTTATGAGAAAAAACTCACAAACCCCTGATTGGTGCAGAATAATAAATATAAGGAGAGGCATACAGTCAAATAACCCAGGGACGGTCTGAGCACTCAAAATCTGGAGCTGCCGTGATTTGAGTATCCGGATGTGACACTGCTACGTTTTATTAGTTCAGTGTTCCAGCTCTAGCTTCACCGCTTTGTTTCGATGTTAGCTTCCAAGTGCAATGAAACATACAAGAATGATTTCTTAGAAGCAGTGCATTGTAGCTACTACTCCTCCAGTGTCAGTTCCACCTCCAAGGCATTGAAGCGGATAACCGATGAACCGGAGCTGGAGCTTCCGGCATGGCTCCAGAGCCAATCCTCGCAACTCCAGTGCAAATTCCAGAGAAAAACAAACACATCATAAGTACTTAATGGTACAGCCCACATCCAAAATGCATCATTGAGCAGGTGTAAACTTTATGATAACCAACCGCTCATCAACAAAATTAGATTCCTTATTCGTAGCGCAATACTCCTTGTCGAATCCAAACACAGCTCATTTCCAGCGGCTGTAGAGCTGGGGAAAGAAAAGAATGGACAAATGTCAATATGTTCCAAGACTCATCGGTAACCGTAAACGATCAACAGATGCACAGAGTTCCAAACAAACTTACTTTTCGAAAAACATTCCGCACAATTTCACAGCAAACAGACGAGTCCCGCTAAGTGTGTCATGTGTTCAACGAGGCTAGTGCAACTTTGTTAAATGTTTACGGTTGCCTGAGCGACTCGGCCTGTTTTGACATTCTCCTCTTCTTTTCTTACCCCAGCTCTAGTTAGCATAACCACGACATTTAATGGAGACAAAAGGTATGGGAAGCCCATACTCCGAAGACATTTTCGTTAATGACTGGTGGTTTAACTTTCAGTCGTATCACTGATACATCTGTTGAAGTAAAATTGAATTTAAAAGCGTTTTATCAAGAATCTCAAAACTTTCAAATCTTCGGTGAAACTAGGCTCGGCAGCTCAGCTTTAAAAGGTGGATGCCCGAGGCAATTATTAACCATGAAATCAGAGAATAAGAGGCAAAAGAGAAATTAAATTAGTTGAAGACTAGAGAATCTCCAAAATTAAAATGCAAAATTATAACAGCTTAAGTTGACTAAACCAAATGAACATAGAATTACCAAAAGATTGTGTCCTTTGACATTTCTCCAAATGTCAACTGGTTCAGAGGCTATGTAGGTATTCGGAAACTGCTCAAAGTGCTTTAAAAAAGTTGTTTTACCACTGCCTATGTTGCCTTCCACAAAAACTGTGAAGGGTTTCTTCTTATCTTTGTCAGCAAAATTCATATTTGCAAATGAGGCACACCGAACTGAGAAATTGAAAATAATGGGGATCACCACTCGAGAAAGACAAAGAGCTGGGCTTCTTGAAAAAACCACTCTCGAATGTCGTTGAAAATCCGTTATCATCACAACGCCTTGCATAAAGTTTCAAATTCTACTCTATAACAAATGAAACACACGCACGAGCTCGCAATTTCTAACCTACAAATATGAGGAGCCCGCGCTCCGATTCGGCGCATTATCCCCGAACTTGTCTTACAACCAATCAAAAACCTGTATCAACCCGCGTTTTTTACGTCTGCGCGCATTAATTAGAAATGTGATAAGGATAACACATTAACACATTGTTACGTAAAAGTTGATAAGTGGCTTTGTGAACTTGAGATGAATGAAATGCAGGAGATGCAGAAAACGCAGAATGAAGGATGAAGGAGAAAGAAAGAGATGATTTCTCTAGAGATACGACTATTAAAGTAAAGTGCTCATGAAGTGCGGACTTCTGTTATTCTTCGACTGTAATTGAGCGTCCTATTATGTGCTATTATAGGCATAACATGATGTTTAATTGCATGAAATGCGCATGTCAGTGGCGTAGAAAAGGATTTCGGAGCCTCATCCCAGAATATTTTATATGGGGCCCCTCTGAAGTCATTTCAAGTTGTGGTCAGGAACCCCCCACTGTAGGATCCGGGATCCGTGATGTGGTGCTCCGTGCTCCCCCGAAAATTGTGGAAGTACTGGAAGTTTAGCTTTTCTCCTACGTAATTTTACACAGTATTCATTCGAAAATTCAATTTCCCAGGAAATTCATCGGTCCCATTCTGGCGCTGATCCATCGTCGAACGTACTTTTCGAAATCGTTCACGCGATCGACTCTTCGAATGCGCAAAGCGTCAAAAATGTCTTTGGCCCTACACTTGCATACCTACAGAAATTCCATCAAGGGACTCTTTAACATGGACCTCTTAAGGTCATATTCGTGATTTTATTCAAATTAAAACGCAATAGTAAAATATAGTTGGGCGCCCCCACGGAGGATTTTAAAGTGCTCCTGGTACCTTTTTTTTTTTTTTTTTTTTTTTTTTGCAGATACATTCACGAAAAACGAAAGAGGAGTGCTACCTCTTTAATTTATTGAAAAAGTTTCCTTCCTCAATTATATTCAGTTTTCACCCTTTGTTTGGTTTTATACGTGCCCCGTAAGGCCGTGGGCCTTATTCACGCCACTCACTGGGGCATGGGTAGACCGGATCCAGCCCTCGCAAACGGGGGGGGGGGTATCCCCCCCCCAAGGGACTCTCTATCTGCCACGATCTCCTTTCCTTCCCCTCTTTTTCCCCTTTTTAGAGCCAAACGGAGGAGGGGAAACTCTCCCCTTGCGGTATCCGCCAATGGAAAAGGAGTAGATATTTGCACATAGCTTACGTGAGTATAATAGGCAGAATAGGCGCCGCATGAAATGTATCAGATTGACATGTCTATACGTTGCTGTTGCTATGTGTATATGCGCAGCATAAAAATGACGCTGAAACCACATTTTTCCGTAAAATATACGGAATGTTCCGTTGAAGGTCCCGCGCGGTGCCCGATTGAAACAAAACCTGCTCCTGCGGTGCTGCGCAACTAATCAGTTGTTGTCTCAATAATTTCTCGCTTGAATTTTAGTTTTGACAGCTGCACTGCTGCAACCGTTCCAAACGTATGTGTGAAGACAGTTTTATGAGACACTTGAATCTAATCAAACCCGCGGAACGCAAAGAGTTGATACTTTTACGAGTACGGCAGGTACTTACGGCACGTTTCCGGTTCAATAAGCAGAGTAAAAACCAAAGACCTCTATTATTTGAAAGTCCTCGGCGAAGACCGGTCGGTTCAAAGCGGCCCAAACTTCTCAATCTGCGCATCATCATTGTAAGAAATATTTTTTATTATTTGCTAAATATTAGTTTTGCTTTTGTTTTTTTCAAAAAGTTACTCATGGGTTTTGTGTTTCCGAGATAGCAACTCAGTTCAAAGTTGATAGTAATAGAAGTTGGCAACTTGTTTACATTTTTATGCACAGCTGTGTAACTCGGTAATCTTTGGCAGAGGTTTATAAATTATACTGTTCTTTTTTTTGGACATGCAAATTTTAGGTTAGCTTTCTGTACCATCATCGTATTTATTTGTTTATTTTTAAAAATGATGCTTTCGCAGTGTCCTTATTTGTAATTTTCTCATACTTCTCGTGGAAGATGAGGTAAACTAAAGTAGAACACGATCTATTCAGAGCTATTTGTGCTGTTCTCCTCTACTGTTCCTCTCTCTTGTGTCCCTCCTAGAGGAAGGTGAGCTTTTACCTCTGGTCCTCCAAGCTTTTAATCAACATGAGCCAGCTGGGTACCGTGAAGACCTCGCCGCATTATAATGTCGTCAAAGACGATAAGGGTAAGAAGTACACTCATCTGCATTGATTAAAATTCAACAGCACTTGTATTGCTGTGGAAAGGAAAAGTCCAAACAATTCTTTATTTCATTTGATCTCATAAGGGGAATACCTCAAGTGTCCGCCTCTGTTTGTGATGAAATATAGCTCATAATCTTCTCCAAGTAACACCCTTTATTCACTCTTTTATGCGCCTTTAAAATTGGTAGAAAAAAAGTTTGAAGTTTGAAATAGAATTGCGCGAAATTGTCAAAGCGTGCTAAAGGTACCTAGATAAATCGTACCCGCCTCCTATAAAGACCCTGTGATGGAGTGGCCCCTGCGTTTGACACGCAGACGCGGTTGTCAGATGTTGTGTTATTTATGCTGAAATGACTCCCTATCTTTGATCCACAGATACTGTTTAGGTGAATCCTCAGCGACCTGTAGTGAGATTCAAATCTGCTAGATCGCACCACTGTCGCGCACTCTCTGAAACCAGAGGTTTGCCGCCATGTCATTTGCGGAAGCTGGAGTCATTTTTTCTAAAATGTTTGAACGTTGCGTTTGAGATCAAATTCTAAGGAACATGTTGATACCATGCCGAACTTTCTGCGACCCATTCTTTGGGTTGAAAGCAAAGTATTGGCACGAAATTGCGAGTCTGAAAAATCCGTACGTATTCAATCATCACCTTCTAACTCGCAATTTCTTGCCAATACTCTTGACCCGAAATTTTTTCTGCAGAAATAGAAATTTCTCATTCAGAAAAATGGTATCGAAATTTTCCTTAGGATTTGATCCAGACAGCAATGTTCAAACATTTTAAAAAAATTTACTCTAGCTCCCGCAAATGATGGTCAAGGCTGCAAACCTTTGGTTTCAAATAGCACGCTACAGTGGCGCGATGTAGTGGATTTAAATCTCAGTGCAGGTTGCTGAGGATTCATCTTAATATGCTCACTATGCCGAAGCAAAGTTGATTAGAGCTCATGCATTTTGAGTATTGGGTTCTGACAAGTAGCGGTGCCTCCTTTCGAAATGCATCTAAATGCATTAGTGAGTGATTGGTTAGCAGCCACCAGAAACTGTTTGCCTTTCAATCGCTCACCTATGCATTTTGATACATTTTGGAAGCAGGCACTGCCACTTGTCAGAACCTAATTCTCAAAATGTCCAAGCTCCAAAGCAAATGTATTTTGAGTATAGGATCCTAGTAAGTAGCATGGAGCTACCATGAAAACATAAAAACTTATTGGTAAGCAGTTGCTTATAGATTGTTCCAGGAATGGAGCTGTTGCAAACTTTTGCTACAGGCTTATTAATAGTTGATTATGGGGTAATATCCAGCAAAAATAACGATTAGCGCATTAAAAAATCACGAAATCCACTCCTAAACTCACAAAATGCTTTTAAACGCGAGACTGTAATGGCGGCCGGGGCCGCGGTTTTCATCGGGGCTCCCTATCTTCAATCAGCGCCATCTACACGAGGTGTTCTCGCAACACCACACAAGTAGAAGAAGAAGCATACAATTGCCATAAGAAAACCTCGGCCTCGGCCGCCATTACGGTCTCGCATTTAAAAGCATTTTGTGAGTTTAGGAGTGGATTTCGTGATTTTTAGTGTGCTAATCGTTATTTTTACAGGGTATTATCCCATATTCAACTATTAATAAGCCTGTAGCAAAAGTTTGCAACAGCTCCATTATCGGATGAGACAGTTCTACCGCTTTCATTGAAACATCAGCTTCAGATCGCCAACAGCGCAACCTAATTGGCCTGGAGCAGTAAGAAGCTAGAGTCCCTAAATGGAAATATTGGATAGGGAGTGGGGAGTTCTGCACGAGTTCTACGAGTTGTGATTGGTCGTTGGCTCTAGGCTTTCACGGATGCGAGCAGGAGTCGACAACATCGAAGGGTCGACACAAATGAGTCGATAAGTAGCGGAACGCATGGGAAAGGACCGGAATGCTGCAAATCTATCTGTCCACCACTGGTCCACTGTCGAACTTAACCTTCGAATGCGTTCACGAGGTCGACTCCTGTCAAATGCATAAAGCGTCTTGTCAGTACTCCCTGTACAATATTTCCATCAAGGGACTCTATAAAAAGCTGATGTTTCCATCCAAGCTGTACAATTGTCAAGTCCAACCGCTCTTGGGTTCATAACCAAAAGCTTAGTTTTGGGAATGATCTGGTAGAGATCGTTTCATGAGAATTGGCAGGTAACAGATTGTTTACTGCGCAATGGGTGAGTCTGTGTTTCTGCACTCTAACGTTGATGCCACGCAGAGACAAGGACGAACCTATGACGCAGGAAATAGGGCAAGTTTTCCTCTGCCATTTTTCCTCTACCTTGATCATGATAACCCAATCCAACAATTTTTTTTTTTTTTTTTTATCATGACCCTATCTGAGGTTCTTCAGAACCCATCAAAGTGATGATTGATGCGTTTCCTGATAAATGTTGGGATTTTTCTGAGAAGTTCTAATCTTTTTGTCAACTCTCAAAAAATATTCTAACTGTTGTGTTAAGTCCCGTTCTGCATCTCAAAGCAGAAAATTCACAAATATGCAATCATTTAGAAATTGCTGTGCCCTGGAAAATTATGAACCCTTTGGTTTAAGTTGCATTTTATCCATTTATAAGATGGAAATCTAATTTGTCAAATGACAACCCTCAAATTCCCAAATGCCAAATCCATCAGCCACAGTCGGCGTATTTAACAATGTCTGGTCGACTCCTTAGATTTCAGTTCAGGTATACAACCTGAAATACTTAATCACAATGAATTCGAGCATTGCCGGTGGCCCTCCTAAGGAAAAATCCACGGCGTCGGCTGGCAATATTTAATTTGCCAACTGAATGAGAGGTTAACTCATTTTTGGGAAGCTGCTGGTACCTTGTTGGCCATTACAATAAGTGCCTCACTAAAATTTTTCTGAGAGTCAGTTAAGGTCCCTTTTCCTGAAACAGAATGCATCTAATATTAATTTGTTTTTTCCGATCGAACAGAAGGATCATTCATTCCGCCCACTCAACGTCCTGATGGGACTTGGCGGAAAGCCATACGAGTCAAAGAGGGATATGTTCCTCAAGATGAAGTTCCTCTGTATGAAAGCAAAGGGAAGCAATGGGCCAATCGAAACTCGCAGTATCCCATAGGATTTTCTCCTGTTTCATCTAATCAAGATCCATCCAAACCATACATACCTGGTCTAGTTATCCTAGATGATTCGACAAAAAGTGAGTTTCCTTTTATCTGAAGCTTGTCTTTTTCTTGTTATTTTTATTCTCTCTGGATTGATTTAGCTCTCGTCAGTCGCAATGGTATTTAAACTAAAGAATTTCAAATAAAAGCTAGAGCTAGCTTCATGCGAGAAATTGAACATCGGACCTGACCTTCTGTTGCCAGTTTGAGTTTCCTTGTGTCTGGAGCTTGTCTTTCTCTTGTTATTTTTATTCTCTCTGGATTGACTTGCTCTCGTCGGACGCAATGGTATTTAAACCAAAGAATTTCAAATAAAAGCTAGAGCTAGCTTCTAACGGGAAATTGAATATCGGACCCAATGTAACTGGCACTGTTGCCAATGGTGGCTGGAGCGATTCTGTGACAGTATTTTTCCGCGATTTGATCATGTATAACAAGAAAGATGTTCGATTTGATAGTGAAGCATAGCTTCATCAACATTTGATTGTTGTGCACCGATTCATATAGAGTTCAAAGCATTGTTGCTAAGTTGGAAGAGCCACCACTGACTGCCCCCCTCAACCCGTTTTACTCATTTAAACAACACACTACTGCAAGACAATTTAGTGCGGGACATTCCATTGAGGATGACTTACCACCAAGAAATATCACACGGATATTGGTAAAAGAAAGAAAAAATAAAAAATACAACATGAGTAAGAATCCAACTATTTCTTTACACGTTAGTTGGCTTTGTTTAAAAAGTGGTAATTTTATTAGGAATACAGATTTTAAAGAAAATGTTAAAATTAAGTAAAATTTCACTGCTTTTGAAGAGAAACTAATTTCACGTATAATTGATTTAAAAATTTTAAATTTTAAACTTGGGCTTGTAAGCAATGCCTCTCAAGAAGTCGTGATGTACCAAGACTGATGCTTTACCTCCAAAACTTAAGAAGCTACTTTGAAAAAAATAAATAGTTAAAAAAGTACAGAACAAAATGATTTGCTGCATTAACATATAATTTTGTTAAATTAACAACTCAAATGCTAAATCAGCAATTCATTTTGTTAGCTTAACTACTCACTTTGCCCAACCAGCAAATCCAATAGTAAAAATAACATATTTTATGCTGGAATAACAAATTAGTAAGTAAAATCAGCAATTTATTTTGCTGATATAACAAGCTGAATTGTCAGACCAACTAATTGGGTTAAGTTCTGTAGTTTTTTAACTATTTAAAATTGCTAAATTGACAATTTCTGTTTTTTTAAAAGAACACCATTATGTGGTTGATTTAACAACTATTTTTGTAAACCCAACAAATAAATTGTTAACTTAACAGAAAACCCTGGTTGATTTAGCAACTTTCAATTTTTGTTAAATCAGCAAATTTTGAATTGTTGCTTTAACAATTGATTTTTTTCAGTGTAGCAAAATGATCTCGGACTAATTTGAAAGATCAACTCATTTTCTATCGATTAAGCTCAAAATGATCCAATTTGGCCAAAAATTGACGAAGCTATGACAGTTGGTGCAGTTGGACTTTCTGTTCAGCTATGAACAAAAAAATAAGTTGATCCCTAACGGGTTTTTAGCATGTATTTTCTCGCAGCGAAAAACGAAGCACTGAATTGTCCCATGCTTTCTTTCTCAGAGCACGACTTGGCCAACACTGAAAATACAACTAATAAATATTATTATGGTCATCTAACTCAAGATGAGACTGATAATGCTCATTATCTGATCACACTGGCGTCTGATCACAACATTTGAATTCCTGGCTTAGTTTTTTGCTGCGAGAAAACCTATGCTAAAAAACGCAAAGGGGGTCAACTTTTTTTTCTTCAAACTGTCACAATTTCGTCAATTTTTGACCAAATGGGCTCATCTTGAACTCAATGGATAGAAAATGAGTTGATCTTTCAATTGAGTCCAATATCATTTCGCTAGCTTGTTTAGTTTTGAAGTTACAGTGTCAGTTTTGGTGATTTTGGGACACCCCTTGTAAATTATTTTGTACCCTAAAGTTTCATTTTTTGTCCATAACTCTCTTCACAACCTCTTTGATTGGTAAATGAAAGAATATACAAAAAAGAACAGAAGCTCCAAAGACTTTTATGCCAGTTTTAAACAGTGCTAATAAAATACTTGTAAACATTTTATATTTATTAAAGTTACTTTTTCTTATTCTCGTCTAGAATCCAAATCCAAGAAGAAAAGTTCTTCAACGACTGAACAAAGTCCTGGTGATGCGGGTAAGAATAAAGAACAAAGCAAAGAAAAGCCAAAACCTGCAACCATCAACGGAAGTGATGACTCCACTCCTAAGGCATCTGGCGCTAAATCAAAGAAAGCAGCTAAATCTAAGGGAAAAGCGGTTAAAACTGAAGAAAAGACTCCTCCAGCAGAGCCTGCCACTGATCCGAAGAAAAAGCTGAGGAATATGAAGAAAAAATTGAAAGAAATTGAAGCTATCGAAGAAAAAATCAAAGCTGGTGGTGTCAAATCTATTGACTCTGACCAAAGGAAAAAAGTTGAGACAAAAGCCGATGTTCTGTTGGAAATTTTAACTCTTCAGCAATTGAGTTTAGACAGTTGAAATGGTTGTAATTGTGATTTGTAAATATGCATTTGTAAATAAGAGTTTTTTTTTTATTATTATTATTTATTTATACTTTTATTAGTCTTTTTTTTTTTTTTTTTTTTTTTTTTTTTTAAATTTAATATATTCTTGATTTCTTTGATTGATTCAATGGACCCGCCTGGTTTTAGGACAGTCTGACCAATTTTGTTTGTCGAATGACTGGATGCTGATTGTAGTTCATAGACTAAACACATGTTTGTCCTTTTTATTGAAGTGGTCAAAAAACTATCAGAAATTCAAATACGATAATATCAATAGATTTGATGGCCAACTTAAGATTGTAACTATCTTATTTAATTTGTTTTGTTGAGCTACTTGATAGACTTTATTAAACTGCAAATACAATATTTGCTTCAAATTTATGAGATTTTACTCGTATTTCATGATATCAAGAGCCGTGAGTGAAAGAAGAAAACTGAGCATCGTTAATTTAATTATATCAATAATTGAATAGGCTCATGCAAAAACATTCGATGTCCAAAATATTTTTTTTAGAAGAAAAATACAAAAAAAATAAAAAAATCAACAAACTAAAAAATAAAAAATTAAAGAAAACTGTCTAGACAAGGGAAATAGGTGCAAGAAGCCGAGGAACAAGTCTAATCAGGACTTGTATAGACGCAGCGTTTTCTGAAGAGTGATGTATGCCCAGAAAGTCAATTATAAAAAAAATGGACAACGGACGTTTTCGCATGACCCTGTTCGATTAAAGGAATCAATACAACAGTTGAGCGCTTACTATCTACGAAAGACTTTAAATCCGAGCTAACTTTTTTTTTACCTTTAGTCTATTCCAGAGCTTTGTGTTACAGGGACTGACGGTCCTTGTTCTTTGATGTTAGGTGCTTGAGCTAGATGTTGAGCCTCAACCAATCAGAAGTGAGGATTTGAAACTTGGGTTCAGGAATATAGGTAGCAATCATTTTTTGGGCCCAGAACACAAAGGAAAGTGGGATGTAGGCTTTTAAACATGCCAGTTCAGCTAGATTTTCCGTTCTGTGCTGGCACCCCGCCCACCCGGGGAAGGAATTGGGGTGGTCACAAATTCTGAAAAATCACCTTGAATCATACTTTTCATGCTTACTACTGCCGATTCTTTGAGTTTGGTACCACATTGTTGCCCCTTTCCCTCAAAATTGAATTGCTCTATTTGCGCCTCTTAGTTTTGACAGAATAGCTCCACCGTTTCTGGATTTTCAACGTACCATGTTTTAAGGAATAAAACTATCGTCGGGCAAAATTTATCAGGACTGGACTGACAATAGAGCTGGACTAATTGAGTTTGAATCCGACATTCATTTTTAACCCAGAAAGGAGCCAAAATAGAGAACGTTGCCAACATTGGTAATGGCTGTAAAATCCTGATACCAAAAGCTGGCTGGAGTATTAAAATTAGACAAACTGTCCTACAACTATCTGCTCTTTTACGTTTTGTGCAATTCCAAAATTATGCGTGAGAATACTCAAAATATTGGTCAAATTTTCAATGCCACAGTTCCTTTTTTTTAGTTGGGGTTTTAAGAGTGCAAATTCGCTCTCTAGATTTGCTGACAGTAAGGAAGCGTATTTTATTGAATTGTGTGATGACTGATGAGTAATCTGTATTAGATGCCAACCTTTAAAATTTTGCTCATTGATGGTCCTTGGGCATCTGTGGCATCCAATTATATCAGACCCATCAAGCCATCAGCTATGTTGGATACTCCAAGTAGCTAACATTTTGGTATTTGGTGATCAGTGAGCACCATCCACCATCATAGTGTAATATAAACTGTTTACAGTTGTTGATGGTGTCGAGGATCATCATGAATCATTTTAAAACTAAATTCCCATCGAGGAACGCAAGTTTTTAAAGTTTTGAAATTGAATTTGATTAAATTTTCAATTATTTGTAAATGATATTTGGTGCCCTCTGATCATTGATTGGCCTGATTAGCGCTACATGGGATCTCTTAGTTCAGCGTCTGAAGTAGCCTAATTAAACCCCCTTTTCTAAAATGTTTAGCCAAACTTGATGATTTTGATGCCAACGGTGGTACCCTGAAATTGTCAGTAATAATTATTAGTAAGTAAGTCTTAAGTGCAAAGGTTGGCAACCTGTGCGCAATTTCTCTGAAATACCTATGCTTAAGCTGCAAAGACATTGATTGCATTTTACTAAGCACGAATATTTGTGTTTCTCCTCTTCAATACCTATAAATGTGTTCCTATTCTGTGGCGAGTCCACAGTATATCTCTTTCAATCTACGCTTATTGCGTGACTCTGTATCTGAGCCGTTCTATTCAAGAAAGGTGTCAGTCTGTTTTTTGTTGAATTGAGTTAACATGATTCAAATCATTTTACACTATACTTAAAGTATTTAGTGAAAATATGAAGTTTCACTGTCACCTCGTTTTTTCTCAAGTGAAGGTATTTTTTTACGGAGAATATTTCGACTGTGATGGACAATCAGCAGCTGTAATCAGTGCTATAATTTTGCATGTTTTTAATTGTTGAGCGAAGAAAACTAATTTGAGTATTTCTATCAGCCATTGTTGTACTTGTCAACTGATCTCTGTAATCTTTGCTTCAACTGGTTGAATCACTGATAGATTGTAGAATGCCATTGAATCTACGCAAAAACAGCCGCTCTGACTGCAAGTGGAGATTTCTCAAAATCCAAAATGCCTGATCAAATTTCTCAACTATTTTTAGATTTAAATCAGTAGCTGGGTGTGTCTCTAAATTTTGCATTTATTTAGGATCTAATAAACATCTATACCATGTCTCATGAATTCTGAAAGAAAACAAATTAGGAAGTCATTAAAAACTGAGCCATTTCAAATTACGGTTAAGGGACCCTGCTTGGGAATCCACAATACAAAAAAGCTCAGTAAGATGAAGGTTTAATACATTGAGGGGATTCCATTGGACGCTTGGTGTGTAAATGCTGTACTCAATGTTCGTTCTATCATGTTCACTAAAATCAGTACCTATCTTGTATCAAATGACTGATTCTGTTTTGGACTTGAAAGCGCTGCAAATCCTTGAGTGCAATTGTTTTTATTATTATTATATGCTCTTTCATTTTCGTTTTGTCAATTAAAAATTTGACTTTCATCCCCAAAAAAATCTCATTGTTTAAAATTCATTAATTTCCCTGTTTCTAGTTTATTTATCATTCTCTGTTTTTTTTTTTTTTTTTTTTTTTCCTCCTCAATTTTTCTCTTGCTTTGATATCTAACAGCAATATTAAGACAGCGACAAATTTAATAAAATTAATTTGAATCTCATTTATACGGCGTGTTCATTTACTTCTTTATTTTTTTAAACTATTTAAGTTTTGACACCTTCGCCGAAGAGTATCTCAAACACCATTTTGTGTAAAACCAAATTCAGGAAAGGTATTTGTGTTGATAAATGTTTCTGTCGGTAAATAACTATTCACTGTAGGAAACGGATCATTTTACCAAGCAAGTAAACAAAATCTATTAATTGAATTCCTTTGAAACTGCAGTTATAAAAACGTGCGATTATTTCAAGCCCTATTATTGTCAGTTATAATTTGTGTTTTCTCTTCATGTCTTATCACATTTGGATCGAAGGATGTGATTCACACATTCAAAATCCAAATTTCAGGCTCAAACAATGTAATGTATTTCAATTTTTTCATTGCACACTGTTATACACAGTATCTATTTGTTTCTTACACAGAGATCAAGGAACCTCGGAACGACCCTAGTGGTACCTACTTGGGATACTCTTCTGGGAAATTGTTGATAGGAATACTGTAAAGCTTTGCATAAAAAATTAATAGTTTTTTTTTTTTTTATTTGTAATATGAAAGAAAAATGGAATCATGGAGTTCCTTGTACCTAATTGAAATGAACTCAATCAAAATATAGCACAAGCCTATTTTTCTTCATTGCTGTTCAGGCATACCGGGTCAAGTGCAACTGTCTAAATTTTACTGAAAAAACAAGAGAAAAATTGAAAACTCCCTTTAATCCTGTAGTGAGCAACCATGAATATGTTTGTATCTATATTAATGTTTAATTAAGACTTAAGAGCCAAGAGGACCCAGAAATTTTTACTGGTTATTGAAAGTCATCTTGGGACAATCGTTCTCAACACAAAACTCTTTTTCATCAAACGAAAGGTGCTTGAATTTTCTCACGAAAACAGCATGAATGTATTCTTAATTTTAAAATCTTTTTGTAATTTGATTTTCATTGTACTAGTTGAATTTGGCAATAAATAAGACTTTTTCTATAAAATATATACATTTATTCAACTTTAAAATATACTTAAACTCTTTTTATACATCTTAAAGAGGTAAAACACATCAAATACAAACCAAAATTATCACACTTTCTCTTAAAAACTATCTATTTTACATGAAATGCAGTCACAACTGAATTAAGGAACTGAGCTTAAGAATGCAAATTTACAAATTCGGCAAATATATATCTATGTACAAAATGATTGAATGATATGAAAGACTACTCGATCAACGAGGACAGGATCTAGAATTTTGATTTTGAGTCAGAGGTGTGAATCGAGCATTCGAGCAAGCAGTGGCGGCTATGAACTTCCTCAATCCTCAAGGCCCTTCCACAAACAGTTGAATGGGGTCCTCCTATATCAGCCATTGGTTGGTGTATCAACAATATTATCCTCCCAAAAGCTCTAGGGGCCCCTAAGCTGCAGGGTTTGCATAAGCCTTATTGCCACCACTGCGAGCAATGGGGCTATTGCACACTTTTGCTATAATCGATTTAACAGTCGATTATGGCGTAAAAACCTCAAAAAATAATGATGGCGGCACTAAAAACTTTCAAAATCCACTCATAAACTCAATAAACGCAGTTATTTGCGGGAGCGTAATAGTGGCCGAAGGCACTAACAATGGGAGATTCCCATCTAACAATTCTGAAACTCCGTCAAGAAGTGACCAATAAGAGACTACTTTCGTTTGACACCGGTGTCACTTGGTGTTGCATACCATTCATCGGATGTGGATCATCACTCTGATGACTAATTACTCTGTGAATCATCCTTGTCAGCATAGAAAGAGTGACGAAATTAAGATAGGAATCTCCCATTGTTAGTGCCTTCGGCCACCATTACGCTCGCCCAAATAACTGCGTGTATTGAGTTTAGGAGTGGATTTTGGAAGTTTTTAGTGCCGCCATCGTTATTTTTTTAGGTTTTTACGCCATAATCGACTATTAAATCGCTTATAGCAAAAGTGTGCAATAGCCCCATTATAAAAGTATCTTTTGGCTTTTTGAAAAGAATCAGTGGGGGTTTCTCATATTTCAAAAGAATGGCCCCTCCCTCTCTTCCTGCAATGTTACAGTGCCTTCTGGAGAGAGGTGGTAGTGTCTAAAAAGCAAAGTATCTATCTATGTATATAAAGCCCAGTTGCGGCCTGTGATTTGTGATGTAATCGATATTTCTTCCATTTAAAACAATTGGAAAGAATCGATGTTTGGAGTGTTCTATTGAGCCTCGACGAATTAAAGATTGTCGCAATTTTTTCACACATTTTCAGCTATGGTTGAGTGTGGGACTGATCTGCAACGGCTTTCCCGCCCCACCCGCACTGGCCTCTCACCTGCAAAGTGTGAAGAGTATGAAGAGTGGCCGAACCAAAACCTTGAAGGCGAAACTTAACTCGAGAAAATCTTGCATCAATCTTTAATTCGTCGATAGTACCTATAGGATCAAATGGGAGGCAAACAATAATCGAAATTTGACGTACCGCCACTGCTGGTGCTCATCCAGATGGTAGTATAGCCTCGTGATGAAAAAAAAAAGCATTTTGAGTAATGATCAACCATAGAAAGGTTATGGAGTAATCAATTTACTCACAAAGAAAACGATAAAAGTGCTCGTAGTTCAAGTCCATCGTTATAATGTAAAAATTTCCTTCAATTTGAAAAGATACTACACCAGCTTCGTCATGTCGGAATAGTTACATATACCATCTCCAACCTTGCATCGCGTCGCAACGTTGCGTTGGCATGATGGAGAGCAGAGATCCGGCGATAAAAAATGGGGGGAGGGGGGTTACTAGTCCCCATAATTAGTGTAGTCCGAATATGTTTGAGATTAGCTTGTTTCAACCCGAACGATTTGACGTTAGCTCGAGTTTTTTATTCACCCTATCAACTACTTTCCCCCAAATTGATCGTTTTTATTGGAAACAAATTACTCTGATTGTGAGACCTATATTCTACTGGCGGATTTGCTAAATATTATCCAATCTTGTGTCGACACGCCTTGTAGCCCCCTCATCCTTAACTAATTCTTTTTTTCCTGTTTTCGATGTGCGAAGTAATGTACCGCGTTATACACAGTAAAACTATACCTCCTAGAAGACCTTATTTTACCAGGCATGTTTGAGTGAGCCGTCTCTTTCCGTTGATTTGCTCTTGAAAGTAAAGGCTTCAGATTTAGAGGAACTTTTACACGCTCTGCAACCCCCCTCCCCCCCTCCAAAATGGAAATGAATAAATCAAATTAATTAATTCGCAAAAGAATCTCAAAATCAATAAAGCATGAATAAATTTGCCCCAACGATTGCCGTCGATATTAAGACGTCATACTTTATGTTTGTACTTGTCGCAGTTAGGTTGCAGCATATTTTCGCCGCTTCCGTAACTTTCGGGTAATATTCATTCCAAAATTCGAAGGATTTGTAATTGAGCGTACTCCCGTCATTCATGTCGAAATTCCTGTCCAACAAAATCACCGCCGGATTCTCCGCCGTGAATTTGTCCCACTTAATATTCAAAGAGCTTTGGATAGGGTTCGACGTTCTCAGAAAACTCGTCCACATAGCCATGATAACGTCGGCCGTCCTCTTATCAGCGGCATTCCAAACGGTTGCCGACGGCAAAGACGTCCAATATGGCATTCCCCAAATGAAGATAAGCTCAAACATATGCGGAACCTCTAACCAGTCGGGCAAATCGACTATGCCGTTTGTTTTGAGCTTATAATCGAATCTGTAAACGTATGTCGGGCTGTAGGAACACATGAAATACGCTTGCCTGAAGGCGCCAGCGCCGTATTTCCTCTCAGCGCTGAGGGTCAGATATTGCTGAAGTCGCACCGTGTCATCGGTGATGGGTGGATGAGGGGAATAATAGAAAGAGATTGAGTCCGACAACAATTGAATATTGACGGTGCAATTACCGGTGTAATCTTCGTCCATCCTCTCCTCCTCCTCTTCCATAATCTCCGCCTCGGTCTCTTGCGCGAAGCTCATTATACTCGTCTCGTATTGCTCCTGAGTGATCTGATTCTCGGTCTTGTCGAAGAATTCCCACGCGTCCTCCATCTTCACGTATCCAGTTAGGAAAGGCACTTTGGCGAAGCGGCCACTGTGAAAGCTCTCCGAGGGTTTGTCCGGTAAAAAGAAGGTACCGGTCTCGTTGACGAAGGGCTGATCCACGATCGGTCCCCAAGTATCGACGTTATCCACTTGATCCATGAGGAATTTGGTATCGATCCCTTGCAAGCAGTCCACTAGATCGGAGGTCGGGGTTCGATGACATTTGAGCTCAGCGGCGAGACTGTCGATCAGGTTCATTTGCACTTTCTTCCGTTGGAGTGCGTGGGGCGAGAGGGCGCTGCCACTCATTGCGATTGCGTGCGAGAATTTTCCCTCGGACAAAGGGGAGACCAAGTGGAGACCGACACTGATCCCGCCCGCCCCGTGACCGGCTAATAAAACCTTGCCGGGCGATCCACCGAAGACTTGAATGTTCTTCTGCACCCAGTCCAAGGCTGCCACCTGATCCAACAGACCATTATTACCGGGTATCTCGCCGTCCAGAGTCGTTAAAAACCCAAAAATGCCAAGTCTGTAAGAAAGGGTCACCACGATCACCTGGGAACACAAAAAGAAAAGAATCTCGTTAGTTCATAAAAGTTCCCCCTGCGATTCTTATCGAATGATATAATATACAATATATGTGTCTATGTTGATATAAATTACAGCTATGTATAGCTGCGCCCCTAAAAGTCTCTGATTTATTTCTACTGTTAAAGAAGTCGTAAACCTGCGGTTCAGGATTATTTCTCTCGGGGTGAGGTTAACTCGCCAATAGGAAGAATTCTCTGGAGACAGAGGCGGATAGGTTTTAAAACTCGGAAATGGACGCACACTTTGAACTGGCCGCGATGGAGGGTGTATGGACAGTGGAGACATCCCTTCCCCTCCCATCCTAGGAATGTAAAAAATATCCCCCCCCCCCCCCCCCATTAGCAAAATAACGACTTCACGGTCAAAATTACCATTCCAAACCGTAAGTATTTCGAAGAACTTTAGTTGATACCCTGACATTCTGCCTTTTCGCAAGATTCAGACCGTTTCTTTGTCATTATTGTTGCAATAGTCTTTATTGACGATTGTCAGCTTTTATGTATGTTTTGATTAATTTTGATTGTTATACTGCGATCTCATGATCGTACGTGCCAGAGTCGTGCCGGCGTTTCTGAGGTGGGAGAGGGGGGGGGGAGATTGCAATTTTTTCGTCCGTCCCAGAACCACACAAATCTACAAACATCTGAGGATAGATGACCTTTTTTATTACATTATTTTTTGTTGGCTTTTGCGCCCTGATTTTGGCGCCCGGGGCAAGTTTACCCACATGCCCCCCTCCCCACGCCTAGTCCCTGAGCGAGTCACAGCAATAATTGCGTAAATTTTCGGGTGAATAAGTATTTTAATCGGATATAATAGCGTTAGTAGTTGCTATACAGCGTGTTTGAAAGTAGTTAACTATTCGTACGTGACTGTACCATTTTAGTCTACCCAAAAAAGTGAAGGCGCTTCCATAAAAGTTAAGACACTGTCTTCATCGATCGAGCCGTGGGAATTTTCGGATGGAGTCTTTGAACCTTCAGCTTTTTCGCAGGATCCAGGCTGCCGCTTTGTTATTATTGATGCGATAGTTATTATTGATGACTGTCATATTATCTTTGGTTTTTGTTTTTTATTTTGTTTTGTTTATTTTGTTCCGTACTCAAGACAGTAAGACACGGTGCCCATCGGTCGAACTTCGGAAATTTTCAAGATGAGTGTTTGAGTCGCATTGTGTGTACCTAATGGCCGGGCTGATACACACTTTTGCTGTAAGCGTTTAAGGGTCGATTCAGAAGTAAACACCAGTCAGTGCTTTTGCTATAGCGGGCGGCCCGAAGTAGCAGCGAGGTGGCGCGGCGGGACGCATACTTACTGCCGCTCTTCATGGTAAAAGTGCTCACTGTTCCACCTTGTGCAGCGATTATCTCGCTTAAAACGCGTCTTATCGACAAAAATAAATACGACCAAAATTCTCTCTAATAGTTTTTTCCATCTGATTTCAGCAATTACATTTTTCAAATTTTCAATCCGTAACATAAAATTTGTGCCATCGAAGGTACACGATTGCCTAAAAAGTACAGCCAGACCTAATTTCTGAATTTCTCGAGGTCATCAATGGATTCTACACTTAAAACTAGCTTACCAATTAGACACCAATTTTCATGACATTTGGTTCATAACGGTGGTCGCTATTCCAAAAAAAAAAACAAAAAAAAAACAAAAAAACAAAAAAACATACATTTTTTAAAACTTTAGGGGGCTGTATCTCAAAAGGGGAGCATTTTCGGACACACGTTTATAGAAAAGAAAGGTCTTATTTTGACCTCTAAAATACGTGGTTACAAAGACGACTTGTGTTTCTGATACACCCTGTATAATAACGCAAGAAAGTATGAGAAAACTTGTTAAAGAATAGAGGGGGAGGGACGAGAAACGAGCGAATAAGGGGATTTATAAATATTCTGGTGTAGGTACAATTTATGAAATTCCCATTCTTCACGTAATCAACCAGCAGGCTGATTGAGTGATTGTGTCTTGCGATTAAGCTGATAGCTTACTTTTTTTTTCTCTTTTCCGGTAAAAAATGTTAGGGCTCATACCCATTCAGGACCAAATCCTATGTATATGGATCCGTCGCTGTCAAGTCATCTCAAGCAAAAAAAAATGTCGAAAAATATTTTGCACTCGATAAACATTTTCTTTTACACGTCCTCCCCTTTTCTCCACCAACTTGACCTAGTTCAGAATAAAATAAAGCACAGTCCAGCAATTCTTTTCTTTCTTAGTACCGTTTCACCCACGCGCGCCGCCAATTCTTAGGAGCATATTTTTTTCTTTTGTAGATAAAAAAGTGGTGAACGGTACACGCAACGCACATATGAAAATACATAGGGTGTTCGAAAAAGTCGAGTCACGCAATAGGAATGGATCGAATATGTCTCAAACTTTTGCTAGGTATAAATAAACGAAGTAGTATATTTATTGTGAGCAGTCGAGCCCTTATTGCAAGGTTTTTCTGTAGACAAATGGACAATGACGTAAAATGCTGCAAGAATAACCAGGCGACCATTGAAAAAAAGTCTGAAACTCAATGCTCATACAGAAAAGTTAGCTCACAGTTCAGATAGAACACCAGTGTATGATAATGCTTTTCGTACGTTTCACACCCTAAACAAAAGACAAGAAGTCTGGGCCTTCCGCCTTCCCCCCTCCTTGACATCGTCATTTTTCCTTAATGAAGGTAATTAGTTGCAATTTCTAGGTACTTTAGACAAATTTTAAACCTTGAACACCCCCGTCCCCCCACCTTTCCTTGGCTCCCCCTCTTCAAAAAATTTCTGGGTACACTATTGAATAAGTCAATTGCATTTGCGGTTTTTAACCTCGCTTATGGGTCAAGCCTAAAGTTGTGGATTAAAGAGGTATGCTCCTGACTTCGCGCCACAAATTCAGTGGCGCGCAGTTCAAAACCATTGCAAGCAAGATGGCCGACAAAAGCAGAAAACGTACACTCTTTGCAGAAAACATTGGGTTGTTTTCTGCTTTCCTGCAGAGGGCAGCCAAATGTTTTCTGCAAAGAGTATACGTTTTCTGCTTTTGCCGGCCATCTTGCTTGCAGTGATTTTGAAGTACGCGCCACTGATTTCGTGGCCCGAGTATACTCGTTTTTTTCCTCTAGTCTATTTCACATTGTTTCAGTCTTCATTTCGGATAAACGCGATAATCGATGAAAACACTTACAAAATAAGATTTAGTCGGGCGCCTTCAATTCATCGTACAGGCAATTCCAACTCCCCCGAGTACGAACAGTTAACTGCCTTCCCTAAATACACGGAAGAGTGACGTTCTTTTGAACTAACCTGGGACCAAATAATGTTAGGTCCCGAGCAAAACTTACGCACGGTCACATGACCGTGCGTAAGCTCTCTGATTGGTCAAAACCGCACGCAAGAAGCACGCAATTCAGTGCTCGGGATCTAACATTTTTTGGTCCCTGGTCCTTAGAGGGTTAAAGTTAAACAGTGAAGTGGCAAGGGTTGGTTCATCCAGATTTTATCACGAGGAACACTGTAATACCAACAATGAGGTCCCAAGCTCCGTATTAAGCGAGAAAAACAGGACTTAATGAATCTGTTGAATACTTTTGCTGCAGCGATAAGGTCGAGGGTTGATTCTGGTGTGAATCGCGTGAAAATCTCATTGAGAGCATCAAATAGCCTCAAAACCCACCCATAAACCCACAAAATGCGTTTTTTGGAAACCATAAGATGGCGCGGTTATTGAAAGCCAGGCGAATCAACCCTTCACGAATGCACCACAAGCACCAAACGATCGCCGATGATGGCAATTTATAATGTTGGTTAGAATGTAAACGAACGTCTTACTTCTTTATAGTACTTATATTTTGTGTCATTTTGTGTGTTTTATCCGGTAAATATTATTACTTTCTCGTTATTGTTTGTATTACCACAATTACAAACTAAAAGGCTAAAAACATGATTAAAATGGGAACTAGGTAGGCCAGCACCGAATAATGATCTCCGAGACGTTTCGGTGCGCTCACGCAACTTCATTTGCAATCGGATGAAATAATAATAATAATAATAATAATACTCAAATCGAGGAGCACACTCCACTCAAGTTGGAAGAGAGACTCCTTCAACGCTGCAATGGAGCTCTTGCAAACTTTTGCTGTGAGCCAATGAATTGTCCAATCTGCTTTAAAAACCAGCGAAAATCGCGAAAATCCCGAAAATCACACTTCGAAAGTAATAAACTCACATAACTGCTATAACGGTAGGTTTGCGATGGCGGTTTAACGCAGGTATCATCGGAGATTCCTGTCCATTATGTCACCTTCTCTAAGGAAACACAAAGATACGTCTCAATTATTTATTTATTTTTTTATTATTATTAGCCCGATTCAGAGAGTGAATTTCGTGATTTTTTAGTGTTCTCATCGTCATTTTTACAGCTTCTTGCAGCTTGCGAGAATCGACTCTCCAATCCCATACAACAAAAGTTTGCAAGAGCCTCATTATTGAGCTACTAAACAGATATAATTGTCTATTCTCTGACAGAAAAAAATGTCATTTTGCCTAGTTGTAGAATGGAGCTCTCGCAAGGTTTTGCATTAGGCAAACGGAGAATCAATTCAAATGTAAAATGCTGCGAAAATAACGATAAGACCATTAAAAAAGTCTAAAACTCATTCCTTGCAGAGAAAACTTAACTTGAAATTTCGGGTGACCACCCTTGCATGTATGCACCAATCTCGGATTCGGACCCCAAAACAAAAGAACATAACCCACGAATTTGAACAATGAGATTAATGAATTTGCTTTCAAAAAGTAAATTTGTCGGTGCATACATGCAAGGGTGGTCACTGGTCACCCGAAATTTCAAGTTAAGTTTCCTCTGCGAGGAGTAATTTTTAGGACTTTTTTTTAATGGATTCATCGTTATTTTCGCAGCATTTTACATCAGAATTGATAGGCCATTTGTCTACAGCAAAACCTTGCAAGAGCTCCAGTGTGCCTATGAATGAAGCAGCCAGATATTACCTTTTTAAACTCACCGCGCGACACCGTACCTATATTTTAAGTAGGTATCATTCCTAAAACCAGCATCCCATTTGAATTATCCACTCCTCACGACAAGTGGTCGAAGATTGCCTAAGGAAATGACGAGGGACGGGATTTTTAATCATCCTATACTTTACTCTGTCAGTCTTGTCCTGTTTCAGACTCTGTCTAGTGTGATTTGGTATAGGTGTGGGTGCCTACATTGCGCGATTATGACGCAGCTCAGCGCACGCCACATCTACCATTAGTTTGATACATGGCAGTCATGCAAAGAACGACAAAGATTTACTCTCTACTGTGAGGCCAATGCTCTGAACGAATATCAACCTTTTTTTTTTTTTTATAAGTACTGTGTTGCAGCAAGTTTACATTTTCCTCCTATATATTAACCTAACCTAACCTATCTGCACTGATTGCAAAAAGATGGGTTCAGTCGCTTCGCATGCAGTTTGGCAACGCTTTATTTCGTCCATTTAAACCCAGGTAAAATATGTAATCGAGAAGAAAGATACACGAAAAAGTAGACTGCAAATACATTGAGAACCAGCTTAGATCATACCCACCGACTAATTCGGGACTATCTCTACTTTCAAAAGCCGCTGGCAAATGGCCTTCGAGACTGCGTGACTCATAATATCAACCCTTTAAGGACCAGGTTAGTTCAGAAGAACACCAGACTCTTCCGTTCATAAACGGAAGATAGTTAACTGTTCGGACTCGGGGGAGCTGGAATTGCCTATGCAACGAATTGAAGGCGCACAACGACAGACGAAACCTTACCTTGCACTTGTTTTTATACCCGTGATGTGACATTAGCGTTTATCCTTAAAATAAAGACTGACAAGGGGAAAACAACGAGTATACTCGGGCTCGGCCCATAAGGGGTTAAGATATACTTTAGTCGCCTACGTAGGTAGTGCTCTGGCATCTTCAATTCGCGGCTCATGTAAAAAAAAAAAAAAAAAAAAAAAAACAACAAAAACGAATACAAAAAATACATTTATATGTAGGAGTAGTAAGCCAAAATCAGACTTTAAAAGTTGAGTTCGTTGGGCAAAGTAAGGCCCAAAAACCAATTCGTAAGGGGCTCCAAGCACCTGTAGTTAGGCCGGAGAATATTTTAAGCTCCATCGTGTGTGGACCTTCAGTACCCATACCAATACCAAATTATATTACTATTATTGTTGTTATTATTTATATTCATTGGAAAAAGTTAATTGGCGGGCGTGCCGTTATCATTAATTAATATTAAAAGAAATATGCAGCTAATGTGTTGCATAATATTGACAAGCTTTCAAAAACCTATAGCTTGACAAAAAGAAAACTTGGTCTTACTTGTTTTATTTCGGCTACTATTTCCTCTTTACAATATGTTGGTATAGACCTATGACATGTGCAATGGTATGAATGAAAATTTTGGAAATAAATTTTAACTATGGCCTGATAACTCGTTTGAAAAGGGGGGGGGGGTGATATTTACAAGTCCACGGTGCTTTAAGTGGTTTTAGCGACACCCTATAAATACCTACCTACCCGGACATGGGCTGCGATGTTTGCAACTTTTTCAGTCATAAATCCTGATATGTTCATTATTTATGGTCACGGTTTTGCCCCGTTGTTAAACGAGACGTTTAAACAGAGTGATGGGGAATTTTCTCTTTCGCTATGTAAATTCGCGGGTTGAAAGAAGCGATTAAGGTCATTTCAAGCCGTCACTTAAATGTATTTCATGAATGAGTTCATGTTATTGAAAAGTGGCCACACGTAGATACATAGCTCGGAATTTTCTCTGATCCCGTTTGCTGTTGTTGTTGTTGTTGTTTTTTTTTTTTTTTTTTTCAGCACGCAAAATATTTATTTCAATAAATATAAGCAGAGACTATAACAACTATATATAAGCCACTCGTCATCACACAACATTTTCAGTCTGTTATGAGTCTTTCGACTGAACAATTTTAGCGAGTTACCCCAGATTTACTCAAATCAGCTAGTTAGCCCCGAACCAGGGCCGGATTTAGGTTGCAGGGAGCCCCGGGGCGGCGGGCCTTTGGTGGGGGCCCCCCTCCCGGTAAATCTTAGGAATGGTAAATTATTAAGTCCCTACTTTTAAAGGCATATCGAGTAAAATAAGTAAATTATTACCCTGATAAAAAAGTCGTTAATAATTTCTAAAGTTTCGTTTTTATTTTTTAATGTTTCTTTATTTTTTTATGGGTTATTTTTAAAAAAGCTTCACTTTCAACATTGCCGGACTGTTACAGTAGTGTAATGATAGAAATAAAAAGGAAGTTCATCAACCATCAATATAAAAAAAAGGACCTGCCATGTGGTGGGGGCCCCTTTGTGGTGGGGGCCCCGGGGCGCACGCCCTGGTCGCCCCGCATTAAATCCGGCCCTGCCCCGAACATAATTAAGAACTTCCTCATGGAAACCTGAATCGAGTGAAACATTTCTCGAAAATTAGGTCAACCATACCTACATAGAATTTCGTAATTAAAATATACCTGATTGATAGCTGAACACTTGAAAAGCATCCTTATAAGAAGACTGCACAGAGAAAAATGCTTCGGTTTTTAGAACTGAGTGTTTGGTTCGGTTTGATCACCGAAGTTTTCGGTTGAAGAAACCAAGATGTTTGGTCGTAAGTACCGAATACTCCCTTAGAAGTAATGAAGACTTCGGTAAGTATAACCCAAATGCCACCCCTACCGAATACTCGGTACTACTATAATGAAGCATTCGGTACTCTGGAACGAACATTTTGGTTCCTGCAACCAAAAACTTCTGGCGATCAAATGTTACCGAAGTATTTTTCTCTGTGTGGTTTGAGATTGAGGAAAAGTCGAGAAAAGCTGAGGAAAAGTTGTAATAATACAGAGCTACCTTTACCATCAATAAAGTTGATAATTAAATTACAGGACTTTTGGTGGTTCAATGAATTTTTCCCCTCCTTTAAGTATTTTCTTTGTCCTGGGAAATCTATGTCCATTACAGTCGAGTCCTTAAGACAAAAAATTGTTTAAGCCATTTTGTATCCACATCTGTTGTGCCCATCAAAAGAGGTATGCTCATCTGACATCGCGCCACAAATTCAGAAGCGCGCAGTTCAAAATCACTGCAGGCAAGATGGCCGACAAAAGCAGAAAACGTATTCTCTTTGCAAAAAAAATTGGGTTGTTTTATGCTTTCCTGCAGAGGGCAGCCCAATGTTTTCTGCTAAGAGTATACGTTTTCTGCTTTCGTCGACCATCTTGCCTGCAGTGATTTTGAACTGCGCGCTACTGACTCTGTGGCGCGAAGTCAGAGAGCATACCTCTTTATAATCTATAACCTTGGGTTTGACTGGACAAAATGCAACGTTGTCAGATTGCAAACCACGCCACTGGTTTTGATTTAAGAAATGTCAATACTTCCGACCTCATATTTGATTTTTCCTGGGATTCATTTTGCACAAACTTCATTGCTCTTTCCAATGCCCCTGGGAAGCGGCTTTTATAGAAATGCACTTCCGAAATCGAACCGCAGAAACGAGATTTGATTTTAAACGCTATGAGCTTGACCTTGAACCAGAAAGTGTTATCTGATGACCCATTTCAAAAAATACGTGTAATAGTCCCATTTGGCAACATCATCCATGTCTCCGAGCTCGAGAACTGTTTTCCAGATTGGTCGAACTATCATGTCGCTGCCGCATCAAAATATGGAAGGGATGGTGTGACTACCTTTCAAACTTCTGTCAGATGCCGCGTCAATTGGACCAATTATAATAATCGAGTCGGTTTCCTAAATATATCTTCCCGCAGAGCATGTCTGCTCCTATGAAAAATCCAAGCTGATTCCTTTAGGCCTATTGTACAAGCTCAAATGGATTTGATCAAACTGCAGAGTTGCAACCCTGACATTTCTAAAATTCAAACAAAACCTTGACCAAAATACCCCCAAAACGGGTTTATTGCAAAAAGTAAACAAGAGTCGCAATTGCATTGAGAGCCAGCGTGGTCAATGCTGGTAAGAGCCGGCTTCTGATTGGCTGGAAATCTAGGGAAATCGAGGGTCCAAAGTATTTTTGGCCTCATGGAAATTAACACAGGGTTTTCGTTCCGGGACGCTTATCTCGAAACCTGTGCAAAATTGTCTCTAAACGATTAATGCGAGTCGATTTAATAGAATTTTCCGGACAAATTGATAGGTCACAAGTACCAGTATATTGCAAATTCGAGAAGACTGTCTCAGTTGAAAAGTACACATAATAGTGAATTACTCAAACACACGCCAAGCATGTAAACACACTATTGTGCGTACTTTTCAACTGAGACAGTCTTTTCGAATTTGCAATAAACCAATACTGGGAGAATGATAAAGTAACGAAACCTGTATCCATGTCCATGCGGGGGGGAAAAAACCGGCGATGTAATCTCTCAGTAAGAGTTAAGTAACACAACTTTGGACTTGCATTCTAACTATGCGAACTGTTTTTGACTGCTCACCCGAGATAAGCAAGATTTTCAATGAAGTCTGGTTGAAGCTCCAAAATTGACGTAATCAAAAAACCGAGATAAACTTTGAATACGTCAACTCACTGCAATCTTGAAATGAAAAGAAAAAAGAAAAAAAAATGAATTTTGAATATTGAAGTGACGTCAGCCAGTGGCGAAACGTTCAATTTTGTGACTGTGATTTTTCTTCATTTAACTCTAAGTAAAATAATCGGCACTCGAGGAAGCAATTTTGCTGCCATGAAATCGATTATTTTACATAGATTTAAATGGAGTGAAACCCAGCAGCGGCTCGTGCAATGTGGCAACAATGGATTTCCTCCATTTAAAACTGTGTAAAATAATCGATTACTTGGTGAGGCGTAGCGCCTCACCTAGTATCGATCTTTTTGCATACGTTTAAATGGTAAAAGTGCACGGTTGCCAGATTGCACGAGCCGCCACTGGTGAAACCACGGTTGCCAAATGCACGTTTCACCATTGGCGTCAGCTCATGACCGCAATAATCACTGCTAGACAATCTACTGATTACGTGTTTCGGCGTAAATGGTCGTAAAACTTTTATCTGCGTCCATTGTCCCCAGCTTTGTTGCCAAAGGTACATACGGGTATCATAAACAGTGGCGTGGCGTGCAGTGTGGCAACGTCGCTTTTTACCCATTCAAACCCTTGCTATATGTCGAATTCGAAGGTTTCCTCTCTGATCCCCAAAGGCTCCAATATTTTTCACGATGTTTTATTGGATCAAATGCAAATCTATCAGATTGAATACATTCGCTATACCTTCGGAAACCATTTGAAACCATCGGAATTAAAATTAAATATGCGGATAAATTTAACTGAGAAAGGCAACCGTGGTTTCTGATGATGGAGTAGAGGCGTGCTGTCTTGACATGCGACATGCGACGCTACCGTAGCAAGGCACCGTTGCCGGATTTCGTAGAAAATCCTTCAAAATTTGTATCACTTTACAGTGCAGTTTGAAAAATTGCTGTGGACAATGTGGCAACCATGACTCTATGGTACCGCCCAAGACATTGAGCGCAGAATAAATATTTATGCATCTGTCATTTGACTTCAAAGTTGCATATGATTGCATTCTTCAGACCAGCTTTCAGTTTAATAGGTCCGATGAAAATACAATGATTTATTACTAAACAGGGTGCCAAGAAACTAATACCCATATAATTAACTTCGGATAAGTACATATATTTTTAGGATTCAACCAATTTAATTATTCGATATATGTGAGCATGCGTGTCTCCCGAAGATATCGCATAACACAGTCACTCTAATAAAAATGACCGCATCCATATTGATATCATATCGATACAGTAATTTTGTAATAAAGGTTTTATTTTGGTTTCATAGCTATAATGATGAAAATCAATATCTATAAATATCGTTAGGAATATCTCGGGGGGGGGGGGGGGGCGTGATAGTGTTACTACAAGCATGACTCTGTGTGAATCGTATTCTTTTCCCACCTAAGAAATAGAAAGAAGGGTCCCCTCGTAGATGTAATGATGAATTCACGGTCAAAAGAGCCGTTCTGAACCATATTCCGAAGATAAAAGTTAAAGGATGCCCAGACCTTTTGCTTTTTCGCAGGATTCAGACTGCCTCTGGAAGTATTGATGTGACATAGTTGTAAAGGTCGTTAATATCTGTTCATATGCGTCTGCATCGTTTTAGGCTTTCTTTAAAACTGAAGGCGCATCCATAGAGGACAGACTAACTGGTCAAATTGAGGGCGGAGCACGTATTTGATTCAGTGTTTGAATGGGCTGTGAAAGATGGCAAATAGTTAACTATCCGTACGCGACTGATCTGTTTTAGTCTACCTTAAAAAATGAAGGCGCACCCATAAATTTAAGCTGCACGATTTCCCGATCGAATTGCGGATAATCTTCCGGTGGGAGTTTTTGAATCAGATACCAAGATGAGGTGTGGTCTGTGCGTCGACATTACGTCGTCAGGTCGTCACCGTATGACCCATATCAGATCGGAACCTGCGTGGTCCGGGCTTTGAAAAAGCTGGTCTGTTATAAGAGGTAGTCCAAATTTCTCTCTAATTCTCATTCAAGTTTCTTTTTATCTTTTCTCTCATTTTTTCCCATTTTATTCCTCTCGCTGCCCGGCCGGCCCAAATTGGGCCGCTCTCCACTACCCCCCCCCCCCCCCCTCCCGGTTTCCATAGGCCTTTGCTTTTGTTGCCTCGCCAATACTGGCGTTTCCAAGCCGCTATACTGCATTGAAGACTTTATAGTTTAAGGCAGACTTGGGCAAAACTGAGCCGAAAAAACTATAAGTAGTCGAAATGCAACTTATAAATCGTTGAATCAGTCCGGGCAAAATAACGACTAACCTATGTTAGTAGATCGTTGGATCGATTCGAAAATTTGGTTTTTCATCGACTTACAAGTTCCGGCTTTGCTTTGTTCAGAGAGGATTAAGATAGCCCTCTTTCCGCCTAGCAAAGAAGATTATAGAATTACGGGTCATTTTTACTCCTCATTTTTGAATGTTTCTAGGGCTAATATAGCATTAGGTTCATTAGAAACTTTTACCAGTGATCAACAAAAATCCAAAGTGCAGCTTTTCTTAAAAAAAAAAAAAAAAAAAAAAAAAAGAAGGTTATTCTTTCTTTACGAATACAAAAATAATACAACTCTCAATTCTTTTAGAACATCAAATCAGGGTTTGCTAGGGGTCATTTCACGAGAGTTCGCCGGTGACAGATCGTCTTGTTTACTGCATGGGCGAGTTTTTGTTTTTGCAAAGACTTTTAATACCATCTTATTTTGAGTACTTATGTATAGTATTAGAAGTCTCTGTGTTTTTAAGCGCTAATTTCGATGCGGGAGTGTACCAACGTTGCAGGAAACCTGAACTTTTATCTGCCATCTTTCGTGAAATGACCCCTATGAATTTCATGATTGAGCTCAACTTTACCTTTTGTTTCACCGCTAGAACGGAGCCATCCCAAAAGTTAGCTGCTCCAACTTTGAAGTCACCAGGATGCAGCCAAACTATGACCGGCCACAAATCAGTCGGCTGCTTTCCTGCAAAAAAGAAAGGAAATGGAAAACAACTTGTTAGTGCGCGCAAACCTATGTGAAGTAAAATTAATCCACGTTTGATTACATATTAACGGGGGACTTTGTATGCAACAACTTTATTCGCGTTCTTATTTATGTTTGGTTCGAGGCACTTGATACCAGTGGCGTGGCGTGCAATTTGGCAAAATTGCAGTCTGTCCATTTAAACCCATGAAAAAGATCGAACTATTGGGTGTTCGGTGAACACCTTTGCATTCAATCTTTTACATGGATTTAAATGGACACAATACAACGTTTCCAAATTACAAGCTACGCCACTGCTTGATACACAATCTAACGGCCGGACATATACTTACTTATAAGTACTTAGTTACACAATATCCCTTGTTAGGGTCTACAGTACGCAACGCACACGATATCATATTTAACATAAGTTTCAGGCAGAACTGTGCCGGTGGGGGGTTGGCCTAGGGGGGTACTTTCCGGGGGCGGCAATATCGAGTCGAACAAGTTCAAAAAAGAGGGGATCGTCAAATTTAAAACGTTTTCTTCGAAAGCAACAACATCAGGGTAAAGAAGCAAAAGAAAAAATGCATCAAAATAAATTTGATGCGTGGCGATTTGTGGAGAGCGGCAAAATCGCCATCTTCTCCCCTTTACGGAAACGCCGCGGTAGGGATCTAGGGTCCAATCACGTTGAACATCTACTTAGTTCAAGCGATGAGCATCAGTTAACTTCAAATCAAGCTTGAGCCACACTAGAGCTTGACTTGAGGGTCATCGATGCCTTTTGGTGAGCAAAGAGTGAGGTTATGCTATAGTTCAAGCCAAGTTCGACTTTTTGCCAACTTGATCAGGCCCCTGGTATCAGGATGGTTGCATACTGCATAACAACTGGAGGCCGATTCTTGACATTCCCGACTTTAGAATAGAAGGGACAAGAATAAAAAATGGCGATTGGTGCAGAAGACAAGTCACGTGGTTGCCGAGTCTCAGCGTGGATAGGGGGGAGAAGTGAGGTGTCTCGGGTTCTCCCTCCCCCCTCTTCTCAAAAAAATGTCTGGCTGCCCCACTGCCAAGTCTAACCAAAATACGAACTTTTTCTGGTCTGTTATAAGATGATGCTGAAGACTAATGAAGACCAATTAGGAAAATACCATATTTCGATAAGGCTATAGAGTCCATATATGTAGAAAGTTAAGACAAGTGAAACCATAGGTTCCGCCATTGGATGCGATTTTGCACATTTGTTTACATTCTGAAGGCTGTTGTTGTGTTTTGGTCCACTTCAAAGATTACAGTGCCGCAGAGTTGCTAACAGTGTAATATTTCACTGCTTTTGTTGATCGACATGTATTTACGATTTTAAAGATTCTTTTGAGAATTATAGGCATTATTGAGGTGCATCATGATTAAATTTAACACCCTCGTCTACAATTAACTCTTTTATCCAAAAAATACCGTTGGACCCCTTCGTTTGTAAACAAGAGTTTGTGAACAAATGTGCAAATCGCATCCAATGGCGGCGCACTATGGTCTACGATGGGTATCTAGCTAGACAAAAGTCGATTTTTGGAGGTCGGAAAAACGGAAATCTGACAACGTAGTGTGATTCCCCATATCTTAGTGCATCTGTATCTCAAATTTTTCCGACCGATCATGTTTGGTAAGGTTGCAACATGCGTTTAAAGCAACGCGCACAAGATGGGTTTGTATACTTTTAGGTAATATTGGTTTTTAGCCATTGCAATCCCCAGACAAAAAGTACGATTTTTACTTAGTTACTTTATTTTTTGTTCAAAATTAGAAATTGTTGATCCTTCCTGATGATAAGGCGAATACATTCATCTATATATATTTCATTTAAGTCAATGTTTTGGAGTTTTTAGAGACTGTATAAGGTCGGTACCAATTTTACTCAAAATTGACGAGAATTTTAGGCTTTAAGGCCACCTACGTTTTTTGGCCCACGGATGCCCACGTTTAGAGTGGCAAGGAAATGTTCCTAAGACCTCTGGGAACACGTTTTTCAATATGCGAATGTCGTCTTTTGTCGTCTTTACAAGTTATGAATTTTTTTCTTTTGAAAACTGAGCGGATAATGGGGAATTTTGCCGTTGACGTGGACGAACAATCTTCAATCATCAAAACAGTAAAAAACTAATA
Organism: Trialeurodes vaporariorum; assembly: GCA_011764245.1. Lineage (NCBI taxonomy): Eukaryota > Metazoa > Arthropoda > Insecta > Hemiptera > Aleyrodidae > Trialeurodes > Trialeurodes vaporariorum. The sequence goes on along the minus strand of VMOF01000024.1, from coordinate 17,659,216 downwards.
ACTGTGAAAACCTTTTGGAACTCGTAAAATTTTACACTACATAGATTCTCTGTAATCTTGAAACTTCCAACTCAAGAAAAATATTGAGCGGGGAACACAACCCCCCCTTTCCCCCACTGCCATCAACTAGCTGAACCCTCCACATTAAAATATTGGCATCTTATACAGGGGTGGGCAAAAGTAACGCACAACCTCCCTCAAAATTTTTCCTGATTCATATTTTGAGAATCGGTTTCTGCCAATATTTATTATTCAGGGGGCTAATCTGTTGGGCTATGAAGGGTGCCCCCCTCATTTTAGGGGGTGTGGGATGGGGTCACGGGGTCAGGGGGGGCTAAATCGAATATTTCAAACAGGGACCCCATGTTGTTTCGCATACTTAGAAAGAACATAAAATTCTAAGCATTTTGGCACGAACCAAAGTTCGATACCTTTTGTCGTATTCGATATATCGAAGTTCAAATTTCGATATCCACCCATTTTCCAAAAGTCGTTGCTCCCCTTTAAATGGACCAAATTTAATAAACTTTGGGTGCAAAATGTTCTACTAAACAAGCACTGTAAGGAAAAAAATACGACAGTTCCCAAAAATTCGCCCCTACTTAATTTCTGGGCCCTCAAAATTTCTTCGATTTTTCAAAAAATTGGAATACCCGATTTTTTTTTCAAAAAACGGTAAAAATGGAGGATAACGGTCTGATAATCACATGTTCTATTGCACTGACGGCTGAAAAACCAGAAAAATAACCAATTGCCAATTTTCACCACCGCAACTGCATTAGGGGACTTTTGTCTAGCTAGCTGGCTCGCGTAGACCATAGTGCGGCGTCCGTAGAGCCTAAAACTCGTTATCCAATCAGAGTTTGACTCATGGGCAGATCTAGCAATTTGGCAACCATGCTCTTTTTCCATTTGAACGTATGAGAAACAATCGATTCTTGAGGGGGCCATGGCCCTTCTGCTAATCGATTGTTTTCGTACATTCAAATGGGAATAATACACAGTTGCCAGATTGCTGGATCCTCCTTTGGGTTGACTACCCTCTTGTAATAACTCTCTACATATAGATAGGGACTCTAGATATTAGATAAGGCTTTCGCAAACTCGCGACTCGTCTCCACCAATCACCGTTTTTCATTCTTATCCTGCCTATTCAAAAGTCGAGAATTTCATGAGACTGTTATGTCATAAAAATCCTCAGGATGATTGATTGGGTCACAGGTCAGTTGTTGAGAGGCTGTGTCCCACACCCAAAACTAAGTCACTATGGATTATGCTAATACCCTCGAATTGATCGGCACCCTTCTTTGAGCTTATTATATGGATGTGAGTTGTTTATTATCATATTTGCATTCCCGCCTTGCATGCACATAGGATTCAGCGCATTTTGCAGTTTGTTGCAATGCAGTTTTTTCTACCCCATTCCATTCCTCTGCACTTTCCTTTTCTTCTCCGCGAGGGTTGATCAATTCGGAACACGCCCGCCGAGAGTGTGCTATGAGGAGGTCAGATGAGTGATTTTCCTCTTCGTGAAGAAACGATAGCGCGGTTTGAGTATAGGCCGGACCGTGACCGCTAAATGTTGGTGAATAGCGTTTTGATATTTAATTAAAAAAAAAAAAAAAAAAAAAAGTCGAGCAAATATTCTTATTATTCTAGGTAAGAGGAGAAATTAGTCAGCAAGTATTGATTTGCGAACACTAGCCAGAGTAATTGGTGTCGGCCGCGGCTGGACTAGTTATCATAGTTTTATAATCTGATTGTAGGCCATGATCACGCTTTGTAATTATAACTCGTTTGTGATAAATCAAGCTTGCACCCTTCTCTAACCCCCCCCCCCCCCCCCCCCGCGCCCCGGACTCTCAAGTACCCATGACTTGGCTGAGACCGGGAGGGAGCTTCTGCCATACCGCTCGCGCTCCTCGTCTTCCCTCGCTAGGGAAACATATTCTTGATCGGGTAACCCCCCCCCCCCCTCCCCCACCCCCCCCCCCCCTCCCCCACCCTCCCCCCCGACCCTCATTCTCCTCAACCTCGCCCGGCCACCACCTTCCTCTGCTACCCTGCGGATTGTGGTTTGTGTAGGTAAGAGAGCGGACCGACTTCAGACACGCCAGAAAAATGTTTGATAGAAATCACCCCCGCCCTTCACGGTGCCGCATTCCTCTTCGATAAAAGCTCACAACTTCTCGTGTAAAATTAGTGTTGAATGGTCGAGTTTCCTGGAACCTCTCTCTCTCTTGCTTGGACCGTAAAATCGACATTCCTCTTCCGTCGTAAGGTTACCGCTCCGAATTCGATTTTCTCATGCCGCGCGTTTAAGAAAGTGCCCTTGCTTTGCATATTGCATAACCAAGCAACTCGGGCTATAGGTGGAAAGAAAAGGAGAAAAACACACAGAGAAAGAGGGAGAGAGAGAGAGAACGGTTTCCTTGATGATGTCATCATAAGCGTCGGTAGACGCAGACGGCAAGTCAGGTAACCCCACCCTACTACCACCCTCTCTACGACCTGACAAGTCTGCGCTGCGTAAACGCTTATAATTACAGAAATTATTTCATTCCCCCAAACCGTGCCTTGATATGATCCTGTAGCGAAAAAACTACGCAACCAAACTCATCAAACTTGGTCTTATTTTAACCAGCGTGTTCTGTGCTCGTGCCTTTTTTTTAATTGAACGCAATCCGTCTAATATTTATTGAGAAATGATAAAAAAACTGAATTTCTTATTATAACGGCTATTTCAAACTACGCGGTAACTCTACTCTCATTGGCTACTGCCTTTTAGTGTTTGAGATCGCCGCGAGAATCGACGCTTCATCGTCAGTCAACAACAACTGCACATCATTTCAAAACAAAAACATTTCACCCTGCTTTGACACTTTTGAAATAAACTCGTTACAAATACATGAGTGATACAAGTGATTATTGTTTCAATTGCAACGGAGGCCGTGAATTACGAAATTTGTCCTCCTCAGTTCTTCTTTTTAAATAAATGTACCAAACATCTTTTCTAGTTATTTCTTTTGTGTGCTTCTAATTTGCTGTATGCACGCGTATAGTAAAGGTTGGTTTGCTCTCACAGTTAGGTACTTTTGCATATTCATTTACTTAATAACTATTCTAGCTCTGAAGCTGAAAGTATTCGAATTTGGGCATAACCGCGGAGCTTCATTTTCCACTTCATTGCTTGCAAATGCAACAGCTGAGTACCTACCGTAATACTGTTGATCACTGGAGGGAGAGTCGTTTCTGATGTGTTTACAGTACCTTTGTGATTTTAGCACAGAATTATACAATGTATTATTCTGTGATTTTAGTATAATTATTCATAAGCAAGTAGTGACAAAAGTTCTTTGCTGTGTACTTGTAGAGTTTACAACTGATATGTTTATTTGATGAGAACTGGTAGTGACAGTACCTTATTTCCCTGAAGTTACAGAATTGAGCTATAGCGGATCTGCCAGCGGCAGAGTAGCCAGTGGCGGATCGGCCAGAGGCGGACCGGCCAGCGGTGGATTACCCATTGGCGGATCGGCCAGTGGCGAATCGCCCAGAGGCGGACCGGCCAGCGGCGGACCGGCCAGTGGCGGACCGGCCATCGGCGGACCGGCCAGTGGCGGATCGGCCAGTGGCGGATCGGCCAGTGGCGGATCGGCCAGTGGCGGATCGGCCACCGGCGGACTACCCAGTGGCGGATCGGCCAGCGGCGGACCGGCCAGTGGCGGATCGGCCAGCGGCGGCCTAGCCAGTGGCGGATCGGCCAGCGGCGGATTACCCTGTGGCGGATCGGCCAGTGGCGAATCGCCCAGTGGCGGATCGGCCACCGGCGGACTACCCAGTGGCGGATCGGCCAGCGGCGGACCGGCCAGTGGCGGATTACCCATTGGCGGATCGGCCAGTGGCGAATCGCCCAGAGGCGGACTGGCCAGCGGCGGACCGGCCAGTGGCGGATCGGCCAGCGGCGGATTACCCAGTGGCGGATTGGCCAGCGGCGGACCGGCCAGCGGCGGACCGGCCAGTGGCGGATCGGCCAGAGGCGGACCGGCCAGTGACGGATCGGCCAGCGGCGGATTACCCAGTGGCGGATCGGCCAGTGGCGAATCGCCCAGTGGCGGATCGGCCACCGGCGGACTACCCAGTGGCGGATCGGCCAGAGGCGGACCGGCCAGCGGCGGATCGGCCAGTGGCGAATCGCCCAGAGGCGGACCGGCCAGTGGCGGATCGGCCACCGGCGGACTACCCAGTGGCGGATCGGCCAGCGGCGGACCGGCCAGTGGCGGATTGGCCAGTGGCGGCCTAGTCAGTGGCGGATCGGCCAGCGGCGGACCGGCGAGAGGTGGATCGGCCATCGGCGGACTACCCAGTGGCGGATCGGCCAGCGGCGGACCGGCCAGTGGCGGATCGGCCAGTGGCGAACCAGCCAGTGGCGAATTGGTCAGCGGCGGACTAGCCAGTGGCGGATCGGCCAGCGGCGAGACGGCCAGTGGAAACGGAACTGTAGGTTAGCATATGGATCAGGGAAAAGAAAGGGAAATGAGACTGTTGTCCCTATCGTAAAATGAGCACTCGAGAGTCTATGTGAATGTTGTCCGGAAACTATTCATAACTGCTGACTAGTCAGCTGATGGATAACAACTGTAGCTTTTATTTGTGGAATGAGAAACTGGAATTTTGCAAGCTAAAACCAGAGTATATCCCATCAAAAACCTTTCCAGGTGCAAGCAGACGGCATCAGGTAATTATGTCTGTCACAAAAAGCCGTTCCAATGCATCCACTCAAAGATATGATATGATGGGAACGGCAAGTCTCCTCCAAAAGGGCATCCAGCAGGGCAAATGTTAATCATTTTTCAAAATCAACACTATCCATCTGCGGCGAATTTAGTGAAGGAAAAACTTTGAGGGATGTATTTCTTTATTTTTTATTTTCAAACGTAAAAACTTGCCGCCGTTCATCGCCTTAAAAAAAAAAATATTAATTATTATTGTTTTTTTTTTTTAAGGCGATGAACGGCGGCAAGTTTTTGCGTTTGAAAATAAAAAATAAAGAAATACATCCCTCAAAGTTTTTCCTTCACTAAATTCGCCGCAGATGGATAGTGTTGATTTTGAAAAATGATTAACATTTGCCCTGCTGGATGCCCTTTTGGAGGAGACTTGCCGTTCCCATCATATCATATCTTTGAGTGGATGCATTGGAACGGCTTTTTGTGACAGACATAATTACCTGATGCCGTCTGCTTGCACCTGGAAAGGTTTTTGATGGGATTAAGGTCTACGCAAATTAAAAGCTCCGTTAGTTATTACTAAGTCAATCAGGCGACGCTGATTACTTACGATCGAATCGAGGAAGCTAATCGAGTCCAAGGTGAATTTATAAAAGGTGGGAGAAATTCTATACCGGCATGACGTCACGAAAGTTATGAGCCGCTTTGCGTTAGAGCCCCTGTATACGGTTTTATTGCGAAGTCAACGGTTAGTCAACAACCACAACAATGATAGTATACTCTGCAACAATGCACTCATCGGTCGCAATCGGTTGTGGTAAAATTCGTGTAGCGTTCCAAACTATCTCACTCACTCTCCCGTGACCCTCATGTACAACCATCTCTTTCTAGTTTCGAAATTCGTATACAGAGTCTTGTTTTACGACATATTATGATCAAAATCCCATTAAAATGCCTCTAGGAATTCATTTCAGCCAAAATATTTAACGAAAGATGTCACCATGTGCGATTTTTGAAATTAGAGTGAGTTGGTAGTACATAGGGGTCACGTGAGAGCGAGAGAGACAAACTGTCTTTGTTTGGAACGCTCATCACCCGCAGTCGCCATTACTAAAACCTTCTATGTGTAGAGAATGAACACAATTAAAATTACAGGCGCCGCCATCGGATGCGAATTTGCACACTTGTTTACATTCTGAGAACCATCGGTCCAAGGCAAATTTTACTGTGCCGTAGATTTTCTAACAGAATAATAATCAGTGGTGGCACGTGCAATCTGGCAACGTTGCAATTGGTACATCTGAAATCATAAAAAGGTCTAAATGTTGGGCGCGCACTCTGTTCAGTGCGTACTTCCTCGAATCTATATACTTTGGATGGGTTGAAATGGACGAAATGCAACGTCAGATTGCACGCGCCACCACTGGTAATAATTCATTGCCTTTGCTGATCGACATCTTTTTACGCTTTTAGAGATTCTTTTGTGCATTTATGGATATTTTTTTCTTTGAGATGCATTATGATTAAAATTATCAGCTTCATCGAAATATACCGTCTTTTATCTTATAATAACACCGTTTAACCTTTGGTGAGAATGTAAACAAATGTGCAAATCGCATCTATGGTGGCGGTGCACACTTCACAGCAGTGGCATATCGGGCGATTTGGCAATTCGCCCTTTCAAACCCGTGAAAAAGGTCGAGCAATTATAGGTGCTCGGTAAACACCTTCGCATTCGACCTTTTACACAGGTTTAAACGGACACAGTACATCGCTGACAAGTTGCACGCTACGTCACTGGTGCACAGTAGAGCACAGTTATGGCTGTCCACAAAAATATGAAAAAATTGCCATGAATCGCTATATTGGTATATCATGCACCACCATGAATGTCATGAAGTCCAACATTTAAATTTTAAACAAAAATGTAGTTTTAAACATAAAAAACTGGCCGATGATCGTTTTAAGTTGGTGGATGGGATGGGAGTTTGATCACAAAAAAGAGTTCTGATGAATTCTGACATCAATCGTGCATAGTTTTTCAATATAAAGCTCAAAGGACGAGGGAGCGTTTCACCTAGCTCATACTAAATACCTCTACCACACCAAAAGCATTTGTGTTTTGCCATTCGCGATTTTGTTGTTCGCTCTCGCGAGATTTCCACACGAAACGTAACCCACACGAGAGGTGAGTGATAACTGTATAATTAAAAGTCCGAGACCCTCCAACAGGTCATGCCTTGGTGTAGCCTAGTTCAGTGGCAGCTCTTGAATTGCGATGAATTGAACGGGTTTCTGCAGAAAGGTACCAGATTCTACTTATTTCTCATGCAGATAGTTCCTTCCTGTACGAAGGCGTCCGATTGATATCTCTTCAGCATAAACTGATAGGAAGGCATTGCTTTTTAACCTCTTATGGGCCAGGCCCGAGTACACTCGTTTTTCTCCTCTAGTCTATTGTTTCAGTCTTCATATGGTTTCGACGGGCAGGGCGCCTTCAATTCATCATATAGGCAACTCCAACTCCTCCGAGTACGAACAGTTAACTACCTTCCCTTCATAAACAGAAGAGTGAACTAACCTGGTCCTTAGAGGGTTAAGATGAACCTACCATTAATCGATACTTTCCCTGGTAAAAGAGTTCTAAGAAGTTCTATGACCGAAATTCCAAGGGCCGTTATTTCCATGAAATTACATGAAAAATTGTGTGAAATTGATAAATAGCAGTTTCAATCTCGTAAAATTTCGCATACTATTTTAAGTTTTTGTCATTCTTGTATTTTTCACCTCCTCTTCATCCTTTTTCCTTATCGTTTCACTCGCTTTTATCAATGGGGCTCTTGCAAACTTTTGCTATTAGAGATTAAAGAGTTGATTCTTGCGAAAAACCTGTAAAAATGACGATGAGTTCACTAAAAAATCACAAAATTATTCACTCTCAGAATCTGGCTTAATGGTGGCGAGACGCAGACATATCTCCGTTTCCATAGAGAAAGTGACTATATAGACAGGAATCTCTCATGATACCTGCGTTGAGCCGCCATTTTGCTGTTAAAGCAGTTATGTGAGTTTATTACTGAATTTTAGACTTTCTTAGTTTGATTTTAGTGATTTGCGCTGGTTTTTACACCAGATTGTATTCATTTGCTCACAGCAATAGTTTGCAAGAGCCCCATTCAGCAGACATACTCACAAAAACCAAAGGCGGATAACTGAATTGATCTTTCTCTCTCTCTCTCTCTCTTTTATTGTAGACACATTTGTGTCAGAAAAGGACGAAAATGCTAGGGCAAAAGGGTAAATGCCCAAATGCGCAAATCCTAAAAGCGCAAATCCCCAAATGCGCAAAATACTCTTTTGCGCATATGGGTATGTTCTGGGCAAGGCAAATTTGCGTAAATGGGTGCATTTTACTGAGGACACTTTCAGTCACAATGCTATTAAAAATAATGTTTGATTTGGCAACCATGCTAACTCTAGTGAGTAAATGTGGAATGCAAAATCGGAGAATTTTAGTTACATGGACACGTTAGAAAAATTTTTGCTTCATCTCATCCAAACATTCACTCCTTCATCGCTGTTCTGCAAGCAGAAACTTATATCAAGCTAAAGTCTGCCTTTAACTCATATATGCCCAACTTTATTTGAACATGTTGGGTGTTTTCTGGTGTTTTTCTCAAAAAACACCATCTTAGAGTTAAAAAAAAAAAATTATGAGAATTGTGAAATTTTCTGGTCCAGCTAAATTATAGGTGCTGAAAGATCACAACATTGAGTTTTGAGTCAAATTGGAATAAATTTACTGTAATTTGGTCCAAAAAAACCATTATATGTTGGTCGTTAACGACCCAATGGGCATATATGGGTCAAACCGCCAAAATCAAATTCCAAGGAAGAGAGCAAATTTAAGCAACTACTTTCTTCGCACTCTCAGCTGTTAAGCAATCAACTCAAGCTCGAAAGTTGTCTGAAAGAAGTGTGTTGCAAATATACAGCGTTGCCAGTGCATTAGGTAAGAATTAGCAATTTAATTATCTTTGCGGTTTTGGGTCACATCTTTTACATTAGCATTTGCGCTTTTAGGCATATTTCTCGAGATCCTTTTTGCGCTTTTGGAACATCGTTTTTGCGCTTTTGGGTTCTAGTTTTCGGATTTTTGCGCTTATGGGTGCTGTCCGGCAAAAGTTACGTAATGGACCCCTCTTCCTCTATCATTTTCTAACACGTACAATGTACTACAACTTTCAAAAGAAAGTATCCAGGTGTACAAAGGGAATAACAAAATCTCGTCAAAAGTAGGGCTTGAGGTAGAGCTCGTTTCAGAAGAGTAGGCGTACCTACACCATAATCTTTGGCAAATCAACTGTCATTCCTTCAAATCAAAAGAAAACTTGACTCTGACTTTGAACTGTTGATTTTAAAACGTTTTTCTGAATGAAAAAGAAACGCTCAGGATCATTTTCATTAATTCTCATTTTTGTAACATGAGAAATAATTATGACAAATTCCAAAGATTATCCGTCTATAGGTACGTCTACTTTTCTGAAACGACCTCTATATGTGAGGCGAGAATTTTAAAGCGACGTTCACGCAAGGTCAGAAAATGGCAATAAATATTCTGATGAAGGTCGATGTCGAAGGAGCAGTAGCACGAGGTGAATAGACTTTTCTGCAGGGGTGAAGGGAGTTGAACTTTTCAAAAGTTTTGATTTTATTTATTTTACCTTCTATTGGATCGGGGTCAACTCCTCGGCCGAGGTTCGCGGCAATTAAACCTCGTCGCATGCGATCCGCGGCTCATTAAAATTCACGCGTTACGCAATTGCGTTTTTTTTAGTGGGGCGGCTCGTGGGTTCGTGGCTGGGCACACGACATGCACTCGGCCATTCGGAAAATCTACCTGTTCTTTCTCGCTTTTCCATACCATCCCTCCCTTTTTCTCACACCCAGCCGGGCCGCGCGATTGAGTAATGGTGTTACGTTTGATTTTTCTTTCCTTTGGCTTATATATCACCAACAGATTTTCCATTTTCATGTCTTGAGATATCGCGGATTGTTTTAACCCATATATACCCAACTTTTTTTGAGCATGTTGGGTGTTTTTTGGTGTTTTTCTCAAAAAACACCAACTTAGAGTTAAAAAAAATTTAAATTTAAAAATTGTGAAATTTTCTGGTCGAGCTAAATTATAGGTGCTGAAGGGTCACAACATTGATTTTTGAGTTAAATTGGCCTAAATTTACTGTAATTTGGTATTAAAAAAAAAAATAAAAAAAAATTAAAAAAATTAGTGGGTCGTTAACGACCCAATGGGCATATATGGGTTTTAAGATAAATCGAGGAACCCTGGGAATAATAATCAGTTAGCATGAGATTTGAAAGCTGACACCAACATGACATCGGCATGACGTCAACATGGCGGATTTGAAATCTGACGTCATTCTGATGTAATGTTGACGTCATGCTTATGTCATGTTGACCTCGTACTGATATCATGTTGATGCCAGGTTTCAAATCTCATACTAGCTGATTATTTTAACAAAAGGTAGGTAATTACAGAAATATGTAATCGACCTCAAGGAGCGCTATGATGCGGAATACACTTGTCTCGTAAAGTCAGAAGTTCAGAGGTACAGCGAACCACTGGCGCAACCAGGATCTCTTCCCTCTCTCTCATTTTCCATTTGAATGTACAAGTAGGAGAGGGACAAAAAGAGGGGGTTTTATCCCGTTGTACATCCTTGTCTAACATACGTTTTTTAATGGAGAAAAGAGAGAGACGAAGAAACTCTCGGTGCGCTCCTGCAGCGAGCAATTAGGCAATATATCTTGTCCATTGAAGTCAACGCAAAAGTTTGATAGTTAGAGGGTTTTCGCCACACACTCAATAATAATTCAACCCACTTTGAGGGTTTTAATAGACAAAAACCAATGTCACCAGATTGCACGCTTCACCACTGCGGACGTTAAAAGGTTAGTGATAGTGACGTCATTTGGTTCACAGACCTGCTCATCCAATCAGAGATCATAAACCGAAGTATAATTAGGGACCAAAAGAATATCCGACAAATCCTGATTTTTTTTTTTTTTCGTGGGTATATATGTTGTCTGTAACGTAAACACTAATCACCGCATATATAAACCAAAGTAATATTGAAGACCAATGAATTCATCACATTGACACTTATCCGTGCTCCCAAGTTTGTATTGCACACAAACCGATGGGAAAATTCAGGAGTCATATTCGTTTTTCGTTTGTTTTTTGTTTGTTTTTTGTTTTTGTCCCTGACTGTGCATCACCGATCAACAGGAGTCCCTGTTTACATATCGACTTCGTAATCTCATAAATGATCAATGGAATCTCTTCAGACAATCAAATTGGATCCTCAAAGTAATCCCCATTAGCAAGAATTTGATGATTGGTGCGCAACATAGGTACATCATTTTCAAGAAATTGCAAATTATTTAACGGACGTTTGATGTTTAGGTAAACTTTCAAAATGTTTTGTATATTGTTGGGAAGTGAATTTGTGTTCAAATTTATTATAATTCCTGCCAACATCGATGATCATCCAAAGTTAAGGCCTAGGTACACGCTCAAACTGTTTGATCAAACAAAGCAATCATTGAGCCTAGAAATTTACCACAGACAACGGCAGACCAACTGTTGCACGTTGAAGCCGAAAAAATCCCACCGACGTTTGTCAACAAAAGCGGACGTTAATAATTGACGGCTTCAAATGATCCTTTTCAAATAACTCCGTCAAACATCAGTTCATCATCAACAATCCGAAAACAACGTCTACTGCAGAGATAAATAGAGACCTTGTACATCCCATGCTTCCCACGTTAAAAAAGTAAGACAAGTCGGATGCTTCAATGGGGCTCTCGCAAACTTTTGCTGTGACCAAACGAATAGTCCAATCTGGTGTCAAAATCAGCGAAAATCACGAAAATCACACTGAGTTAGTCAAAAATTCAGTAATAAACTCGTATAACTGCTATAGCGGCAAGTTTGTAAGGACGGTTCAACGCAGGTATCATGGGAGATTCCTGTCTATTATGTCACTTTCTCTACGGAAACACAGAGATATGTCTCAATTTAGATAGGAATCTCCCATGATAATCTAGGGGAGACCCCCAGACTACCCTTTGATATTTTTATCCAGATCCAATGATCCACTTTGGAAATATTTAATTTTTTTCTTTTTTTGACCCATTTTCCCATTGCCTTCAACGGAAACCATTAATCACCCAGAACTAACCGAAAAATTAAAATTTCTAAAAAACAAAAGAAGCTCCTCTGGGGAATGTTAAAAGCAACATCTCTGCAAAATTTAGATGGATATGGATCAATAGTTAAAAAGTTATGCTGGGTTTCACATTTAATGGCTCAGACAGACAGATAGACAGACAGCCACCAAAGAAAGTTTGTGCATTTACACTTCCAAGCCGCATATAGTTAAGTAATATTGAAACTTCGTGGATGAATATTCTTTAGGATAGTATTAAGCATGATAAGAGCCAATTATTTTGTAATTATTATGTTTTACTTGGTCGTAGTGGGCCAAGTATCGGAACAAAATACTTTGAAAATCTTTGCGCCATTGCAATACTTTCTCTATATTTCTAACTTTGTTAGTAGTGAGAAAGTAAAAAGCATACAAGCCGATCAGATTCAAGGATTTTAAATTTCCCGCTCGTCGCTAGAACAGTGAATTGATGCGCACGTTCCTTTTAAGCTCAGAAATCACGAGAGGATATACTCCAAGCGTACAGACACGAGTAATCAAGTACGAGTCGAGTACCTACCCGAGTAGGTAAGTTTCCGTGTTTGGAATCATGTTAAGTCAGAGCGGTAGCCAACCCGAAGTGGTCAAAGTGTATCATTTATGCCAAAGTCTGTTCGTGCGAGCAGGGGCCTCCAAATACGTGTAGACTGTAGATTTCACCCCTTGCCCGATGGTTTTTCTAGGGAAAGGATTCAATATTAAGAAACATTTATATTTGCTCCCTATAATTAACTGAATGACCCACTGTCCTCGATTCGAGAATATTATCGTCAAATAACTTATTAAATTGTAATAGGGGGAGAGCAAGGGACGGCCAAAAGAGGAAGAGGAGGAGTCAGGAGTCTCCATCTCTCCCCCTCACTCTTTCTCTCCCTCTCTCCCCCTCTCTCCTCTCTCTCTCTCTCTCTCTCTCTCTCTCTCGCTCCCTCTCTCTCTTTCTTTCTCTTGTGCATTCTCGCTTTCCATATAGTCAGGTGAATCGTTATTGAATGGAGAAAAAAGTTCGGCAATAAATTTTTATGCCTTTTTTTAGCACCACATGGCTCTTACATAACGTGATGTATGTGATTAGTTCACTACAGGGGTAAACATTTGAACAATACATTAACTGAAAGAAAAAGTTGGTAGCAACCGCAGGGTCTACACTCTACAGACCCTCTTTCTCATAAGATTTTTCAGATTTTCCTCATAACATTAGGAAAGGACGACGCCCGCACCTTATGGAAATGGGCTCCCGGTAGAATTGGCTGAAATTTTGATATGTTGTAGTCTTCGACCTCCTGATCAAAAGTTCTCACGGGCGCGAAAGATTTCTATGTCAAGTTTTCGAGATACAGAGGGTTGAAGTTCTGGATTTTCCAGGAAAAGTGACGTTTTTACTACTGTGCCTGTCGTTCGTTTTCCCCGATTTTGACAGGAAATGATACTTTTTCTCGACCGTTGAAAACTCATTCTAGGCCAACTTTTTACGTACCGATGCTCGTGCGGAGGGGTAAGGGAGGCCAGGGTCGAAGGGGGGCTCCGACTAAATGTATAGTGTACCAATCGTTCCAATCAGTGTCTTTTCTTTTAACGTTTTCATGTGGCCGTCACTTCAATCGACGACCGGAGAGCATGCTGTTGGGAGAGTTGGAGGGGGCCCATGGGGGCAACCCCCCCCCCCCCGTTAAGCCAAAAAAGGGGAAAGGGGAAAGAAAGAGAGAAAACAAGAAAAGAGGATCACCGGGGGGCGGAAATCCCTAGTTCGCCCCCTCCTTTCGCAAGGGCTGAATCCCAGCCGATGAAAAAAGGTTTTAAGGGGGATTCAAGGGGGGTCCAAGGGGGGGGGAGTCCCCCCATCATATATTCCGTTATAATCGTCCCAAACAGCCTATATAATACAGATTTCTTCAGGTATTTCGAGCGTTATCTGATTTAGCTAATCGCTTAAAGCCAACATTTTGGTTCACCTCAACCCTCAAGGATGTGGGAGGGACACCCCCACCCTCCCAACGACGAAAGCTGTACGCATACCTGTCAGAAACCATATTTTATAGGCCGTTTGGAACGATTATTACGCGATATTTTGTCGAACCCCCCCCCCCCTCCCCCCGCGCTCCTCATCCCTTGACTCCCCACAAGACCCCCTTTCATAGGTAGATCCAGTCCTCACAAACGGGGGGAGGGGCGAAAATGGGATTTTCGCCCCCCCCCGTGACCCCTTTTCCTTTTATCTCTTTCTTTTCCCTTTCCTGCCCCTCGTTTTCTTTTTTTTTGGCTTAACGGGGGGGGGGGGTTGCCCCCATGGGCCCCCTCCAACTCTCCCCACAGCATGCTCTCCGGTCGTCGATTGAAGTGACGGCCACATGAATTAAACGTTAAAAGAAAAGACACTGATTGGAACGATTGGTACCCTACATTTAGTCGGAGCTCCCCTTCGACCCTGGCCTCCCTTACCCCTCCGCACGAGCATCGGTACGTAAAAAGTTGGCCTAGAATGAGTTTTCAACGGTTCTATCGAGAAAAAGTATCATTTCCTGTCAAAATCGGGGAAAAAGAACGACAGGCACAGTGGTAAAAACGTCACTTTTCCTGGAAAATCCAGAACTTCAACCCTCTGTATCTCGAAAACTTGACATAGAAATCTTTTGCGCCCGTGAGAACTTTTGATCAGGAGGTCGAAGACTACAACATATCAAAATTTCAGCCAATTCTACCGGGAGCCCATTTCCATAAGGTGCGGGCGTCGTCCTTTAAGTCTAATCTTTTTTTTTACTATTTTTGCTGTCTATTTTTTATTTTACTCTAGTGTAATGCAGCACGTTACCCAGTGGCGTAGTAAGGCAGGGGCAGAGAGGGCGGTCCACCCCGGGTGACACTATTACAGGGGTGACACTCGCAGTAAATCCGCTCAAAATCTAGAAGAAAGGGGAGAAAAGAGAGAAAAGAAAGGAGAAAGAGAGAAGAAAGAGAAGAAAAGAAGAGGTAGTAGAAAGAGGAAAAATTAGAAAGAAAATGGAAAAATTGAGTTTTTTTGTTTGTTTGTTTTGTTTTGTTTTGTTTTTTTTTTTTTAATTGTATATTTTATTTTATTCGCGAAGATGACAAATAATAGGCTGAAAAACAGTGTCTAAATTTTTGGGTGGGGGGGGGGAGGGGTGACTCTATATAATGCCGCGCCCTGGGTGCCACCAATCCTTTACTACGCCACTGACATTACCAATTAATAAGGCTAAAAAACAGCACGTTTATAGTAATGAAAGTAAAAAGTATGCAGTCTGCGAGTTACCGATATTTACCCCACGGATAGGGCTGATGTTGCTGCGACGAATGTTGAAAATATTGCCTCAACTTTGAAGAGGGATTTCCTTTTGGCGTTTTTAAGGATAAATAGGCTCTCTTGATCTCCATAGATATATCAGATTAATTGTCATGTATGTCCACACACTGAAAAAACAGCTATCGTAAGATTTACCATAACTTGGTTTAAATTTTCGACAGAACAAGATTAAAAACCATTGTATGGTTAAAATTTAACCAATACATCTTGAACTCAAACCATGGAAAACGTAAAAGTTTACAATTTTTATGAATTGTCGAAAATTTAAACCAAAGTTATTATGGTAATTCTTACGACAGCTGTTTTTTCAGTGCAAGGTCATTTGCAAACTGCTTGTTACTTTCGCTCTGGATACAATTTCTGACAGTTCGACTCGATTTCACTCAAAAAACCACCGTGGGATTTATTTTAATATCTGTCATCCTGATGTACCCAAAAATGCCTAGTTTTTGAATTGTTCTTTATTTCTTTAGCTTTATTATTGAGGTCTATTTTTTCGAAAAACACCTGACAGTTTTAAACCCATCTGCAAGTCATGCATGGGTGAAAATCCAAAAAATAAACGTTTGCATTCAAATTGAACGCTCGAACAAAAAGATCCGTTAATTTTAAACGTTCAAATTACCTTCTTCTCCACGAATTTATCGAAAAAAAAAAAAAAAAAAAAACAAACAAACAAAAATAAGGAAAAAACTCACGAGAGTAGTAGTTCAAACTAAATCCAAGAAAATGACAAGTTCGAGCGAGCGTTAGGGTCTGCTGAAAAAAAATTCTAATGAATGAAAAATTATTTAATTAATTTTGCTTCAATTCTAATTCAGCAGGCTAAAACGACCAGAAACGTTAAGTTGGGGGTTCGACCTCTTTGGTTGGTAATGGTATATTACAGGTTTGAAATTTTGAAGTCATGATGCACATTTCTAGGGTTTAAAAAGTGAATTGTTTGCTGATCCGGGACTATATTTTATTTTTCTCACCCCTTTCTGCATTGAGAGAAAATGTACCCAGTATTTGATCAGCGCTTGGGCTGATGATGCACTGAAATGTCGGCAAAATTACCTCAATTTTGGATCGATCAAGTCCAAAAGTTGTGGAACATTCTCCAATCATAGAAAATTGACAACGTCGGTGGAAAACCATGGTAGGGATGGATCATGCATTTCCGTATACAGTGTATTTGGAATTCCATGGAATTTTAACAAAAGCCCTTATGATTTGAAGGATTTTCATAAACTGCACGGAAATCTATGTTTCGTGGAGATTTTTGCACGAGAATTGAAGCCACATGGATCGACCATTTCTACCACGGAATTCCTGAGGTTTCGGTCTTGAGCTCTCCCAAAATTCATTAGGCGATTTCTGAACATTTAATTTGCTGTAGCAACACCAGCCCAACTGTTGAATGAATATCGGTAACTTCTCTCTCACAATGGAGGAGTCCTCTGTATAAATGACGTGCAGATAATGAATGCAGGTAAGAGAGAGACGAGATTAGAGAGTTCGAGGACGTAGCTCTAGCTATGTTACTCTTAAGCCGTATGAGTTGCATCCTATAAGTTGGGAGTGTTTTATAGTCACCAATCCTTGTAGGAGAATTTACGAACTTTATGTAATTGGATTGCTGCTGGGACAGTAAGGGTGCAATTCAAACATTTTACTAAAGATCTCATTGACTTGGGCTTAAGAAACACACCTTGAGCCAAAACGCCATAAAATTTCTTGATGAAGTTTCAATGGATTTTTTCTTTTCAAGTGATATTTAGACACGGATTTGCGATTCAGGGACCCTCCAGAAACACTCAGTATATAGTGCACTAAAAAGTAAACAAGGAGGTGATTTCAGGGTAGCTCATTAGTTACCTTGCAGACCTTGCTAACTTGAAATAAACTTAAGCTTTCTCAAAATTGTCGATTTATTGTGAGCATTGACTATTTTTCAAGCTAAATCATGAAGTCAAGGAGATCTAAAGGAACGTCCCCAAATTGCGCTCTACAGATTTAGAATATGCGTTCTCAAAAAAAAAAAAAAAAAAAAAAAAAAAAATTACGTAAACTTTCCGCAAAAAACCTCTCATTTTTATCCTTTCACCACCTGCGTCAGGCCAATCATTTACTTTACGTTAAGACTGCATGTCAAATGTTAATTAGTGACGTTATTGGACTATGTAGAGATGTATAAGACGCAGCCGATGATATGGTAATCTTCATTAAGTTTCCCTTCAGCTGTAGCTTCATGAAGATTATTTTCATGAGTAGGTGTTGAAAACAGGTAATTTAATAATAATTACCGTATCAACAGTCAAATCTTCTATTTCTAGACCAATAGCATCCTTCATAGACAGTCTTACCGATCGGCTCAAAGAAAAAGTAAACGGTAGGTCCGCAGGTAACTAATAGACAGATAACCACTTGGTTGTTTCAATTTAATGCAGGGTAGTTAAATATTCGTGCTCTGCTGTCTTCAATTTGCCTATCCATCCAATTGAAGGCGCTCGAAGCCACTCTGTTTTGATGGATTCGCTTTTATTGTGTTAATTTGGATTCGAAATTTTGTTTAAAAGATCTAGTCTCAACAACGAATTTACTCGGGCGCGGTATGGAAAGGGTTACTCTGGTAAAAATGGTCCTTGAAAATCCTTTTCCAAATCAATCTCCATGCAATCAAGATTTCCATGAAATCATAAGGATCCTCATGCAATGGGGCGGTTGCAAGGGTCTGAAATGATAAGTTTTTTATAAAAAAAAAAAATGAAAGTTATTGACGAGCTGAGCACAAAGATGCCT
Source organism: Trialeurodes vaporariorum (assembly GCA_011764245.1). Taxonomy (NCBI): domain Eukaryota; kingdom Metazoa; phylum Arthropoda; class Insecta; order Hemiptera; family Aleyrodidae; genus Trialeurodes; species Trialeurodes vaporariorum. Next base: position 17,641,091 of record VMOF01000024.1, on the reverse strand, counting down.
TTGGTTTCTAATTATATGTCCCATTGTTTCGGAGATGAGATTTTGGCCCAAAATACATTGTTTTAAATGGGAATTCCGTGTTGTGACATGAAGTCACTACGCCCATATTTTCTTACAATTTTACACGTGTGCATCTCCAAAACTGGGACGCTTATGAAAAAACCAAAGGCAATATTGTTCTCAGCTCATCAAGTACTATAATTTTATTTGTACAAAACACCAAATTTCAGACCCTTGCAACTGCCCCATTGCATGAGGATCCTTATGATTTCATGGAAATCTTTATTGCATGGAGATTGATTTGGGAAAGGATTTTCAAGGACCATTTTTACCAAAGTAACCCTTTCCAGACCACGCCCGAGAAAATGCGTTCTCGTGACTAGATCTGCTTTTAAACAAAATTTCGAATCCTAATTAACGCAATAAAAGCGACTCCAAAACAGAGTAGCTTTGAGCGCCTTCAATTGGATGGATAGGCAAATTGAAGACCGCGGAGCTGGAATATTTAACTACCCTGCATTCAATTTAAACAATCGGCTTCCTCAAGAATAAATTTTTGAGGGTTTCCATACATTTTCACGAAAGTCCTTATGATTTCATGGGAATCCTTATTGCATGGGGCTTTTCAAGGACCATTTTTACCAGGGTATCACGTGCAAAATATTAGAAACCATGGAAAATAAATTGAACTCACCGTCCGGAATGAAGAGGTTGACGAAGAGGCAATCCTCGTGGAACTCGATCTTCTCGTCGGGCAGGAGTTTGGTGACGAGTCGATCGTGCTTCTTGAGCTTGTCCTCGCTCTGCATACACGCGTTCCGGAAGTAAGTCGCGTCGCGCTGCCCCCGCCACGACGGAAGCGGATCGTTCTTCGGGGGCATGAACCGGCGATCTTTGAGAGGAGGCTCCGCGTACGGGATGCCCAGATAGGCGATCGCTCTTTGAGACCGAGTAACGACGATCTCCTTACCGAACACGGTCCCTTGACCGGGGATTGTGATCGTTGGCGGGCTTTTGGCTCCGTCGAGACACCACCAGCCGAGCGTGAGAAAGAAAAGACACCACCACTGCATCGTAGAGACCCCGCTTGTTTGATGATAATCACAACACCTGCACTCGAACTAGTTACCACTGTTTTTCGTCGACGACGGCTCCTCTTGCGCCCGCGCATTCTCGACGAATTAACCGCATAGCCCATGGTCATTTCCATAGCTCCAGCTCACCACTACCACCCCCCGCCGACCCTTCTCCACCTCTTGACGTTGACACGATAGCCGCCACCGCGATAGCCACGAACATAGCCGCAAGTTTTGCTGCTCCTGTTTACAACCGTCACCGCAACCCGCACCACTCTCGCTGCCACGCGCGGTCTCAGCCGTCATCACACCGATCCCGGCGACAAATTAAAACACTCGCTCCTACTTTTTTTTTTTTCTCACACCTGTTTTTTCAGTGTTGCCGAATTAAAACTGATTAAAAAGAGGAGGGGGAACAAGAGAGAAACGCTGATTGATTCATCACATGACCTGATGATTGTTTATCTTAGTCATTACCCGATGAAAAACAACAAAGGAGAATAGACGACGAGAAACTGTGGAGAGAAAAACCGGGAGAAAATTTAGACTGATGGGCACCGGACCTGATGATTTGTTTTCAGATGTTTTCAGATGATCACATAGTTTAAAACACGAGAGTCATTTTTGATGGTGAGAAATACAAGAAGAAAACACGCGAACACGAGGGACTGTTTTGATTGATAAATAACTGGACCTGATTATTTTTTCTTCATCAAATAATCATATGCTAGAAAACGTGAGAGCTAAATTAGGTAGGTAAACAGGAGAACCTGAAGACAAAAAATTGAGCAAAAAATTGTTGATAAATTGCGAAAATAGCTCACTTCATTCTTTTTTCAATGGGGCTCTTGCAAACTTTTGCTATAAGCAAATAAATGGTCCAATCTGATGTAATGACCAGCGAAAATCATAAAAATCACTCCGACAAAGTCTACAATTCATTAATAAACTCACAAAACTGCTTTTACGGCAAGATCGTAATGGCGCTTCAACGCGGGTATCATGGAAGATTCCTGTCTAATCTGTCACTTTCTCTGCGGAAACACAGAGATATGTCTAATTTTAGATGGGAATCTCCCATGATACCTGCTTTAAGACTGAATTTCGCGATTTTTCAGTGTACTTATCGTCATTTTTACAGGTTTTTATGCAAGAATTACCTCTTCAATCCCCCGTAGCAAAAGTTTGCAAGAGCCTCATTATTAGTATATTATTATTATTTTCGCTTTCTGGCTGAATTTTCTCTCCTGGAACTGTATTTAGTACGGCTGTTCGCGATGAAAAATGCCCGGGATAAAAAGGTCAGAAGTTTTTAGGTTTAGAATTTTTTCGTGAAACATTATTTTGGAGGGAAAAAAAACAAAAGGGAAAAGGGAAAGTATCCAGTTTTACGTTGATTTGCGGCTTTTCCAGTTAGTTTATTTTTCTTTAATTATTTCTAATTCAAATTATTTCTCGAGAACAATGTTAAGCTCTCAAAATATTAACAAGTATACAGTACCCGTGCAGTCGAGCCGCGAATTAACGTGATACTTGTGCCACATAGGCCATAGAGGGCTGTATTAGGAACGAAGAAAATTTGGGGGAAATCACGAAAGTCTCTTTCAAAAATTTTCCAGCTGCACAGATATAACCAAGACCGTTAATTTCGGTGATGAAATAAGATACTTCAATTAGTAGCAATTCTACGAAGAATATTCATTATTGTCAACGACATTCTAAGAGATTATTTCCTTTCTGATGATTTTTCACGGTGTCACGGTGCAATTAGAGTCCCTATATACTATGAGAGTTGCGCCAAGTCTCTCAAAATGAAGAAAAAGAAGCAGATCAATGGAGCCCCCAAGAGGCAAATTGCAAATGGCAGATGGCCATTTGCCTCTGCGCTTTTGCCGCTATTTCGCTATCTCTTATAGGTTAGATTCAGATTCTCGACAGTAACGGTCGTTATTGAAAGATATAATCACAGAATAATACAATCAGAACGGAAACTCTGTCGGATTTTGAAGCAAATTCATTTCGCGTCCGCCATGTTGGGATATAGGATGTTTACATCTGTATTCGCGCTTGAAAAAAGCAATATAGGACATGATCCGCAAAATTTTCGTTCTGAAATGCCATTAGAATAAAAGTGAGGCCGGAAACTTAAGATTTCTTTCCAGAATTTATAGAAATAAGTGAGTTTCAACACAAACCACACTCATCCGCCATGTTGGGATATAGGACCACAGCGTTGCCTATTGGTGCCGTTAAATTCCCAACTTGCTTCCATTGGCTCTTATGGGAGTTTCCGTTCTGATTGTATTATTCTGTGGTATAATGTTCTCCAGAATAACATTCAAGCAGAGGAAAAATTAACAGTAATTACTGCAGTCACTGTTACTTCAAATGTGTAATGAAAACTAGTACGCAAAAAGTAAACAAACCCTCCGCCATTTGCATTTGCCTCTTGGGGCTTTCGCGACAGCCTAAATCTGAGAGCCAATCAGAAATGGATTCAACATTGGCGCAATCTCTCATAGTATATAGGGACTGAAGGACTCTATATAGGTGCAATCTGTTTCTTGTTTCGTTTGCTCGAAATTTCCAGTGCAGATTGTTGGCAACATTGATCAATACAAAACAATGTCGGTACCTTTTACCCACTTTCACTGCTCATGCTTTTCGAGCTCCTTATTCCTTTTTTCATTAATCGCCTTTAATTAGTCCGAGGTAAATGGCGCGACGGGAGATCGGTGACGGGCGGCGACTACTATACTACGGCGCCGATCTGATCATTTTGTTCGGTTGCATGCTCTTAATTTCAAGTTCATGGCAATATTAAAGCTTGAATCATTAATTTATGCGCGAATTTCTCCTTTGAATTTCATGGTTTCTTTCATTTTCAAATGAGCTTTAACCAAAATCACGAACTGTACGGCTAAAACGTAATAAATTATCGCACTCCTTATCTCTTCCTCCTTCCTCTCTCTCAAATGCAGCGTAGTTTTTTTGTTTTTTTGTTTTTTTGTTTTTTGTTTTTTTGTTTTGTTTTTTTTTGGAAAGTATATATATTTATTCAGTTTACTATCGTTGATTTCACTCAGACAGAATATCAAAAAAACAACAAATAAATTGTTGCAAAATTTGCTGCGCAAACGATTTGATGGACCGCTACTTAATAGAAATTATGCCATTTCTAAACGCATATTCTTCATTCTTATATTGTTTCTTATGCTATTTCGAAACGAATATTCTTTAATCTTAATTTTCTTCTTTCAAGAAGTTAGAACTTTTCAGTGCTAGAAAGTCTTCTTAAAATCACCTGAGGTTCTTTTAAAAAAATACGAGACGTTCTGGTGATTTATTGCATCGTTATACAAAACTGCAACTTTCAATTTGATCAGCATTTCCGCTCAGAAATAATACAATTCCCATTCGGAGATTATCTATAGATAATAATTATTTGCACTGCCATTTTTTCGACAGAGGTTTTTCTCAATGAATGATAAAATGTTTTAAAATTTTCGGTCGAATAAACACGATTTTAAAATAAACCCGATGGGTCAGTTGCTTGGATATTTAAAACCTAAAAGAGCAACTGAAACGGTAGATAACCCGGTGACGTCTCGCGGGTCACCAATTTCTATTCGCGAGGGCTATTTTTAGTGAAATGTTTGCGCGCTTTTGGATGTTTGCTTATAGGGATACACAGGGTGTCAATTAAAAAAGGAGCCATGCCGAATATCTCGAGAACGGCTCCGAATTTCAAAAAACGCTGAAACACGTGTTCAATTATTTTGAGGGGTATATCTTTTCAGAGGGTCACCGATTTGGGGGCCCCCATCGGTGACCTTCTTAACAGATGTCCCCCTTAAAATAATTGAACACGTGTTTCAGCTTTTTACGAAATTCGGTGCCGTTCTCGAGATATTTGGCATGGCTCCTTTTTTAATTGCATGACACCCTGTATAGTTCAGTAGCGCACCGAGAAATTATCTACCTTTCTCTTTTTTCCTTTGAAACACGTGAGGTAGACAAGGATACAGACAAGGGGATAAAGCCCCTCTTTCTATCTTTTTCCTACTAATTGAAAGACACTCAAAGGGAAAGAGATGGAAGAGATCCTGACTGCGCCTATGATATATTATAACTACTTATGGCGCAAGTATACGATGAATGGTGGTCTGCGGCATGGAGTGGTGGCTCGAGTATTTTGGCAACAATGTTTTTTTTTTTTTTTTTTTTTCATTGGAATCTATGTACAACAATCGATTATTGGTGAAGCACTGCTTCACGCCCGAAACGATTGTTTCACATAGAATCAAATGGAGGAATTTCATTCTTGCCAAATTGTACAAGTCACTCTTGCCTGCGGATGACGTCATTATCGCGGTTTATTTTCTAGTTTTTTTTTTTTTTTTTTTTTTTTTTTTTTTTTTTTTTTTTTTTTTTTAAGGTTAACACGCAACGGAGACCTTTCTTACGACTGTAATACTCGTAAAAAGCTCTTCAAATTTTAACTGATTCGAATCGTCTTAAAACATGTTTAAAGTTACTGCAACTGACCCTTAAAGTTTACATTGTCTGTAGGTACATGGGCGAATACAGGAGTTTTTCTTTCTCTCTCTCCTCTCATTTGATTGCATGTGTTAGGTAAGGACGGAGATAGGGACTAGTCACGTGATAGATCCCTCTGCTTTATTTTTCCAACACATGTGTTCAGATGGGAGGAGAGAGAGAAAGATGAATTCTTCTAACCGCCTATGGCTAGGCATCGAGCTGTGTGTGGGCTTAAAGTATGCAAATAAAAATAAATATAATTTACTCTCACTATTAATTAACATCGTAGGGGAAAGGCCGAGAGAATTTTTTTCATTTTTTCATTGCCCTTTCTCTTGTTGAGAATGAGCTGCATTGCCATGGTGCATGTGCACCGATAATTTTTTGTCGCCTAATTGCAGGGTCAAGGTTTATTGACTAAGTATTAAAGTTTCCTCAATTTTAGCTGGGTTCCGCAGCATGTTGTATATAGATCGACATGTCTTGATTAGATTTGCGTCATCGCCAGCTTTTTTTAAAACACGAGAGGTTATTTTTGACAGAATTAAAATACTGATCTCCGATTAGCTATGCTTCGATTTACGTAAATAAACATGCCTAAAGTGATCCAGACCACCGTGGCGCTAGTAGCGAGGCGTGCGATTTGGCAACATTCCTTTCCCCCCCATTTAAACACATTAGAAAGGTCGAAATGTCTGGTCATCGCCGATGACTGAAGCGTTCGACCTTATTGGTGAATTTAAATGGAGGAACTACATTGTTGCCAAATTTCACGCCTCGCCACTGGTGCCGCTATATTTTTGGCGGAAATGGCTTGAAAAAGGAAAATTTTATCCATTACTCAAATAAATTAAAAGAAAATATTTTTAATCCCCCAAAATAATTGGTTTTTTCCTACAATTTTTGTTTTTTTTTTCGTTTGGGCTCCTACCAAGCTAGGAAAATTCTAATGGGAGTGGTACGTAGTGCCTTTGGAATCGAGAAACACTTTTACTGGTTGTTTTATATACTTCTCTCCAAAAGCAATGCGTTTTAGAGTTTGGATTTTTCTTGGAAATTATTGAGACCATTTTCAACATTTCCAGGAGTATACGTCCAATTTATTTTTGGTCCATTGTTTTTGATCCATAGAAAGCTTCCTTTCAACTTTTGGGTTTATTGGTTTTAGTCCAGTCAGATTTTTAGTCCAAGAATATTTCAAGTCCTGTATAGTTTTGTCCATTGCCATACAGGCGCGTTAGATCTCTTAAGCAAAGGATCAGTAATATTCAGTACCTATTTCGTACCTCCGCTAAGTATCTATTTATGAAAATATAATTTTCTATCACCGAATAACATTGGCGGATACAAGGGCGGAGGCGAAGGGGCGGTCGCCCCCCGTACAGCCAAAAGAAAAGGGGGAAAGGAGGAAAGGGGGACAGAGGGGAAAGGAAGGGGTAAATAAAGAGAAAAAAGGAAACTGAGGTATCCGCGGGAGGACAAAAATATATCTCAAGTTCGCCCCCCCCCCCCGTTCGCGAGGGCTGGATCCGCCAATGCCGAATAAATCAAAACTCTAAGTATTGAAAGGCAGTTTCCAAGGCCAGCAGGAGGCCCTTTACTTATCTAAAGTTGTTCTCTCCAAAATTCTTTTCATTGAGTAGGTACTTACCTTGGGGTGTCCCAAAAAAATCTAAAGTGCTTGGAAGTTAGCTCCGGTGAGTTTTTCTCATTCTTTATGTCGATACAAAGTGACTGAGTCCATTCCGGGGTCTATTGGTAAAGAGCAACCCTTGCCTCAACCTCTATAAAGTTTCAGTGATTTGCCCATTTAAAACACATTTGGGTTTCCGAGGACAAACGGCACAAATTTTTCAAACGGCCGAAGAGGTTTCCCTGATAAAGTAGGCTACATTTTGACCATTAAAATCGAAAGTAGACTCAAAATTAGGTTGACATAGACTAAATTTCACAATTTTTTTTCAAAGTTTTTCCATGTTTAAAAAGGAGGTCAAATCGGGGTTTTGCTCATGTTTGACCCCCTATCCTGATTATAAAGAGACTCAAAAATTTGTGAAAAGATATCTTAACCGACCCAATTTTGCGTCTACTTTCGATTTTAATGGTCAAAATGTAGCCTGCCTACTTTATCAGGCAAACCTCTTTGGCCGTTTGAAGAATTTGTGCCGTTTGTCCTCGGAAACCCAAATGTGTTTTAAATGGGCAAATCACTGAAGCTTTAAAGGGGTTGAGGCAAGGGTTGCTCTTCACCAATAGACCCTGGAATGGACTCAGTCACTTTGCATCGACTTAAAGAATGGGGAAAAACTCACCGGAGCTAACTTCCAAGCACTTCCGATTTTTTTTGAGACACCCTAGCCGTAAGTCTTACCTATACATGCTTTAACTTTTCTGTCTCTGTATATTTTTTAGTGCTGAAATCATGCTACGGAAAATGAATGAATTATAATACTTCCATCTAATGTGTCACATTAAATGTGATACCTTCTCACAAGTATGGTGGAAGGCATCATAATATTGATGTACACAAGTTTAAATTAAATAAGTTAACGAATGATGTAAGAGTGGCTTCGGCCCAGTGTTTTAGTGCGCTGCCACGAAGTCTCAGAGCTCATCACTCATCAGGGATGATCAACTCCGAGCGTTCTTCCTACATTTTAAAAATCTCCTTCTAGAAAAAGCTGATATTGTACTGTTGATCAAATATCAGAAATATTAAAAAATAATTTTTAAAAAAAGTTTTAAAAAAATTATTTAAAATTTAAATTTAAATGGGAGCTGGCTACAGGTAAAATTAAATAATTGAAGAGATTAGAGTGACCTTCGTTAATTTTACAAAATGTTAAATCAGAATCAAAACTCAAAATAAAATTGTTGTTGAAAAAGATCGAGGGATATTCAGAGACGTTTTTGAAAATGTCTTGTGCGCTCGTTTATTGGCTCGTGAAATTACGGACGGATGGAAAACTTTTCACTTGTTGAAACAAACATCAACCTTATCACTGATCGTTTACCCAAATTTAAGTTTAATAATAAAGCCGCTATTATACTACGTCGCTATAAAGGGCTATAGTGACGGACGAACTAAGGCGCGAAGGCTCTACTTGGCTCGATTTTTATGCTCTGTCCAAACTTGGAGGTAGATAACTATTCCTGCTCTGCCGTGACTGCTTTTGCCTGCGTTAGTAATTGAAGGGGCACGTACCGGGATTTAATAAACGGATTTTTCGGGGCAGACACTTAGAAAGTCTAACTGAGGACAGTCGTCATATTTTGAGAAGTATCAATGTTTGGCACACTAATCCGTGATAATGACACGCAGTTGCGTAGGGTGCAATTTTGCAACGTTGCAGTTCGTCCATTTGAACCCATGAGAAAAATCAAACTATTGATTGTTCGGTGAACACCTTCACATTCGACCTTTCGTATGGTTTAAATGGACTCGATACAACGTTGCCAAATTGCACGCTACGCCATCGCGCCACACTGATGACACGGGCATGGCTTTATGCTGTGACGTCTTTCTAGATAAATCTTACTCCTTTCTAGTAATAATACAGGGTGGTCCGAAAGTCCCGGGACGGCTTCATAACTTTTGAACGGCTGCAGATAAAAAAACCAAACTTGGGGGATGTTTATAACTTAATAGGAACTACTTTTTGGCGTACCCGAAAATTCCGGGGGGCACCCGTAAAAGGGGGTTTCGCCCCCCAACTCAAAATTTTCAAATGGCAACCCCTATCTTGTGATACCTTGTTTGAAAGGGCATAACATTCTAAGACTTTTGGCGCAAACCGGAGGTCGATATCATTTTTTGTCTTCGATATATCGATAGTCAATGTTCGATTTCGACCCATTTTCAAAAAATCAGAACTCCCATTTGAAAAGTAAAACTTTAGAAAACTAGGAGTCAAAAATCCTCTAAAAAGCAAGTCCTTTTCAGAAAAAAATACGGTTTTGATATTTGTCTAGTCTTAGAGCCCTCCAAAATTATTTTAAAAAAATGACCCCTCAGGGGGGCTATCTCAAAAATTCCGAGCCACGACTCCTATCGAATGATACATCGCTTGAAAGAGCACACAATACTGAGCATTTTGGCGCAAACCGCAGGTCTATATCGTTTTTGATTTTCAATATATCGCATGACAAAGTTTGATTTTTACTCATTGGCAGTCCCGGGACTTTCGGACCACCCTGTATAAACTACTCGTTGTTCCATTACGTTTCTTCATACTTATTTCTGTTTTGTTTGAAGCAATGGGGCTCTTGCAAACTTTTGCTGCAGGGACTTGAAGAGTTGATTCTTGCATAAAAACCTGTAAAAATGACGGCGAGCACACTAAAAAATCACAAAATTCACTCTCAAAATTGGACTTACTGGCAGAGAGACGCAGGTATCATTGGAGATTCCTATCTGAATTGAGACGTATCTCTGTGTTTCCTTAGAGAAAGTGACAAATTATAAACAGGAATCTCATGATACCTGCATTGAACCGCCATGACGATAATGTCGTTAAGTCAGTGTGAGTTTATTACTAAATTTTACACTCCCTTGGTGTGATTTTTGTGATTTTTGCTGGTTTTTTACATCAGATTGGACTACTCATTCACTCACAGCAAAAGTTTGCGAGAGCCCTATTGGGAACAACATTGATAATTAGTTTGTGAATGGTTTAAAATTGGTAGATATTTGGAATTCGGACCCGTTTATTTCATTGGAGGATCAGCCGTCTAAATGAGGGGGGAGAGGGGCTAAAAATCAAAAATTCTGAAAAAAACTCTCTTTGATGACGTACGTTTTCATGAAAAGTAAAGAGATATTTGAGGTCGAATCTTCGTTTGACACCTCATTCGGTTGTTCTGTGGAAGACGGGCAAGTGAATGTTTTTTTTTTTTTTTTTTTTTTTTTTTTAAATTGAGTTATTAAAGTAATTCTAACGGTTTCATTCTTTACTTTATCCCGAAAAATTTGAAGAATCTACAGCGATCACTCTTACCTTTGAAACGACTGCATTTTTATGAGAGAGTGCATTGGCCGTTGTAAATAATCTGCTAATTTGAGAGCTATTTTCTAAAACTTAGTATTTTGGACCTAAAGGTACCAGTATTACATAAAACGGGCCCCTAAATAGTAAGGCGTTGTCTTAAAAAAGGACCCAAGAAATATAAAAAGGGTCCCTCTGGAGAAATACAGCCTTGTATTTTTGATACACTGAAAAAAAAAATTGCCGGTTACATTGACCGAAATTTTGTTTAAGAAAGTAGTAAAGAGCATAATTTTTAAAGGAGCCAGCATTTTGGTTAATGTAACAGAAAGGTCGGAAAATGCAACCGGAACTCCGCTTACTTTAACAAGAGTTCTTTTTAATAATTTTCTAAACGAAATTATTGTTGATTTAGCAGGAAAATTTATCTCGATGTATGAATGATGTTTCTCTGCAGGTGATTAGGTATTTCATGTTTTTGGAGGCCTTTTTTTCTGGACCTCATGTTTTTGGAGGCTTTTTTTTTCTGGACGACGTCGCCTCAACTGTTTATTACGTAGTCTATTGATGGAATTCTCACTGTCTAAATGGCACCTTTAAGTGGAGGAGAATTTCATTTAATAATTAATTCAAACTTAAAATTCTATTTTGATCAAATACGGGCTTTATCAATCCTTTGAACACCTATCTGTATCCAGGTAAAAATGATCGCCTTGATCATCTAAATTTGAATTCCTAAAATTTAGGTGATTTTACCATAAGTTTACGTGATATCACTTAAATTTTAGGAGCTTATGACCGAGGATTTTGGAATACAAATTCAGGTGACGTAGGGGTTTTTTCTGTTCATTTGTACCTGGGGTTCAGTTCTCATCTTTGAGTCAAAGTTCAAAAACAAAAGAAGTAGGTAATGTTGTTTTATAATTTTTCAAGTCAAGGTTTCAATCGTTTTTCGCAAATCAAGGAACTCTTATTTTTAGTATTTTTTTACAGCCTTTTTTGATTCTATGAAGAGCGATGTTCGAATTGGCTCAAAAGTCAATTTCCAAGATTTATTTAAACAATATCCAGTAAAAGTGCCTGTCGAGCACCGTGCACAGGTGCCACAGACCTAGATAGCCCTTAGATAAGTAACAAATAATTATAACCAAAAAAAGTCTGTCAACTTATCAATATCAAAAAGTCTTGCGGTAAGAAATAAAACATGTCAAACCCCCTAAACGTGAATCATTAATCATTAAAATAGTGAAGTATCAGTTAAGTCATTGTTGTGCATTAAGTGCTCAACAGTGCCTCTTGATTATTGCTGACTTTTTTATGGATTCAGAGGCATTTTTAATAATTTTATTCCTATTAATATCGGATTTTATCCTTCCCATTTGCATTATGATTGTAATTAATAAAGATGAACAGCAAAAAGTCAAAAACTTATAAATCAATATTTGAGTTCTTATGAATCTTAAGTTGTACCTTACTGAAATATTCCTGGGTGCGTTTGAATTTAAGGAAAGAGAAAGGATGAAAAACCGAGAAATACTTTGCAAATTCCTTGCAATTTGGTATTCAAACGATGTCACTGAAACTGAGAAACAGCAAAAAATAATCAGTTTTCGAACAAAGAATGTGGGACGACTCGCAGAGAAGAAACGACGGACCTCGTAACGTAAAATAATTAATGGAAATCGACCATTAGACTTGAGGACACAAAGAATATGCTGTAGAACGAAGAGATACAATAAAACTAAACTCTTTTCGAGATAGTCAATAATCTGGTACTAGTCCGTTCCGGCACATAGTTCCTAAAATGACATTTAAAATGCTGTTTATAGCATTCTTCCATGCACGAACCTAGACGCCTTAAGACAGGGTGCCAACTTGTCTCGTTTGGATCAAAACACGCCACCTAGTTAGTCATTGGTTAACCTGTTATCCTATTATCCTGTTGCCCAGGTATCTGCCCTCAAATGCCCTCTTGTCTTGATGATTTGTAATTCTCTTGCCCTTCAGTGGAGTTCAATTGTCCTCGCCACTAAATCATCATTTAAGCTCGCGCTTGTTTCAATTCGTGGCAAACAGTGCTTTTCTAGCTTGTGTTTAAATTGTTGAGGCTTCTAATTCCCCCCTCCCCCTCTCCTAGCAAGGACTAAAAAATCCTTCATAAAGCTATAAAACAAAACACGAAAACAAAAAATTCAAATTTTATTCTCATAAAATAAAAACGTGAGCAACTTTTTCAATGCAAGCAAATAATAAAAATAATAATAAATATTGAGGGAAACAACAACCCCTCAAACATGATGTTCCTGTTATAAGTTCATCAAATCAATTGAAAATTACCTTATTTAATTTGAAATTCACCGGAAGTATTTTTAAAGTAAGCTTTGGCCCTTACTATCATATACCGTTCCTCGGGTATAAATATGAAACTTTTAAACGGACATCAAACATTTCAAAAATAAGAGGTGGCGAAAATTATGTTTGACACTTGGTAAACGTGATCTAACATAACGCATGTCGAACACCTTAATATTTAGAAGTTTAATTTATTTTTCAAAAATTCTAAAGAAGAGTTCAAAGGTCACAGCCAAATTTTAGCGGTCATTAATTACCTTGCAGACCATGGAGAAGGTCGTTTTAAGATTTCAACAAAATCAGATAAGAGTGATATTTTAGCGCGCCGAGGCGTGAAGGTTGTGCTTCAAATCAGAATGTTCTCGGAATTTCCTTGACTGACGTGACAAAATAACAAAAATAACTTTTTTCTTTCTTTCCAACATCAATCCAATTTATTTCGCATTACGGAATAAATTCCAGCATTATTCCTTGACAAATCGAAACAGTTTTGTAAACTTCATTCATGAAATGATAATTACGATGATAAAGTAGGTACTTTGGACATAGAGAATAGGTTATTGTTTAAAATCCCATTTATAATTATCGTTACATTCTCCTAATTGAACAAGGCGTAATTCTTGGATTTGTACTAACTCGACAGGAGTTCGTTATAATCCCATGTGCTCCCTTGTCGCCAGAAAATGTATAGTTTCCTGCAAATGAAAGTGAACAGAACAAAATTAATTTGGTTCTTATCATTCTATCAGAAACATCAATAAAAAAAGGAATATTAAAAATGAGAACACTAAGTTTAAGTTTTCTGTGGCCCAAGGCATTTATTTCACAGAAATTTTTTATCATGGTTGTTTTTTTAGTTTTATGTTGGTTTTGGTTTTTGATTTTTTTGTTTCGCAAAGTGCGTTTCAATAAAAGTATGAATGTATTGGGAAACGTGTTTTCGCGTAAGAACTGGCGTGCCGCGTGGCGGACCGTGCCCACAAAAAGTGGGGGGGGGGAGGGGCTAAAAAGTGATGACTTTTTTTTTTTTGCTTCTCAAGTCTCAAGTGATGACTTTTCCCCAATTTGTAGCCCCTCCACCCAAAAAAAGTGGGGAGGGGCTATAGCCCCCCCCCCCCCTTGCCCTTGAATCTTGATACGGTCCGCCTGTGCTGGCGTGCATTCTTGACTCGATGGGAGATGTTGGAAACTGGCAAGCATCTGGCTAATAATTATCTGAACGTCACCTCACGTTGTAGGGTATAGATAAACACCCAACGTTTACGACGAAACGTACCAGTCATCACTTTCATTAGCCCCAAATAATGTTGGATCGAATCAAAACAAAATACAAACTTCATGGATTGGGTTATAATGACGTAGAGGCTGTTTCAGGTAAAGCTTCGGTTTTACAGTTCTTTCATTACGCATGCGTGGAAGGAGGATATCAATTCGAACGCTTTAACCCTTTAAGGAGTAGGTTAGTTCAAGAGAACACAACTCCTCCGTTTATACAGGGAAGGTAGTTAACTGTTCGTACTCGGTGGAGTTGGAATTGCCTATATGGCAAATTGAAGGTGCCCAACGAGCACTTATAAATCTATTGTAGTGTTTTCATCTATACATATTTGCGTTTATCCGGAATGAAGACTAAAAAAATGTGAAATAGATTTCGCAGAGAATTACGAGTATACATACTCGGGCTTGGCCCTTATGGGGTTTATGTTAATATTCACTCATTACGATAGTCAACCGAGTCTATTTTGTGGCGACAAGTTCTAATGGTTCACGCAGTGAGTGGCATCGACGTTTTCACGCATGTAAACAACGAGCTGTCAGAACCAAAGTTATCTGAATCGGCCTCTACAAGATCATTCACAAAAATACGCCTCTGGAGATAATTTACGAGCACATGATCAGGTATAAAAGCCGCTTATGATAGAAAGCTGACTTTGAAGGATCGTATCCTCATGGGGATCTTTCAAACTTTCGCTATACCGGGGATTGAAGAGTCGATTCTTGCACAAAAACCTGTAAAAATGACGATGAGAACACTAAAAAATCACAAAATTCACTCTCAAAATCGGGCTTAGTGGCGCCGGAGAGACGCAAGTATCATGGGAGATTCCTATCTAATTTGAGACATATCTCTGTGTTTCCGTAGAGAAAGTGACATAATAGACCGGAATCTCCCATGATACCTGCAGTCCTGCAATGAACCGCCATTACAAACTTATAGCAGTTATGTGAATTTATTACTGAATTTTATACTTTCTCAGTGTGGTGATCGTGATTTTCGCTGGTTTTTACATCAGATTGGACTATTTATTTGCTCACTGCAAGAGCCCCATTGGATCGAGTATCTATCGAGTTTGTGTTATCCGTATAGGTGGCTTATCTTTCGTGTTGGAATTTCGATGAAAAACCTTCGGTTTACAGGGGTGTCTCCACCTGCGAATTTAAAAGTGCGAATAAACTGATTGAGCCAATGAGCTGCCTTGAAGTCGATAGGTCGAGTCCGATGTATCGACAGCAAAGAAGCTCATTGGCTCAATCAGTTTATTCGCGCTTTTAAATTCGCAGGTGGAGACACCCCTTACCTCTGTGGAAATTCACTGATGACTCCTGGGCTATCGAGTGCGCATCGTAGAGATTGACGGATCTCTATCGGAATGCCTGACCGAAAGATTAACACCACCCATAAGCGTAGGCATACCGTACCCGATCATCTACTCGATGCGATTACGATACGATCCTTTATAATCGTCCTCTTGGGTAAATAGAATGCCGCTAATGGGGCTGTTGCACACTTTTGCTATAAGCGATTCAATAGTCGATTCTGGTGTAAAAACCCCCAAAACTAACGATGGCAGCACTAAAAACTTCCGAAATCCACTCATAAACTCAATAAACGCTTTTATTTGCGAGGGCGTAATGGTGGCTGAGGGTAGTAACAATGGGAGATTCCTATCTTAATTTCGTCACTTTCTCTATGCTGACAAGGATGATTCACAGAGTAATTAGTCACCAGACTAGTGATCTACATCCGATGAATGGTATTGTGACACCTAGTGACACTGGTGTCACATGAAAATCGTCTCTTGTTGGCCACTTCTTGATGGAGTTACAGTATTGTTAGATGGGAATCTCCCATTGTTACTACCCTTAGCAACCATTGCGCCCGAGCAAATAAAAGCGTTTATTGAGTTTAGGAGTGGATTTTGGAAGTTTTTAGTGCTGCCATCGTTATTTCTGAAGATTTTTACACCAGAATCGACTATTAAATCGCTTATAGCAAAAGTGAGCAACAGCCCTATTTCGTCAGGTTAGGTTGGGTTAGATTAGGTCACAAAAAATCAAAATTGGTGCACTCTGGTCTTGCCTAAGAATCGTATCGAGGTTTACTAACAGCTTTTTCAAAAGTTGAGAGGCTGATAACCCTAGTAAAAGTTTTTTATTGGCGGCCAATGCCATGTGGTCCAATTATCCATGAATTCATTGGCGGCCAGTGAAATCACTGGTCGCCCATGAATTCATGGATAATTGGACCACATGGCATTGGCCGTCAATGAAAAACTTTTACTAGGGAAATGATAAATCGAGTAATTTTTGCAGATTAAGTTTATCCTTTGATTAGTTTTTTCACTGCAGTGTTTTGACGCGAGGAAACATTCAATTTGTTCGAATACACATGATTTTAAGATAATTTGTAGCGAAAGAACCAGGAGCCGTAGCCGAGAACTTCCGAGACAGCCATTGAATTTGTCAGCTTATGAGCTTTTACATGAGCAGGGCAAAATTCCGATGCAATTATTTTTTAAGGCACGAATAAGCAAAGACTCATTTCTTGAGGGCATGAAATGAGTGGCATGTGGCATGCTGTTATCTTATGAATTTTACAAGCCACATGAAAATGCCTTAGCATGTAAATTGCCTATTTGCCTCCGACGTATGTACCGATACTTAGTATTTGTGGACAAACATATCGGGACAGGAACAGGATGTATTAGAGTGTGCAACATGCATTCTCTAATAACATTAAAGCTGCCATTGCAAATGATAGCCATCTTTGGTTGAAATGTATAATCAAGTAAATGATTTTACGATGATACTTTTTGGTACTGTGCAGCTAAATTTTTCAAGTGTTAAAGGAAACCATCACCATCCTCCATTTTTATCCCGATTGCTCGAGAAAGCTGATTAACTTATCTATAGCAATATCACAAAGAGAAGTATAGGGATCATTTGCGGCTCGTGCGATTTGGCAACAATGGATTCTCTTCGTTTAAAATTGTGTCAAATAATCGATTCTTTGGTGAGGCGTCGGGCCTCACCTAGTATCGATCTTTTTGCATGGATTTAAATGGCAAAAGAGCACAGTTGCCTGACTGCTCGAGCCGCCGCTGGCCAGGATTGTAAAAGAGCGTTCATTTGTGAATCAAAGGCCCGGGTTGCAAAGTGCAACATGGAGATGAACTTTTTCTTTTCCCCCTGGATTTTTCATTTATAATTAATTCTTTGACCAGTAATCAAATTATTTTTTCTCCTTTTTCTAATTTTAATTATTTATTAATTAATTTAATCAGGTGCCAATAAAATTTAGGTTCTGTCCTGCTGAGAGTGTTTCGTTTTTATTCGTATCAATCAACATTTTGCGAGACAAAGTTACAAGGAAATCCTCGCGAAATTCTACGACATTTTTACTGATTTCTACACACGTTTTGTGGATTTCCACGCACTGCAAGGAATATACTTTCAGCTGAAACCTGATTTCAAAGTGATACAGCCTTAGGAAATTTATTGATAGTTTAATACAAACAATATTAGAACATTTTTCATCGAATAAAACATGTTAGAAAAAGAAGGAGAGACAGAAATTACTTAAATGAGAGTGCGTGGTTTACCATGTCTGGATTCACTGGCCCTCTTCTGATCAAGATACTTGGCTTTGTGTGTTGCGCTTCACCGACCAATACCTACGAAAAAGGAGACGAAAAATGTGTTAAATTGCTCGCCCTCAAAGAGCCACGCGTCCAAAAAAAGGAAAATGATTTTAAAGTTTGCCATCAATAAAATTATAAACACCTGAATTACTTCTTGATTTTTTCTTGATTCTTCTCGATGTCAACGACATTCAACCCTATACAGTTCTGGATCGATCCAAGAATTTCCTTCCCCAATTTGCCATCCTCAATTTTACAGTTCCCTAACCCTCTGAGGGCCAGGTTAGTTCGAAAAAAACGCCACCCCTCCGTTTAAATAGGAAAAGTAGTTAACTGTTCGTACTTGGGAGAGTTGGAATTGTCTATCCTACAAATTGAAGGCGCCTGACTAAACCTTATCTTGTAAGTGCTTTAATCGATAGTTACGTTTATCCGGAATGAAGACTGAATCAATATATGTGAAATAGATTAGAGGAGAAAAAACGAGTTTACTTGGGCTTGGCCCATAAGGGGTTAATACTTAATTACCCATCCCATTTCTATGAATTTGACTCTTCCGCACAATGTATTCCGAATCAATTCCACAATCCAATGTTTCACAAATCTCCATTTACTTCGTTCTCCCCAAATCAGAGCTGCCGATTTGCGTAGATTTAATGGCAGTTTGAAATTCACCGAAGATTCCACCGGTTGAGAAAAGATTACAGAGTTTAGTTCAGTGTATGACTGTAATGCACGAAAATACTAGCGTCTTTTATCTTTTCTCAACCGGTATATTTCAAGTAATTAACGGCGTTTCCACCGATTGAGAAAAGATTACAGATTAGAGTATGTTCGTGCATTACAGTCACACACTGAATTTAACTATGTAATATTTTCTTAACCGGCGGAATCATCGGTGAATTTAAAAATGTCATTAAATCTACGCAAATCGGCAGCTATGCCCCAAATATTCCTCCATTTGATCCTCATCCTCTCTCCATCCTCCTTATATTTCAAAAGTCACTTTTCAAGTCGGAGGAAGTTTTTAGGAAAAGTCGAGGAACATGTTGAAATTTAGCCCTAAACCTCGGTTTGTGCTGAATAGATCGCCAATGGAATTTCAACCAATGTAATTTTCTCAGATTTAAAAAAAAGAAACAACCATTAAGAGTAGGATCCACTGACAGTACAACTTATGACCCATAGCAATAATGATTATAAAAAATAACCTTAAATATCCTCAGATCTGACGTTCCCGAAAATGCAGATATTGCTGACATAACATTTCGCGATGTTTCGCAGTCACAATATGAAATTTGAAAATGGTGTCAAACAGACAAAAATTCACGTCTTATAATATTTAACAGTTAAAATCAGTGTTTAAAAAAATGTGTCAATTCTACAAAATTGAAAATTTGTTCATGGTAGACTCACCTGAGATAGTATTAAAAGAAGGCAAACTTCGAAGCGCATGGTTGAACTCGGGTCTTTGCGGTCTCTATGACTTTATGACCTCATGACTTCATTACTTAGATACCTACTTCATCTGTTGTGCTATTTATTTACAGGCGTCAGGGTATTATTTTGTTTATTCAAGTGTCAGTCATTTTTGGTTGCTCACCACGTCAATCTTACATCATCCCAGTATTGCTGTACCCTATGAGGTAGGGTCTACTTTTGCGGGGGAAAATAACGATGTTGGCTTACTCGTGCAACCAGTAAAAGTAGATTGTCACGGAAGGGAGGGGATAGCGTACCGGCGCACCCGGGAATTTTTTCCCGGAAAGTTGACGAAAACAATAGAACGTTATTTTACTGTGACGTGGGGAATGGTTGGATGTAACCAAATGCTCTGTCTCACTCGCTCTCACATGATTTTCCGTGAGAAATCGGATCCAAATTTTCAAATTCAAATTCATGCTATATACTGTCAACATAGTCGTAACCAGGATACTGTCTATCTCTCTCTCTCTCTCTCTCTCTCTCTCTCTCTCTCTCTCTCTCTCTCTCTCTCTCTCTCTCACTCTCTCTCTCTCTTAGCCCATTTAAACGCATGTGTTAGAAAAGGACAGGAAGAGGGGCTGAAGTCACGTGACGACCCCTATATCTATCCTTTTCTAACACATGCGTTTAAATGGGATAAGAGAGAGAAAGACAATATCCTGGCTACGGCTATGACTGTAAACAAACGGTTTCCGCAGATTTTATTGCACTAATACATTACGAGTTTGCGTATCTTGAAATATGTTTACGCTCGCTTCAACAAAATTTTCGAAACATCACGCATTTATACAACCTCAGTTACATCGAAGGATGTCTTATATTTTGTCCGTGTCTCGCTCACAGTTTCTTATGGGCCGGGATTCTAGGATAAGAAGGGATCATCATCACCGTGACACCATGTTTTGATACCTCGAGAAAGTTTCGAGACGAAGAGAGGTCATCAAGTGGACCGGGAAGGTTTAAAATTGACCCTCCCTTTTTTTCATCTTTATTTTCTACGTTTCCACACAATCCTTTTGATTTATTACAAATGTTATTTGCCGTTTTTAAAACTGTAACAATTAAGTATTATTGATACATAGAACCAAACTGTCCCATCTATGATTATTGATTAGGGTCTGTTTGTTTTCCGAGCTTTTTCAATTTGCGTTTGTTTTTGTTATTACTTTTTTGTTTTGAGGTGTCTTTTTTCGACTTTTGATATACACCTTTTTTCGGGCTCTATCGGAGTTGAAGAGCTCACCCCCCCCCCCCCCCCCCTAATATTTTTCATAGCATGGAAAACACAACGAACCTGATTAAAAAGCTCGAACTCAGTTGCATAACATTACAAACAAGAGGCAAGCAATATTTTGCAGGATTTTTTTTTTCTTTCAAAACCCAAAAAATTACCTTTTTTAGGGTAACTTTTGGTTTCAGGGGGGGGGGGGGGGAGGGGTTCCATATCCCCCCCGGCTACACCACTGGTGGATCCTATTCTTCATGGGAATAACTTTACGAGAGTGAGTTAGATAGAACAGGGTGTTAATGCGAAGGCAAACAACCGATTTGAGCTAAATTTTGGGGTTGGTTTCAAGAGGACGTGGATTTTAAGTAACGTTCGAGAAAAATACTCCTCTACTCTGGTCAAGTTATACATATAAATGTACGTTATCCCAAATATTTTTCTTCCTTCAAAAATTATTTCTCCCCACATCATCTGTGCCTCAACGCAGCAATCAGCATAGAAAAAGCGGTCAATTGTCGCTCTGTAATATTCCGTCGTCATATCACACAATACCACAGTATAGTTGCTGTCGAGACTTTGCCGAGAAGTCACAAAAATGGCAACGTTGGTTTGGATCAAGATTTCGGAGGTTTGAAATTCTCAATTCTAAGATCCAATATAATACTTCTTCCTCATGAAGCTGCATAAAAATCAGCGACAAAAGGAGCCGCGTCTGAAGATGGATAATCTGTTGCTAGAGCTCGTTTCAGAAGTGTAGGCGGACCAAAACCATAATCTTTGGCGAATGTTCAACTTTTATTCCTTCAAATCAATACCGAATTTGCCCCTGACTTTATTCTTTTGTGTTTAAAGTTTTCCTCGTTGAAAAGTGAACACTCAATTTCATTTTTATTCATTTTCATCGAGTAATATCAGAAATAATAATGCTGACTAATTCCAAAGATTATCGGTCTAGGTCCGCCCACACTTCTGAAACGAGCTCTACCATTGAGGATGAAGTGTTTTACAGCCACCCCTCATGCTCATTCAGAATAATAGATATCAGAGAGTCAAAGAATAACATTACAGATTTAAACTTCTTCATCGGTAGGTTTTCGCTCCCACCAGCACCGATCCGTAAATTTGAAATCCCCGCTTTGCAGGGCTGCCTTTGTGCGATGAGCAGGCTTGCGTTGCGGTCAGCGACTTTCCGTCTCTAGCGGCGGCAAAGGAAGTAAACAGAATGTTAATTTTGGTTTGAGGTTATGTTTAAAAACGTGAAATTGTGCCAAAGAAATTGTAACATGAGGAAAAAAAGTTAAATATATCGGTTGTTTATTGAATGAAGTTGATAATTTAATTTGTCAACTCTTTGGCAATATATTCTACTTTTAAGAAAGGTCGACATCCAATCGAAGTGTTTTTCTCCTTTCTGGTGCGAGTCTACGAAAAATGACACGATATTTTAGCTGACCTCTGCTGATTCACATAACAGGGCTCCTGCTTACGAACCAGAAGAAATTCACCGTGTGATAATGCTTTGGCGAATATCTTTGATCATTGCCAGAAATCCTAATGGGTAAATGTTTCTTCTTTGTATTAATTATGTTCCAGAAAAATTGGGGCAGCCCTCTTACTTTCTTTTGTGTGCAGATGATGTTTTACTTATGGCTCTACAGGTTGTCCTAGTAAAGAATGGAAATAACAGTTCTACATCTTTTACGCTAAACATCAGCTTCGCACTAACAGCAATGTAACCTGCATTGGCAGCTGGTTGCTTTGTAACGCTGATGTTATCTTGAAAGCTGTACTTACTATGCCTTAGCTCTGAAGTCTAATAAATTGTTGTCGAATCATGAATGATTCATCAATTTAGATTCTAGGGGCTATTACCTCTACTTTGTACTTAGCGCATTTTCCTACAAAATTGTTGGAAAGAGTGGATAGTTGATAACAAATTTCGATTCCGCAACTAAAATTCTTGCATGCGGGTAGTCTGAAGCAAGATTCAGTTCGTTTCAAGCCAGGGGTGCTGTGAAAGCAAAATTGCAGGTTGATCTGGAAATTTGTGGATTGTTTTTGCCTCTTTGAAGGCTCAAATTCCTGTTGTTTTTGGACGAACATTTCTTCACGTTCGTTTACTGGGAAGATTAGATTTTTAGAACAATTTTTCTTTTGTAGAAATGAAGAAAGTGTGGAAAACAAATTCCTAGGTTCGCAAGAAAATTTTCTCCACAAGATGATAGTGCATCCCTGCTTTGGGATCTACCCCCTGTCAATGAACAATTTCTCTTCGCATCAACAGAATGTAAATACCTCTAATATTAATCTTTGGTTATTTTCTCTTTATATCAGGGTGAAAGGCGTGATACAAAAATGCAATGGAATATTCTCAGAGTCCGCTTCCTCTTTTCGCGGGATTTTCAAGAATTTTGAAGCAGTCAAGTTGAAGTTTGAAAAACCAAAGCTACTACCGCTGACAATTTATTCGATCGCGGGTTTCAGCACTGTCAAAATATATCTATCGAATAGTCGAGCTCTTTGCAAAAGCAAATCTCGCCCACCTAGTTCTGTAGGATCAAAGGATGATGGTGCTAGTTTTGATTGGAAGCTGTTTTTCCATTTGCTTTTGCCAGATATATGGTATTTGATCAGTGCAATAGCTGTAAGTATTATGAACATTTATTTTTCTTCTAAAAATTTACTGTTTTCTTGTTTTAAATCCTCTCACCATGGTAGCTTCTTTTCAGTAAGTATTTCTGTTTTAGGTCATTCCTTGTGAAATTATTTCACTGACAAATTGTAACCAATTATTATTGACTAGCCAAAAACATTACCTCCCTCAGAATAGCATGGAATTTGGTGCAGTTATTTTATTCATTGAGCTGAGTCTAAAATGCGTTTTCTTATATTTTTCGGACCATGCAATGATTTTATTGCAATTTTAAAAGTTGCTAAAATCTGCAACATTTTTGGCACTCTCATCTTTAGGGAGACTAAACTTATGATCGATTTGTAGTGAACAAGCATGTTGTGATCTTGAGTGAAAGCTCCTTTTAAAAGCTATAACAACGAAAGTAAAACAACCCAGCGCGAAATTCAATGGGGCCAAATTTCTAAACTATGCAAGAATTTTTTTTTTAATTTTAAATTTTGAATGTTTCAAAATCGGGTGCTATTGTAATTTTAAAAAATTCAAGTGATATTGAAAATACCTTTGTGTACCAAAATTTTATCTTCGAATGATGCCGAAACTGTGAGATAGAAATTAAAATTTGGCCTTGCCTTCACGGATTTGATGAGTTAAGTGCGTTAGATAGAACTGTCTCAGCTAAAGTTAGGACAGAGTTCCTTTATACGATGGGTGGTGAAGAGGAGGGAGTCATGGGTGCTGCTGTGCTGCTGCTTTGATTTTTATCAAAGAATACAGATCTTTTTCCTTCATGTCTCCCTAATCTTTAACTGCTTGAACTGTTTTATATTTAAATATGCTTTGTAAGGGACTCTTTTGGACTTTTCAGATTTAGGTAATCAACACATATTTAATGACATCAACAGCTTTAATAATAATGGACAGTTTTGTCTCGAAAATAATGTATGCCACTGAATTTTTATCTCTAACATGGATTCTTCACGGATCCTTTAATTCAATGGTAAATCAGAGGTTTTCCTTCCTTGTGACACCCGAGAACATATCTAAACTAACAGAAGTGATGAACCAAATAATTTTGAATGTCCCTAATTTTTTTTTAGCAAGGAATTTTCATTTTAATGAGTTTTCATTTTTTATCAGGCAGCCATGTGTGTAGCAATGTTAAACATTTGGATTCCAATTCATCTTGGGGCTGCTGTAAATGTGATGACCAAGTTCACGAGGAATGAGGAAAATGCCTCATTTATCAGTGAAATGAAGGGCCCTGCCTTGAAACTATTATCCTTGTATGCATCTCAGGTAAATTACCTTATAATCTCATAAGATACTCTCTGCTCATCATTAGTCTTCTGAAAATTATTCTTGTCACTCTGCTCTTTTCATTCACTCTCACTCTTTTTTAGAAGTACTGAAGTACTTTTACCTTTTTTAGAAGTAGGTCATTAAACTAAGTTCTTTAGAAGCTGCTGAAACTTAACACTTAAGTGGTCGGCCAATTTTTGGGTTTTTTTTTTTTTTTTTATGGACATGAACTTTGCCCTTGTGGATTTTTTGGACTCTACATACCCCTATGCAACCTGTATACAGATTACGTGGACGTTTTTTAATGTCCACTGGCTTAATAAGCGTGCAATCATGAATGATGTTTATCAACGAACTTGACCGCCAATGGCAAAATCCATTTAGATGTTTATAAACAACTTTGACCGCTTAAGTGTTAACAAACAGGATAGTCTCTATGATCTAGATGTACAATTCAGACAAGTCTTCTTTTTTTGTCACACTTTACAAAATCTAGGGGTGGGTCTGTCGCAACCTTATGTGACACAGAATCTGAGCATTCATTCCAGCATATAATCATGCGAAAGCTATGATATGCTGTAGGCAAATACATACTTTGTTTTGAAAGATGTAAGAAATCCCATTGAATTATATTCCGTATTTCCTTTTTTATCATACGGGGTAAACTTAATTTTTTTTTCCACTTTCATAGATTTTTGTAGACAAATACATACTTTGTTTTCAAAGATGTAAGAAATCCCATTGAATTATATTCCGTATTTCCTTTTTTATCATACAGGGTAAACTTAATTTTTTTCCACTTTCATAGATTTTTGTACTAATTTAAAACTATTATGTCTGATCAAATTTATTTTTACTCCTTTTTTTTTCAGTCTGTATTCACTTTTATCTACATCTATTTGTTAGCTGGCATAGGAGAAAGAGTGGCCAACAAAATGAAATCCTTATTATTTCAATCTATTTTACGCCAAGACCTTGAATTTTTTGATCGTAAAAGAACAGGAGAGTTAATGGACAGGTATGCGTCTGATTTTGATTGCATTTGATTTAAAATCTTTACTTTATGAGATTCATTCAAGAAGATACAGGACTGGCATCTCTGCAGGGGAACCAATCACTGTAAAAACAAAAATTCATTGAACGGACCTTAAATCAATCTGTTTTCTTCATTCTGCTTTGTAGCTAAGCTTCAACAACATACATAATCCCTCTCCTTTTTTTAATTTAATTTTTTTATTTGAAGAGGATTGACAAACTTTATTCAATTGTAAAACAAAGAAAAATATGAACAAGCTCCTTTCAAACAGCATTCTTTTAATTTTTTTTTTTTGCATGTTGAGTCTTGACTAATGTGAATCTGTATTTTTATCTATTCAAAGGCTCACAACAGATGTGCAGGATTTCAAAAGTGCCTTCAAAATGTGCATTTCGCAAGGACTTCGTAGTATAACTCAGGTTTGTATCAAGTTTTTCTCTCTTCATTCCTTTTCGGGTGATCTTAAAAGAAAGTGACGGATAAAAATCAGCACACCGGTAGGCGGTAACCAATACATAATGATCTGCCTTTCTGACAAAAGTTGCCTGTTTGATAAAAAAATAAAAAACAGACTTACAGTCAATACAATTTTCAATGTGTACCCTATTTCCAATGATTAATCGTTCAAGACTAAAAATTAGCCAAGAATGATCGGATGATGCTTGAACTTAGACGATTTCCACTTTTTACCTTGGATGTTGCTGAAAATATTGGGATAACATCCATGATTTTTGCTAACTGCCGAAAAGCTCCCATCTTGTCACTTATATCCACGTATTGTAGGTATCCAATTTCTGACATTACTCATAACTTGCTCATACAAAACCCTGCATCGACCAACAATGGTTTTTTAATTTTTAGTGCTTACAAGTGAGTGAATGAATGAGGAGCTTTATTTTGCCCTGTAACACCCATGAGCGGATACAGGGAATTTTCTTCCTCTCTCTCTTTCCATTTGAACTTATTTGTTAGAAAAGGATAGCAGAGGGGGCCATCACGTGACTTTGGCCCCCTCCTCTGTCCTTTTCTAACGCACGTTTTCAAATGGGTAGAGAGAGAAAGACGATTCCCTGTATCCGCCCATGGTAACACCTAATTTTCTATTTTGCAGGTTGTGGGTTGTGTAGTCTCTTTGTTTTACATTTCACCTCCTCTTGCTACCAGCATGGTTATTCTTCTACCAGCAGTTATTATCACTGGCACAGCTGTTGGGTCGTTATTAAGAGGCCTCTCCTTGCAAGCTCAACTGAAGGTAATCAATTTTATTTTTATTGCAGGGAAGACTATTTATGTATTGTTTAAAATTGATGCAACAAAAGGTCATAACCTGGGCCCAATAAATGTACGTTACAAACGGGCTTTAGGTCGTACCTAAAAATGGCGATTCTAACCTCACATTTCTTTTACGGAACTTCGGAATGTTGGGTGCGCTCCCAACTTTACGTTACTTTGGGCGGGTCTAGAGCCTCTCCAACCCATCCTAAGTGCTATTTTGAGGTTAGTTTCGTGGTTTCGCCATTTTTAAATGGTCCGATGCGGTCCGTTGACTGGTGGTTGATGCTTGTTGAAGTACTTAGGGCGGACTTGGGGCCGAGGACCGTGTGTACCGTACATTTATTGGGCCCATAGCTTTGAAAATTTCCCAGCAAAAGTTTTAAAAAGACTGTTAAACGTTCTACTCCTCATAGGAGTACCAGTCGTGACAAAAGTGTCCTACTCACTAAGTAACCCTTGCATCATGTCAATTGACTTTTTACTTTCTCACATTTAACGAAGTTCGAAATTTAGGGAGTATTGCAATGGCGCAGCTGTCTGTATCCCAGCATAACTTTTGAATCAATGCTCCGTATGCATCCAAATTTTGCAGAGAAGTTTCTCTCAACATTCCTCAGAGGGTCTTTTTTGGTTTTTCGAAATGTTAAATTATAAGCAAGTTATGGAGAATAAAAGGTTTCCATTAAAATCAATTGGGAAATGGGTAAAATGAGTAAACATAGGGAAAAATTAGAATATTTCATTTGTACCCATTTGAATTTTGATGAAAATTTGCAAAAAAGATTCTGCAACCAGCCCACTGTAAAATTATTCCCATAAAGGGAGGGGGGGTCTAGAGGTCTCCCACAGAATATTATAGGGGGTCTGGGGGTCTCCCCCAGAATATTAGTGAGGGGTCTGGGGTTCCCCCAGAATAATAAAGGGTTGGTCTGGGGATCTCCCCCGGAGCAATAAAGGAGGGTCTGGGGGTTTCCCCCAGAAAATATATGGGAGTCTGGGGGTCCCCCAGATTAAGTTAGATGTGATAAAGTGTTCGTTGGGTGTTCCCTACAGTTTATTTGTCTTACATGGTTCAGCCTGTGAAGCCATCAAAACTCTTTTTAGTGTAAGGGATATTTTTTCTCTAGGATTTTAGCGTTTGGGTGTTTTACTCAAGACCTATTAACACTAGGTCAGTTTGATAGGCAGTCCATGCCAATCTGCCCTCAATTTAGTGGTGTTTTACTATTGCATTCCCGCAACAACTGTTAATTCTGCAAAGTGAACAACGGATGAAGCGTGCTCAAGATCAGGGGCAAGATGACGACCAAATTAATAGATCTTAGTTTTACCTTTTTTTTTTTTTCAAGTTTGATTATCATATGCTTCTTTGTATAATTTTCACTTGCAGCCTGCAATCATTTGTCCCAATTTTATTGCTTCCAGTCAGCAGAAGTGACTACATTAAGCGAGGAAGCCATCAGTAATATTAGAACGGTCCGAGCTTTTGCGATGGAATCACAAGAGTGTCAATTGTATGAGGAAAAGCTGAATGAGGTCGGCGATCTTCAAATTCAGTTAGGCCTTGGTATAGGATTGTTCCAGGTAAACAATAACAGAATACCTGTAAGTAAGGATTGTTCAAAAGCACTTCTGGAAATAATTCTTTCCCTTTCAGTCCTTTTCATATTATTGATTTTGAGTACTGACTCTCCGTTACTTCTGCAAACTGATCTTTTTTGTTCTGGATCTTGGCCTCTTGAATCAAATAAGTTTTTAAACGTGGAAGTGGTCTTACTACATTTTTTTTAAAAGTTAGTTGGTATCACGGCTCAAAATATGACACGACACACTTTTTGACTTTTCGCAGTAAAAATTTAAAGTTAAAGTAATATTGAGTTTGCCCCTACTTAAAGGGCAGAAGATTCTTGTAAGAGTGTGAAATTATTCAACATTTTCGAACACTTGAGTAATATACTTAATATCAGGTTTGATATTGAATTCGAATGTGCCACTTTTAATTTTTTGAATGTTCAAAGTAAAATAAAACAATTTTAAAAATTTTGGTTTCAACAGCAAGACTTGTTGACTGGCACTGTCAAATACATACATGGATGATGGAACAGCTCAAGATTGAAAATCTTTCTTTGACTTTGTTGCATCCATTCATAGTCCGGCGCCAGCAATGAAAAGAAAGGAAAATATTGAGAATATTCCCAAGCCTTGAAACAAGGCTTTGACCTTTGAAACCTTTCCCCTTTATAATGCATTTTTTGTGATCAGTTTCTTTCATTTTGTTCAGGCAGGCTCAAATTTATTTCTCAATGGCCTCGTTCTTGGAACATTATGTGGTGGAGGCCATCTGATGTCTTCTGGTTTTCTCTCAGCTGGTGATTTAATGGCATTTCTGGTTGCCACGCAAACTATTCAGCGCTCTTTAGCTCAGTTTTCATTATTGACAGGACATTTTGTAAAAGGGTTATCTGCTGGAGCACGAGTTTTTGAGGTAAGTAAGCAGTTTTCCCATGAAACAGCTGTCTTGAATAATTTTCTCCACCTCTCTTTTGTACCCTTTTCTCTGCTAATTATCGTCTATCTTGTCGGCACATCTGTCAGTGTCAATGAGGAGACAGCTTGTCATGATTGTCATTTGATTTCAAACATCAACTGCTGCGCCATGTATTATCGAAATCAAAAGTTTTGTTTGTCAAGAATTTGAGATAACTGTTCAAGTGTTCAACCCTCTTGAATCAGTGCGACATTTTGTGCTCTGTGTGCGTTCTTGTGCAAAACTTTTGGTGTTACTTGTACTATGACTTTCAAAAGAAAGTACCCAGGTCGAAATTCTTACAGTTAAATTTTTCCGCCACTTTCAATTAAATTTTCATTTTTTCATGATGTACTTTTAACAGGGTGTTCTGATTAGTCCGCAAACACTGGAAAACTGCAAAATTGTCTAAAGATTGACAAAATTTAAGAGCGTAAAAATTTTGACTTGGGTACTTTCTTTTGAAAGTCATAGTACAACTAATGAGAGCGGGAGGAAAAAATCTTTTTGCAAGTATCTCAATCCTGAGAGGAGAATTTTATTAGTATTTAATTTTAGCTGTGAAAATGTTAAAACCTCTATTTGAGCTTGTCTTCCCTTGTCCTTACTCTTTTAAACTGTATTTCAACAAAATCCAAGTAATCATTTGCCAGTTTTTTCAGAAATCGAAAAGTTCAAATTTCTTTTGTCAGAAAAGTATCACTTTTTTCTTAGATAGGGAATATTTATTTTTCTACTGTACTAAACATGTTGATACAGCTTACTTTGCTTCCATTCATAGACCTATTTTCACCCAACTTTCTCAAAATGTACTTGTGTTACTCAAGGTAAATTGTAGCATCCGTTACATTTCAAAACTGTAATTTTGACTCTGAAACTTAAAATTATTAACTTTTTAGGGATGACCAAGGTCAGAAGGCACTACTTGCTTTTCCGCTTAGTTGCAATAAAGTAGACAAATTTAAGTTTTAAGACAAGTTTGAATGTAATGGACGCTATAGTTTGTCTGGATTCTGGAGTGTTTTAATTCCTTGGTGCTATGACTACAGAGCTTAGAATACTTTTTGTAAAACGAAAAAAATTTAATTTTGAAGCTTGATGCTAGGAATAACTGAAGCTTATCATATTTACTATCAGTAGAAGTTGAGAGGGTTGTTCTTTGTATGCTTCAAAATCCTCTGAAAAACAGAGAATTTAATTAGACGTTACTCACACTTTGTTTATCTGTTATCTGTTTTACAGTTAATTAATTTACCTTCAAAAATGCCCCTGAGTGGCGGCATTAAAATACCATATCATTCCTTGATACCAGAAATTGAGTTTGATCACGTCTCATTTGCTTACCCTACTAGACCAGATCAGGTATGAAGTTAATATTTGTCCTTTCTGTTCATTACCTTAGACCTCGGTTCCAAGAGTTCCTATTTTTCGAAAGTTTTTATAAAACTTTTGACCTGACTCTTTAAGATATTTTTCATTCATGAAACAACTTAACCCATTGACTTATTATTTAATTTCAAAAGAGGTTGCTTAGCAACGGCGCTTATGCGCTCATTCTACGCGAATAGCGCTCCTATTGGCAAAACTGCGGAATTTGAGTGAAGCGAGTGACGCTATCTATCAGAAAAAGCCACAAGCTCTTGAGCATCGTCGCAAAGCGGTTGTTTTGTTGCTGAGTTACAGGCAGATCGGTATTCAAAGTAAGGACGTGTCCACCACGTCACTTTAAGGCAATGGATTAATATTAAAACATTCAATGGAAGTTGGAAAATACATTTTTATTATTATTAAACGTCCATCAGGCACTAAGCAGTAGGTATTAGGGCATAAATGAACTAAACGTACAAAAAACTTGTATACTTGCATGAAAATATCAGTTTCCGAAATCATCACTGAAGTGATCTATCCCAATAAAGGGAATCATCAGAAAGAGACTTTTTGTTTGATGTTCCAAAACTCCGGAGTAAATTTGAGTAATCTCAACAGCACGCATTGTTATTTTTATATCATTTTGCTTTTGGATCAGAGCTCATATTTGCCATGGTAAAAAATCACAGCATACCTATTTATCCTCATTTACTTTCGGCATTAGCAAACCGTTGTTTGTGTGCAAATAAATTTTAAAAGGTTTCTACTTTCTGATCCCCTGTGATGGTTTATTAATTGCGATATATTGATGTCTCCTCCCGATAAACCTATGGAAAAAAATCTGAATCAATCTATAGGGCGCTCAATTCTACCCTTAAGAATTTGTTACTTTAACATAGCTTCAAATAAGAAAATAAACTGTCTTAGATTGTTCACAAACTGCCTATGCTTTACCCTCATTTATTACCTTTGCAAAATGTAGTTGTTTATTTTTGCAGGTCATATTAAAAGATTTCTGCCTCAAAGTACCTTGCGGGAAAACAGTTGCCATTGTGGGCACCTCTGGAAATGGGAAATCAACTATTGTCAATCTACTTGAGAGGTAATTTTAGCAATTTATTAAGGTCAGGGGGGTGATCACGGAATATCACAGAATGTTGATCAAATGCGTAAAATTAAATGGGCTTGCTACTGGGCAACTCGATTGCGCTTGGTAACCAGTTGAAACCACCTCCTCACCTCTTCATGCTTCAGTCAACAAAGATTCCGGCGAGGGGAGACCGGTTGGAATCTCTGTGGACTAAAGCATAAAAAGATGAGGAGGTGGTTACAACTTGTTACCATGCGCGTTCGAGTTGCGCACTAGCAAGCCCATTTGATTTAATGTATTTGATCAACATTCCATCTGCTTACAATAATAACCATAACGATTCAATCCTCTGTAATCATCTTCCTGCTAGTTTGACATTAAAAGAATTTTTGCGATTGAATATGATTAACAATACCAACCTAACTGAACCTAACCTGCTTATTCGAGAAAACTCAATAGTGTTCTTAGGTGTTATCGGGGCATCGATGGCAACAATTTCATTTTGAGTGCACCTCCGGACCTGAATTCAAAATCGAATTGTTGCCGTCGATGCCTGAAAATACTGAAAAATTTTGGAAAACATGATCCAGTTTTTTGTCATCCACTGTTGTCATGCATAGGTTGGCAATGATCTTTTATGATTCTATTGGATATATTCGTCGCAAAAATTCGCTGATTGTCTGTTATGTTTACGAGTCGTTTGTTGTAGTTTCATTATTTACATTGTTAAACAATGTTTTATTTTCATTTTCAACTCAATGTAAATCAAATGTTGGCAGATTCGGCTCTAGCTTTCTGGGATGCTTTGGGTTGCTTGTGCATGTTTGTAGCATCACCTTTATGCATGTTTAATGTGTCATGCTAAGAGACAGAGTTTGCCATCGTGAAAAACTATTGCATCATAATGTCTTTTTTCCAACAATACATCTTGGTCATTTTGCAATAGAATAGTACCCTCCGTGGTTTTTCTTCGTTGTCTGTTAGAATGAAACATCAAAAGTGGAATCTGTTGACATTGCAACTGGTTCATTTTATATTCATTTATTTTGTTTAAATTACTAAACTTTCTAAACACAATTTTAACCAGAGACAAATAGAGATGGAGCACTACGCTAAAATACAAAGGGAAGATTTGAGGCACATTGAATTTTCGGGGATTCAACAAAATTACATGTGAAACAACAGTCAACACCTTGAGATGTCGCATGGTATTGAACGGTGACATTCGGGAAACACGAGGGGGATGGGCGGGAAGTGAAGAGGAGGGTGCTCACCATTCAACCAATACCGTCTTCTTCCATACCTCCAACCGCTCCATTGAGGTTATGTCCACTCGGGTTCTACGTTTACACAGCCGCTTATGGGAGACGGTGGATTTTTTGCAGTTTTTGGGATTTTTCGGGCATTTCTAGGCATTTTTCGGCCTTTTCGTCAATTTTTTCAGTTGGGGGGGTTTTCGGCTGATGTTCCTGATACATTTTGCGAAAAAAAAAAATTTATCACCGAAATTACCATAAGCTTTAATAGAAGTCCCTCACAACTGAAAGCATCTATGCTTGGGACTTCTGTTAAAGCTTATGGTAATTTCTGCGATAAATTTTTTTTTTCGCAAAATGTATCAGGAACATCAGCCGAAGACCCCCCCCCAACTGAAAAAATCGACAAAAAGGCCGAAAAATGCCTAGAAATGCCCGAAAAATCCCAAAAACTGCAAAAAATCCACCGTCTTCCATAAGCGGCTGTGTTAACGTAGAACTCGAGTGAACATAACCTCAATGGAGCGGTTGGAGGTATGGAAGAAGACGGTATTGATTCAACACCATGCGACGTTGACTGTTGTTTTGTTGAATCCGCGAAAATTCAGAGTGCCTCTGCTGCAGCCACTTAGTGCTCCGTCTCTATTTGTCTCTGATTTTAACTATTCTGTTAATCCATCTACTCTATCCAGGGGAAAATGATTCATTAAACATTTTCAAACATGTTTTTTTTTCTGTCATAGGTTTTATGATGTTGATGGTGGTTCCATTAGGCTTGCTGGTTATGATCTCCGTGATCTTGATGCTAGCTGGCTTCGAGGTCAAGTTGTTGGCATCATAAATCAAGAACCTGTCTTATTCGCAGGAACTGTCAGAGAAAATATTCGCTTCAGCAAGTGGGATGCATCTGATCTAGAGGTTTTTATTTTTTATTTTCCTACTTTCTTGTATCGTTCTTATGTCCTTGTCTTTTACTATTCTTGTTTTTATTTAATCAAATCAAACTTTTGTCCTTTTTAATTAATTTAAGCTCATTTTTTCACCTGTCCAATTTGTTTTTATCATTGTTTTGGTTCTTATAATCCTATGTCATCCGATACAGTCCGTAAGAGTGATTTTAAAGACCCAGGAATTTGCTTTTTAGGAATACTCTTCTGAAATTGTTCCCAATAGTTCGCTTTCAATTTTCTTCTGAAAATCTATTAAACCAATATTTTTAATTGCTTGTTGCCACAGAAGTTTTGAAATTAGTGACTGTATTATATAGAGGATGCGTAAACTAGCATTTTTTAATGGTATTCTCTTTTTTCAGGTTTATGAAGCAGCCAAACTAGCAAATGCTGATTCCTTTATCCGAGCATTCCCGGACGGCTATGATACTATCGTTGGCGAGCGGGGTATAGCCGTATCTGGAGGACAGAAACAACGCATTGCTATAGCTAGAGCCCTTCTGAAAAACCCAGCTGTACTTATATTAGATGAAGCAACTAGGTAGGCTGGAAAAGTTTGCAATAACATTAATTTCTTAATGAAGACCTGATTAATTATTTTAACAAATGAGTGGCTCAGTTTTAGAACCAAGCATGGTGTTCCTAAAGCTCCAACTTTTTTCTTTCGTTGCTTTTTCATCTCCGTCTAGATTTCATGAATCTTGGAGAATAGTGGCTCCCAACAAGGTTCGAAAGTAAGACTTACGGAAATTTTTAGTCAATTCAGTGTAATATGAATAGCCACCTGTAGCGTGAACCAGTGTAAGAGAATAATCTCCAAATCGACCCAATGGATGAAAATTACTTTGGGTTGTAAGCAGACAATGTATAAACCCCATGCCCGATGCGTGTACGGAAAACCCTCCAGCCCCACTGCAAGGAAATTTTGTTAAAACTGTAAACGTCCATAAAATTTCAAAATAAAACAGCTTTGAATTATCTTGAGCATATTTGGAAGGAATGCTCTTTTTTTTTAAGTCACGAAATCAAGATACACCTCATTAGTGAAGTCAGCCCTAAATGCATCTAAAGTAATTGAATCTATGGGTTCAAAAACAACCTAACTGTAAAAAAACAAATTCTTCATGAGTTATGTGTTGAATTTAAATAATGTGGAAACTATCAGACTGGAAGAATTACTACATATGTATATCTGTATCAAAGTGCTCATTCATAACTTTATTTTTAATGAATTTTGATTATTTTTCAGTGCTTTAGATCTTGAGTCAGAGAAAATTGTTCAAAAAGCTTTAGAAGAAGTCAGCCGAGGTAGAACCGTGCTTGTCATTGCCCATCGTTTAAGCACGGTCAAAAATGCGGATATAATCATAGTTTTGCAGAATGGTGCCATTGCTGAGGTAACTACAAATTAAATTACTCTGTAAATGACAAGTGAGTGGAGTTTTGTTGACAAGGAGTCTAAGTGTACTTTTCCCAATTTGGAGATACCTAGTTGAACGCCAAGGTTGAGAAACACCATAATTTGCTTCATAGTGTTTAACCTTAACTAGTTTTATTCAGTTTCCTGGAGTACTTATTCACTGGAGGCTAAATTGTAAAGTGCTCATCAATGATTTCATCCACAAAATTCAACAGAAAAAATGGGTGCCGAGAAATTCAGCCAAGGTAGTATCAAGAGAAAATGCTCTATTATTTTGTATTGCTGGCATTTTGTCCTGATTCACGTACAGTGTCTTGCTGTTTGGTAAATATCATAAATCTGCTCTTGCGGTAGAAATCACGTCCCTTTTTGTGCAGGACTGTAGTTTTCTCTAAAAAGTGGGTGCAATAGATTTTCCATAGGCAGTTCTGTCTAATTCTAACTCCAAATCTAAAAAGCAAGTATGTATTCCATTTTATCCGACAGTTTACTTTTATTTCTCTTGTGCTTTCAGATGGGTAACCATGAAACCTTGCTTAGGAAGAAAGGAATTTATTGGCAGCTGATGAACCAGCAAGAGTCAGCTGGAAAAAGACAACTAGGGTAAAATACATTGATTGTCTCGTCTTATTGCATTTTTCTGGAGTTATCTCATAAAGGTAGATGAATGAAATAATCTAAGATTAATGCGTCAATTGACTGACTCATCTGTATATCATGCACTTGGCTGCTTCCTAGAGAGTATTTCTCTTCACAAATTCAACTGTTCCGAGAATAAATTTGTATCTATGTCTGAAGGATCCTCGGTAAGTAGATCACCTTCGAACATAATTTCTATTCAAGCATTTAGCGTTGACAGTACAAACAGAGTAAAGCTCAATTTTGGGACCCAACCAAAGAATATTTCCTCCAAATCGACTCCAAATTATACCCAAAAGTTGCTCTATTTTGTATTATTATTGTTTTGAAAACATTCTCTGTTCATTTGGCAAGGTTTCCGTTCCAAGTTTCTCTGGAATCTGCTCATAACCCAAAGTCATATTAAACAATTAAACATTGGGCTGATTCAGAGGTTTTGTTATTTTGTTGGGTCTTGCTGTACTCAACTTGTAACATTACACTAAATGCTACTATTATTTTTTAAAAATTGTTCTTACTGACTCTGAAGTGAATAACATAGGAATTCAAAGAACGGATCAAATTGTATTCATGCTCATAAAAAGTAGGAAACTGAAGAGAGGTCTATGGACTGTATTAAAGCATTTGACTGAAGATTGCTGTTAAGTATTAAATTAAGTAAATTGTGTAAAGTTGTTGATATTGCTTATTTTCACAAATAAAGTTGTTGAATTGTTGATTTAATTCCAGTGTTATTCATTTTTTAGTACTTTCAAACTGTTTTCCTCCTCATTTAGTCAGGCAGATATTTTTTCAGTAATTGTTGCCCTCGTAGATCATTCTATAGATTCAAACTGTCCGGCTGAAGAAGTATGACAAATTAAAAGTTGCCTGAGCCTTTGTAAGACTGAATTATTTTTGACTGCAGGCATTGAGAAATATTCTTGATAACAGATATTGTTATTTGATAAAATATATTTGCCGGGTAAACGACAAGTTATAGGTAAATGA
The DNA here is from genome assembly GCA_011764245.1 of Trialeurodes vaporariorum. Classification (NCBI taxonomy): domain Eukaryota; kingdom Metazoa; phylum Arthropoda; class Insecta; order Hemiptera; family Aleyrodidae; genus Trialeurodes; species Trialeurodes vaporariorum. Next base: position 17,604,016 of record VMOF01000024.1, on the reverse strand, counting down.
GGAAAAGCCCGAAAAGTCTATGAAGTGTGCGCATAAGATGGCGAATATTTGATAAGCGGCATCACTCCTAACTGATATATCTTAGTCGTATTTCTTTTTTGTCATCAAAAGCGGTTTGATTGCCATCGACAGCTATTGCTCGTATTTTACTTTTCCGACGGTCATCAGAAGAGGGTGAATCTTAATGTCTTTATTAATTTCATAGTATGGCAATGCTGTGCCATTGGGCGTTGGCCATAAATTTTTATAAACTCTGGAGCTCGTCAACCGTTTTGCCATCGCCGATGACGAATCGTTGGTCGCTGGCCAAGCGGTCATCATCGTAAAACTACTCAATTTTTAGAGCTTTTTCGTGATCTGACAGAGGAATATCATCGAGCGATGACCATTGGCCATTGCCGATGACAAAGCAAAATACAACTCTTTTTTCTATTTTTGTTGTTGTGTGTTGCTCTTTGACCAAACTCCTATGAAAGTGGAAGATGGTCATCTGACAAACTCATCACCTTCAGAAATTCTTACTTTTAGTATCAGAAGAAACTATAACTACGAGGGTTGTCCGTAAATTAAGGTCTCCAAAGCTGTTTCACATAGAAAAAATAATTTTATTGAAAAAACAAGTACAGATTCTGAAAGCTTGAACTCTTAGCTTCTTTTCTACGTAGTCGCCATTACAATCAAAATATTTTTCATGTCTCTCAGAAAGCTTTTTCAAATTCGCGTCATACCCCTCTCCCGCCAACTCGCATAGTGAGGAATTGACTGCTTCTTCGAGCTCTTCAAGACCCCCAAGTGTTGTTTCAAGTTGGGGAACTAATAATAGTTGCTTGGGGCCAAATCAGGACTATATGGAAGGTGGCCGATGGTTTTCCACCCGAATTTGGCGATGCGAACTGTCGTGACGAGGAGGACGTGAGTTGAAATCGGGCGTTGCCGTGGTGTAAACGGACTCATTTGGTCAGCCAACCTCTCCGTTTGTTCTGTATGGCCTGGTGCAGTTTTGTTGGTGTCTTGCAGTACCTTTCCTCGTTAATTTTCGTACCTTTTTCACTGCAGTCGACCAGCAAAACGTCTTTTTTGTCCAAGAATACAGGCCACAGGGCCATACAGAACAAAAGGAGTGGTTGACTGACCAAAGGAGTCCGTTTACACCATGACAACGCCCGATTTCAACTCACGTCCTCCTCGTCACGACAGTTCGCATCGCCAAATTCGGGTAGGAAACCATCGACCACTTTCCATATAGTCCAAATTTGGCCCCAAGCAACTATTATTAGTTCCCCAACTTGAAACAACACTTGGGGGTCTTGAAGAGCTCGAAGAAGCAGTCAATTCCTCACTATGCGAGTTGGCGGGAGAGGGGTATGACGCGAATTTGAAAAAGCTTTCTGAAAGACATGAAAAATATTTTGATTGTAATGGCGACTAAGTAGAAAAAAAGGTAAGAGTTCAAGCTTTCGGAATCTGTACTTGTTTTTTCAATAAAATGATTTTTTCTATGTGCAACAGCTTTGGAGACCTTAATTTACGGACAACCCTCGTACATAGGATTTGTAGCTGATTCTTTTAAAATCCCTCTATCAATTATGGTTAATGTGAGTGCGTGTACAGTTAAAATAAAAGGGAATAATTTGTTTTCAGGATGGGGGAGAAGAGCTCAATTGAAAAATCCAAAATTTGCTACATACATTCCGATTTTCGCAACTATTTGATTGAATTCTTCATTTTAATCTAATAACTAGTGCAAGAAACAAAAAAACCAAATGCTTATCATACAAACGTCTTTATGGAAGAAAATTTGTTTTACTTATAAAATTTTAAAAAAATGGGCTTAACAAACAAACAATCACAGCATTTTTTTTTTATCACAGTAGAATTTTAACGTAGCAGATGAATTTCTCCAAATCTTTCTTGTATTTTTTGGCGTCAAAACTTGTCCATTCTTGCTTCAGTTGATGTATTTCTACCTCTCCCTTAAGTGTTGAGAAGGCCTAAAATATCCAAACAAGCAAACATTACTTTTTGAGAGAAATTCCTTCAAAAGAATTTTCACTGGATCAACCAGAGCTTGTTTGTTGATCTTTATATTATTTCTCTTGTTGACTTAGATATTTGACAAAATATTAGAAAGAAAAAGGAATTAGGGAGAAAAGCAATTAAATTTTTGCAATTAAATATTCCTTAAAAAAAAAAGAAAAAGAAAAAAAAATGAGTTTAAAGTGTGTGTAACCAGCTAGGGGGCGGAAAATGCAACACACAATGTAGTATCAAATACAGGATTATTTCAAGTGTGTGGCATATTGTGTACCGTAACTAAACTTCTCTGTCCCCACCAGTACGTACCAAGTAGGCTGTTTGAAAATCAAATGCTGCAGAGCTAATGCTATTAATAGCTCGATTGGCAAGCGGAATGCTTAGCTGAGGGTACATGTCACTTGAACAAAGATCCCACACATGAATACTGAAAAACAAGAACACATTGATAAATTAACAGTGTTATTGAACTGAGGTAGATTTAGCACACTTGATTTGCATCCGAACTCTGTATTATTTGTAAAATATTTGTCATTACAATCATTTGGTATTTTGGCCAACCTTTCTGGATTTTCAAAATACATGGTAATGTTGACGCAATATATATCGTCTCAAGCTCGCTTTCCATCTCTCCTTCATGCAGAGATGTTGAAGTATTTAGTTAGAAACTTTAACATTAGGGTGGTAACGGCTCTAGACTTGGTTAAACTTGAGTTATGTTTCACACTTATTTGAGCTGAGTCATTTGCTGGCTGTATTGCCGTTTTGCGTTTATTTAGTTGCATTCTATAATCCATTGGTGACTCTGTGGGTTGAAGCATAGATTTCATCTATCAGTTAAGAATTATAAAAATTGCCGATAGAATCACTCAAATTTGTAATTTTTGCTTTAACCGGTTAAATCACCAATGGATTAAAAAATATACCGTTAATTATACACAAAATGGTAGCAATGGTTGCTGATTTCTAGCGAGGTGCTATGAGTGTCTTTTACAAAGTGGTTTTCTTGATTTTGTTGTTTCACTGATGGGCGATTCAAACTCCCAGCTACATTCTATTGGTCTTTGAGGACTGCTAAATGTGCAAATGTGCTACAATATTCAAGCGTTGGGAGGGCAGAAAAAATAAAACTTGGAATACTCACCATGAATTACTATCTAAGACAAAGAATACTCCTGGTTTCAAATCAGACCATTGAAGATTTATGATCCGTGGACTGTTTGATTCTCCAGCACCCATGAAGCATATAATAGGCGTCTCATGCGTTTGCGAGTACAGTTGAATCTCTCCATTATCACAGCCAACCTATCGATCAGAATGTTAGTACCATATTTACTCAGAAAAAAATCAAAATACCCACTACCCAGGCCTACTGATTTTGTGAAACTTTACACCAAGATGGTCTGATGGACCCTTTACAGCCCCTGACCTCTTTCTAAACAGATAATTCAAGAGTGGCTCCTTTAAGAGGGAGGACTGGAAGAGGCTTGAAGCCCTCCTCAGGGAAAATTATTCAAGTCCTTCTTGTAAAAGAGCCAACAAAGGAAGTATGATTCATGTTTTGATTACATTTTTCTCGTGTTATATAATTATTGAGGTCCTCTCCTTGTAATCGATCGCTGTGAAAAAATATGTTGACGTGAAATTTTTTTTTTATTAAAGAAGCCGCATCAACTGTCGTCTGTAGGGTGAGTGTCCGATGAGTGTGCGAATGTCTTGCTTCTGGTATCCTCCTCAGTTTGAAGGCGCTCCGCGCGTATCAATGGTCGAACGACACGACGCGACATGACGTATTATTAACCAATCAACGCTCTCACTTTGTTGCCGTGTGATTTCTGAGCTTCTTCTCCATCGGCGCATCGTTCGTCTTCATTGGTTTATGGTTCATGGTTTTAACCTTCATGGATAGGGGCTCGAAGGAATGTGTAAACAGGAGTAGAGAAATGAATCAAATCAATTATCAAAGCATCGTTTATTTTTCCCCAGGCAACGAGAATTGATCTCTTTTATCTGCCAACTATTTATAATTGGTATTACTTTGATAACCTTTTCATTTTATATTTTTGATCCCATCCTGGAGAATTTAAAATCCATTGCTCACAATGAATCAGTGGATACTTATGAATACGAGAGAGAAGTAGTGAAAGAAGATCTCGAAGAAAAAAAAATTGATAGGATTCACTATAGATTTTAGCTCCTCTTCAAGACATTTAAAATTCTTGTTTAGAGTGAGTATCGGTTAGGTCAGAGACTTAAAACTGAACGCATAGCAAAGTCCATTTTTTGTTTGTTTTGTTTATGTTCCTCAATGTTCGCTCGAAAATTTGGGTGTATGTAATTCTATGTTAACCCTTGTGAGCCTAAGGGGGGGTACATTTGTACCCCAGGCCAGTTTTTTTGACGCCATTTTGTCAAAACTGCTCCAAATTTTTTGGGACTTCATGACATTTTAAGTTAGGATACTTAGAACACGTCCACCAAATTTCATTAATTTTTATGAATTTTTGTGGATATTATAGAAATTTAAAGTGTTGGGGTACAAATATTCCCCCCCTTCGTCCTGCCAGTTTTAAGTTTGGAACCATCTATTACAGTGAATTTTACGGAAATTTTATGTAGATTAAGAATATTAAGTCAGATCATTGAAAAAAAATTGGAAATTTATCAAAAATGGAAAAATAAGATGGTACCTCATTTCATTTTTTCCATTTTTTTTATTTTGACATTTTTTTTAAAAGTAGGTGTAAATTTGGCAACATAGCAAAAATTTACTCAAATTTCACCTAAATTACTCTCTTAGGGTACTAAGTACATAATCCATCCATTAAAATTTCAAAATTATTGATACTGACTGTGCTGCATGAAAATATCCTTGGGGTACAAAAATACCCCCCTTAGTCCTTTGTGTTACCGAAATACCTTAGGCTCACAAGGGTTAAGGCAGGAGTAGTGATGGCGACAAAGCTGTCGGAGCCCTCCCTCTCCCCGTAGCGAAAGATAAAAAGCCCGCCAAATCGAAAAAAATTCTGGTTCGTTCTAAGGAGTTTCCTCTTTCACTGACTGGCTAAAGGGGGTCTTTGGAGCCGTCCCTGCTCTTCTTCACGCAAGCTCGCTCGGGGGATGCGGATGGGGGCAGCGTCATGTCCGATTGTTATGAGTCATTGAAGAGGACCCTCGGTAAACTCTATCAAGTTTTATTTCTCCTTCGAGTGGAAATAAAGCTGAGACTTACTTACTAAAAAATAATTTTCTTCGAACGGACAGATCTGTATGCAGCAGTTACCAATGAAATCTCCTGAAACGTACACAAGTTTAGAAGTTCAGTTTATAATACTCTTTGTTTTTTTGTTTTTTTTTTATTATAAAATTAGTATTGGTAACTTTTCTCTTGGTGACTCGGTGTTCCTTTTCCTTTTCTAAAATATTTGTTTAAACGGGCGGAAAGAAAGAGAGACCAAGCACTGGATCTACTGCTGGTTTCTCAGTAAGTGTACTATCCCCAACTAGAAATAGAGTATATTGATGGATATTCTTTATATGAGTTTACGGACAAGAGCTTAACGAGTATTGATTGGCTGTTAGTTTTAGGTTTTACGGAGCCAAAAACAGTTGGAAGACATTTTAGGTTCCACACACACGAATCGAGAAGGGGAAAGAGGACGAGACGAACGCTTGGGAGCGGATCGGTATGCCGGCAAATCTACCTGTCCGTAGCCGTAATTTGCAATGGGGCTCTTGCAAACTTTTGCTTTATGAAAACGAAGAGTTGAGTCTTTCACAATAAGCCGTAAAAATGACGATGAGTAGGTACCCTAAAAAATCACGAAATTCACTCTCAGCATCGGGCTTAATGGCGAAGAGACGCTATGCTGGTATCATGGGAGATTCCTATCTAAATTGAGACATACCTCTGTGTTTCCGTAGAGGAAGTGGTATATTAGACAGGGATCTCCCATGATACCTGCGTCGAACCGTCATTACGAACTTGCCGCCATTGTAGCAGTTATGTGAGTTTATTACTGAATTTTAGACTTTCTAAATAAAATTTTCGTGATTTCCTCTGGTTTTTACACGAGATTGGACTATTCATTTGATCAAATCAAAAGTTTGCAAGAGCCTCATTGCATCACTGATGCGGATGTTTTTTGCTATTTTACTTGCGGAAATGGGAAATATAGTAGTGTGCTATGAAATAGCCATAAACAGGGGCGTGCCGTGGGGGCCTTGCCCCGGGCGGCACTCTCGGGGGGTGGCAAAATCAGGGTGACAACCAAAAAAAAAAAAAAAAAAAATCAAAATAAATTTCAGATTTCAGAGGGCGGCAAAATCAGAGTGTTACATGCAAATAAAACAAAAACAAAAAAAAAAACAAAACAAAACAAAAGCAAAACAAGCAGGGAAAATTCCAACACGCAGGTGTTGGAAAAGCGTGCCACTAAAGTCTGAACAGCTTTAATGCTTTTGCTAGCAATGATAATTCATCAAAGAGGAACCACTTGACATGGAGCTGATCTCGAGAAAATTGAGTCCAAAGTTGAAGAGCTAGCATTTAAACAAAAAACTCGGAATTACTTACGTTTTGATTTCATTCAACTACCGTGTTATGTTTTTGCATTTCAACACCGGAAAAAAGGAATTTCCTATGCAGGAAAGGTACCTACTTAATTTTTAGCGTTTAAAGTGACTTGGTTCCTTTCTTCTTTTTGTTTGGCATAATCACGAAAACCGAATCTCTAAGAGAAACCAAACGGCAGAGTTGGTTTACACTGGTGATATTTTAAAATCCGTTAATCCGGACTTAAGTCCGTTCCCAATTCTATAAAAGGAACCAAGTCGGAGTTGGTTCCTAACGTGACTCGGATTAAGGTTTAAGAAAAAGGAACCAAGTTCTCATTTAATTTCATCATATGGACAATGACTTCAATGAGGCTCACCAGCTCACTTTTACCTGGAATTTTGACGGGAAATAGTTGTTATTAGAAGAAGCACTTGTTGCTTCGAGATTCAGTATTGCTAGGTCTATCAATCAATAACTCAATTTTATCAAAAATGTCACTCAGTTCTTTTGTGAGAAGTGCTGTCCAATTGAGCTTGTTTGGTGAGAAATTATGAAAAAAAATAAATTTAGATCAGATGTATCTATAAGGAGATGAGTCAAAGGCGTTGTTTTTTTGTGTTTGTTTTTTGTTTTTTGTTTTCAAAACTTTGGAGGGCTTTAGCTCAGAAGAGAAACATCTGTAGCACATATTCATGTAGAAAAATAAAACCTTATATAGGTACATGTTCACCCCAAAAATACACTCCATAAGTTTGGCACTTAAGTTTTGCAACACCCTATATTCTTGATATTTTGCTCCCCGCCACCCTTCACAGAACACAACATCTTGACCATGCAAATTTTTAAAATCACAGTTTGACTGTAGAGATATTTTCTTCCCCCCCCCCCCCCTCCTAACGAAAAAGGGGAAAATGGATCGCCTGTCTTTGATGTTCGTCGAATGCGCGTGCACAGATTGTTCGGCTTTACGACTGCCATTTTGGCTTTCTTTATAATGCGTTTTGTGGGTTTATGAATGGCTTTTATGACTATTTGATGCCGCCAATGTAATTTTCAGGCGATTTTACATAAAAATCAAAACTCTATAGCGCTGTAGCAAAAGTTTGCAACAAACCTATTGAAAGCTGAAAAAAGAAAATTATTTGATAAGGCTCGATCTTTTTTACCCACATAAACTATAGACAATAGATATTTCTAAATCCCTCCACCTTTTAAACGGCTTGTTCAGGGATCAAAAATGAGGTTGCGTTCTTTTGAAGTCAAAAAGCGTCATTTTCGGAAAAGCCGTGATTCTAAATGATAAACAGTTTTTTTTTTCTTCTTTTTTTCCATTTTAGGTGCTGTCAGCACTTATTGCGATTGTCACGATGTAGATATGTAAGATACATAAATGGAACACTTGCGAATTCATGAAAAAATAATCCTTTAATATACAGAACTAACCATTTCAGGTGCCCTTTACACGTCAAGCATTCTAGGGGTATAGATTAGTAGGTGTGGAGGTTTAAGGCGTTTGTGGATTTTAATGGGTCTGTTACAAACTTTTGCTACAACGATAAATAGTGTTTCATCGTAGGTAAAATCGCGTGAAAAGTCCATGGGTGGCATCAGAAAGTCATGAAATGCGATAATAAACTCACAAGAGATGTTTAATGAAATGCAAGATGGCGGTAAAGTATCGAGCAGTCCGTATGCATGCACCTTTAACATCCAAGAATTGCCAACGTTGACAACCTCAAAGCGTCAGAGGTTATGTGTTTTATTTCCATTGTGATTGGGTGTGATCGATATTGTGAGGTTGGCTATCCTTGGATGTTCGTGGTGCATACATACAGGTTGCTCGATATTTTACCGCCAACTTGGAGTTCATTAAACGTCTCTTGTGAGTTTATTATCGCATTTCATGACTTTCTGATGCCACCAATAGACTTTTCACGCGATTTTACATGATACAGAACACTCTATAGCGCTGGAGCAAAAGTCTGCAACAGACCCATTCCCCCTCCCCCACTTATTTTGTTGAAAAGTATCGAAAGTTTACAGTCAAAACTAAGCCATTATTCATTACAACTCATTGTAATATTATTTTTTTTTCTGTTGCCATCGGTCGATATCATTTTTCGTGTTGGAGAAGCAAAGTTCCATATGGACCTATAATTTCCAAAATTTGAAGAAGCTTCCAGTAAAAAATACTGTACACGCGAGAAACTTTTTAGGATAGGTAAATAAGTTATTTTAGAGTCAATTCCATAGCCGCAGCAAGGAGGCTGTCCAGGGGTGGAAGACACGTGACAGCCCCTCTCACTTTTTAGAGCTATTAATGCGAATTTTACCCCCGTCCCTTTGTTCTGGATTTTAAAAACCTTTTTTTCGCAACAAAACGCCCAAAATTTCCTCAAAAATCCCTTGATTGCATAGACGCTCATAAAGGGGTTTTCAATTTGCCGATCCCCCAGAATTTCAAATGTTTCCAATGACCAAGACCTGTTTAGTGAGACGTCATGAAAAAAATTGGTTCCAAAAAAAGGCTCCGCCTCACTCGCGCTCTCGTGGGTTTTCCCATATGAAACACGATCCAAATTTTCAAATACAAGTGCTAGTAAACAACATGTTCTTTGCACCAGTTGTGTTTATCACACCATTGGGTTCCACGTCCCTTATAAAAATTTCCGATTGTTTCAATGAATTTTCCGATAGGATATATATTCCCGCGCTTTTTTTCCCATAGAAATAATCGAAATTCCATAGAGACAATCGGAATTCGTGTAGATTCAAGCGCGCTGACTATAGCAACGATAGGTTTCATGATTGAAATAAGGCGAAATCATCTATGGCTCTATTCTTACAGTTTTAACAGCCACTTTTTTCTCAGTGATAAAATATGAGCCCGCTATATTACAAACTTTTTGAAACATCGCGCATCAATGCACAATCACAGTTATATCGAAGAAAGGCATATGTTTTGTCCTTGCCACACTCACAGTTTCTTATGAGCACAAAATTCTAGGATATAGGCTCATCAGCACCATCACGACATGTGTTATACCTCGAGAAATAGCTTCGATACGAAGAGAAGTTAGAATGATTGAGTGTCATGGCGGTGATACTCCCATAAGAGACCGTGAGTAAGACGAGGACAAAACGTAGAACATCTTTCGGTATAACTGTGATTGTAAATTCGCTTGATTGTAAATTCGCTTGTGATCTTTTAGGAATTATGTTAGAGTGAAAAGATACTTTAAAATACGTGGAATCTAATGGTGCAATAAAATTTGAGAAAACTGTTCTTTAACTAGCATGAATTTGCGTTCGAAAATTTGGATCTGATTTCTTATAGGTAAATCAACGAGAGTGAGAGATAGAGCATTTGTTTGGAACCAATCCTGATCGTGACGTCATCACTAAACAGGTCTACTTAAGGATATGAACGAGTCCCTCTCTTTTCTATTCCCCGCCCGCTCTTTATCAATACCTCGCCCTCGCCGTCACTTCTTTCCGAAACCCTCGTCAAACAGATTTTGACACATTTACGACCGCTTAATGCACCGTGAAGAAATCTTGTGACCGGTGGAGCCCAAAGGCGAGGGGCAAAGAGGGTTCCTGCGGGAGATGTTTCCACCCCCCTCCTGCCTTTGAATTTTGACTCATAGGTTGGCACAAATGACTTAGGTTGCTGGACCTGTATGGAATTCTCGTTCAAAGGAATTCGACTTTGACGCTTAATAACTTATTGAAATTAACAGGAATACCAAAACTTTTACAATTTTAAGAAAATAGACGCCGAGACCTCCTGGATTGCAGCAATAAATTAACAATTAATGAAACCAGTTTTATGAAAACACGTTTTTAATTTTTCAAACCTTTCCCGCCAAGGTTTTGCCATAAGCAAAGCATGCAACCTATATATTAGATATGAAAATGAAAACAAAAAGCGTACCGTATATATACGGCACGCTTAAAAAAAAAAAAAAAGGTCATCAAATTTATAATTCTGTTCGCGGAGGGCGGCAAGATTGCATACTTGCCCCCCCCCTCTGGAAACCACGGCACGCCCCTGGCCATAAGAGCCAAAGTATCTCCTCAGAATCATCTTGAAAGTAGCATTACCGTCGTGAGATCGTCATTCCAATCAATGTTTTGATTTTCAAGCAAAATAGCAAAAAGCGCCGGCATCGACCAATCACGGCTCATCGCTGGCACCGTTGGAATTAGCCTTCAAATTCGTTCACGTGGTCGACTCCTTCCTAATATGCAGAAAATTATCCATCAAGGGACTTTAATTACGATGTGACAAAGTCTTAATTTTGTCCTTGGTGAAGATATGCCATTTCCGTGAATCCCATCCCCTATTTTCCCTTAAATCGACATCAATTTGCCTTTGACCAACGGTCATTGTTACGTTAATATCTTACCGGAGGACGATTTGTAAAACGATTTCTTGCAAGAGCCTCTCGTCAAAATTTTACGGACAATATGGGAAGTATTTGTCGTTATAAAAGCATACTGGTTGCACAGCGTTAGAGAAGTAGCAGAACAAGCGTCCAACAATGACCTGCATTGATCGAAAATTCAAACATTATCATCATGAAATGAAAACCAACCTACGAAATTAAGAACGGGGATTGCACTAGTTACTGACGTATAATTTAGTTGCAGCTGATTGACTGTCAAATGAATTGGCCAATGAATGTTTCAAATTCTAATTGTACGTCTATTTTCGCAATTTTTTATTTTGAAGAACAATGAGAATGAGAACGTCACTTTTACAGCTTTAGCGTGTAATTTGACAGCATTACAGTTTGTCCATTTAAGCCCATGTAAAAGGTCGAATTTGAAGGTTTTCACCGAACATCCAATAGTTCGATATTTATTAAAAATTCAAATGAAGAGAGTGCACGCTTACCTCATTAGTTAGTTCCTGAGTAACGAAAGGTGTTTTGTTGCTCGATGAAAGATTTTATTGGGAGGAACTATACGCGGAACTATATTTCCAAACAGAAATTTTTATGCCAAATCGCAGAAACCTATGTTTTTGACTGTAATATTTATTTGTTTTCGGTAGTTTTAATAATGTTTACATAATGTTTTTTCCTTCAGATTTCTCGACGTCAGCGGAAAGTCGTGCTTCCACGAGAATCATGCACCCGTATATAACATTGTGAATATGCTTCTCTAATATAGTTTTTTCAAAAACTTACGATGCAATGTTCTCAAAAGCTTGTAAAAGTCTACTTTTAACTAGCTTAATTTTGCTCCAATAAGCTTGCCCTTGATCTAAAACAATCGAGGTTGGTCCTGCCTGTACCACGGTCCAAACTATTATCAGTCCACTCCTGTCCAAGCTGCATATCTTCAGAGAAAATTTCAATCGAATTAATGCTTATAATGAATGAAATATAAAGTACCCTCTGCGATATCGAAAAACTATGGCTCAAGGTCAATACTAAACGTTCTTCATTTCCGTAAACTTTTTATCGAGCGTTTCCAATTTCTGTTCATTTTTACTTTGATACGTCCACAAGAAAACCAACGAGAAAAGAAAAATATTCGAAATGAGCCGAAGCAAATTTTGATACGACTATTTTTCAAAACTTTTTATCAAGCGTTTCCAATTTCTGTTCACTTTTACTTTGATACGTCATTACAAGAAAACCAATAAGAAAAGGAAAAGTTTTGAAATGAGCCAAAGCAAATTTTGATACGACTATTTTTCAAGGCCTTGGGACCAAATAATGTTGCGGTTTGAAGGTCCACAAAAGACGTTGCATGGTTCATACTTAGTTTGGATTAAATATGGCCTGATGACGAATTATTTTTAAATGACCAGAATTCTCATTGACTTTCTCATGAATTATAGCAGAGCTTTCGATTGGATCAATGAGATTTTTCTGGTAATTTCGGGAATTTCTTTTCGACCGCGCAAATTATTGAGAAATAATTCTGCGAGAATTTTCTTTTGTAGCCCCTGTTTAACAAAATTTTTTCATTTTTTTTTTCTTGCGCGGGAGTTTATAAATTCTTTAATGGGTCTGTTGCGTACTTTTGCGACATCAATAACTCATTGTTTCTAACGTAAAATTCGGCGGAAATAACGATGCGCACATTAAAAACTTTCAAAATCCACTCATTAACTCAGAAAATACCTTCCATTTCAAACAACCCGCGCTTTACTAGACACTATATATCCTCGACTTATAACTACATAGATGGAACCATCTCGTTTATGTAAACATGAACAGAACTTACAAACATTGGAATGTTTCGTTTAGATGCGTACTTTTCTTATATTATTTTGTAATCTTTGATAAACCGAAAAGACCAAACAGCAAATGCAGCTTATATTTCACGTATTAAAAAAGAAATTCAATCATTTTGTAGTTACGATGTTGTTTACTTATGCACGGTGGTTCCGTCTATGTAGTAGTATACCGGTGTAATAGTGTCTAGTGTAGCGCGGACTGTTTGAAATTGTAGTGATTTCCTGAGTTATAATGAGTGGATTTTGAACTTTTTTAATGTGCGCATCGTTATTTTCGCCGAATTTCACATAAGAATCAAGGTTCTATAATGTTGTAGCAAAAGTATGCAACAGACCCATTGTAAGCGGTTTTCACCCATCATTTCCGATCAGGCCCGAAATCCGATCTTAATGACAGCCCCCCTTTCGCATTCAAAACTGTCTTTTAGATAATTTTCATCACAACTTCACTGAGAATTCATATTTTTTTAATGGTAGGAAGAAGGGATGGGGTTTGTGGGAAGAGAGGGAGAGAGACGAACAGGAAGTAATAAATAAGTTCTAAAATGCAAACCTGCGAGGGTGAGTTATCATCGCTGCTCTTGCTTGGCACTCTGGATTCATCTTTGATGGATTCCAGGCTGATAATCGGCTCTAGATGATTTTCATCGTTTTTACGACAAGCTAAAATGAACGAACATAGACGACAAACGATCAATATAGTAAGAAAAATCATTGTCTTGGAGGTCACTATAATTTGCATTCGTAATCTTTGGTCATTTATCCCTGAAAAAAGGTGACCGGAAGCACAACGATTTGTCAACGAAGGATATTTCTGGTACTGTTACCTTAATACTGGTATTTGTAAGTACTATAGCTCTTTGGAGAAAATTCTGTTTCTATGACCAGATTCTGAATAAAACACCAGGATTTTGTGGCAAAAAACTTAGAGCTTCCTCAGTTGACTTGTCGTTGTGCTTTTGGTCAGAGGCGTAGCGTGCAATTTGGCAACGCTGCAGTTCGTCCATTTGAACCCATGAAAAAGATCGAACTACTGGGTGTTCGGTGAACACCTTTGAATTCGACCTTTTACATGGGTTTAAATGGACACAGTACAACGATGCTAAATTGCACGCCACGCCACTGTTTTTGGTCATGTACTCGTAGGTAATTAGAATTGAGGAATTATTTTACTCAGTAAGGTCGTATTCAGAAAAAAATTGTCTGGGGGTTTATTTCATTAGGGTTGTCGAACATTTTTTTTTTCACATTTTTGAGCTTTTGCTTGTAAGTTTTGTTTAAAAGTTGACTTTTTTTCACTATCCAGGAAGCCTTATCATTCACTTCAACCACGAATGTTTAACCGATTGCTATAAGACTGTCTATCTATGAGTGACGCTATTGATCAAGAAAAGTGAAACTTGGATACTGCTACGGTAACCATCGTTAAGAGTCTCGCCCTAGTGGATCCAAGTTATTGTCCTTCTCTCTCTTCTCCCATTAGAATGCATGTGTTAGCAAAGAATAGAAGAGGGGGCGTAAATCACGCGACTGCTCCTAATCTGTCCTTTTCTATCATACACGTTCCAATGGGAGAAGAGAGAGAAGGAACGATTCCTGGATCCGCCAGTGGAGTCTCGTTAAGTAATAAAAGGCTATTCACATTCACCGATAGCGTTAAAAACCGGGCACGTAAATGATGGAATTGATGGTTATACACAACAGCCAAGTTTTACAATGCCCGACCAATAGCGTCTCTCATAGTCTTAACGACCGGTTAAACGATAAATTGAGTGATCCGCCCTTAGAGGAGGGAAGAAGAGCCTTCTCGCCTGCCTCTCCGAAACATATACCCCTTAGGCGAATTTTCGCGACGAATATATTCGACAACAACATTGCCAACCTACTTATGACAACAGTGAATGACACGAAACTGGATCGTGTTTTTCGAACTTTTTCGGTGATTTTAGTCATCGATGGCATCAATTCGATTTTGAATTCAAGTCCGGAGGTGAATTTGAAATCGAATTGATGCCATCGATGCCCCGAAAACACATCTAAAAACACAATTGAGTTTCCTCGAATACGTAGTTAGGTTGGTATTGTTTATGATATTCGATCACGAAAATTCGCTTTGTGTCAACCTCTGAAGAATGAAAGCTGTGAATTTTCAATCGAGAAATTTCCGTACGATTTCAATAACTGCACAAAAGCTTAAGAGTCTAAATGAATCTATTATAATGAGACCTGTGATGTAAGAAGGACTCCTAAATACCCAGTCGGTGCTTCCAAGGGTGGATCTTTGATGAAAACCTGCTTCCTCCGTAGTGTCCCAGATTGCAATCGATCTGAAAAACGGATGGAGTTCAGTTGTAATGTGCATTCAGTCCATTTAAACCCATAAAAAAATATCGAACTAATGAGTGCGTACTGAACATTCTCGATTTCGATCTTCTACCGAAAAACGGATCAAATGGACCGTTGCTAACTTGTGCGTTTACGTACAACACAGAAAAAAACGGGGGGAAACCGCTTCGGTAGCGCTGACAAAACCTTCGTTAGAAAAATGACCCATCAAAAGACTTTAGTAGAACTAACTTAAGTTTTTGTACGCCTAACTGAAGAGATTGTGCTGGGTGAATCATAAGATAATTGGTTGGCTCTACTAAAGTCTTTTCCTGGGTCATTTTTCTACCAAAGGTTTTGTCAGTGCAACCAAAGTGTTTTTTTCTTTTTTTTCTGTGAACTTTCTAATTACCAAGATATCAATTACTTTATC
Organism: Trialeurodes vaporariorum; assembly: GCA_011764245.1. NCBI lineage: Eukaryota > Metazoa > Arthropoda > Insecta > Hemiptera > Aleyrodidae > Trialeurodes > Trialeurodes vaporariorum. Next base: position 17,588,407 of record VMOF01000024.1, on the reverse strand, counting down.
GATATCAAGGAGGGCTTGAACCCCAACTGGATTTATGAATTTTACTCACTCTGACATTTTTGTTTTACTCATTACAGTTCAGTGTTTATTCAATATTATTATTTATACCCTTAAGCAAAGTTCCGTGGCTAAAAACTTCTTTTAGAATTCAAAATTAATTATAGTCTAGGGACGAGTTTATTGCAAAGTAGTAAGAACACAAGAATAAATGATTTTTGTTTTGTTTTTGAGACCATGCCCGTATCACTGGCTGGATCGATGTATGCTTTTAAGCGCACTTAGAATTAGAAAGCTCGAAGCTGTATACTTTTTTTTATCTTACCCCTCCTTGAACCCTCCTTGAACAAGGTGTGGCCGAGGCCAGTTGAAACGGCAGCAAGTCAGATCCGTGGGCGTGATTAAAAGTTTTGTCGGGCGTGAGGGCTCCAAAATGTTCCAGATGCAAATCACGGTGCATTTAGGTGAGTCTTGATTCTCCGATTCGGAAGATGGCTGAAAGCACACCACCATCTTTATTTGTGATTAAAGGCTATCTTAGACGCTCAAACTGGAGGATCCTTAAGTACCTGTAGAACCGCTTTAGTGCGATGATGCCATCCGGTAAAAAAGTCCGTTAATCGTCCCAAACTATCTCTCTCCCTCTCATGTGATTTCCATGTATCTATACTGCTATCTGTCTCACTCTCATCGCTGAAATCGGTTACATTATTTGGCATTATTTATTTGGCAGAAATGAAGTTCTCACGTCATTTTAATGCGGTTTTCATTGTAAAATATCGTGAAACGATGCTCTATATCACTTTCAGATCCAGGAATTTTTCTCTTTCTCATAGGCCATTTGATCGCGTGTGTTAGAAAAGGACAGATAAGGGACAGTCACGTGACTTTCGCCCCCTCTTCTATCCTTTTCTAACACATGCGATCAAATGGCCATAGAGAGAGAAAGACAATCCACTGGATCCGCCAGTGCTCTATTTACACATTTTGAAACTACAAAGAGATGCGGCTGCTGTGTACGAGTCGAGTCTCGGGAGAGTGGGAGCAAAGGCGTAGCGTGCAATTTGGCAACGTTGCAGTTCGTCAATTTAAATCTATGAAAAAGATCGAACTTTTGGGTGTTCGATGAACACCTTCGTATTCGACCTTTGACATGGGTTTAAATAGACACATTACAACGTTGCCAAATCGCACGCTACGCCACTGATTGTGAGTGGAAGAGATAGTTGGGAACGCTAATGCGTATTATATACTCGCGAGTTTTTCAGAGCTGATTGGGACTGATGAGTGCATTGTTGGCTAACTGTTGTCTTTGCTCTAAAACCGCCTACAGATCAAATTGGGTCAATCGATGCCTCTTGTATTCGATTTGCGATTTTAGCGATAGTCAGGCGTACCATTCGATAGATAAAAATGTATTTTGTCTTAACACGTTATTCTCATTGGAATCGGGATACTTGATTACTGCTAAAAGCGACGATTACTTTTCAAACTTTAAGTAATCAATTAATTACGTATTCAATCGAAAAGTATTATTAGCCCAAGTCTGGTGTGGCATTATATTTACATAGTTTATGTACCTACATATAATTACAAATTAAAGCTCATCCGATGACAAAACTTTGAAATACGTGCATACACCTTGATATTGTTGGTGTAGTAATTAAGAACTCTTTTAGGCGGGCCGTGGTAGTGACCTGAGTCATTAATTAAAGTTTAAACCAAATAAAAACAAACAGCGAGTGGAAGCAATCACCAGCCATCAAAGTGAACAAACTTCAATAAAAATCAAATGAAACGAAACGAAAAATGATTTACGGTGATACTTCAAATTTGACCAACCATATTTGAGTTTAGCTACTTGTTTATTGATACTACTAAATCCAAGAAATTTTTGTTGACTTTTCGCAAAATTGGAGATATTTTTAAATAAGAAAAATACTTACAGAATGCACCGTGAGGCATTGAGTACACCTATTTTGTTCTAAAACTACCGAAGTCACAGGCCGACTCTTAAGAAATTGAATATTTTCTATTTGAAGAGGTATGTGTCCTTTACTGAAGACAACATTTGTTTTATTTTCTTGAAGCAATTTACCACCACCCCTTCCTTTTAGAGACTTTTTCTCTAACAGCATCAACAGACGCTGAAAAAACAACACAAAAAGTAACAACAATGTAGATTATATCTGATCCGAAACGAGGACATTATGATAGCAATTTTTGGAAGAGAAATCCAACGTCAAAATAAGCCGTATTGAAGAGGGATGGAATTAAAATGAAAATGTGAAATTTTAATGCTCGGTGCTTTAGCAGGATTTTTACCCTTTTACGACATAGATGTCCGCCCCCTGAACACAAAATAAGGGTCCTTAGATACAAACATGAGTTTTTTCTAATAATTAGACCTGTGATCACGTTAATTGCGTGCATTCCGATATAAATTGACCTGCCGAGTTCAAATTTGGCCTTAGTTTTGATCGAAATAATCTACACGGAAAAAAAACTACGGTGAAAAATGAAAATAACCATACGGACACCTGATTTTGGCACTTGCTAGATGTTATGGTAATGTTAACCAGAAGTATACTATGTTTTGACTAGGTACTAGGTGATGTTAACTGATTGCATGTCGAATTTACTCAAAGTATCGGTAAATGTACCATACTTCTGGTCAAGTTTACCATAACATCTAGCAGGTGCCAAAATTAGGTATCCGTATGGTTATTTTCACTAATCTTTTTTTTCCGTGTAGTTTTCCCACAATTTATACTTTATCGCGTAAAATGCTTAAAAGTAGAATATGCGTAAAATCAGGACGAGTTACGCAGACAATGATATCATTTTTGACATACATCAGCCTCTCAAATACCATGGAGTAGCACAATTTTCATGTAATTAACAAGAAAATTCATTGAAATATCCATTAAAATTTAGTTACAAAGAACACTGATGTTTGGTGCTTGTCGCGGACAGTTATGTCGCTAAAGAGGCCTACTTCTTTAGCAGGGCCAGAGTGCGAGTGGTTGCTCAAAGTGCCCACAATCTAGGCTTTTAGTGTTTGTAAGCAAGTAACTCATGTAGTCCAGAAATCATACCTTTACGATTAAAATGAGGCAAAATTGGGAACAAGCTATGTTTGCTGGAATTTGTTCCTAGAGTGCTATATTTATACTAACCAAAAAAAGTACCCTAAATTTCCACCCTTGCGCGGCCTATTTCGAGGAGGGGGGAGATCAGTTTTCGGCCATAACTCGAAAACGATGACAGATTTTGAAGTTTCACAGCTTATTAAGATAAGATCAAACATTTGTAATTTACCTTTCCAGCGACCAATAGAAAATTGTCAAGTCTTTTTGAGTCTATCCGAACTTTTCTCCGCCAGCTTTGATATTTTTCATCTTCCTCTTCCTCTTTTGATATCTCGGTATCATCGCCAACTCCTAATCTTTCCTAATATCACGTTTTTTGAAAGAGAGAGAAAATACAATTAAAAATTAATGGAAATGTTAAAGAAAAAATAATGATAAAATGAACTCCGCGTAGGACTTTGCCATTTAGCTGAATGCGTAAACTTGATGTCAAAAGCAGCTTAAACCTGCGTCTTTCGTGTGTCTTAATGGATCTGTTGCAAACTTTTGGTATAGCAAACCAACAAGTTAATGTAAAACCACGTGAAAATAACGTTAAGCGCATCAAGTAAAGTTCCGAAACTTACTCGCAAACTCAACAAATGCGACAAAGTTCTAAGATTTCTGTCGTAAAGCCAGTCAAAATGTGGGAGTCCCATTTAATTGCATGTTTCTCCACGCTGGGAAAAGTGATGATTCATCATCGAGTTAGACGCAAATTAGCAGAGCTACCGTTTTGTGTACAGTTAATGATATTTTTCTATTCACCGATAGTTCCACCGGTTGAGGAAAGATTACACAGTTCAGTTCAGTGTATGACTGTACTGTACGAAAGTATTCTGATCTGTAATCTCAATCGGTGCGCAATCGCCGTTTAATTCTTATAATATGCGCAAATTTTTTTAAAGTCATCGACGACTCCACCGGTTGAGTAAAGATTACAGATGCGAGTATTTTCATGGCATTACAATCATAAACTGAACTGAATTGTGTAATCTTTTCTCAAACCGATGAATTGAAAAATGCCATTAATTATACGCAAAACGGCAGCCCTGCAAATTAGATAGAGTAGAACCCTTCCATTATTAAGACTCGCCATTCGACAGCCGCCTTATATTGTTGTCAATACACTTTTAATAGGGGTTTCAATATTTTTTCAAACTTTTCGACTATTTCAACATATTTTCGAGAGATTTTACTTTACAATTGACCTATAGCTTGACTGTTGAAGTAAAATGTTGCAACAAACCGGTCGTTATTCTTCGTGTAGGAAGCAATCATAGCGCTCGGTAAGAAAAAGTATCTATTCCTGCACCATTATTCCCTGCACAACAAACTGTGGCATCTGGCAACGTTGCATTTAATCTATTTAAAATCTTTGGAAAGATTAGACTATTGAGTGCATAGTAAACCCACGACTTCGAGCTTTTCTCACGAGTTTAAATGAATAGATCTGTTCATCTTCGGGTCGTGCATGGATCAACAATAATTCTTTCAGACTAAATTTACAGGTTTGTCGTTTCAAAATCGTTCTTCCTCTGATTGCTGAAAAGTTTACACTTAAGTTTGGCTTACTGCATAGTGCAAGTATTCTATAAATAACGTAAACGGTGACTGAATCATAGTATCGATAAACCTATCATAGTTCTGATTAATTATAATATTAACATAAAGTTACTTAATTTAGTTAATTTGCGTTTCCTCGTATAGAATTAGCTCCTTAAATTACAGAGGTATGCTATTTCTCATCACTGGAGTAGGAATAGTTGCGTGGTATTAGTGAGGTAGTCTCTAGAAGAACGGCCCAAGAAACATGAGATGTTTTGTTCGGAAGAAATCTTAATTTAATTTGAATAATAAATGGTGTTTATTTGATGAGAGCCACGATATTTTGGCGTAAGTTAAGTATGCAATTCAGAGGTTTTGGTTTGAAAAAAAAAAACAAAAAAACAAAAAAAAAACTTCCTTTCATTCGACTTGACTTGATTCACTTTTTCAAGGGAGATCGTCATGTACCTTTATAAACTGGCTCTAAATCAAAGAATTTCATGGCATGATGACTCCTTGATTGATGGCATGATGACTCCTTCTCAAAGAAACCTCATACGTATAGTTTAAACGTGGAAATCTCAAAGAATTCTCAAGTTATACAATGATATAAGGCCAAAAACTCAAGGAAGTTTTTTCTTTTTTTGAAGTCTCTGAATGGGGTTGTTGCACAATATTACTATAAGCGATTTAATAGTCGATTTTGGTGTAAAAGCCTCGAAAAATAACGATGGTAGCACTAAAAACTTCCGAAATCCACTCCTGAACTCAATAAACGCTTTTATTAGCGCGAGTGTGATGGTGGCTATGAGGGCAGTAATAATGGGAGATTCCTATCTTAATTTCGCCACTCTCTCTATGCTGACATCAGGAATGATTCACAGAGTAATTAGTCATCAGAGTATTGATCCACATCCGATGAATGGTACCGTGACACCTAGTGTCACCGGTGTCAAATGAAAGTCGTATCTTATTGGTCACTTCTTGATGGAGTTACAGTATTGTAAGATGGGAATCTCCCATTATTACTGCCCTAATTCACTATTACACTCGCTCAAATAAAAGCGTTTATTGAGTTCAGGAGTAGATTTTGGAAGTTTTTAGTGCTACCATCGTTATTTTTTGAGGTTTTTGCACCAGAATCGACTATTAAATCGCATATAGCAAAAGTGTGCAACAGTCCCATTGTACCCAAAATATGTGAGTTTAAACATCAAACTCTGTCGCAATATTGCAAGTCTTTGTATCCGTATTTTCCGCAGATTTCAAATTTAAAGAATTATTCAATAGAGCTTTATTGGTCCTACTTGTTGCAGCGTTGGTATCCGGTTCAGACTTGTTATATCGCCGATATTGTCCTTTATCGGGCCTGGAATCTGTGTCCATTTCGTTCTCATGGTAATCTCGTCCGTTTGAGTTTCACTTGTTGGTCTATCTGCGTCCGTTTGAGTGCTAACCTGAGACACAAGAAATGAAATAAGACATAATCGCTGAAGTAAGTCTCTTGTTGCTTTGTTTTTCAGTCGATTGGAAGAAAAATTCGATGCAATACACATGAATCAGGAATTTTGGAGCTGCGAGCTTTGACAGACCGATATGAATCATGACAAATCAATGAATCGAATCGAGTCGATCTTGAATCGATCAAGGTGGCAAATTAAACGAAAACAAGGTAGCTGTTAAGAAAATGTAACTGTTGATCGATAGAGCTGAATGCCGTCAGAAGTCAACATGTCATGGACTCTCTTCTAAGTACAGGTTAGTCTCGGTTTTGCGATTTTCAGCTTTGCGAATGCTCTATTCAAAACTACCGTTTTGCGTATAATCTATGCTATTTTTTTATTCAACGATTATTCCACCGGTTGAGAAAAGATTTCACAGTTCAGTTCAGTGTATGACTGAAATGCACAAAAACACTCTGATCTGTAATCTTTTCTCAATCGGTGGAAGCTCCGTTAATTAATTGAAATAAGAGCAAGTTTTTTAAAGTCATCGACGACTCCACCGGTTGAGAAAAGATTACAGTTGCGAGCATTTTTCGTGCATTGCAGTGATTCACTGAACTGAGCTGTGCAATTTTTTCTCAACCGGTGGAATCATCGATGAATTGAAACATGTCATTAATTATACGCAAAACGGCGGCTCTGGCTCTATTCAAAACTTTTTTTTTTCTCTGCGTATTATGACTTCCGTGTGGCAGATCCTATAGCGGCTTTTGAGTGCTTGTCATTAAAATAAATTATATTGGGCAAACGTATTTATATTTCGGTGAAATTACAGTGGCGTACCGGAAACTTTGGGGGCCCCCCCGCGAACCTTCAGTCGGGGGCCCCCTACATTTTTACACAGTGAATGGAGGGTTTATAAAGACCCCCCCCCCCCCCAATGAAAATTGAGTGCTCTCGAGATGTTTTTTCACGCAGTTTTAGCTGTAAAATTCCGTATCTCTCCCAAAAAAGAAAAGAGCTGAATTTCTGTTTCTGACAGCCTTAATATCCATTTTATACCACAGAAAATGCATGGCCAATTTACCACATTTAACTGAGGAACAAAGCAGCTCTTTTTACTTTAATATTACCCTTATTTATTTCCTTCTCCATCTTTAGATTCATTCTTTCAAATGTTATATTTTGTCAAATACGCGGGTCAGATATAATCATGGGGCCCTAATTGGGGGCCCTCTTGGGTCGGGGGCCCCCCCGTGCCGCGGGGGCAGCGGGGCCTCCGATACGCCACTGGGTGAAAACCTTCCATGAATTCTGGAAGAAAAGTTTAAAAAGTCTCAAAGAGATACATATACATGAAGGGGGGGGCCTACTTTTTTTTCACGTTTTAAGAGAGTATATGAAGTACTTTGCAATGCATTTCGCGTTAGCATGTCAAATGGAGTAAAATAACAGCCCCGAGTACTTTTCCTGGGCGGTGTGTGCAGAGGAGGTATCATGCGCATTGTTTTCGGATCCAGCGCCCCCCCCTCCTATCGTACACAGGGATGATCTCCACCTAACGACAGTCTAAAATATTCCGTTTAATGATGTGTTTTCGTTGACTTCTCCGCGCTTTATACGTACACACACACAAATACTTTACGTCAAGCTTTTAATTTGGAGCTGCCTTGACTCGACGACGCAGTGGCGTAACTAGAAATAATTCTGTCTCTCTTTTCACCCATTTGAAAGCACTGCAGGTATAGGAAAATAATAGGAGGAGGGGTTCATCCCCGTATCTATCTTTATCTAGCGAACGCTTTTAAATGGAGAAAGAGAGAGAAAGTTACTTTCTTTCTAGTTACGCTACTGACTCGGCGTATAAGTAGTCAGTCGTCGACGACTCCTTCTTACTACTCCTTTCGTGCATCAGAGTCTCAGCGACACGAGTCGTGCTCGAGTCCCCTTAGCTTATCACCGCAAAAGAAAGAACAAAGCCCTCGTTTCCCTTTCCCGTGTCCTAACTGGCTCAAGGGGAGTCGGGTCGGGACTCGGGACTTGTCGGGAGACAAGAGCTAGGGTTGCCAGACGTTCCGATTTTGGTGAATTCGTGCCGTTTCGGCCGGAATTTATGTAAATCGGTCGAATTTCCGCTTTTTTAAAATTTTGAGGAAAATTGCTGCAAACGGCAATTTTTCATGATAACAGAAACAAATTGAGATCGAGCGAGTAAGATTTATTTTCTCTCCTCCCCTCCCGATTAAATTCTTCTAAATACGAGGGTTGTCCGTAAATTAAGGTCTCCAAAGCTGTTTCACATAGAAAAAATAATTTTATTGAAAAAACAACAAACAGATTCTGAAAGCTTGAACTCTTAGCTTCTTTTCTACGTAGTCGCCATTACAATCAAAATATTTTTCATGTCTCTCAGAAAGCTTTTTCAAATTTGCGTCATACCCCTCTCCCGCCAACTCGCATAGTGAGGAATTGACAGCTTCTTCGAGCTCTTCAAGACCCCCAAGTGTTGTTTCAAGTTGGGGAACTAATAATAGTTGCTTGGGGCCAAATCAGGACTATATGGAAGGTGGCCGATGGTTTTCCACCCGAATTTGGCGATGCGAACTGTCGTGACGAGGAGGACGTGAGTTGAAATCGGGCGTTGTCGTGGTGTAAACGGACTCATTTGGTCAGCCAACCTCTCCGTTTGTTCTGTATGGCCTGGCGCAGTTTTGTTGGTGTCTTGCAGTACCTTTCCTCGTTAATTTTCGTACCTTTTTCACTGCAGTCGACCAGCAAAACGTCTTTTTTGTGCAAGAATACAGGCCACAGGGCCATACAGAACAAAAGGAGTGGTTGACTGACCAAAGGAGTCCGTTTACACCATGACAACGCCCGATTTCAACTCACGTCCTCCTCGTCACGACAGTTCGCATCGCCAAATTCGGGTAGGAAACCATCGACCACTTTCCATATAGTCCAAATTTGGCCCCAAGCAACTATTATTAGTTCCCCAACTTGAAACAACACTTGGGGGTCTTGAAGAGCTCGAAGAAGCAGTCAATTCCTCACTATGCGAGTTGGCGGGAGAGGGGTATGACGCGAATTTGAAAAAGCTTTCTGAAAGACATGAAAATATTTTGATTGTAATGGCGACTAAGTAGAAAAAAGGTAAGAGTTCAAGCTTTCAGAATCTGTACTTGTTTTTTCAATAAAATGATTTTTTCTATGTGCAACAGCTTTGGAGACCTTAATTTACGGACAACCCTCGTATTATTTTATCATGATTATAGAATTATTATTCTCCCTTATGATAAATAATGATTCCGCAGGTGTTCGTAAGCGTAACTAAGAAACTTTTCTAGGGGGGGGGGGTTTCTACGCTAGTTTTTCTTTTTTTGCAGTTTTCCAGGAGCCCCCTTCCCTTCGGGGAAGAAGCCCTCCATATAGTCACGCCCATACAACTCTTGCCCAAGAAATAATTAAAGAGAAATTGAATTTAAATATCATTGGTTGAGGAGAGAGGATGGCCTCCAGACCCCTTGTCAACTTTTTTTTATTTTATCCGTGAAACGTAAGTCGATAACGTCCCGTTCTGTCGTTAAACGTTGCTTGCAACCCTAATGACAAATACCCCAAATACCTTCATAATTATAGGTTCAAGGGTCTTGACGATAGTTGCCTCCTGGTAAAAATGTTCCATGACCAATTTTACATGGAAATTGATGCAATTTCCATGGAAACTAAGTATTTTTCCATGGAAAACACACCGATTTCCATGGAAATATGCGCGGTTTGCATGGAAATCTATTTCCATGTAAAATTGGTCATGGAACATTTTTGAGATTTCTTGTTTCTTTCTAAGAATAATTTACATGCAGAACACCCTGTTTGAAGTATTGAAGTATTGAATTTTTTATTTTCTTTATTTTAACTGATGTCGTGGTCCCCTTTCTCCTCCCTTATCAAGGCCCTCCATTCGTGTGTACAATCGCCAGTCAAATGTAGGTTGACACGGGGGGTCAAGACTGCCATTTTGCGGATCTTAAGTTGAGTTTTTTAATTCACCGATGATTCCACCGGTAGATAAAAAGATGAGGTTTTTTCAAATCGATATAGAACTGGACTGTTTCCATGTGTGGATATTTTTGTCACTCGGTGGACAAAAACAAAAAAAAAAAAATCTCTGTGAGTTAACAAATGTCTCTTAAGGTGGACCATCAGCGTTTAGTTCTATATTCTGCCACCAGAGGAAGATACGTTTTTTAAATAGAAAAAAATAATGGTAAACGCAAATAAATGGAAAAAGGGCTTCGACGGAGCCTCGGAAGCAATCTAAGGAACATTTTACTATACAAACAGTATGCTAAAATGTTACGGAATAAGCGAGAAACTATTAAATTTCGGAAACCCCTCAAGATCATACGTTTATTTCATAACATTTTAGCTTATACTGTTTGTAATAAAATGTTCCTTAGATTGCTTCCGAGGCTCTGCCAAAGTCCTTTTTTCCATTCATTGGCATTTATTACCATAATTTATTTCCATTTAAGGTAGATGTCCCAATTACCGCCACCCTTAAGAAAAAAATTTCCGTAAAATACCTGTAAAATTGTCAACTTTTATTTAATCTAGGATCTGTTTAAACTAGGACCCTTCGAATACATCCCAGTTTCATTAAAAAATAAGAAATTGGAGTATATAATCAATCAGGGAAAAAAAAATTATTAATAAAACTCGAAAAATGGCCCATGTCCCAATGGGTCTGTTGCAAACTTTTGCCACGACGCTATAGAGCGATCGATCTCATGTAAAGTTGCGTGAAAAGTCCATTGGTGGCAGCAGAAAGTCACAAAATGTAATAACAAACTCACAAGAGGCATCTAACTGAAATCCAAGATGGCGGTAAAATATCACGCAACCTGTATGCAAGCACCATGAACATCCAAGATGGCCAACCTCACAGCATCGATCACAATCAATCAAAACGCAAACAAACTCTTATCCTCCGATGCTGTAAGATTGTCAACGTTGGCCATCATGGATGTTTCACGGTGCGTGCACACAGGTTGCTCGATATTTTACCGCCATCTTGGGTTTCAGTTAAACGCCTCCTGTGAGTTTAATGCTGCATTTTATGACTTTCTGATACCACCAATGGACTTTTCACGTGATTTTACCTAAGATTTAACACTCTATATCGCTATAGCGAAAGTTTGCAACAGACCCATTACCGCCGTGCCATAACTGGCTTTGTCCCAATTATTGTCATATCAGTTGTCCTAATTATCGCCATACATATTTTCACTGGCTTTTCATTCAAATCATCATATTAATTGTCAGGAAATAATGAAATTATAATAATTTAAAAGCAGAACGTAAAGAGAACAGATTTTTAATACGTAACTCCTGAAATAAATCGGCTCAAACAGGTGGTGCTGGGCAGGTGTCCACTTCTGTGATTTTTTAAGGCCACAGCGCTCCTAAATGTCAACTTCAAACTTTTTTCACCGCAGTTCAGCCAACCCATGAAAAACACTTATCCCATATACTCTTAAATGTTGCTGCTAAAGTAGGCTTATTTTAAAGAATAAATTAACGGGGTGGCGGTAATTGGGACAGGTGGCGGTAATTTTGACATCTACCTTAAATAACGTTTATCTCTCTCTGGTGGCAGAATGTGGAACTAAACGCTGAGGATCCTTTTTAAGATCCGCCAATCGGCAGTCCTGATAGCGTTCCATAGAGTAAGGATAGACTTTATGATAGCGTTCCGCTTTTTCGTCAAACGGATCTGGCAACCCTAGTCGGAGCCCTTCTCAAATGTCAGAGTTTTCTGACATTTGTTCTCTCTCGCGTACCCTCGCGCGTTGTACGTAGTACATACACCCTTTTAGCGCAGCGCGCTTGTCTCTCGTTTGTCTTTGTTTATACCTACTCGTCCTACTCTCTCTAGCATGGTCCTTGGTCCTCGTTCAACGTTCCTTTCTAGTATCTCTTTCACTCCTCTGTCCTCTCAGAGCACTCGTATTCATCTCTGCAACCAAGTCGGAGTCATTTCATTCGAAGAGCCTCCAATGTTTTGACATCTGAGCTTTTGTAACGTGAATTTTCCCTGATAACTTCTGTTGACCTATCGTGAGATGGCAACAATGTAAGACGACTTGAAACAATGACGATTTATGTATCTTTCTTGAAAACATTTCTTTGAGCAAGTTTTCCGCGAAAGTTTCGGTGTCGCACAGTGCAGTGAAAAAAAAGCTCCAAAATCGCTTTAGGCAGCTTTGCTCGGCTTATCGAGTTATTTACAAACTGAAACAAACACCTTTTTCTTTTGTGAATAGAAAGTGATTTTCTCTATAATTTATTACGTATCTCAATTTTTGACCGAGAAATGCTTCCTCGGTGAAAAATTATTCAGAGCAGGATTTCTCGGTCAAAAATTAAGTTACGTAAGAATTTGAAAAAGAAATCACCCCCTTTCCCCAAAAGAAAAATATTTTTTCATCAATGTTTCAATGTCTCGATATTTGCCGAGTAAAGCTGCCTAACGCGATTTTGGAGTGTTTTTCTCACTACACTGTGCGTCGCGTCAAACACTTGAATATTTCCTGAGAGATTTTTTTCTTTTTCTTTTTTTACTCAACCCTTTAGGTACCAAGTCCGTTCACTTTCGTTTCCTTTAATATGTTTCAATTTATTGTATGGAATGTAAACTACCGTGGAATATTCGACATTTTAAAAAAATGCTTCGTTGAGCGCCTTCAACTACCGATGTAGGTAAAAACAAGTACCGTCGAGTAGGAATATTTATCTACCAGCTCGATTTGAATGAGCGCGTGGTGAATTCATTAATTATAATGAGGCAATGACAGAGTGATTATTTTTCTTTCTGATCTTAAAAATATATCCAACTCAAAAAGTGGGCTTACTGACTGTCAATCATGATTCATTTTGAGAAGTGAAGTTTTGATGGATATAACGAAACTTACGTTGAAAATATATAAATAGTTACACACCTGAAATGTGTTTGAACGACCGTAACACTGCATATAAACCTCGTAAGGTATCGGTGGTAGATTCATAAGTATTCCTCCAACAGCATCCAGTTGAAACATAGATAGCAATTTCTTCGCTCTCAGCTCCCTTTTCCTTATTTTCTAAAAAAAATAAAAAATATAAATAAAATAAAATAATAATGAACTAACAAGTACCGAATTCGTTACTTCCTGATGATTATAATGCAAACAGTCAATAATATTTAAAGAATTTAATATACTCATTCCTCGAAATGAATTTCCATCATAAGGCTACTCAAATAATCTGGATACCCCCTTCCGGCCAAGCAGAGTTTTTCAGTTTTCGGTCTCTTTAAAAATAACAACCTCAAAAATTCTACGTTTAACATCTAAGCGCACACATTGAAGAAAACGAGTTGTTCCGTGACTGGTGAGAGTTCGCGAACGCCACTATCTTCTTGTTGGGGGGTTTTGGACTTGGCCTGATGGCTACCGCCACTTATGATCTTTTGATTTAGAAAACTCTTTTAAATAAATTCAAGGAGGTGTAAATATAGATCAATTTTTCTTTTTCTGCCTCCTGTAAAGTCAGAAAAAGTAGTTACGCGCCGCGCTATTCTTAAGTTCAAAGCTCTTTGAAAATTTCAACCTATCGTTCGAGTTGATAGTAATTGATCAACACTCAAAGATAAAAACTAGCGCAATTCAATGTTTTTACCTTTAATTTCTGTTCCTCTTTAGGAACGGATTCAAATGTGATGAATTGATTGAACTGAAAGTCGGACAAAGAGTTCTCTTCTTTCTTGAAGTCTTCAAATCCTTCATCTTTTGAAGCTAGAGAACTGAAATCTTTCCTGCAAACGTAAATCACATCACACAGTTGAACACAGTTGAGAAGTTCGACTCAGAATCCTTCTCGAGAGTATCAAATATGGTCTCTTTTCAATCCTAGGAAGCTTTAGAAACTCCGCAATTTTCCCGGACAGCAGAAAAATCAAACTTTATTTTAAATGTAAATGAAGGCTAGAATACTATGTCGCAATCAAATACATCCCTGAAGAAGAGTGAGCACTGCTATCTCATAACACTGAAGAAAAGTGAATCCGGTTTCGGTTCAGGTTCATGGGCAGGACTTCCCCCGCTTGGGAGTTTGAACCATATTAACATTAGCTCATATATAGCCTCGCTTTTTATGTCGAGTCCTATATGTGTTGCACCGTACAGTTCATTACCTATACTGTTGTATTTAAAATTGGTGTCAGTTTAAGGTGCTAGGCACGTTGACTCCTTAAAAATCAGAGTTAACGATCGGTCACCTATTGTTTACTTCTGCTTACATAACCTCTTTGCTGTACTTTCAGTTCTAAAACATATTTAGCTGATATAATGACCAAAAATCTTGTTTAAGCTTGGCAATTTTAACTTTAACATAAGCTGCATATCATAACTATGTACCAATCTAAAAATGGTTTGAATGGGGCTCTTGCAAACCTTTGCTATAGGGGATTGAAGAGTTGATTCTTGCATAAAAATCTGTAAAAATGACGATGAGTACACTAAAAAATCACAAAATTCACTCTCAAAATCGGGCTAAATGGCGGAGAGACGCAGGTATCATGGGAGGTTCCTATCTAAATTGAGACATATCTCTGTGTTTCCGTAGAGAAAGTGACTTAATAGACAGGAAAATCCCATGATACCTGCGTCGAACCGCCATTACCATCTTGCCGTTGTAGCAGTTATATGTGAGTTTATTACTAAATTTTAGAATTTCTTAGTGTGATTTTTGTGATTTTTGCTGGTCTTTACATAAGATTGGACTATTTATTTGCTTACAGAAAAAGTTTGCAAGAGCTCCATTCTTTTGAAATAGATTTGTCTCACCGCTCCTCTAAGCCGCAATGTTTAATTGGTTTGTACCCTGTCCACCGCCATTCCTCTCCCAGCCCATCACGATTATCGGCGTCAATTCTCGGCACTAGTACCTAGTCTTCTTTTATAATGTATTTGGTTTCAATTGCCGGAATTTACAAAAAGGCGTTTACGACCTTATGTGAAGATTTTTAGTGTGTTTATTGATTTTTTTAAATTTTTTTTTGGAGCTAAAAACCATGGTTCCTATGTAGTTTTACTGCTCTTTTTTGCTGTAGTAACAGCAAGTGTTGAAAAATCCAATTGTGACTCTTGTTTATTATTTAAACTATAGCTGCGGCAAGAGCCCCATTTAGTATCAATAAAAGCTGCATAAGAATTAGGAAGAATATTCACATTATGAAGTCCATATTGAGATTTTCCTTTTCTACCGTCTCTTTAATAGATTGCAAATGATCCTTGTGTTGAAGAGTCGTCGTCATATCGTATGTACCCGAGTCATGAAGAGTATCATCTATCAGTGTTGCTTTTCCCTTCGGCTTCTCCAGATGCTGATCTTTCCCTCCAATCACGTCTTCGTCGTCATCCGATCCTTCGTAAGACTCGAAATCAGACTCGTAATCCTGGAAAAAGCGTGTCGGATTAAAATTGTCTTGTCTGCAGTAATATCCACAACATTTGTGGTAACTTTTTCTTCTTCTATGGTTGTATCAGCCCAATGAAAATTTGAAAGCTAAAAAAGTGCCGCCTGAGGCTGGCCCATGATCCGTCAGACCCGCTCTATGCCGTAATGTCCTCTAAAAGTAACAATCTTGGACGCCGCCGTAGTCGTTGATTGACATCAGGAACAAACCCAAAGGATTAAGCTTTTAAGGCAGTCCAGGCCGTGCAAGTCGTAGCCACACAGATGTCAATCCAAGTCAAACCAATAAGGTGTTGAACAAAGTTAACTTTTGACGGCTCCAGGACTGCGTACTCCAGAACTTCCAAACTACCCTCATAATTTATCAGATACTTCTGATGCACTGTGCTGCCGTTTTGCGTACACATCTCATCAATGACTCAACCGATTGAAACTAATGCAACGTGCATCAGTTGAGAAGTATACAAATAATGGCTTACAGAAATACTCTAATCAGTAATTTTTGCTTCAACCTATTGAATAAGCAATGGAGTGCAGATTGTCAAAGGAATGTAATTAAGTTAGAAATCAATGCGGTTTGAACCTACTTCCGTGAAATGTGCAAAGTGCTTTATTTAATTTTATGCTAAGTCCCCTCAACATGACCAATTCCAATGGTTTTAAAATCGTTTCAATGGAATGATAAAATCGCAATCCAAAACTGTTGGACTTTATAAATAATTGCGACTTGTGTATTAATCATCGGCGATTTCACAGTCAAACGCAAAGATACCTAGTAACAATTACCTCTTTAAATTCTTTGCTGAAAAAAGTATGCCTAAAATCCACTACTAATACCAGAAGCTCAAAGATATGCCAACTGAAGAGAGTCCATTACTTTTCGAAGAACATTACTTTTCGAAGAAAATTCTGGTGTCACTATCAGAATATAGTCACAGCACCATAATTTCCTCAACATTTTCAAGACCTATGGAACAACTACCAGATCTCTGGTAACAGTACCAGATCTTACCTCGGCTGACATCTGCTTCTGGCAATCTTTTTTTCTTCATTTTTTTCTTTTTTTCAGTGGCAACAGGCAGTTTGATTTTCAGAGGGAATAAATAAAAACATGAAGTATGCTCACCTCAAAGTCATCTGAGTAATTTATACTCTCCTCGCTAGACGACCGCGCCTTTGAAACATTTGGAGTCATTTTCACGGTTGTTTGGCTCGAACTATCGGGCACTTTGGTTTTTGTAGATGCGGAATTTCGAGAATCTGGAACCCTTGTTTTCAATGAGCTTGGAGGATGATTTTTTGATGTTGAAGGAAGATCTTTGGTTGTTCCACCAACTCTCGATGACTGGTTAGACTGAAAGGTTTTCCCAGCCGCAACATCTTTCGAGCTCCTCTTGACACTTGGAGCAGAGGATCGGATACCTTTGAGTGTTGTTTTTGCCAAGTATGGATCGGCTGCTAGGATGTCAAATTCAAAAGTATTTTAAGAATAAAACGTTACACTGCATTTTATTGATCCTTAACTTTTAGCTTATATCACGATAAAAATCGAAAGTATAAATCAGAATTAAGGACCTTGAAAGGAGGGGAAAAATTTTAAAAAAAAAAGTAATAAAAACTGAAAGTAGGCGAGACGGTTTGATAAGTTTGTTGCAAGAAGATTTACTGCCAACAAACATACAGCCATTTCAATTAATATGATTCAAATGTTTGCCACATCAAGTAATCAGCGCGGTTCGTGTCATCTGGTAAATGCCGTGACATTTAAACCTGTACGTGTAAAAGATCGATTCCGTGGGTGGCAGATTGCCTCTTCAGGAATCATTTATTTAATTAACATGGGTTTAAGTGAACCGATGGTTCACTAGCCGCCCTACTAGCTCTGCTTCAGTATTCTGCAATTAAAACAGTGACTTTTAGAACCTCTACTTTTCGGATACCCACCTTTCATTTAACCTGAACCAGCCTCATTTTCTCCAAAATCTACTTTTTTCCACTCCCCCTCCCCTTTCTCGTGTCTCAATGTCTCTTTTTCTTGTCACATCAGATATTATACTTTTCCTTCATGACTCTTTTCAAAATATTTCTCTGGCTTATAAATTTTTTGAAAAATCGGATTCATTCTGTTCTGCTGCTTTTCTATATTATTTTCTCGCCCTCACCTCTTAAATTCGAAGTATTTCCTGTTGCAACTGCTTTTTTCGTCCCCGTTTGTGCTCTGGCTTTTGATGGTTCTGAACTCACTTTAGATTTATCGAGGATTTTTGAAACTTTTCGAGGATCTTCCCGACCTTTGCTAGGTTTCAAAGCTTGAGAAGATGAAGCTTTTGCATCCGACGTGGATTCGTTTTTGGTTCGCTTGGGCTCCGCACCTCTGCTTGTTGTCGTTCTGGATGTCGATTGGGTGCCCGTTTTTTTATCTCTTTCAAACTGTGGATACAAAAAAGCAATGCAATGATGGACATTTCTAGTCATAGCGCTCCTGTTAAGCACCTATCACCAGTCTTATTTCTAATTTAAATAAATTTGGAACTGTCTTGTATCTCTGAATCAGTTTTAGCAATTTCATGTGTACTAACTAAGCCGCTTATCTCAAAAATTTACGACTTAACTTTTTTGCTCGGTGGATGTTTAGCTCACTTTTGCTACAGCAATATGAAGCATGAATTAACAAGGGTTATAGCCCCATAAAAACTGATGAACTCACTAGAATTCTTCAAAATTCACTAACTGAGTCATAAATGACTTTTTCAAATCCGTGAATTCAAACATCGTGTTTGCAGTGTCTACAGTAAACAACCAAGCAACTGTTGTAGGCATCGTAAGCTCTGATTACTCGATCAAACTTCGATCTTCAAATTAGAGCAAATTATTGTTCGCAAACGTGAGTGTATACTCTTAATCTATCAAATATACACATAGAGAAAATGTTCCCGATTAATGCTCTGCAGCTAGCAGATCCTTAATTACGTACTAGAAATTGCAAGCGCTCTGTTTGAACTGACTATGTTTTAAAACGGTATTTACTGTATTAGTACTATTAGTAACGGGTTTTATATGTTCTCAGTGTGTTCATTGGTGTTTTTGGGTTGAAAACAAAGGGTATGCAATATGAATGCTTCATACTGTTGGTGCAAAAATGTACAGAAATCCCGTTGTTCAGTTTTTGCCGCAGGTCGCATTCTTTTCGTTCTATAATATTCGTTCTATAATAGGCTCGCTTCATTAGTTTCTTGACGGGAATCATTTCGATAAAGAAAAATAAGAAATCAAGTAAATCCCGCGTGTCTTTCATTTCTACTAATTTTCTCCCGTATTATTCATTCTATCTTAAAACAAAGAGATGTCATGGTTGTGTTTGTTTTCATCTCAATGTTTTCATTATTATATTGCACCCTCTGAAACTCGAACCAGAATTTTTGAAATTTTTTCCCAAAACCATGTGGTTTTCCCTCCTTCAAAATCCGCCAAAGAAACGTCAGAGACAACGTAGCTCTCGAATTTCATGTGATTGTATACATATAAACACTCTGCAACGTCACCAATGGGGCTCTTGCGAACTTTTGCTATAAGCAAATAAATAGTCCTATCTCATGTAAAGACCAGCGGAATTAGCGAAAATCACACCAAGAAAGTCTTAAATTCAGTAATAAACTCACATAACTGCTAATACGGCAAGTTCGTAATGGCGGTTCAACGCAGGTATCATGGGAGATTCCTGTCTATTATGTAACTTTCTATACGGTAACACATAGATATATCTCAATTTAGCGAGGAATCTTCCATGATACCTGCGTCTCTCCGCCATTAAGCCCGATTCTGAGAGTGAATTTCGTGATTTTTGAGTGTACCTACTTATGGTCATTTTAACAGGTTTTTATGCAAGAATCAACTCTTCAATCCTCTATGTAGCAAAAGTTTGCAAGAGCCCCATTCAGCAATCCTTACATGGAACAACACCTTACTTTCCAAAATAAATCACACCAATCGTCATTTAATGTAACCAAGAAGAACCATTTCTAACTTGCGTAGGTGTAAGAAGATCATGTTCTCAGCGGTATAGCACAGTTAGGTGGTCGTGTGCGGTGAGGTCGATTTAGCGAGGTTAGGTTTTTTCTATGAGAAATAATCTTGATAAATTATCAATCGGTTCATTATAAAAGCCTCTTGCTTTCAATGAAAATTATAATTGGAACATTCCCGATTGGTGAACACTTACCGTTAGAAAGCCTGGAACTTCAGAGACAGCACTCCTTGGCATTTTTTTAGTTCGACGTCAGCCGAGGGAATCTAAAACGCACTCAAAACAAAACACTGTCGAACGGTTAATAGATACTCGGTACTCCCCACCTTGCACCGTAAGCCGTAAACTTTTGACATCGATGTACCGCTTGTTTGGTTACCGTGGTGATACCCAAACCCATGCAGGTCAGTAAGAATATACCAGCTTGTGACTCGACTCGACCCAACTCGAGCCAAGTCAAAAATATCGATCGAATTTCGGCTTGCGTGACTGTAATTATTATTAATCTATGCTATATCGCAGGGAACTGACTCCCTCTCCTCCCCCTACTCCCGTGTGCGCCATCAGTCTGCCGTTGAAAAGAACTCCACCTCCCTTGGAATAGAGACAGAAAGAGCGAGAGAGAGAGAAAAAAGAACTACCGAGCGGAATTCATCCATTGACAGAGATGGAACACGCACCAAGGAATCGGCGGAAGACGAGGAAAGAAAAGAAAATCCATTGCACTCGATCGAAATGAAATCCGCGTTAAACATAAGTAGTTGCATTTTTCTAGAACCGTTCGTTGGGGCTTGATTTTTTTTTTTTTTTGGCACTCCGATGGTGTGCAGTCTGGCAGAGTTAAATTTTATTCATTTCATCAACCCTTGCAAAAGGTCGAACTATTCGAAAATGTTCACTGTGCACTTAACTAATCGATAGTTTTCACGGGTTTAAAACGCACACAGCTCATAAGTGCCACATTATTAATATATCAGAGAGGACATTCGTTTGCTATAATTGAGTAAAAGAGTAAATCATAGTGATTTTAAGCGCGCATACTTCGTCATTTTTGCATCGTTTGACATCAGGATCAATAATGTTCAAAACCGCCTCAGGAAACGTTCGCAATAAAACCTTTTTCACTCGTTTCTCAAAGGACTTTACTCTTCTTAGCTACTTAATTTCTGGACGATTCCTCTAATTTTTTGACGGTCCAAAAAAAAAAAACAAAAACAAAAACAAAAACCAAAAATTGGAAAGCTGAAGAAAATGGAAGTTTTGTGTCTGAAGTGAGCCCAGAAATAAAATTAGCATAACCAAATCCCCTGCGGCATCCAATTTACAGAACTTGCATTTACATGGCAGTAAACTGTTTTTTTTTCTTTTTTTTTTCGTTTTTAGTCTGTTTCGTTTTTATGGAAGGAACCATTTGTCTTAACCCTCTCAGTATATCAATTTTAATCGGTCAACTCACCGCGTGCTCATTTCAATAAAGCCAGTATCTAAAATTTTCCTACTCTGCTGTGCTTATTTTTGCCTACATCATCAATTGAAGGCGCTCAACGAAGCATTCTGCTGGACTGACTACTATCCAACGTCCAATCATTCTCAAAATAATAAATTGAAACTATGTGGCACAGATTTAAATACACGAGTATGTTCGCGGTACTTATAGGGTTAAAAGCGTAGAAATCTAGGAGGTACTATTGACGAATTAAAGATTGTCGCGAGATTTTCACACATTCTAGCTATGGGTGTGAGTGTAGGACTGATCTGCAACGGCTTTCCCGCCCCAACCGCACGGGCCTCGCACCTGCAAGGTGCGAAGAGTATGAAGAGTGGCCGAACCAGAACCTTGAAGGCGCAATTTAGATCGTGAAAATCTCACGACAATCTTTAATGCGTTGATAGTACAGTGTTCAGCGATATGTTTATCCAGAGTGGCAATCTAATGGGTAATCTGCATAGCGGACGTGGAGGATTTTTAGGTTAAGATTATGGTTCTCTACAATGAGCTATAACTTTAGAGTGGCAGCGGATTGGTCCACCTTGTGCCACACAGGGTAGAAGGAATCGCGGGAAAAAGCGGAATTTGGACGGCAGATTCCAAGGTTTGAGGTTAAGTTTTGTAGGTCGTTTCCGAGTCGTTTCCGGCGATGCCCGAGTTTGTTCACGGAACGACCGGAAACAACCTACAAAACTTAACCTCAAAATCGATTTTTACGGCAAGATGGCGGCGCCCTAGGTGACAACAATGAACCAGCTGAACGTTCCTTGATGTGCCACTCTAAAGTTATAGCTCATTGGTTCTCTACCATTTTCTTTGTATTTTGATAGTTGAGGTCAACGACCCTCGTGTCATCGCTCTGCATAGTGCACATTGCACAACCCTAACCTAATAATTCTCCACGTCGACTACACAGGTTACCCTTTGGATTGCCACTACTCTAGCTAAATGTATTGCTCGTTGTAGGAGACGGATGCACTTTCCGCTTTACCTATGACATGAGCACTTCCATTCTCTCGTCGGTAGCCGCAGCAAGAGCAAGTCATTCATTATATGCTCCATCCCTGGTATCGCTTTGACTTGAGTTATATGTATATACTGACTGAAGAGTGTAGATCCGTGGTAATCCGTGCTCGAGCTGTTAAACATTTCGATAGTTTCCGGTAAAAGCATTTAATTAAACTTTAATGGGATTAAAAGGGATCGGACGATTTATAGTAGCATCGACGATAAAGTCTCCTAATTTGACAGGTGATATAGATTTTGTTCCTCTCTTATTCCCAACAGTTTCAATTCCGTTCACATCGACATCGCGCTACCGTAGTGGGCGGGCGGACCAAAGAGTTGGGTGGAGGAGTTTTGTATTGGGTGGGGGGCTCTGAGGGATGGGGACGGGGGTGTGGGCGAGGGGCAGCATGGGGGGATTGGGGGGGCTGAGAGGCGTTGGATAGGATGTAACGGTGGTGTTTGGGTTGTGGGGTGCAGGGCATGGCGGGGCGGGGCGGGGTGGATGTGAATAATTTGACAAGTGAGCTTGTTTTTAATTTTAGCCGGACTTTTTCATCCTCGCAAAATGAATTATTTCACGCTTTCGATCCCCGACGGGACCTGACCTCTGAGTCCTACAACTTGCCCCGATCGGGATATCGAGGCTGTGTGTTTGTGTGCGTGCATTCAGGCATTCTGAACGACGTTATCGGAAATTATTTATACCAGCCAGTAAATGATTCCGGCGAAAATGAAAAATGAGTGAGCGGTATGTGTGCTTCTCATTTTGATACGAAAGGGTCTCTTGGCCTCTGAAAAGGCTCAAATTAAACGCACGTTTTGCTAGAATTTTCATTAACAATTTGCTGGTGCTCACGGGTCTTTCCAGCGATGCTTTTGAAGACCATTACTTCAGTTGTAGACGATTTATTTGTTTGTTTTTTTATTATTTATTTTTTTCTTAGCCCCTTCAACACCACGCTCGAGTATACTCGTCTCTGTGATTGGATCTACCTCACTCACTTTCAGTTTTTTATTCACAATCATTGTAATGCCAAACTGTCAACATTTGAAGAAAGATACTTCCTCGGGCGCCTTCAATCCATTGGGTATGCAAAAAAAGCACCGTTGAGTAGAAATATTCAACTACCCACTTAATTTGAGCCAAATAACATCGACATATCTTCGTAACCTGGTACTAAAAGGGTTAACTGATTGGAAGACTGATACAAAAAAAAAAAAAAAAAAAAAACATTCAGGCATTCTCCAGGGGAAGGGCCATCTCCAGAAATGCTGTTCTCAGAAAAACGCGACTGATTCATGAGCACTGCAAAACCTACAGATACCTTTGTACAAATAAACTTTCCCAGGTCCATGGTGAAGGATGCTTCAGTGAATAATGGGGCTCTTGAAGAGTTGATTCTTGCATAAAACCCCTCAAAAATGACGATGAGTACATTTAAAAATCACGAAATTCACTCTCAGAATCGGGCTTAATGGCGGAAAGGCGCAGGTATCATGGGAGATTCCTATCTAAATTGAGACATATCTATGTGTTACCGTAAAGAAAGTTATATAATAGACTGGAATCTCCCATGATACCTGCGTCGAACCGCCATTACCATCTTGCCGTTATAGCAGTTATGTGAGTTTATTACTGAATTTTAGACTTTCTTGTGTGATTTTCGTGATTTTTGCAGGTCTTTACATAAGACTGGACTATTTATTTGCTCATAGCAAAAGTTTGCAAGAGCCCCATACTCGTGTTAAGATGATTTTTAGTGGGAAGAATAAGCCTTTTAAAAAACATGTTCTTGGGCCCTTCTTCCGGAGAACTGATTTTGGCACGTTGAAAATAGAAGCTAATGGAAGATTTGATTCTGTAAATCGTTTCATTTTCAGAACCAAAAATAAATATCTGCAAATTTATCACTTGAAAGTAAAAATATTAACATTTCTTGTGGCAAAATAAGGAAGGCATTGACGACTTTTTTGCAGGTTTGATGTTAACTTAAGGCACGCAGTTTCAAGCGGTAAAACGTGGCGATGAGAAATAATCATAGTGGCGTAGCGCACAATTTGGTAACGTTATACTGTGTCCATTTAAACCCACGTAAAAGGTCAAATGCAAAGGTGTTCACCGAACATCTGATAGTCCGATCTTTCTCATGGGTTTAAATGGACGAGCTGGAATTTTGCCAAATTGCACGCTACACCGCCGCGCCACGGGCGAGAATTCTCCGTAAAAACTCGGATACTGTTATAACTGCACATAACCAATGACCCATCTTCCGGAGAACTTATGTACCTCATTTACCCTTTATGGGCCAAGCCCGATTAAACTTGATTTTCTCCTCTAGTCTATTTTACATTCTTCCAGTGACATTATTCCAAATAAACGCGATTCTGGATGTAGACTATTACAAGATAAGGTTTCTTTGGGCGCCTTCAATGTATCGTATAGGCATTTCCAACTCCTCCAAGTACGAACAGTTAACTCTCTTCCCTGTATGAACGGATGGGTGGCTTTATTTTGAACTAACCTGGCCCCTAGAGGGTTAATGAGACAGTGATGGGACTTCAGACCATAGAATAAAGATAAGTCGTAATAAAAGCGTCACTGCCGCCGAATCTTCCATCGGTACTAGTTGACCTCGAATGGTCTCGAAAAGATTATGTTTGGATGTTCAAATTCTGTAACCTTTTCGCAACATCATTCACCACCCATCAGCGTTGCGATTAACTTATTTTGAATTTTGCGATGGCTGGCTTATTTTAAACCGTGCGGTGGTTGGCTTCTTTTGAATCGCGCGGTGGCCTGGCTTATTTTAAATCGGCCCTTGGGTGACTGGCTTATTTTAAATCGGCCTTTGGCCACTTGGGATGGCTGGCTTATTTTGAATTGTGCGGTGGTTGGCTTATTTTAAGGTCAACGAAAGGAGTTTATACAGAGCCTTATGGAAGTGACGCTTACATTACGAAGTAATCTTTATTCTATGCTTCAGACATGTGTACTTTAGAGTGAGAAAAGCCGTTTAAGACGTTCTCTCACAAAAGGGTCGATGGGTCGATGGGCCCTCTTCTAGAGAATGTCTCAAATTATTTGTAAAATCTTGAAAAGTTAAATGAAACAAATGAAATAACAAATATCAAAGAGGGTTTAGAAGAAAATATATTATAAATAAAAATGGAACTTTTCAAAAAAGTAAGCCAAATGCAAGAAATTTAATAGACGCGGACGGTTAAAAACGTTCGCCGCGCTGGTCAGTTTGTTTGTTTCTAAATCTTGGCCATCGGAAGCAAACGTGGACTTCCGATTACACTTTTTTACAGATTTTGTTGATTATTGTTAATGCTGATATTTCGATTCATCCATAACAATATAAAAAATAAATCTACTTCCAAAAACTGTTCAAAGTTTCTGACATAATCCCAAACAGCTTAGAGATCATCTTGAATTAGTAGGCGTCTGTCAGTTTCTCCGTGTTTATGCGCAGTAGACACATTAGAGTCTCTGTGCGCTCAATGCGTATGGATGGCGTGATTCCTAAAGGGCTAAGCTTTTTTGACTTAATGGATACCTAAATTCAATCATTTTAGTTGTAAATGATAAAATAGCGGAAAACCACATCAATAACCTTTTGAAAGTGGACAGATGTGGTAATTAAGTCCTGTTTAAAAATGGAAAAGCGGTGAATTTAAATACCAGTTTTTCCGTATTTAAGCTATACCATAAAAATGTGAATGAAAGTTAATCATAATCAGGATGAGTTCCTTTCACATTGATTAGAAAAAAAAAGTTTTGACATTTGCACAGAAACGAACTTTTAAATCAGGCATACATTTATGAAGCGTGATTTAAGGTCAGCCTGTAGTCGCAGGGTCTGTGATACTGTAATCTTTTCAATTCGCCTCTGCAACGGCGATGTTTGGGCCTATGACACCGAGTGTCTAAACTCCCGTATACATGGTGTACAAAATATAAGGGGCTCTAGTGCGGTGCAGCCAATTGCGGCTCTTGAATAATCGATTTTTGTTTTCCTCCCGCATTTAAACATTTATAAAAGTACCGATTCTTCGATAGTTTAATACTGCCCTTCGAGGATCGATTCACACCGTAGGGTTTAAATAGAGGATACATCGATGTGTTGCATTTTCACGAGCCGCCACCGAGTTCTGCGCAGCGCTAGTGTTCTCGAGCATAAATTTATAACAAGTGTTTATCTCTTGGGTACCTTGCCTTTGCCTGTTACCGCGCTCTAGTAGCCGGCGAAAGAAACTCGCTCGCTCTCGGATGGGAAACTCGTCCGTTTCCGCAGTTTGTTGAGCGGGCGGTCGATTTTCGGGGGATCAAGGCGCAAGCGCTCGCGTTTTCCCGCAGGGGTAGGCAAAGCATCGCGAACTCAGTTGACGGAAGAGTGAAGCCCCAGAGTCAAATATTTATTTTTTCCAACTGATTTTTCAACTTCCTTTCCTGCAAAATTCCTCACATTTTGGACAGCACCCTCAGTTGTACTCACCCTTTCCTTGCCTTTTCTTGCTTTTCTTAATTTCGTGTCTTACGTCGTTCTCGTTTTCGTTTTCTTATTTGCGCTATTGTTGTCTTTGTTTTCTAAACACATCCGCTAAGTATCAAGGTATACCGCGTTGTAATTTTTATATACGGTGTCAATTCGGGCGATTTTTTCACCCTTTTAACCTATGGAAGGAATTCACGATTCCTGGAATGGTTATGTTAGTCTTTGTCGTCTCCGCCCTTCGAATATGAAAGGTTCTTCTCGGTCGCATTAAGGCGACTGAATTAAGTTTATTTACTTTTGTTTGTTTTTTTTTACACCTTTTCAATGATTCTTGTTGGCTATTCTCTGATAATTCATGTTTTGTTTTTCGTTTTTTAATTTTTTTACGTAGCCTCCTACGGTTATTCGATCGTTTAAAAGTGTGATATAAGCATCGGCTGTAATATTTCTTGTTCATAATACGTGTTTGATATTAATTATTGAAATGAATGTATCGTCAAACCAGTTAATGTCCTCTCCATCGTCAACATTCGCTTAAAGGTAAGATTTTCTCTTAACTACATATTTGCTCGTGTATTCTATGTAGTCCCACGAATATAGTATTTCTTCTTAGCAACGTTTTTATCATTCGAAAAATTTAGGAGGTGTGCTTGCCGAGGGAACCCACAAATATTCACCACTATGTCACTCACATGGAGAACATTTGTGAGGTTACTGCACATATCGCGCCGAACCAAAAACCGGGATAAACAAGATTCTCGATATTTTGGAAACAACTATCGATAATGTCCAAAAATCGACTGCAAGCATGTTAAAAGGCACACATCGTCATATTTTTACCTTTGATTGAAATAAATAATGAATCCACGAATGCATTATTGTTAAGTAGATAAAATTAACAATTGCAGCACTCAATTCAAGACGCATTACTCAATTCAGCGTAGGATAGATTAATTAGGGATGTGGAAGAGACAGAATACCAGTTTTGACCAAGTTATGTCAATACCATGCGATTTAATTGGTTCTGTACCATAATTTATGTATGTTTAAAAGTATAAAGATATAGAACTTAAGGAATGTTCAACATTTCATTTCAGAAAAATTTGAGGTGCAGAACTTTGAGGGAAACTTAACGCAAAATGAATGAGCCGCAGGTATTTCTCCTATATTATGATCACTTACACCAATCTGAGTATTTTTAATCGAGAGCTCTGCTAGCCTTGATTAAGCAAATTACTTATTTCATGGGGCGCCATACTTAGTAATTGCTATAGCAATCTCTTGGGAACCCATTTCAATCGGTGACGTCACTATAATTTTATAGTATTATTTAGAGTGAAAGCAACATAACTTATCCAAATTGGTCTGATTTAATATTTCGACGAAAAGTAAGATCAGTTAACTAAACTTAAAGGAATATAGCAGTAAACTTTGGGTTATCACCTTGACTACACATCTTTGAATTTTTTTTTTTTTTCTTTTTTTTTTTTTTTTTTTTTTTTCATTTAGTACCGTAAAAGCCCATGACTTTGGACAGAGACCCGACTTTGGACACCACGGGGGAGTTTCAGTTTAGTTACCACAAACACTCCTCAATGGTGTCCAAAGTCATGGGGTTTTACAGTAACCTTTTTATTGATACAATTTGATCATTTCTAGAGGGTTTGTAGTCTTATCGGACCATCAATATTCCCGTTTTGAAATTTCGACCCTAATTCATAAAATGACACGACTTACAAGAGAATACACGGACTCTTTCTCTTAGACAATCAGTAATTTAAAATTAAAGTGCAACTTACTCAAAATCGCAGATGTTTTCTGTTAGATCAGATCACTGATTTTAGGATCTTTTCACCTTCCTTACACTTGCTTATATGTATGATTTATATAGGTAAATCATTTTTTTCTTCTTTTTTTTACTGTTGAAGATAGAATGATTTTTAAAAACCAAATCAGTCTTATAGTTTATATTTTAGTCATTTTACTTGTTGAAAGGCACAGGTACCTCATTGATTTGTTTACGAAAGGAAACTTAATATTTCAGGGTTCACTGCAGGCGGATCCAGGAATTTATCCTTCTCTCTCTTCTCCCATTAGAATGCGTATGATAGAAAAGGACAGATTAGGGGCAGTCACGTGATTTTCGCCCCCTCTTCTATCCTTTGCTAACACATCCATTCTAATGGGAGCAGAGAGAGAAGGACAAGAACTTGGATCCGCTGTTGTCAGGATTGAAAACTCAAAAACACTGCGTGCTAGAAGAATCATATAGGATAAAATCAAAAGCCGTATCGTTCCCATTTAAATCAATGTAAAACGTACGCCTTTTTCACCCCAATCTGGCAACACTGACACAGATGCACAGAAAAAAAAAGATTAGTGAAAATAACCATACGGATACCTGATTTTGGCACCTGCTAGATGTTATGGTAAGCTTGACCAGAAGTATGGTACATTTACCGATACTTTGAGTAAATTCGACATGCAATCAGGTACCATCACCTAGTACCTAGTCAAAACATAGCATACTTCTGGTTAACATTACCATAACATCTAGCAGGTGCCAAAATCAGGTATCCGTATGGTTATTTTCACCGTAGTTTTTTTTCCGTGTGCAGTACCCAGTGGCGTAGCGTGCGTCTATGGCAATGTTGAAGTTCGTCCATTTAAACTCATTAGAAAGATCGAACTACTGGGTGTTCGGTGAACACCTTCGCATTCGACTTTTTACGTGGGTTTAAATGGGCCTAGTGCAATGTTGCCAAATTTCACGCTACGCCGAGCCACCAGCAGTACCCTGTACCGGTCTCGCGAGATGGGGGCGAAAATAGTATTTCTCAACGATGAGAGACAACAATAAAAAACGCTCCTGATTGGCTATAGACATAATTTTGATGACTCCGGCGTTCGTGGTGGCCCCCGATCAGTTCCGAATCTCAAATCTTCACCTGGACCGAATAATAAAATTCGCTTCTATAGTGTACTGGCTTTCAAAAGAAAGTCCCCTCATTGAAATTGTTCTTGGTGAATTTTTCTATTATTTTCTATCATGTTAAATTGTTTGAGGCATAATGTCGTAAGTGGCAATACTCAGTGGCGGCTCGTGCAATGTGGCAACAATGGACTCCCTCCATTTAAACCTATGTAAAATAATCGATTATTTGGTGGGGCGCTGTGCCTCACCTAGAATCGATCTTTTAGCGCAGATTTAAATGGCAAAATAGCACTGTTGCCAGATTGCACGAGCCGCTACTGGCAATACTATGTTAGACTTTGAAATACCTGGAAATCGTAAAATTTCTCGTAATGGTCGAAAAATGAAGTAATCAAAATTTCTATCAGGTTACTTTCTTTTGAAAGCCAATGAACTATCGACGAATTAAAAACTGTCGCGAGATTTCCCATACATTTTCAGTTATATGTGTGAGTGTGGGACTCAGTGGCGGCTCGTGAAATTTGGCAACCGTGTCCTCCTCCTATTTAACCAATGTAAAACAATCGATTCTCCCGGAGGCTGCCAGCCTCCGCAAGAATCGATTATTTTACCTACGTTTAAATGGAAAACTTGCATGGTTGCCAAATATCACGAGCCGCCACCGGTGGGACTGATTTTTAACGGCTTCCCCGCCCCACCCGCACTGGCCTCTCATCTGGAAGGTGTGAGGAGTATGAAGAGTGGCCGAGTCAGGACCTTGAAGGCGAAACTTAGCTCGCGACAATCTTTAATTCGTCAATAGTACAACGCCGAAAGATTTCTAAATAATAATGTGCAGTGTAACGTGTTTTCATACTTGTTGTAGAAATAAGCTAGATTGTCTTGGAATAAGAAAGGAGACTTCTTATTATAAATCGTTTGATGTCACACCATCAAAATTCAACATCTTATTCATGCGCTACAAAGCCCTCTCACTTGATCGATTATTTTTCCAGCTTTTCCTCATCACATCTTAATCTTTTACGAACCTCATAAATGTTTTCAAATAAAAACATCCGTTATCTATAGTAATTTTGAAGAATATAACTCAGTCTTAGAACGGATCTGGCGATTTTTCATCGTCAGTTTACTCGTTGGCGATACCTAACCTATTTGGTTTGATTGATTCATAAAATGTATCATGTGCCTCTCACGTATCCACCAACGACACTTTATCTGTCACTTTCTTAAGCGTAAAGGAGACCTTTTCCCCTGTCCATTGCCCTTTTAGGAGTAACGTGGTGTCTAGCATCAAGGAAACTTTGTGGAAAATCTGGAACTGTCAATGAATATGTCATCTGGGATTTTTTTGTCCAGCAATTGGAATTAGAAACTTATAATCTGAATCATAGTGCCTTACGATTGAATATCTCCGAACTGTCCAACAATTGATGCAGTTGGAGTCTTCAAAGCAGTTCAAACTTTTGCAGTGAGGTAATTTCATTCATATCATCGAAAGAATTCAAAAGTATCATGCGGAAAATCAGGGAAAAATCAGGGAAGTCAAACGTTGCCCTGGTAAAGAAGTGTCATGAATTTCCTTGACCAAAACTCAGTTGGGCACAAATCCTACCAAATTCCATGAAATTACGTTGAAAATCTGTATGAAATTCTCAATTCCTCTTCCTCTGTCCCAACTTTCCTCGTATGCAACCACCTTTCTTTTCCTTTTCTCACTCTTTCTCTCTCCTTTTTTCTTCCAATTTTTCTTCCTTCGTGAAGAGAGACCCTATTTGAATTCGACCCAGTGGCGTAACAATAGCCCCCTCAGCCCCCGCAATTGCGGAGGGCGCAAAGAGAGAGGAGGAAAATACAGGGCGCAGGAAGAAAAGGAAAGAAGAGAAGAAGGGAGGAAAGAAGAAGAAAGAAGAGAAGATAAAAAAATATAAAGCGAAGAACAAAAAATAGTAAAACAGCTAGGGACGAAGATGATAGCGAGAGGATTGGTGGAAAGAGATGGATTTTGGAACACTTATTGACGAATTTGCAACATTTAAGGCACGGAAGAAAAAGTTTTGAAAGAACAGTTAGGCGATTTTTGATTTAAAATTGACAAAAAAATAAATTGATTCATAACTTTTAGGCCGGTAAAGAGTGGGGTGTGGAGGAGAGGGGTGGGGTGGGGAGGGAAGGTGAGGGGGGGGGCGCAGCTCTATTTTTTGCGTGGGGGCGCATGCATGCCTAGTTACGCCACTGAATTTCGACCCCCTACGCAGTTGCATGTTTTGCTTGGTAGTGAATCCACCCTCAATGTGTACCCCCTCGAAGCCAGAGTTAGGCAAATGGAGTGACGGAGGGTCTAATTCTAATCGATTTCGCGATTACCAAGTAATCGTAATCGTCATTCTTTCGGGGAGTGATGAAATTTACTTTCGTTGATAAAACAATAAATTGAGTTGAAACCCATGGCTCGTTTGAGATTTTTCGTGCTCTTAATATACTTCTCAATTTCACCATTAATCACAATTAACCCTTTCATACCTGGTGTACATTTCAATGTACATCTTCATGACATGGAATCTTATGGAGAAAATGAAAATATGATATGCATATCGTTTTACATATATGAGAAACTTGTGCCCATATCGGCTATGATGGTCAAAAATCCGTTCCTGGACAAAAATTATTTTCAGGTTTGAAAGGGTTAGGGCATTTCTTTTTTGTTGTTTGTTTGGCAACACTGCATCACACTAATATGCGGGGTCTCTTCGATCAGGATGCTCTGACCTTTAGATTTTAGAATCGTAGAAGCATCGATCAAACTGATCCTGCATTCTTGCCTCTCAATTAGTAAGAGAGTTACCTCATAAAATGTATTTGAGTGTACCCATATCAGTGGAAAATTGTGCAATCTTTATAGCAGCAGCGGTGTAGTCCAAGGTGTCTGGGACCCCCCCCCCCCCGACACCAAAATGTGACCTTAAAAAATGTGATTTTATGCGTTTTCAGACAAATTTTACCAAATTAGTATCTTTGGGACCCCCCCCCCCCTTGACAATTTTCTGACCTAGGACCTTCCTCTCGAAAAATTCCTGGCTACGCCTCTGTGTAGCAACAATGTATTTTGTACATTGAATTCCATTGTAAAATGTCGACTTGAAGGATGTTCAACGCACACCCAATACAGTTTGATATTTTTCATACATGGGTTTTAATAGATGAAGTGCAACGCAAATTGTACGCTTAGCTTTTAAAATGTATTAAATTAAAATATAAAGAACTAAAACTACAAGATAACAATTAAGTACACGCATGAATAAGTTGCATTTTCTAATTTAATTATAGTGAATGTGCAACCTTTGCTGGAAACTCACAGTCAAATTGACATCGCCATTTCCGAGGAAGCGTTTCTTTAAATTTGTAATCACTCTCTTGAAGAGAAAATTGAGATAGGAAGAAGGAGAGGAAGAGTTCGAGGAGGAGGGTGACTAAAATTAATTTTTAAACAGAGAGCCTCCAGGCTCGGTGCTTGAATTAAATTACGAAAAGTCAAGTTGCACATTGCAAAATTTTCTCGAGCTTTTCTTCTATCAAACTTGATTAGAGAGTCGGCGATCTTCCAGCAACAGTTAAATTGATAAATTGTAAGAAAGAAAAACCCTTTTCTAACGAATTTAAGAACAGCCATCTCTGGTTTTTATTTCGCTTTGAACAAAACATTATGAAATATAATCGCAAAAGTGTCCAAGATTCCGTTTTTTTACTTTCTCATTTTTTTTTTTCATTTTATCCTACGCAATGAATGAAGAGCTTCCAGCACATGGGTGGTTATAGACATTTGTCCGTCTATTCCAGAGCTAAAAGCGTTTAATTAATCGCATTTTTCAATTCACCGATGGAATCATCGGTTGAGAAAACATTACACAAATTAGTTCGTGGTGTGACGTACTGTAATGCACGACAATGCTCGCATCTGATGTAATTTTTCCTCAACCGGTGGAGTCGTCGATGACTTTAAAGAAACTTGCGGATATTTTAATTAATTAACGGAGAGTTTCCACCGATTGAGAAAATATTACAGATCAGAGTATATTCGTGCATTTCATTCATACATTGAACTGAACTGTGTAATCTTTTCTCAACCGTTGGAATCATCCATGAATTGAAAAATGCCATTAATTATACGCAAAACGGCAGCTCTGGTCTATTCCTCCTCCCATTTGAATGCGTGCGTTAGAAAAAGACGGAGATAGGGGGCTAAAGTCGCACATAATAGCCCGCTCTGCTATCTTTTTCTAACACAAGCGTTTAAACGGGAAGAGACTGAAGATAGAGAGAGAGAAAGGCAAATAGGGCAGTTATTGGTTCCTCTGAAGTGTCGCTAATAATTTCAGCTAAGCTAGGATCCGTTGTCGATCGATATATCAATATTTTACATGGGACGACCTAAGAGTTCATCTTTCTCTCTGTTATAGCCTCTCGTTGGAACGTGTGTGTTAGAGAATAAGGACAGCGACTAGTGACGGCACTTGCAATTTGGCAATAGTGCATTTTTCCCATTTAAACCAATGAAAAGCAATCATTAAAGCCTCCCGAAAGATCGGTTTGATTTACTTGAGTTTTATGTGAAAAACAACATAGTTGCCAAATCGCACGAACCGCCCCTGACAGAGACAGGTGCTACACAGTCACGCGAATGCCATCCCCTCTATCATTTTCTAACTCGTGTGTTCAGATTGGTGGGGGGAGAGAGAGAGAGAGAGAGAGAGAGAGAGAGAGAGAGAGAGAGAGAGAGAGAGAGAGAGAGAGAGAGAGAGAAAGAGCGAGAGAGTGAGAGGGAGAGAGAGTGAGAGTGAGAGTGGGGGAGCGAGAGAGAGAGAGAGAGAGAGAGAGAGAGAGAGAGAGAGAGAGAGAGAGAGAGAGAGAGAGAGAGAGAGAGAGAGAGAAAGAGCGAGAGAGTGAGAGGGAGAGAGAGTGAGATTGAGAGTGGGGGAGCGAGAGAGAGAGAGAGAGAGAGAGAGAGAGAGAGAGAGAGAGAGAGAGAGAGAGAGAGAGAGAGAGAGAGAGAGCTGAACTGGATCTGCCTGTGTCAATTCACTTAAGCGATCTACTGATTAGTTGCATAAAGTTAGTTTAAAAAAAAAAAAAAAAAAAAAAAAAAAAAAAAAAAAAACAAGCAGAAAACGGAATGGTATAGCACAAGCCGTCATGTAACAATATAAACGCAACGTTTATACTTTGCAGCGAGCATTAAAATGATTTGACTAATCATTTTAACTTGTGAAGTTGAAGATGAAAATATCCTCCTCTCCACCCAGAGCTACTTTCCCTTCCGATCCTTCCTATACCTCTTCACGTTTATAATTCACAAGCGAATAGCGTGATGCATAAAGCACAATTTGAAGGCGCGTCAAGAGATTGACACTAACGACGAAGGCACTAATTCGCGAGGCAAGGAATGCAATTTGAAAGGAGAAATGCAGGGAGCAAGAGACGCGTTTGTTGAGGAGGAGCAGGAGGGGTGGGGGAGGGGAGAAGGGGGAGGGGGAGGGGATAAAAGAGGGCGAGAAAGGCAAAAGACTCAGTTACATTTTAAAAGAAAACTCAAGTTTGAAATCTGAATTTTTCCTCGGTGCGAGTGATAAATCTGCTTTATGGCTCTATATTCTTTCCTTCTCCACTCATCCGTCTGATAAAATCATATTATTCAAATTTAATGCCCCCTTGGCAATAGAATTATTCAATGTTTTTCTGGCATTATATAAATTATTCCAGCTATGAGCTGGAGATGCGAATAATTTTCAAGCCGATCGATTTCTTCAATAACAAAATGGATAAATTGTTTCTAGCCTCTTAGAGTTCTCTCTTTTACTGTTTATTCTAAGTTTAAGATAAGCAGCAGAAGCAAAGTGAGTGAAAAGCTCTTTAAAAATTTAAATCGGTCTAATGGAGCTTTTGGGAACGTTTGACTATAACTTTTGTTATATAGTTTGATTATTATAAACTGAAAAAAGTGAAATTTTATATTTAACCCTCAGATGTCATAAGATGATTCCTGTTATGTAACAATTTGAATGGCTTAAATAACTATTTAATCGTGAATATTATCCGTTTGTTGGTAAATATTAACCGCGTCACTGTAAAGAATACCGAAAATGTTTGCATTATTGAACAATCCTGCAGGTTCGGAAAAGTGAGGCGGTGCATCTGGAGCGATCTGGAGGTGGTGCAGTGGCGAGGCGTGAAATTTGGCAACAATGTATTTTCTCCATTTAAATTCACCAAAATAGTCGAACGCTTCAGTCATCGGCGATGACCAGGCATTTCGACCTTTCTAATGTATTTAAATGGGAGAAAGGAACGTCGCCAAATCGCACGCCTCGCCACTGAGGTGGTGAGCCACTACTGGAGGTGGGTGAGAACTACATATATGACATATCACCCTTCCCATCGCTATGAAATTAATAAAAAAAAAGCAAGTTTCAGCACGAAAGACTTATTTACAATAATGCATGTGGGATAGTTAAGATGTAATGTCCCTTTATAGACACGCTAGGCTTTTTTAAGGTATCATTCTTATTTTTGCTGTTTTTTCGTTAGAATTCGGACTCGATGATCCATAAAAAAAAAAAAAAAAAAAAAAAAAAAAAAACCGTGCAAGAGTTCCATTTAAAAATCGTGCGAAATCACTTTTCGATTCATTGAGAATCAGTGGCAGCTCGTGTGCGCAATTTGGCAACCATCATATTTTGAGTTTAACCTATGCAATAGTATCGATTTCTCAGAGATTCAATGAAGTAGGCCTCTTTAACGACATAACTGTCCGCGAAAGCACCAAACATCAGTGTTTTTTTAAACTAAATTGCAATGTATTTCAATGAATTTTCTTGTTACATACATTATTAATGTGCTAATCAATAGTATTTGAGACGCTGATTTCAAAAATGATATAATTTTCTACTTAACTCGTCCCGATTTCACGCATATTTTACTTTTAAAAAATGTTCGTGATAAAGTTTAAATTGTGGAAAATCTAGAATATTTCGATCTAAACTAAGGCGAAATTTGAACTCAGCAGGTCAATTATGATCGGATGAGTCATTGTCTACGCGATGAGAGGTCCAATAATAAGAAAAAATCCCATATTTGTGTCTAGGGACCAATGTTTTGTATTCATTGGGAGCGGACACCGATGTCGTTAAAGCGTAAAAATCGATTCAATGAATCTTCTGAAGATCAATTGGGCAGTTGCAAGGGTCTATGAAAGTACTTGATGACCTGAGAACAAATATGCCTTTGGTTTCTCCTTCAGTCCAATTGTTCTCGAGATGAGATTTTGGCCCAAAATACATTGTTTTAAATAGGAATTCCGCGTTGTGACGTCACTACACACTCCATTTTCTACAACTTTACACTTGTGTATCTCTGAAACCGGGGCACTTAAGAAAAAACCAAAGGCACCAATGTTCTCAACTCATCAAGTACTATCATTTTCTTTATAAAAAACACAATATTACAGACCCTTGCAACTGCCCCATTATTTTCATTCGGTTCAAATGGATAAAATCCAGTGGCGGCTCGTGCAATCTGGCAACTATGCTTATTTTTCCGTTAAACCTATGCAAAAGTATCAATATGTTGGGAGAGCAATGGAGCTCTTGCACGGTTTTGCTGTAGGCAAATGGAAGATGAATTCCTGTGTAAAACTGCGAAAATAACGACGAGGCCATGAAAAAAGTCGAAAACTCACTCCTCGCAGAGAAAATTTAACTTGAAATTTCGGGTGACCACCCTTGCATGTATGCACCAACCTTGGATTCAGACCCCAAACAAAAGAACATAACCTACGGATTTGAACGATGAGATGAATGAATTTGAAAAGTAAATTTGAAGGAATTGAAGGTCCATTAATATACATTTTGACACTAAAAGCACAGTGATAACTACAGAAAAGTTCTACGTTGCGTAATAAACGAGGAAGACGGTAATTAATTTCATGTCCTGTTCTTTTGTTTGGGGTCCGAATCCTAGGTTGGTGCATACATGCAAGGGTAGTCACCCAAAATTTCAAGTTAAGTTTGCTCTGCGAGGAGTGAGTTTTCGTCTTTTTTAATGGTTTCATCGTTATTTCCGCAGCATTTTACATCAGTATTGATAGGCCATTTGTCTACAGCAAAACCTTGCAAGAGCTCCATTGCACCTCCTGAAGATCGGTTGTTTTACATAGTGTTAAATGCAGAGAATCCGTTGTTGCCAGATTGCACGAGCCGTCACTGTTGAGAATCGCACTCGTCCGCATCCACATCAGTGGCGGCTCGTGCAATTTGGTAACAATGTTTTCCCTCCATTTGAATGCATGTAAAACAATCGATTGCTGGTGAAGCGCTGCTTCACTATCGAATCGATTTTTTTGCATTGAATCAAATGGAGGGAAAACATTGTTGCCAAAATGCACGAGCCGCCTCTGATCCACATACTTCGCTCATCTCGACTTGTAACTGGGTAGAAGGCTTAAGATCTCCTTCCCGTAGGATCAGAGGGATGAAACTATATGGAACGAAATTTATCGGAGCCGTGAGGGAAAGTTGTTCGCCTTAACGAGAATGTATCTTTGTGTATTAGTCAGTCGTGCTATACCTACCCAGGATCTTATGAATAGATCATGAATCTATCTCCGCTCTGGCCCTCGCTTCGTCTTGCAAGACATTAAAGGGACTGCCGGTTGCGTTACACTAAAATAATGCCTGCATCCGGAATGAGACTTCCTTTTTATCCGAGCGCAACGCCTTTGTTGTCGGTAATTTTCTTCACTGACTTGTGTTCCCGGAATCCACGAATCCACGATCCTCTGCATGTTTTTGATGTGCAAACCACCCCCCCCCCCTCACCCCACGACCCTTTACCCCTTGCAACACACTTACAGTCCTACCCCAGTATTTTCTCATCCTTTGCTCGACTGTGTAGGTATACGAGAATAAATATTAAGTTTCGATTAAGAGAGCAGTCGTAAGAACATCATGGACTAGTCAAGTTCTTGACTCGTGAGTCGCACTAAAATGAATTTTGTGCGAGCATATATTGATTAAAACCAGTGAGCGTAGCTGTATCTATTCCAAAAGTTCATATCTTAGAACTTCTAATTACCTAGGAGGTACAGTCGGCGAATCAAAAAATGTCATTTGACTCCTTAAATTTTGGTTTAGGTAGGCAACCTGCAATACTGAACACAATGAATTGAAGCATCGCAGGTGGCCTACCTCGCTAAAATTTAAGGAGTTGACTGACATTAATACACCTGCGGGGTGTCCCCGCGGACTCTAGCCCAGATTTTTTTTTTTTTTTTTGCGATAAAATGTTGGAAATACACCTACAATGTCTTATTTCCGGATGTGGGTCTGTGAGAGTATGGCAGAAACGGAAATCTGAATGTGTTATGGAGGTCGTTTCAGAAGTATAGAGGTGCACCTACACCAAGAACTTTTAGAATTTTCCAGCTTTATTTCTCAATACTTCATATAATAAAAATGAATTTGAGCTTTAGCCTTTCATTGAGGAACGCTTTAAAATCAAAAGACCAAAGTCGCTAACAAGTTTTATTTTGATTTGAAGGAATTGAAATTCGAAATCCGCAAAAGATTATAGGTCTAGGTGCGGGTGTGCCTACACTTCTGAAACGAACTCTAATACCACGTAGCTCAGTATTTCTAAAAAAGAAGTACTTGAAAGTCGTACAGAAACGGAGAAATTATCAATTTTTCTATCTTGTTCTAAACAAATACTAAAATAATGCTTTCTCGAGCGCCTTCAATAAATTGTGCATGCAAAATCAACACCGCGGTGTTGGAATGTTTAACTACCCACTTAATTTGAGCGAGCTAGTGAACATTGATCTGTCTTCTAAACCTGGTCGTTATTAAATAAAGGGTTATAAGCGCAAAACTTCACTTTCACCAAATCTGGCCTTGTTTGCTGATTTTGCGCATCTCTGGAAATGTTGCTTTTTTTTGAAAATACAGTATGTATTTCCGAAAATCATTAATTCGTTTTTTTTTGTCGCTCCGGCTATTTCGTTACGCGGTCGATGAAAAAAAATAGTTCGCGCTGCGACAATCGGACAATTGAAACCGATGCCGTAACACCGCGAATATCCCGTTTTAAACAATTCCATCTCAAAGCATCACTTCCGTTGAGTCGCTTTCCCGCGTTAAACAAATCTCCATTTATAGTTTTTAATCCATGAACAAAATTCGGCCATGAGCTAAGCGAGAGGAATTTTTTTCTTCTTCTTCATCCGGCACTGCGTGTCAAAACGCTTCTATATGAACGCTGATATATGTAGGCCGTCGAACAATCAAATTTTGACCCGGTTGTAAAGTTTTGTTTGTTCGTCAATAAATCGATGACATCCAGGTAGCGCTCCGTATCTGTATACGCAGGTAAAACTTCCTTTCAAAATAACTTCAAAATAGTGCCGGTTCTCAGCTGTCACCTTCGGAAGGATGGGTGCCTAAGTACAACAGATTATAGTAAATGGTCTCTGAAATGATGGTTTGGATAAAAATGTGAAGATTGCTGAGTATTGCTGAATTTTTTACTCTTGATGATTTGTAGTTCAAAGTTAGGGCGGTTTCTTACATTTTAGTTGAATTTTTGGTTCCATTTTATTTATCTTAGCTGGGGTGAGGAGGGGGTACATCTCTAGACCAGTGATTCCCAAACTTTTCAGCTCGCGGACCCCTTGATACCCGGTCGGGTGGACCCCCAAAAATGATAACTTTTTTTTTTTTTTTTTTTTTGCTTATGATAAACTTCAACTGGTAAATGAGGAAAAAACAAAAGAAAACTCAAACAATAAATTTTAAATTTGAAGAATTTTCGACAAAAATTTCGAATCTGCTAGGAAATTTTAAAATTTAAATTGTTTGGTAATGAAGGTGAAGAAGGCCTAGGAGTCGTTGATGGTGCTACGGTCACGTTAATTTATTTTTATTTTCCCCGTTGCCTCATTCCATTCCTCTTCCGAATTTTTCGCGCCGAACGGGTCTACTTTTTTTTCCGCACTTACGACTCGCGGACCCCCGCGGTGGTCCGCGAACCACAGTTTGGGAACCGCTGCTCTAGACCCCACAGTTGTTTCGAAGAGAAAATTGTTGGATAGTGCCGTATGAGCTGAGCAAAGCTTCCCCGAAGGTTTATGGAATGTGCCATAGTGCCGTATATGCCATGTGCCATAGGAAGTACCTAACCGGTGGACTCATCCACCGCTGCACCGGTTGAGAAAAAATTACACAGTTCACTTCAATATATGACTCCAATGCACGAAAATACTCTGATCTGTAATCTTTTCTCAATTGGTGGAAACTCCGTTAATTAATTAAAATATTCGCAAGTTTTTTTAAAGTCATCGATGATTCTTTCTGTTGAGAAAATTTACAGATGCGAGAATTTTCGTAAATTAAAGTTAGACACTGGACTGAACTGTGCTGTCTTTTTTCAACCGGTGGAATCATCGGTGAATTGAAAAATGCGATCATAAGCGGCAGTATAGCCGCACATTTTTTCAACCGGTGGAATAATCGGTGAATTGAAAAATGCGATCATAAGCGGCAGTAGCCGCACATTTTTTCAACCGGTGGAATCATCGGTGAATTGAAAAATGCTATCATAAGCGGCGGTAGCCGCACACAGGCCCATAGTTAATTATACGCAAAATGGCAGCTCTGAGCTCTGTCTATCCCTGACTTCCAATCGTTACATTGACCACTTTCGTTTTCCATAAAGTTCTTATTCAAAGCAGTCTTGATGGCCGGATAATGGGTATGCGCTTCTGCCCTGCTCTAATTTGTCTCAAGTCAAGTCGCGTCACTCAGGTGGGAAGTGTGTGTCTTCGTTCAATAATCTTTTTATCGCAGGTGCGGGTGGAGAGGGGGGAAGTGTAAAAATTTTCCGAGCCCCTCTCCTCTCGCGCTTTATATTTGTCGTACAAACAAAGCATGAACTTACGCCGGCTCAAGCAAACAGAAATGAACGAATTAATGGGCGGGTAAGAAGTAGTGGCAGTGGAGGGTATTGGACTTGCTAGAGAGGGGGGTGCCGGGTGCCGGTGGAGGGGGGGGGGAGGGTAAACTCACGAGTCGCGAGGATGGAAAACATCCGAAAAAGTCCGAAGGAGTTTCATTGTTTAATTTTGAAAATATCAGGGAAAAAAAAGTGATGACAGTCATTCTCCTGTTTTTCCCCCTCCTACAACCTACAACTACCTCCATCAATTAAGTCAAACCCCTCCTCCTCCCCGCGCGGTCTATTTCCTGTTCCTGCCGCTATTGTCTTCCACGCCATCTTGTTCCTCTCTCGCTCGCACCCGCGTCGTCTCTGCGCGCTCTCCTTCTCTCGCTCCTCGAAGTCTGTTTCTCTCACTCCCTCTCACTCCCTCTTTCTCCCGGCTTCGGCTCAATCCGTGACGTCATTTCACCGTGTCGCTCTAACCGTGGCTGAGTCAGTAGTCTCACGTAGCTCTTGTTGTGCGGTTGAGCAGACGGTGTTTTTTTTTTTATGTCAGCGTGATATCGTAATCATATTATTTTTGTTGTTGTTTGTTTGTTTTATTTATTTTCCCTTTTTACTCGCCCGCAAAAGGATCCCTCGCGATTATGCGAACCCGTCGGTTTTTGTCTCTCACGTATCCTACATTAAATTCCGACTCTTGAAATTTTCCATGCGCCCTTTTTTCGTGCCGCGCACTTTTCATTGCAGTGGGTAGCTTTTCATAGTTTTCCTTTGGTTTTCCTTTCTCTGCGAATATTACAACTTCTATGTAAACCATATTCTTTCTTTTTAACGTGTTTGATTTGATTTTTGTAAATTATAGAAGTTGAATCGTTTTTTTTTTTTCTAAAAAAAATTAAGCAGAGAAATATTCAAGTGATGGTGATTTTTCGATTGTTAACAAAAATTTCCAGTAAAAACTGCTAATTCGGATTTACGTTAAAGTAAGTTGCACATTAAGTCTTCTAAACAACTCATTTTTATACTCCCCACTTTTTTTTTCTTTTTTAATTTTTTTTTATTATTTTTTTATGCCTGTCTTAAATTAGGAAAAAGGGACGATAATATCGATTGGTTCAAGAAGGAACATAAGAAATGAAGCTTCGACAAAAAATCATACTCACAATCAGTCATGTTGATTCTTCGTTTTAAGACATTTTAGCGATTTGAGAAAACTTGATCATATTTTAATTTTCCAAACAAACGACTATCAATTAACACATTTTTTGCGCGCCCCTATTTTCATGTTATCAAGCACGATATCGCGCGCACAAATTCAGAAAGAGCCGAACTCAGGAGCCTGCGAGAGTTTTCGAATATTTATCCTTTATTTTTCCTTTTATATTTCTCCTCTTTCTCCAGTTTTTATTAACGATGATCAACCTTATTATTTCTCGTCTCCGCAACTTTCTTCGACCAAGCGAAAATTGTAAAAGTTTCTACAAGGTGATCCTTAAATGTGTCACATCCATAACGTATATTTATTTTCAAAACAATGAATCTCGAGTCCCCTCAAAATTTGTTGTGAGTCAGTAACTCCACCCTTTTTTGCTGAAGGTGTCAGAGAAGTTGCGCAAATCAGCCCAAAGTTGTTTCACAGGGTTCGCGATAGAGCCTCCAAGGTTATAGATATAGAGCCTCTTTGTGTCCCTTCGAACACACCTGAATCACCTGATCTACAGCCTGCCTGTTTTGACGGACGTGAAAGAGAGATGGCCCGTCTGCCCTTTCAAGTTGCCATCAGATGCGCAAAAGCTATTGCGCAATACCCCTTATCCGCGCGCGATGTTCAGTAAACTTATTCAAATTCATTTTTGTGGTCAAGTATACTAAATTACAAATTGTTTGTAGCCACACTTTCGTCAATGGTTCCCATTATCTCTCCCTCCAGAGCTTTGAAGTAGGAACACCAGCGTGCGCAACAACACATCGTCTAAATGAGATTTGAAAATCGTAAAATGATGTTTCAAAGTTTTAAGCTAGCCAAATAAAGTTTAGGTGATTGAGCTAAAAAAAAAAAATAGAAAAATAAAAACTTTGCTGGATTGAAAGCAGATTCTTTAGCAACAAGCAGTAATTTTCTAGCCCCTTCTAAAACTGAAACGACCGCACCCTCGATCCCTCACTCCTAATTTAATGGTCCTAACTCAAATATTCTATAGTATAGTATAGTATAGTATTACTGTCGAAACCCTTTAAAGAGATCCCCATCCTCTTTTATGGGAAATCAAAATATCTCTTTGATTCGTGTCGGAAAATGCACTAATAACTGAGATCAAATGCGTATCAGTAGTTTTGTAAATATTGATTAACACATTGCTAATTTTGGCCAGTTTAAGAAAACGGAGCGTATTTAATTTGGTATCACGGGACGAAAGTACGGCTTTTCACGTTCTTTTTTTTTTTTCTTTTTAAGAAACTTGGCGCAGCATTTGTTCCCTTTGTGTTGTAAAAATGTTGGACTCATATTTGGTAAACTGGGATCAATTGCATAGGTATGGATACAGAAAGTCTTTCTCTCTTATCTCCCATTTGAATGCGCGCGTTAGGAAAGGTCGGAGAATGGACATAGGGACTAAAGTCACGTGATGAACCCCTCTGCTATCCTTTTCGAACACATGTGTTCATAAAGGGCCGAAGAGAGAGATGGAAAAATTCTTGTATCTACCTATGAAATTTTTCTGTAATGCCAACAAAGCCCAAATCAAAAATATCGAAATTGAAAAAAATCAGAGATTCATCATCCAAATTTCACTGTATCGAACAAAAACTCCTCGGAGAGTTCAATTATCATACCAGTGGCTTAGCGTGCAGTTTGGCAACGTTTTATTTTGTCCATTTAAACCCATGTAAAAGGTCGAATTTAAATATGCTTACCGAACACACAATACTTCGATCTTTTTCATGGGTTTAAATGGACGAACTGCAACGTTGACAAAATT
Organism: Trialeurodes vaporariorum; assembly: GCA_011764245.1. Lineage (NCBI taxonomy): Eukaryota > Metazoa > Arthropoda > Insecta > Hemiptera > Aleyrodidae > Trialeurodes > Trialeurodes vaporariorum. The sequence goes on along the minus strand of VMOF01000024.1, from coordinate 17,543,852 downwards.
ACACGCTAAGCATTATACCTCTATAGTCTATGTGGGACAGGGAGCGAGTGATGGAATCAGAGATATAGTTTTGGATCTTGAACGGGTTTTTAATTTTTAATTCACCGAAGATTCCACCGAATGACGAAAAGATTACACAACCCGGGGCAGCAGTACAACTATAACCCACGAAAATACTCTGATCTGCACAATATTTTCGTCTTCTGATGCGATGGAAACACCGTTGTCTTTGTCACCGTTGGAAATGTGTTATTACCGCAATGATTGCAGGTTAATGAAAAAGAAAAAAAAGATTACAAAACAGACCATCTTCGTGCATTTTAGTCATCTTGTTGAACTGTGCACTGTGACCTTTTTGTCAACCGGTGGAATCAGTGGTGAATTATAAAGAAATCTTCTTAAGTATAAGATCCTCAAAATGGCTGCCCAGGGCGCCGATTCTGCTCTCTTGGCCGATAGACGAGATAGCGGTAAAATTGACCAATCCCATTAGTTTAAACGGCGTCACGTGACAGATTTCTAGTCATTCCAGGGACGGAGAAGTCGTTTTTCTGAAATGAATGACTCGAACGACTACAAAATTGTCACGTGACGCCGTTTAAGCCAATGGAAATTATTGATTCCCGCTATCCAGTCTCGTCTCGTCAAAAAGAGCAGAATCAGCCCACTGATGGTAGAAATTCGGGAGTTTAATCGTGGTATTTTCAGAACCGCATCAGAAGAATGCAAAGCGCGAATTTCAGTGTTTCCCCGCCCTCTCAGAATGAAGATCTACACGCGCTAGGCAAATTTTCATATGTATGCATTCTCATATACGCGGCGATTATTGCGGTTAAGCAGAAATCACGTGCTTTTAATGGCTTCCAAGGCTATTACAGGGTTGGAAGGAGAGGCATACTTTTTTTTCTCTATTTTTCCCCTTCTTTTGCTCTCCTCAAAGCAGAATGATTTTTTGATCTCCATGCAGTTTTCATGTAAGTACAGGAAGGAGCTTCGCGCGTGTACGACTGTATGAGTGTATGAGTGACTGTTATTATGAACGGGAGAAATCGGAGACCAAAGAGACAAGCGCGTAATTTTTTTACTCATTGTCATACATTCATAGTTTCTTTCGTAACACACGTTGTCTCTCACTCGAGCCTTGCGGAGCAAGCAGTATGAACAGACTGCGGTAATACCTCCGCCTCAATTTAAGGCGACTTCTTCTCAAAATTCTTGTTAACCTTCTAATTAGCAGGATATTTGACCTGCGTTGTTTGCCAAGGGGATTCTGCCCGCGAGGATGTCATCCCCAAGTATATGAATTTCACCCACTCTGATGATAGTTTTTAACTTTCTTATATCTTAAAAATGGTGCTATGACCCAACTGTTACTTCTAGAATTCAAAATTTTAGTTTTAGTAAATAAATTGCTACGTACTGTATACTTATATCACTAAAAAAAAAGATTACTAGAAGCATGGCAATATGTGAACCTATATGTATATAAGGAATAGTACAATTACCTGAATTCTAGGGTTTGTACCATAGTTCTTGAACATTTTTAGGAAATTTTAGTCGTATATGACCATACTCTGGTATTAGCATCAGAACTTTCTGGTCAAAGTACTTACTAGAATTCTGTCGTTCACATACCGTTGTGCTTTTGGTAATATATATGACTAGAATCATAATGATAGAATAATCTGGTATTATGACTACATATCGATTTTTCTCAGTGTAGCATATGAAGTATGTCCGAAAAAAATTGTGGTTTTCCCGTACCTCCATATTTTGAAGATTTTTTTCTACCTTCACCATTTGAAACCACATTGAATGAGCTTTGCACTATCCAATTTTGTTTCGTTCAAAATTGGGTCCGCCTATAGATTCTAAAAATGTTCGCGCGCTCGAAGCATTTATTGTTTTTTTCAAAAATTTGTATTTTTTCGTGCAAAATCACGTAGGTAGCGTGTAATATCACATAATTATCTTTGTTTATAATTATGTTGTGTTTTACAATTTTAATGTCGCTTGAATAAGCATACTGATTGTGCAGCTGACATTAGAATACGCATTTTTACCTGAGGAAGTTTTGACTCATCCAGCTAACTAAATTACGTTGAGAAATCCCCATTTTCTGTCAGAATATACTCTTCGAAATTTCGTCAGATCATCTCGGTTGAGTGAGGTCAGGATTCTGTAAGCGGAGGAGATGCTCGTTTCCTACACCTCCGACGTGCGGTCATTAGGGTCTATATTTTACGCGGGTCACGTCTCGTTGATATTGATGTACACTGACTCCTGCGAAGGAAATTTGTGATCTAGAAGCCGTCGGCAGATTTCCAGAAAAACGAATCCTCTAGGACTTTATAGGTACCTTCGAGAGTGCACCGCGTTAATCGGCAGAAGTGCAACTTCATATTGGTATTGAGAGGCGTCACTGTGTAGCCTCAGAAGTTTTCACATTTTTTTTTCTCGCTCCGTATCTGAACAGTTTGTTTCCGAGGATAAACCTATATGAAAAAAACCCTATGCTTCGGGGGTTCTGTTGAACGTTTAATCAATCGATACTTTTTCACTGGCGACTGACACAAATGGGAGCGCTATTCAGAAAAGCAAACCAAAAGTTACTTCCTGTTGCCACCGCTGTATGGATTTTATTTAGCCGAATACCTACCTTTCTACGTTGAATACTATTAACAGCTATAACCCCCTACAAATTGATTAAACTTACACTGAGAAAATAATTCAGGTAATTTACCTAACAGTCTATTTGTTAAACATAGTGAGTACAAACGCATTAATTGTTGATTTAACAAACCATTTTGTTGATTTCACAGTTCGATTTGTTGAATCAACAATCCATGAAAGTAAATCAACAATCCGATTTGTTGATTTACCTTTTTGGACTTTGATTTACCTTTTTAGATCGTTGATTTAACAAAACAGATTGTAAAATCAACAAATATACACCATTTTTAATAAATAAATAGACTGTGAAATTACCTACATTTTTTTCTCAGTGATTCTATAAACCATTTTTGAGTCACGATAATATGACCGGTACCAAACTAAATGATTTTTTTGGCACCGAAAATGCGGACGCAGATCGGAAAAATCTGTGAATCAACTGCGATCAGCTGATCATACAAATTAGCCCAAAACGTCGCGTCGCCCCATACAAACTCGAAAATGTCCCTCCGTTGCTAAAAAAAAAAAAAAAAAAAAAAAAAAAAAAAAAAAAAAAAAAAAAAAAAAAACTAGTAGGTACTGTACAAATAGGCATTTTCGTGTATTTTACAATTATTTGCTTTAGTAATAATGTAGAAAATAAATTTCTATGGAACGCGCCTCTAAAGGACCTTTCAGGAAAGCTTATTCGAAAAAACTGAAAGATCAGGTTGAAAGATTTAAATAACGAAAAAAATGTCATGAATTGATATTAGCAAGCTGGTCTGGAACACTCATTATAATAAATAAGTTGACCGTTTCGGCGATCGTTTTGGTACATGGCCGGAAACGTATAAAATCAGCGGTTCGAACCGGAAACGCGCACCTGGTTAAAACGATTACGATCCATAATCCGATCGGACAGCCAAATTGCATTTCCGGCGCCGCGCCGCGCCGCCGCGGCCGGGCCAAGCTACTGAAGTGATCGCCTTTACGATCGAAACTCTTCGGATTAACTGCTGTTGCCTTGCACAGAATAGCCGATGTTATTTTTCCTGGCTTTTCGAATCGTTTTTTGAGGCAAACTCAGAATCAGTAGTTTCCGAAACTATCGACCCTTTGCGGATCAATGGAAGTCTTTTCCGAAACGATTGCGTAATTGGATCGAAATGTAGTATTTTCGGGAAACACACTGTAATAAACGTCAAGTTTACTCAAATATGAGTCAAAATATATCAATTTCAGAGCTTAAAATACACAGAGATAAATACTTCGGTAAAATTTGATCACCGAAATTTTCGGTCAGAGGAACCGAAATGTTCGGTCCTTATACCGAATGCTTCATTAGTAGTACTGTGTATTAGGTAGGAGCGGAATTTAAGGGTTATACTTACCGATTTCTTCGGTACTTGCGACCGAACATTTTGGCTTATTCAACCGAAAATTTCGGTGATCAAAATAAGTCGAATCTTCAGTTCTAACAACCGAAGCATTTTTCTCTGTGTATTTGTAGTGGTAGTTGGTATACTTGGCAAATACATCTAAAGTTTTGGGGGAGAATCGATCTCCAGAAGGGGGAAAATGAACTCCCCAAGAAATCAATACTTAAAAAATAACCAAAATGGAAAAAAGCAATCTATTGTTGATGAGCCGCTACTGGAAATAACTATGGCAAATATCCTGTCTGAAAATATCAATTTTGAAACTTTTCTAAAGCGATGATAAAAAGCTGCAACTATGCACGTTCGAGAAATTTCACCTTACGCTCCGGTGTGAGCCGTTTTTTCTCTCAAGATTTTATGCTTATAATCGATAGTTTGCACTTTGCCACCTACGCGGATCGGTGCTAGAACTCAGAGGTAGAAATATACTGAAAGTTTTCCCGGGGGAAAAAGATTCGCGAGTTTTAATGACATCCATAAAATCACTCGCGAAAATATTTTCTACCGCGCGGTCGTACGTATATCGCGTGTGTTCGAATTCAGCGCTCGTACCTATCTCTGCGGAAAATAAAGTCGAAGAATCAATAAAAAGTTGCTGATTTTTACCGCTAGTCGAGCGATTTATCATTCATAATGAGTGATCGGTCGGTCGGTCAGTCGGTCCATGGAGCGTAGATGACATTTTTCATAATCAAGAATGACGCGTGTGTTACGCAAAGCTCCGGGTTTCCCCCCCCCCCCTTCTTTTTTTCTTTTTTTTCTAACCCTTCCCCCTTCCCTTCCCACGCCTGCCCGCAAAGTATTGTGTGAAAAGAATTGTGTCCTAGGAATCGTGACATTCAATACTCGCACTAGCTGCTCTCGATTCCCTGAGAAGTCTCCTGAAAAAAAAAAAAAAAAAAAAAAAAAAAAAAAAAAAAAAAAAAAAAAAAAAAAAAAAGAGAATATAAAAAGAAAGAATAATATTATACCTGAAGTAAAGCCTCAAACCGAAGCTTGACACAAACCGCACCGGTGGCCACGACTTTAGAGCTGCTGCAAGTTGCGGCCAATCAAATCCTCCTGAGAAAACTCAACCAATCAGCGTTGCCACGCTGCTGCCTACTTGCGTGGTTTGAGTGGTTTGACCGTTGCGATCTAATTTCTTATGGATTCGTTTATAATGGAGCAGTTGCAAGGGTCTGAAATTGTGTGTTTTTTATGAAGAAAATAATAGTATTTGATGAGCTGAGAACAATGGTGCCTTTGGTTTTTTCTTAAGTGTCCTGGTTTTGGAGATACACACGAGTGAAGTTTAAAAAAATCGTGGGCGTAGTGACGTCACTACGCGGAATTCCCATTTAAAACAATGTTTTTTGGGCCAAAATTGCATCTTCGGAAAAATGGGACGTAATTAGAAACCAAAGGCATCTTTGTACTCAGCTCATCAAGTACTTTCATTTTCTCTATAAAAAACGCAACATTTTAGACCCTTGCAACTGCCCCTTTATGTCCTGGGACTCGATCACTGGCGTAACGTGCAATTTGGCAACGTTGCTATTCGTCCATTTCAAGCCATGAAAAAGATCGAACTTTAGGGTGTTTGATGAACACATTCGCATTCGACCTTTTAGATAGCTTTAAATGAACGAACTGCAGCGTTGCCAAATTGCACGCTACGCCACTGGACTCGATCACTATGGCAGTCTTGCCTTTTCTATGTCACTTTAAAGAAATCATTCAGGAAATGACGCGTATGAAAATATTAAACGGTTCAATAGAGCTCTAGCAATGATTTTCGCTGTAGGCAAAGGGACTATCAATAGAAGTGTCCAAGGGGAAAATGATAAAATAAATGTCACAAAAACTCAATTTTATTTTTAAGCTGAAGAAAAGGGGGAAATGACGGTTAAAGGTATATAACTATTTATCATTAAAATTAATGTATTATTTCCATCGACCAAAATTAATTGATTGTCTCGCGCTTCTGAATAGATCTCTATTCAATTTCTAGGTACTTTTGTAACCCGTTTGATATGATCATAAAAACTTTATAACTTTGATTTTTGTGCGAGTTCTATCGTTTTCACCCTAGACTCTGCAGTCCTGATGTAAAATGTTGCAAAAACAACGACAAGACCATTAAAAAAGACCAAAACTCACTGTTTGCTGAGAAAACTTACAATTCGCGCTAATTTTAGTCACACCACTCGACTTATGCACTACCTACTAGAAAACGCAAAAATTTTTACGGTCAAGAATGCATACACGGAGTGCAAAAGGTTGCTTTAAGCGAATTTTATTGTCAGTGTCCAACGGTTGTGCATTTTCATCAACTCACCCGAACTGTGTCCAGATAGATAGCCAGTGGCTGTATCTGGACGACACGTGGCTGTATCTTTACAATCTGTAGCAGCCTCTCAATCGCTATACCTTGAGTATGACTTAATTGTTAATCTTTATATGTACCGATAGAAACAATGTTGAATTGGAGAATTTTGTTAAATTCACGCAAGACGGCAACCTCGAAGTGTGCAGTCCCCTAAAGAAAAACTGTGTAGGGAGTATAGTCACGTAGCTTCATGTAATTTGAAAGGAGTCGACCGCATGAACGAATTCAGCGGCTTATTTTGGAACGGACTTATCGAACCGAAATCATCCTCTGAGAAAAACGGGAAAATTGCGAAAGTAGGTGTTCCAACTTTAAATTTTGATGGACGAAAATTGTGCATAGAAAGTTGAACCTTTGGACAACTTTTTTCGTGCACCAAAATTTAAAATTGAAAGACTTACTTACCTCGGCAGTTTTTTTCGTTTCTCTCAAAACTCCGATTTTTGTCCAAGCTTGACGATTTACTGGCGGATTTGCTGGCGTTCCGGCCCGTCTCCATAATATTCCTCCATTCTTTATTTCCCTCATTGCCTCAACATCTTGTAATTGTTGGTCGTTTAATGCCTTCGATTATTTTTCTCCTCCAACAATCAATCAGAAATCGTCTCGTTGAGCGAATTAAAACGATTCAGAGTTGGGCAAATAGGTGTGAACTCGATGACACGATTACTAAGTAATCGACAATCGCCAAACCTTTGGATGGTATGATTAGTAATAATCTTAACCGATGTAAAATAAGCTTGTGGATCATTTCCAATTCTTTTACTACTAATATGATACGTGATTTTTCATAAATCGGCTCTAATTACATCAAAATCAACTTACAAAAAAACGACGATTACAATTACTCAGTAATCGTGTTCTAGTAATGGATTACTACTATCTCTTTACCCATAACTCTGCTTTTTATGAACGTTTTTTCCAAGAAACTGCACCCTGAGCTCTAGATAGTGTGACCATAGACGGATACGCAGGATTCTCTGTCTGTCTCTCTCTCTCTCTCTGTCTCTCTCTCTCTCTCTGTCTCTCCGCGACCTTTTAAACGCGTGTGTTAGAAGAAGATAGCAGAGTCGGGCCATATCTCGTGACTTAACCCCCATCGCCCCATATTCGTCCTTTTCATCCAATTTCATCAGTGCGTGCATCCAAAACTTCGATTTTCCCCATATTGGTTTAATGGAAAGAATTCAATTGAACGCTTAGCCCGCCGTCATCCTAACAAGTGCAATGATCCAGTGGTGGCCTCGTGCAAATCTGGCAACATCTTATTTCGTCCATTTTAACCCACGAAAAAGGTCGATGAATTGGAGGTGCGCACTGCACAAGTGCACAGTGCCTTCCCGCTAATCAATAATTTATAGAATTGAATAGAATAAATGCAGCGTTGCCAGATTGCATGCTATACGATCACTTGTCAATGCTCTTCGTCTGTCGCTTGTCTTCCCGGTAGCTTATAGCACTGGCGCAACCAGGATCTCTTCCATCTCTCTCATTCCCCATTTGAATGTATAAGTAGGAAAAGGACAGAAGGAGGGGGTTTTATCCCGTTGTCCACCCTTGTCTAACATACGTGTTTTAATGGAGAAAAGAGAGAGACGAAGAAACTCTCGGTGCGCTACTGGCTTATAGTAATCAAACGATAATATAAGAATTAATATTGTCTCATTATTCTAACTTTACACTGTATAGGTATAATATGCGGGACTCAATGCATTTTTTGGATCACACCACAGTGACTTGTTTATTTTAACTCGGCATAAGACTCTTATTTGGGCCACGGGGCTCTGAGCACGAAACCCCCCGGCCCCCCTTTTCCTCCACCCGCTTCTACCACCACACAACTCTTGTGACCGTGGGACCAATTTGACACGCAACCATTTGCTCTGCAATAAGAGTACATTACTGCTATATAGCCGACCACCGCCGCTGCTTCACAAAATAGCACTCGATGGTGGAGCTATTATCTTTTTTCCCTCGAATGTTAGGTATTCTTTTCAGTTTTATGTCCAATGTATTGTTCTTGGAGCTTTAAGTAGACTAAAATTAAGTAAACGGGACCAATTTTTGCGGTGCTTCATCTAAAAAAAAAAATTGAAAAAAAATAAAAAATAAATAAATAAATAAAAAGAAAATATATCTTGTCTTGGGCTACTAAAAGTCCTTTTAAAAATATCCAGTTTTTCTAGCAGAAACACCAGAAATTCAAGTTTTCAACGTAGAGTAAACGCATTTCAACTGTTAAGGATCAACTATACCTACGTAGAAAATCTATTTACGGTATTTCGTTCATATCGGTATGAAATCATCCAGTAAATTGGCAGTATTCAAAACTTTGCTACCACATCATTACCATGAATTTTAACCCTAAAAAATCCGATAAACACACTAACAAGAGCCTTGTAAACCCACTTCTAAATTCTTAAATGTGTTTTCTAAATCCACACATCAAAAAGTTTGTAACTTTGAGTTCAATTCATTTTTTTTTTTTTTCACACGAAGCAACGTCGATTTGAGAAACTATGTATTGTTGTCGGTGGAATCCTGGAAGCCTGGAATCTGGCAACGTTGTATCTTGCCAGTTTAAAGTCATGACAAGTACCGATTTATTGATTGTGAATTGAACTCATCCCCAAATGCTACCTTTTGCGTGGGTTTTAAATGACAGATGCAATATTGCCCGAATGCATGTATGCTTCGACTTTGATTTGAGAACGACTGCGTGAACGCTGAATGGTCATAACCATAACTAACTGTTATTTTGCCTAGAATAGTAAAATATTTGTAACATTTTTTTTTCAAACGGATGAAACTATGCCATCAACTTTGACTACTTCAAAAATTCGAGTTACGTCTATAGCTTCACTTCAGTATAGCCGATCTCCGCGTTCCATACAAAACCAATTGAGTCAATAGCTCCCCCGTACTTTTTACTTTTTTTTTTCACTCCGCGTATGAGTTTTAATGGTTTACGGCGGTTAAGTATCAAATTTTGAATCGTTGCGTTGGCAGGAAAAACGATCTGCAAATAACAGCTGAAACACTAGGGCTATAACGGTAAAATTCCACCCCCCCTCCTTCCCCGGGTGATGATTATTCACCTCAGCGATCTGAAGAATTGTTTATAATTGATAATCGTGAGTTCATTGAGCAGTAGGGGAGGATCTGGGTTTCTGGGAAAGGGCGCACAATGTTTCAAATGCACCGCCTTAATAGGAATTCTTTCAAGCCCCCCCCCCCCTTCCTGCTGAAAATTTTTCTCATTGATCATTTTTGTCCTGGTGAATAGATGCGTAGATGCCGCTGCTATATAGAATGTATGTATGTACAACATTTGCTCACATACTTGCAAAAGTATTTTTACATTTCTCACGCTTGATGAGCGCATAAGGAGATACTTTTTCTATATTTATAGCATAAATTACAAATACTTATCTCTTAGATTGCGACAGTAACAGTTTAAAAACTCGTAAATTTTGTATTTTCTTTTGTGGAACTATTTACAGTCTGATATCGTCTTTCATCAGGAAAATTAGGATATAGTTACCTTATTTCCAATGCTATCCAAGAATCGGGAAAAAATGTAATTCTTATTATACGCGTATTGGTATAAAATACTGACTGTATAGTAGCGGATATAAAGATAACTTCGCCGGCCAGAGTATGCAATACGCAACGCACGGTTTACTAATTATTCAACGCATGTCGGTGCGTTGTCATATACCTATACTAGATATCTTTGGTTAGGTTTACACATATCTTTGTCCCTGCGAGTATAGTTGACAAGTTAGAAAATGCCTAAAGTGACTTTACTAGTATTTTATTGCAGAAGATGACGGTATTAATAAATGAAATATAGATCATCAGCTAGTTATGTATGCATAGACCTGGTCATCTTTTTCTAAGGCTTTGACGGACAAAAGCTTCAATGAAAGCTCTGACTGCTTGTGATTTCTGTTTACTCATTAATCTATGGTCATTTTCCACACATGCCTGCCAAGGTTGAAAAATAATATTATCTTTTCAGAAACTTTAATCTAATTCCGAGACGAAGGAATCTATATCAGACCCTTCCTGTTTTTAGACAGCAGAATGACTTTTGATTGTAGACCCCCTGACGACGACGCGGCACGCAGTAGATCAGAACTAAGAATTTCCCGGACATAGTTTTACTAATAAAAATCATAATTAGGTATGAACAATAAACAGCAATATAAATTAACACTTTGTGATATCGTTTATCAAGAGCTTAAAATGAGTGAAATAACATGGTTTTTGCAAGAAAAAAATTGACACTGAAATATTTTAAAAACCAAAAAAAAAACGACTTTCTTTTCATGTCCGAAAAAATATTTGTTCCGATCCAGTGTGCGACGCGACGCAGCGCGGCGCACCGGCGGCAAACTGAGTTGCGCCCTCTCTTGGAAACTAAACTACGCCAATTTCCGTTTTTCTCTATTTTTTCCGTTCTCATAATTGAAGTGTTTCCGGTGGAATGAGGATCTATCCCCCATTTCTTTTTCCAAGTGAGAAAAAGTAGCAAAAAAGTTCATCCCCTGAACTCGAAAAATCTATTCGTCCAAGTCACTAAGTGGTCGGCTTCACATTTACATCCTACCTCTCTTGTTTCTTTTTCGTATATTAATGAGCAACAGGGGGTAAAAAAAATTCCAATTAAAATGTAATTTTGATGTAGTGTCAGAGCTGCCGTTTCGCGCATAATTAATGACATTTTTCTGTTCACCGATGATTCCACCGGTTGAGAAAAGATTACACAGTTCAGTTCAGTGTAAAACTGTACTGCACGAAAATACTCTTTTCTGTGATCTTTTCTCAATCGGTGCAATCGTCGTTCAACTTTTGAAATAACCGCAAGTTTTATGAAATCCGTGATGACTCAACCGGTTGAGAAAAGATTACGGATACAAGTATTTTCGTGCATTACAGTCATACACTGAAGTGAACTGTGTAATCTTTTTTCAACCGGCGGAATCATCGATGAATTGAAAAATGTCATTAATTAACTCCCATTATTTGCTCATTGCTTCTTTATAAACTCTTAAATTCTCATGGGTCAGACTCTCTCAGTGTCGAGCGAAGCTTTCTCGTGACTTTATTTGAAGTTTGAACTTCTATGGTTACATGACCAGGAATACTTTTTTATTGCTACGCCAAATTACATTAAAACTAAACTTCTGTTTGTTTTTTTGTTTTTTTTGTTTTTTGTTTTTTGTTTTTCGTTTTTACCAGAAAAGTGTCCATCACGCTGAATGGTAATACGACAATCGTTTTTTTGTTCAGTTTATAGATCAATTTCTCCTTTTCAAGCCATCTTTTCTGTGATCGAATGGGAATGAGTAGATATATATAGTTTTATTAATACCGCCCTTCACTCCAATCCTGCGTAGTAGGTAATTTGCTTACGAATGAAAATACATTTTATTAGTCAAAACCAAGAATCGACAGTCACTTAAAGAGTCAAAGATCTCTAAAACATCGTCTCAGCTCACGGTACTTATATTTAACAGGTATGCTCGACTCTTTTCTTGCGTCCTCTGCAGTAGCGCAAAAATCAAAAAGCCGTATCCAAGATGGCCGTCAAAAGAAGAAAACACTGGACAATTATGTCGGTGTCAAAGAATTCTCATAGTGAAATAATCAAATCAACTAAAATCGACGAAGCGAGAAAAAACACTAAATAGTGAGTTCCACTTCCATCCATCTCCATAAGAAACCTACTCCTGATCATGCCCCACCCACGTCATGTCCTGTGTTTGCTTCTTTTGACGGCCATCTTAGATTCTGCTTTTTTAAATTTTCGCGCCACTGAAGATGACGCGGGTATAGCGAGTCGAGCATACCTGTTAAATATAAGTACCTTGGTCTCACTTTGTTTTACACCTTTCGAACATACCTACGTTAAAGAGACTGCAGTTCAAATATTGTCGAATCTCGAGTGAGCAGGTGACATGACGTTTAGATTTCAAACTCGAGTATTTACCTTTAGCATATGAAACGCTCCTGTTTAATGCTCAAGTCTCCCAGTCGTAAGTGAGGTGGCTGCGATAAAAAAAAAAAAATCTGGAAGTCAGAGATGATTCTCCGGAAAATTCACATCATACTAAAAAGTTCATCGTTGCATCCATTTTTTCAGCGTTTTCTCAAGCGACTTTATCCTCGCACCGAGTAAAAATTTAACGTGCATCATTAGCAAAATTTTGAAGCCTCTCTATATAAACTCATCATTAAAATTAAGACGGTTTTTAAACCTGGAAAAATAAATCTCAGAACGTGGTGGGTCTGCGTACTTAACCCAGGGGCGGATTTACATCTGTTGAAGTGTTGAGGCCCTCTAGAAAAAGAGTAGGATGTCTGGATCACAACTCCAAAAAGAATGGGAGTTCGGAGGTCCTCCCGCTAAAGTATTTTTTAAGAAATAAAATGCATTAAAAACTCAATTTTAAACTGTTGTATCGCGGCAAAATTGTTGTTTTTTTATCCTTCTGCGTTTTCTCCATTTCCTTTTTCTCTCTTTATCTTTTCTTGTTCCTCTGTCCCCTAAGGTCTGAGGCCCTACGCAGTTGCTTAGTTTGCGTAATGGTAAATCCGTCCCTGACTTAACCACACAACATTCAATAACCTATCTTAATGTTTACTTCTCGGATACAGCAGAAACTCAGAAAGTGCTGTCAACAAATTGAAGAATTTCAAATGTCAGATGACACCTTTTATTTTGGTTCTAGAGGACTCCCTGCAATACGTGTACCAATGAATTTAAGCATATACCAGATGACCTACCTTAGCCAAAATCTAAAGCGGCATCTGAAATTATTTAATTCTTCGCTTCGCCTGTACTATCATACACAAAAGTTGTGACAGTCAAGAATTCACGCAGATTGCAGAACGTTGCTCTGATTACACGCGGATTCGCCACTTATATCGAGTTCTCGACTGCCACAACTTTTGCGTGTGATAGTACGTTGACACGTTGAGTTTTATGGGCCCTACTTAATTACACCTTGTGTCTCAATTTGAAACAGAATTTCGAATAAACCCCCCTCCCCTCCCCCAGAAAAAAGGAGTCTCGCCATTTTATTTCCTGCCTTTTGCATTGGCGGAGCTCAATCCTTTTTTCGGAACTGCGCCCTGTTTAAAAAAAAAAAAACAAAAAAAACAAAAAAACAAAGGGACTTATCGTCAATCTTCAGGGATAATGGGCCATAATTTATTCGGGCTGATAGTCGATTGGGGAGAGGGGGAGGGGAGGGGGAGGGGGAGGGGGAGGGGGGAGGGGGAGTGGGGGTTGAAGGAACGGAACGGCGAGCCGATTAGAACTGCACTTGGACTTGCGAGCCGCCACCACACCGCTGCGATTAATCACGGATACTTAAAGCACTACTTAAAATTCCACTTGAATCAAACATCACTCTTTCATTCTCTTTGATTAACAATTTCGTTGGCGCGATTTCGGTTTTTGACGCGAGTAGTCTCTCTTCAAAATCGAGATAATTTTTCACAGATCTCAAGTAGGTGCTCTCTCTGCGCACTATTTTTTGAAGCGGTTTCGTTTTAATTGCATCCCGCCGCACCGCCTGCTCGCCGCACACACTGTTAAATGAAACATGGAAAATGATTATTTATTTTTCTGAAAACGGAACAAGAACATGATAAATTATTATTCGCCTTGTCGCGGTCGCATTAAATTTGCAACTTTTCCTACGTTCAAAAGAAAAGATAGGATGAAAGTATTTTCCTTTATTTTTATTGCGAAAATTCCTATGGTATTTACGGACCTTAGTTTTATCAATGAAAACTTACGGTTTCGTTCAATTTGTCTGGGGAGAAAAAATTATGAAAAAACTGATGTAAAAAGTGCAACATGACAAGTTACTTATCAGTTATCATGTGCAGGGGTGTGCTAATACTGCCGAGGTTCCCAATGACCGGGGGGGGGGGCAAGATTGCAATTTTGCAGTCCCTCAAAATTATGAATTTGATGCGAACTCTCTGTTTTGCGTGTACACATTGATTTTGCCGCCTTTGGTGATACATTTTGGAATTCGATAACTTCTTTTTTTTTCTATTTTGCTTATTCATCCTGATTTTGCCGCCCGCCCCTGGAGAGTACCGCCCGGGGCAGAGGTACCCATTTGCTGTTAATTTTTCATACGCTTAGAAAAATTTCTTCTTGCCGTAACAAAAATTCTTGTTATAAATAATTTCTTCTCCGAAATTCCGTTAACTGTATCTGGAAATCTGGTTAAAGTCATCGGACGTCCGGTTATTTCACCAAGAATTCCGGTTATTTTAACAATATAATGCTGCTTAATACTTTCCTAAATGGAATTATGGTTGAAATAACAGGAATATTTTTCTCATTGTGGTTTTGATTTTTGATCATGCGTAACCATGTCCGAAAAAATCCAAAGCTCTATCCATCGTGCGTCAATTTGCGCCGCGCCGCGTCGTTCTGCATAACCGTTTGATAATTACTGAAATCTTATAATCGCTCATCTATATCTTGCGCATACCCACTCGAGTCTGAAGCTACCGCATTGTGATATGTGAACAATAAAGATTGAATGAAAGCCGGCGGAATAAAACCTAGCAATTGAAATCAGATGGTACGAGGTGTTTCCCAAAAATATCCAGACATTCCAGACGTTTATTATTGCGGGCAGAAGAAGCTTTTCAATGAGATATTTTTGAGCTTGAATGGAAGGTAATAAGCAACCAGAGGCAAGCATACACGCAGTAGAGACTAACGTACTAAATCAATCTTTTCCATGTTAAAATTAGGTGGCAACTTTTTTTTTTCAGGGTCTCAACAAAATAACGTCCAACTGGCAACTGGACCACACGAAAACTTTCATTTCTATTCTAAAAAAAAAGAAACAAAAAAAAAAACAAAACAAAAAAAAACAAAAATTCGGACCCTCGCTAGTCGCTACTGCCTTTTTGCATTAACCCTTTTTCAACCAAGTTATAGGAAGACAAATCGATGTTAGTTGGCTCAAATTAAGTGGGGGTAGTTAAATATTCCTACACCACGGTGCTGCTTTTGCATACCCAATTGATTGAAGGCGCTCTATGAAAAATTTTAAGATGTTAGCAATTTTGGAGTAGCAAGTATAATGTGAATAAAATACTGATATTGACATTGTGTGAGGCACCTACATCTATCGTCACGAAAACGAATATCTTCTCAGGCGCGTAGTATGGAAAGGGTTAATAACGATTACACAAAACCATAAGTTTCTACCCAATTTATTGCTTTATCAACAAAAAGTAACTTCTTTAAAAAAAAGTAAACGAACCAACGTATGGGAATCGCGAGCAAGTCTTCAAGGGAATAGCCATCCTTGTTTTCAAAAGAACTTTCTTCTCTGTGCCTTGCCGATCAAAAATAAACAGTGTCGGGTGTGATTGGGAGGGAAGTGGCTGTTCACAAACTTTTTGAGCATGCTGTGTTATGTATCTCGTTGCATGGGCGGATTCAGGGAGTTGTCTTTCTCTCTCTCTTCCCATTTGAAAACGTGCGTTAGAAAAGGACAGAAGAGGGGGCCAAAGTCGCGTGATGGCCCCCTCTGCTATCCTTTTCTAACACATAAGTTTAAATGGAAGGAGAGAGAGAAAGACAACTGCCTGTATCCGCCCATGTCTCGTTGCTGCGTGATGACAAGTAAAGTGATGGTGATGGTCTCCTTTCCTTTCCCCTACAGTTACGTTTATGTTCTTTTTTTATAGAAATAAAATTGACAGAAAAAAAAGAAATGAAAAGATGTTCGATGAAATTAATGGTTTTTTGATTGATTTTCTTCTTATGTTGCAGGAGCCTATAGCCTTAAGCAGGAGGAGAAGTATTGACTATCGACGGCGGTAGGCAGAGGAATTGCGTGGGAGAGGAAGGTAATTCGGTGGCAGGCGGTCGACGGTCGGACGGGGTAGAGAGAGAAAGAGAGAGAGGAGAGAGAGAATAGAGGGAAATTGAAGCGGTGTGGTGGTTGAATACAAAAATCGTGGATACCTTTAACTGGAACTCGTTCAAGAGAGTTCGGGACCAGCTAAAAGGAGGTACTTCGGTAACTTTAGCTCCCGACTCGGCTCGTCAGGCGGTGAAAAAACAGCGTCTTGACCACTCGACCATGAACGTGAACGTGGAAACGGCCGACAATATTTGTAGAGAGGTCGCCCTCTGCCAGAGCATGGACTCCATTGCCAATTCGCAAGGAGAAGAAGAGGTAAGAACAAAATTCAATACCACCATCATTTTTCACAATCTTACATCAACTTTCATTTTTCTATCATGACCAGTGCAGTGCATGGTGGCTCGTAAATATTGATTTATTTGGTAGCACTCAGTGGCGTGGCGTGCAATTTGGCAACGTTGCAGTTTTTCCATTTGAATCCATGAAAAAGATCGAACTAGAGGGTGTCCGGTGAACACCCGCGCATTCGACCTTTTCCATGGGTTTAACTGGACAATGTATAATGTTGTCAAATTGCACGCTACGCCACTATATGGTAGCACTTTGTAAACATATGGAAAAGAATCGGTCCTCAGGGTGTGCCATGGAACTCCCAAAAATTCGATACTTTTGCATTGGTTCAAATGAGAAAAAAACTAAAAACTATGGTCGATTCATCACGAGGGATTAGACATTCGAGAAAAGAAACGAGAAAAGCTGCAGTATCGAGGCGTGAAATTTGGCAAGTATGTACTTTCTCGATTTAAACATCCTGAAAAAAATCGGATGATTCGCCCATATCGTATCAAACGATACATTCAACCTTAAATAGTTTCTTATAATATACAATATGTTCCTCTCTAGATCCTCCAAGTCTAATGCATTATTTTGTTTAGGGGGAGAAAAAAACAAAACAACGTTACACGGATATGTACTCTTCTTAATATTCCAAATATTTTTTCTATAAAATACTTGCATCACCTGTTCAGGTACTCTAAGATCGTTTTGGAGGGGAAAGTCTGCAATTCTCAGCTGTATACGCGTGTATTTCACCAACATTTTTACGATGATATGAAGTTTTTGGGCGCGGTAAAGTTCGATTGGGCTTCAGGCTAGCGGTGACTCGTGAATTGCGATATATTGATTCATTACTTGCTGCACTTAAGACCAATCGATAACAAACCAATCCTCGTAAAATTGGAGCAACTAATAATCGATATTATTGCATTTGTTTAGATAGGAGGAAAACAATATTCAATTGTTCAAAAACATCCACTTCTTCGCGCGTAGGTATACCCTTATAGGTTTTATAATTTTTGGCCGAGGATTTTATAGACGAGAGGGAGCGAGTCTTTAATCAGCTGATGCCTACGCCGTTACATCTATAATCAGCGTAGTTTAATTTTGTGTGTATATCAAGCAAATTGCGAGGGAAAGAAAATCCATTACTTATTAAATATTTCCTCTCGTAGCAACGAAAACGTAATTAAATCGTTTTGCAGGAAATAGATTTTCAGACGTTTTAGTAAAAAATTATCAACTTTGTGTCCCTCTCACTCGCTTTTCAAGATCTGACCCTATTTATAGAAAGCAATGTAGACGCGGGTCCATATAGGTTGCCTTTCAAAGAATTTGAATTTCAGCACCGCCACCATCACCCCCTCCCCCCCACTAAATGGTCACCACTTAGAAACGCGATCTCTCAGTCAAACTCATTATCCTTTGCATTTTTTCTTCCTCATTAGATACCGGATTTTTGAGGGGAAAATAATGATCGTCAAATAATATGTCGATGATTTAGGAAATTGGAGGGCCTCCATACTCAATAAGCTTTAACACGTGGAGTTCCGAAGTAGGAAGAAACAATAATAATTATATGCTTGTTGCCTCGGCGCACGGTGGAAAAAATGCCAATGTCTCTGGCCATCCATCATATCATTAAAATCATTGTGTCATTTCTAAACATTTCTGGGGCTCAGGCTCACAAAAGGAGCCGATAAAGACTGAATTAAGGTCCACTCGCCTTCTTTTGGTCTTTTTAATGAATTTCATTTTTGGCCAATAAAATCCATATCCTGATGAATATTTTCCCAACTAATTAGACGGCTTCTCAAAATCAATCGTTATACGGTGTGATTTATTTGAGACATCGACTGCTTGAGATGTATGTATTTCGAAAAATTAGGTCCAAAATACGTCGATGCGTTCTTTCAAATAAATCTTACCTACATTTTAATCATCATGCTGATTCCAAGGAAATAGCTCACCTCTTGTCCAATGATCTTTTGTGCCTTGTTTATTTTGAAATTTCACTTTATCCTTATGGAACTCTCATCGCAAAAATTTCAAAAAGTTGAATTTATTAGCTCCCGCAAATTCCGGCCAAAGGCGGAAAAGCCATGGTTTCGGATAGTGTGCAACCGTGCCATCTTTCTAGCAGATAAAAATGTTACTTTGCGTAGCTGAAAGGCTACGTCTCCACAGCTGCTTTTTTGAAATTATTTTTGAATCGGGGGGGGCAAGAGGGCACGTGTCATCCCCCTCCCCCAAAAGCCTCAAATTTGGCCTGTTTTTCTACGGAAAATGGCCGAAAATTTCTTACAGCAACGCTTCAAATTTGAAAAGTCATGGTCGCCCCCCCCCCGCCCCACCACAATTTATTATCTGGATCCGCCAAGAAAAGGGCTGTCTGCAAACTTTTGATGCACGGGATTGAAGTGTTGATTCTTGCATAAAAACCTGTAAAAATGACAATGAGTACACTAAAAAATCACGAAACTCAATCTCAGAATCGGGCTGAATGGCGGAAAGACGCAGGTATCATGGGAGATCTCTATCTGAATTGAGACATATCTCTGTGTTTTCTTAGAGAAAAAGACAAATTAGACAGGAATCTCCCATGATACCTGCTTTGAACCGCCATTACGAACTTGACGTTTTGGCAGTTATGTGAGTTTGTTACTGAATTTTAGACTTCCTTAGTGCAATTTTTGTGATTTTCGCTGGTTTTTACATGAGATTGCACTTTTCATGTGCCCACGGTAAAAGTTTTGCAAGAGCCCCATTTCAGTAGATCGAGTTCGCCAGTGGCGCACCTAGAACTTTAGTTTGGTGGGGGTTTCACCGCAAATTTTCCATTTTCTGAGGCCTTGGGGGGGGGGGGGGGGGGGGTTGAAAGCAATTTTGGCCGAAGATGACCTTTTTTAGGGCAAAATCTTGATGCTTAGGGGGGGGGGGGGGTTGACCCTAAAACCACCCCCTTCGGTGCGCCACTGGAGTTCGCTATTCTGACGTCAAAACAGTCCGTTGGTTCTATCACAGAATTATACAAACAGAACGGAAACTGTCGGATTTTGAAGCAAATTCATTTCGCGTCCGCCATGTTGGAATGTAGGATGTTTACATCTGGATTCGCGCGCAAAAAAAAAGAATGTAGGACGTGATCCGCGAAATTTTCATTCTGAAATGCCATTAGAATAAAAGTGAGGCCGGAAACGTAACATTTCTTTCCAGAATTTACAGAAATAAATGAGTTTCAACACAAATCACACACGTCCGCCATGTTGAGATATATGACCGCAGCGTTGCCTATTGGTGCCGTTAAATTCCAAACTTGCTTCCATTGGCTCTTATGGGAGTTTCCGTTCTGTTCTATCTCACCTCTCAGCGCTTTTAGCCAAAGCAGGTGAACGAGGTAGCACCTCTTAAGACCAGAAGGCACAGTCAGCGCGAGTGAGACACCGTATGACTCTGTCATTCGGGGGCCGGCCGCCGCCGCATGCTAGGCCATCGGGGCCTCCGCAAAAGAGGAGAGCGGCATGCGGCAAATGCGACGGCGCGCCGCGGCAGAATGATGAAACACATGAGAAGTTTGTGTTACATTACATCCGAGTAAAACACTATAACAGAGAGTATACCAGTCAGCCAAGCCAGCGGATCGGTCTGACCGTGAAAATGAGAAAATTGATGCAGGCAGGCGATAGACGCAGGCCAGAGCCAACAACCGCTCAATGGGACATTTCTGTCATTTTTTTTAGACTTTTCTAATCTAAGACATATGTTCCTTGTGATGAGGTCACGGACGCGGCCGGCGCGGCGTGGTAGAGCTGTCGCTTTGCGTAGAATTGATGACATTTTTCCATTCACCGATGATTCCACCGGTTGAAAAAAGATTACACAGTTCAGTTCAGTGTATCACTGTACTGTGCACGGAAATATTCTGATCTGTAATCTTCTCTCAATCCATGGGAACGCCGCGCCGTTCATTCAGTAAAATATCCGCTAGGTCCAGCATACAGATTTATGGACGGGTGGACCCTCTCCGTCTCATCTCAACCTTCCACAGTCCACACGCTCCGAATCCACCCCACCCCCATGGTCCACGAAAAAAAAAAAAAGAATAGTAAAATAACCATACGGATACCTGATTTTGGCACCTGTCAGATGTTATGGTAAAATTGACCAGAAGTATGGTTCATTTACCGATACTTTGAGTAAATTCGACATGCAATCAGGTAACATTACCTAGTACCTAGTTAAAACATAGTATACTTCTGGTTAACATTACCATAACATCTAGCAGGTGCCAAAATCAGGTATCCGTATGGTTATTTTCACCGTAGTTTTTTTTCCGTGACGGAAGAACCTTTTTCGTCTCGGTCTCAACCTCCAATACGCTTTGCATTCACCCCACCCCCAGCTGGGCCCCGCTGCAATTGCCGCGGTACGTAAATTCGCAATAACTCGATTACAAATGAAGCTATTAAAATTCTGAAAATTTCGGGTATCTCATCACATTAAAGTCTGTTATCATACCAAGTTACAGCGTTATAAAGTAAACAGCAACGTCTGTAGCGCGTGGAACCACATTTTCGAACATTTTTTGAAAAAGTCTCCAAACTCCAAAAAAGAGGGCTTATCAGATTATACCATAGTAAGATGATCCTTCAGATCATTCGTGAAAATATGGTTTATATCTAGAGCTGCTAGCAGCGCGGCACGTGATCCCGCGTCGCGTCCGTTCGTTACAGCGTGAAGCAAGTGCGATGTGCGATGTTGCGTTGCCTCTAGGCAAAATAACGAAGGAAAGCGAGAAGCGAGGCGAAACGAAGGCAGGAGTAAACACAAAACTGCAGTGGGCTGACTGAGGGCTGAGGAGTGAGGACTATGACTACACTATATGACTATGAGGTCTATGAGGGAATGGCTGAGGCAGGCGTGAGGCGTTGCAATACGTTGCATCACTTCTAATGGCGAGCTTCACCTTGCCTCCCCCCTCCCTCCCCCCTTCCACACCCTCGCCTTCACTTGATCGCTGGCTCTGGATCGCTCAGCTGGCTCGCTGGCTCTTATTAGCTATGGTTGGCTCACACGGGGCGAGACGCGTGAAATTTCGGAGATAGACGGGAGACCGTTTCAGTCTGACGTAAAAAAAAAAAAAAAATATCGGACCCAAACAAATGTTCTGTCTCACTCACTCTCAATAATGGTTCCTCGTAAGAAATTGAGTCAAAATTTTCAAATGCAACAAAACAAAAGGTTTTCGGTTTATTGTATTACTCCAATAGATTCCGATTAAATTAGAATATGTACAATGTGCACTTGTTGTTAGACGAGAAAATTTAAAAAGTCCAAAGAAAGAACGATAAATGTCACAAATACCCAGTTTTGTTTTGAAGCTGGAGGAAGGGGGAAACCGGAAAAACGACGTTATTCTTTCTCATAAAAATTTATGCACGAAGAGAAATCACTTCTTTAAAAACAAGAGAACACGTTTACTTGTGACAGTTTTGCTTGCGCGAAGTAAAGTTCTGTTGCACGAAGGAGAGTCACTGACCACTGTCACAACAAGGAATCTCTTACTTGTAGCAGCCCTTAGTCAATATTTCACTGTGCAGTTTCTTTAAAACAAACGAAAGACACCTTATTGGATTAAAAAAATTATTCTCTCAGTGTGTAGTGGCCTCGGTCCAGTCCGCTTTGTTTTATTTATTTAATATATGCCTGTGCTTTCTTCATACTGAAGTCATTCATGTCCTATGTATTGAACCCAATGAAAACTCTACACCTTCATGTGCCTTTTTTTTTTTTTTTTGCTATCCCCAAAATGTGGATTCGTATTCAACGAACACGCGCTTTCATCACACTTTCGATGCACAATTCTTGCCTACTGTTGGCTATAATGAGTAATGACTCATATCACTCTCAAGATGAGTAGGGGTAATTGGTAGACTATAGGTGTAAGCATCACGAGAGTGAGAGAAGCGACGAAACGCATTCATGTATTCATTTTAAGACTCTCCGGAGAAGAAAAAAATAAAATAAACACGCGCGTCATGTCTTGTGTTTTGAAGAGCGTGAAGTACTTGCCGTTAGTTTAGCATCGTACATATATCTCTTCATCGTAAACAAGATTTTGTCGAGTGGAATGCTCGGCCTGCTATGGCTTAACCAAGTCGATGCCCCCTCCTCCGCGTGGAAGATAATAACTTTGTATATTAAGTTATTTTTTTTTTTTGACAAGTTCAGTCAGCTCAAAACATAACCGACTTTCGTTTCATACAGGAAACACTCGCTGTGCATGTAAGCAGTATATTTAGCCAATATCTTATCACTCACTAATACTAATACTTTTAATAAGTGAAGGAGTGTCTCCTCTAAGCAGCGTTGCCAAATCACAGAATTTCTCCAAAACTCTTCCCCCTTTGAACGTAATGTAAAATTTTTGAGATTTTTGAAAATACTCGACAACACTGGGTTTAAGATCAGAGGATAGCGGAGTGTTCAAAGCTGAGCTTCTGATTGCAGTGACTGAGAACTCAACTAAAAACATTGAATAATACTCTTCAACAGCCCTCTAGTTTTGAGCGGGCCTACGTCCAAAACCAAGTTTTGACTTTCAGGGTTTTGATCTTTTTTCAAAGAACTCATACTGGATGTATTTTCGGAAAAATTGCATCTATTATTTTTATAATACAAAGAATTACGCTTGAAATTTTTACAAAATTGACTATCTGGTTCTTTGTTGAAAATTGAAAGATAGTAAATTTTAAATCGTCCCAATAGAATTAGGAGGGCCCTTTTTGACCAAGAGTTCTCACATTATTTTTATGATATGTAAGGGGCTGCTGCAACTTTTTGCTAAACATATACACAATTAATAAGGTCACTTTAATACGTATGTTTTAATACAAAAATAGACCTTGTGATGTCATTCAACTTCTTACATTGTAGCCGAAATATAGCCACTGATCAGACTTTTTGTCAAAACTAAGTAAAGAAAAGCCCACAAGTGCTCGTTTAAGTTAGCATAACAGATAAGGTAACGCAGGGGAGGAAAGAGGAACTAAAACTTCAGGGAACGGAGACGAACGACTTTAATTGAATGTAAGGAACGAAAAGAAAGTACCAAGCGAAATACGCAGATAATCTAATAAATAGTTACCTAAACAAACATAAGCAAATAAACTGGCGAACAAGAAGTAAAACATACCTAGGAGGTCAAGAGGGAAAAAAGATATTCGCTCAACGCGTACAGACCTAAAATTGAAACCTAAAGTTGACTTTTCCGTTTTAGAGAATTTTCGTTCCGAGACCTCGTGACAGAACTTTATCGTTTAAAAGGTCATTTGACGGCCGACGACCGAGACACGGACGGACGCACCTCTGCTGGTATGTTTCCGACTCAGTTTGGCGCCCAACAGTGGGCAGAACTGCACCTTTTAAAGGCCTGAAGTTTTCAAATGGAAGCACACAAATCTGTTGTTTTTAAGCTATGAGGACTACTTATAAGCTTAACATATTTCTATCATCAGATCTCTGCTTAGTAACTTAATTTTCAAATGTCTGAAATTATAGTTCTGGGAGGTTTTAAACGTCAATGTATGGTGACTTTAAATTGCTGATTTTCGGCGAGTAACTCTATCGAGTTCTGCCCTGTTTGTGGCACACCGTTTCATTTTTGCGGTTCAACGGAACACATCAAAAGCTGCGGAGGAAATCTCCCGAACGTTGTCCGCTGCGCAGCAAACATACCATGCCGGGTCAAAACAAGCATGTGTGTATAGCGTTTGAGTTTAAGTTTGAATTTGCACGATTAAAAATTCTCTAACAGCTTCCGGCGAGGGAATTATTTGAGCATAATTATTTCGACTTGAGTGTACTGTCGCCTCGCTTCGATAGTCTCCGCTCTTGTGTGTGTATTCGTGTCTCTCGAGTATTCGCACGCACGTGTGTGTGTGGCATCCGTGCGTCTGTGTGCGTTTGTATGTGAATCTGCTCCTAATGAGTGCTTCACTTTTCCGCGCCTGGATTTTTGCACGGCCTCTCTCTCCCTCCGCACTTTTCATACCGAAAGCTTGTCTCTCACACAGAAGTTAGGAGACTTAAAATTACCGAGATGCGAACAGCGGAAAAAAGAAACATATGAGAATGTGCTCCTTTTCAAAAGTCGCCCGCTCTATTTAATTATCATTTTTCAAAACATAAGTAAGTATCTCTTTTTATACTACATGCGTTATTTATTTAGTCCGTGTTCCCGCGGTTCTCTCCTTTCGTGCTCTCTCTCCCTCTCTCTCTCTCTCTCTCTCTCTCTTTCTCTCTCTCTCTCTCGCTCTCTCTCTCCCTCCCTCCGTATTTCAGTTTACAAGTTGTGAGCCTGTGCTCAGGTATTTCCGAAAATCTGTTTTTCTCTCGCTTCGTCAATTTCAACGGATGTGTTATAAGAAGGATGATAGGAGGGGCTGTCATGTGACTTAAGCAGGGCTGCCGTTTTGCGTATAATCAATGCTATTTTTCAATTCACCGATGATTCCACCGGTTGAGAAAAGATTACACTGTTCAATTCAGTGCATGACTGTAATAGACTAAAATATTCGCACATGTAATCTTTTCTCAACCAATGGAGTCATCGATGACTTTAAAAAACACGCTGATATTTTAATTATTCAACGGAGTTTCCACCGATTAAGGAAAGATTACAGATCAGAGTATTTTCGTTCGTTACAGTCATACACTGAACTGAGCTGTGCAATTTTTTCTCAACCGGTGGAATCATCGGTGAATAGAAAAATAGCATTGATTATACGCAAAACGGCAGCCCTGAACTTAAGTCCTCATCTCTGGCCCTCTCTGTTGCACATGCGTTCAAATAGACAGAGAGAGAGAGAGAGAGAGAGAGAGAGAGAGAGAGAGAGAGAGAGAGAGAGAGAGAGAGAGAGAGAGAGAGAGCTTCCTTAATACGCCTCTGAGTTCGTGAACTTGGTTTGAAAAGGGATTTTAAATCATCCAACGTCAAAAGTTATTAACAGCGCGGACAATTTCTGTACATATGGCTTTCAAAATTTTGCATATAAAAGTTCCACTGAGCCGTTTTCGGAAGTGCAAACTGGAAAACCATCGTTTTGGAGGTTAGGAAGCACAGTTTTTCCACATCGATTCGTTTGCCCCAGAAGTAATGTTGCAATTTACTCGATGTCGAAAATAAATCGGATAATCGATTGACATATCCGTCCCGCGCTCAGCGCCGTCCACCGACGACGACCCAACCCGACATCCGCCTCTTAATTAATTAGAATAAACATGAAATGAAGGTTGTTGAAAAATTCTTCGATGGCTCGTATAAGTCGTATGCATGGATTCTCTCCTTTATCATTGCGCCTCCTCAAGCCTTTTTCAAGGGCTAATCCTGTGGCTCCCATCCTTTGTCCGCCTTACTTCGCCCATTTAACTTTCCACATTGTTTTGTTGTCTTAGGCGGTATAGCAGTGACCGATGACGCGGTGCTACCATTTGCCGTGAGCCACACCGCGACGTGTCGCGCGTCGCGTCGTCACGCACAATGGGCAGAAATCAGGGGCGTAGCGTGCAATTGGGCAACTTTGCAGTTTGTATACTTAAACCCATAAAAAATATCGAACTATTAGGTGTTCCGTGAACACCTTCGCATTCGACCTTTTACATGGGTTTCAATGAACACAGTACAACGTTGCCGACTTGCACGCTACACCAGTGGCAGAAATTATCGATTTACTGTTGGCCAAAAAATAGTAACTTTGGCTTCGTGACACCTCGTGCTTTGCACCTTTAAAGAACCTATGCAGTGGTAGGGGGGTGTTTTTAGATCACAAATTGTATTTTATACCGTCGGAGCTAATATTTAAAAGAAAATCAGTTTGCATGAAAGAGGTATTATTTAGTACACCACTTGGAACCCATTTAACAAAATATTTCTTTTTCTTTTTCTTCTTCTCTAAAATAGCGGAAATAGGAGATTCCGTCAATTTTCAAATTGCTATAGAGAGAATTTTTTTTTTTTTTTTTTTTTTTTTTTTTTTTTTTTTTTTTTTTTTTAAATATTGGAGTTACCCCGAGAAGTATATGCCCAGAATTTGTAATATGACCCAAATTGTTGGGTTCAGTTTTGACAAATGCATCAGAAACAAATCATTTACAAAATTGTACTTGATGAAATTAACATTAATAGGAGATGATAACCTATTATTTTCTCTATCTCTTCTTTCAAAATTAGTTTGCACATTCCCCATATTTTCGGAGAGGCTCCGCTGAGGGCCCCAGGCCGTCACTGTATTTTTATAGCTTTTTGTCGTGTAAAAACAACTCCGGAGTCCATAAAGACCTCCTTGATGTCACAAGGTTCAGCAATCCTTAAATTTTTCGTTTAAAAGCTTCTAGAACTAAGTGCACACTCGTTAAATCTCATCACTCAGAGAAATATCACTTCTCTATAACCAAGGAAACACGTTTACTTGTGACACTTTTCCTTCCTCGAAGTAAAGTTCTGATTGCATGAAGGAGAATCGCTGTCACAACAAGGAATCTTTTACTTGTAGCAGCAGACATTTTCCTTGGGTTAAAGGAATTCTCCCTTAGTCAATATTTCACTGTGCAGTTTCTTTAACACAAACGAAACATACCGTGGATTATAAAAATAATTTTTTCAGTGATTAAGCGACGATTTTCAGCCAATCATAAGTTCAAAAGTCGAGAACTGGTTCCTGTAGCTTTTAAACGATTGTTGTAGGTGATTTTAACTTGCGATAATGTTGGTTTGCTAAATCGTTCGGTTCTGCTCATTGTGCTTCACCGCAAACTGCATAGTATTTATTGTAACAATATCATTACGCAATCTTCCTCCGATAAGTGACTGTCGCGTCCTGCGCTTCGGCAGCCAATTTGTATAGTATGTTCTAGAAAACCTTGCTCTTGCAGGCTTATTAGTTACGTATTCCTAATCCGAAAGGGAAATAATAAATTTGAACTTTGCAAGCCTCGTGACGCGGTTTAATAATTGACCGATAATCTTTATAAGCGCAGAGTGATTAAAACTTCGAAATCTTTGCTGAGATGTATGGTAAAGAAATATCATGATAATAATTACTTTTTCGAGATGAAGCAAAACAAAATGCAGATCAAACAACTTTGACCTGCAATATCCTCAGATGATCCAATTCACGCTACGCTCCACAAGTCCCTATATAATCATGCTTACCTACTCCTAATGGGGCTCTTGCCAACTTTTGCTGTAGGGAATTGAAGAGTTGATTCTTGCATAAAAACCTGTAAAAATGGCGATGAGTATACTTAAAAAATCACGAAATTCACTCTCAGAATCAGGCTTAATGGCGAAGAGACGGAGGTATCGTGGGAGATTCCCATCTAAATTGAGACGTATCTCTGTGTCTCCGTAGAGAAAATGACATAATAGACAGGACTCTCCCATGATACCTGCGTTGGATCGCCATTACGAACTTGCCGTTGAAGCAGTTATGTGAGTTTATGACTGAATTTTAGACTTTCTCAGTATGGTTTTCGTAATTTTCCCTGTTTTTTATATCACAATAGATTATTTATTTTATCACACTAAAAGTTTGCAAGAGCGTGCCCCATTTGAGGAAAACTAACAATTTTAAAATGCCCAAAATTTCGAAAAACTTTCAGCGCCATTCCATCACAACTGTCCCATGCGCGCGAAATTTTAAACCTTCATTTTTTTAATGCAGCTTTTGATAATATAATGACGCTTTAAAACTGAATGTTTTATTCATTTTTAGCGTCGGAAAGGGTAACATGTATTATTTGCCTTATATCCAAAATATCAAAATTATAAATAGTCAGAAAAATGTATAGTTTAAAATGTTTGGGTCGGACAGTTTTTATGGAATAATCCATGTATGAGAGCATCCAATTTTATAGATTCCATCATTTTTCCGCCAAAAGTATCTTTAAAGGTTTGAGCATTTCGCTTACTCGTACAAAATATCACTCTTAAATATTTTCCCAAAAAGACTGAAAATGGTCTTCTTTACCAATTGTACCGGCCTCATCACCATCAATGGGTCTGTTGCGCCAACAGCCCCATTCGTACGAGTCGTACAATGGAATTCTCGAACTTTTAAGTCGTTAATTTGGATTTTTGGAACATCCTGTAAATTGTAAAACAACAGACAAGCAAACTCTAGTGGAGGCAGCCAAAGTCTCTTCTTACAAGGAGAGTAGTGCGGTTGCGGAGTAATGCTATAGTGAGTAGTGAGTGTATATACAGGGTGTCCCAAAATTCATAGTAAATATTTCTACCACGTATTTTTGGGGTCAAAATAAGACTTTTGTTTCCTATAAACATGGGTCCGAAATTGTAGTATTTTCGAGTTACAGTGTTGCA
Source organism: Trialeurodes vaporariorum (assembly GCA_011764245.1). Taxonomy (NCBI): domain Eukaryota; kingdom Metazoa; phylum Arthropoda; class Insecta; order Hemiptera; family Aleyrodidae; genus Trialeurodes; species Trialeurodes vaporariorum. Next base: position 17,514,743 of record VMOF01000024.1, on the reverse strand, counting down.
AAGTTTCCGAAAAACAAATTGACAAATTGTCATAACTCCCTCGTGAATTGTTCTGAATGCTCGAAAATAAGTACTCTGATGTAATTTTAGGCGCTCTTGTCACTTTTGGCCGAGAAAACGGTGTATGCAAAAATTTGAGGGGGGTTTCGGGGGGGTTTTCTTGATTTTTCTCACTTTTTTTGGCCAAATTATGTAAAAACATGCTTTCGGTTTCATTGAACCCAAAAACGATTAGCATTTTTCAAAAGTTCGTAAAAAAATATGCATTTTTTGTCCTTACAAGTTTTTCCGCTTCGCAAACCATTTCCGATAAAATCGTCCCTGAAGTTGGAGAAGTCGGCCAAGAATTGACAAAATCAAAGAAAATGCGTTTATCGGCCGACTTCTCCAACTTTAGGGACGATTTTCTCGAAAATGGTTTGCGAAATGGAAAAACTTGTAAGGACAAAAAATGCATATTTTTTTACGAACTTTTGAATAAAGCTAATCGTTTTTGGGTACAATGAAACCGGAAGCATGTTTTTACATAATTTGGCCAAAAAAAGTGAGAAAAATCAAGAAAACCCCCCCGAAACCCCCCTCAAATTTTTGCATACACCGTTTTCTCGGCCAAAATTGACAAGATCGCCTAAAATTACATCAGAGTACCTATTTACGAGCATTCAGAACAATTCACGAGGGAGTTATGACAATTTGTCAATTTGTTTTTCGGAAACTTTGCAACACTGTAACTCGAAAATACTACAATTTCGGACCCATGTTTATAGGAAACAAAAGTCTTATTTTGACCCCAAAAATACGTGGTAGAAATATTTACTATGAATTTTGGGACACCCTGTATATACACTCACTACTCACTATAGCACTACTCCGCAACCGCACTACTCTCCTTGTAAGAAGAGACTTTGGCTGCCTCCACTAGAGTTTGCTTGTCTGTTGTTTTACAATTTACAGGATGTTCCAACGTGGTAAAAATATTTACTACGAATTTTGGGACACCCTGTATATGCCTAGCTGTATGGTGGCTGGTGGCCCGGAAGGTGTTGCAAGAAGCTTGGCTTTGAGCTGCTCCTTCGAGGAGTGGCATCGACTCTGTCGACTATCAATACACTATACGCTTCACGGGCACGGATACGTTTCCCATATGATACCATCACAAACGCTCGCTTTTACACACATACACACGATACACTTAGAACACCTCGCTAAGGTCATAAACGTAACTGCATCCGAGGATTCTATTTGCGCGGCTGAGCTTTGAACTGATAAAATAAATCCCAACCATTCAGTGTCTTTGATAGTACTCACGAGACTCAAAAACCTCTTTATGACGTTCCTTGGTTTGTTGTGGTCTCTCTACACGTATACGACACTACCTTTGTTGCCATTTTTGGTTTTAGTCCTCCGGAAGTTCCCAATTTAAGGCTGATCTTCAGCCAATATCTGGCTCAGTGGCGGCTCGTGCAATACGGCAACAATGTCATCCCTCCGTTTGATTGTATGTAAAACAATCGATTCGAACCAGCAATATCTATTGGCTTCACTGGGAAATAAATACGTTTCAATCTCCAACCAATTCGATCCCTTTTTACGTGATTACTGTACGAATTCAAGTCCTGAAACCCGATTCTAAATTGAAGCATCGCTAGGATCAAAATAGCGTTTGACTGTACGTTTTGACAATTTTCTGCTTAGGAGCGTGATCTCGTGTTTTTCAGTGGCGGCTCGTAAACTTTGGCAACAACGTTTTCCCTCCATTTGAACCAGTGTATAAGAATCGAATGCTGGTGAAGCGCTGCTTCACTATCGAATCGATTGTTTTACATAGAATCAAATGGAGGGAAAACGTTGTTGCCAAATTTTACGAGCCGCCACTGAAAAACACGAGATCACGCTCCTAAGCAAAAACAATCGTTGGTGAATTGCACGAGCCGCCACTGGTGTTTTCCTCTTTCTCTCTATCAAACTAATTTACTTTGATCAAAACTGAACCGCTCGGGAAAAAATCCGGTGGATGTATGATCCAGAATTATCTCATATTATCAATCAGCGGGCCGATCATTTACTTCATCGTTAAACCGATCGTTATAACTGTCTACGAGTGATGCTATTGGTCGAATATTGTAAAAATTAGCCGTTGCTACGGTAACCATCGTTATATTGTCCGTTTTTTAAAGGTTACTCATGAGTGGCCTTTATATAAAACGAAACTCTTAACAATGGTTACCATAGCAACAACCAAGTTTTACAATTTTCGACCAATAGCATCAGTCGTAGACAGTTATAACGATCGATTTAACGATGAAGTAAATGATCGGCCCGCAGGATTGTTGAAAACACCTCAGCGACCGTGATCGAGTGTTTTTTTCTACCACGATAGATACGTAGGTACTATATGAGATTCCTATCTAATTTGAAGCTTTCCTCCGTGTGTTTCTATAGAGACTGGCAAATAAACAGACATAATCTATCGCGGTAGATAACGCGAAATATAGTGAGTATATAACGTCTATCGGTAGACTTATATAGTTGTGCTTCTTGTAATATTTTTTTACAGTGTACTCTTTCTAACCCATTGTGCGATAGTTTTATCCGAAGAAATGTAGTAACATTTAGTTACAATAACTATCAGTATAGGGAATACTCACACAGTAATAAGCATGGCTGTCATGAATTATATATGCAGAATGAGGCTCTTGCAAACTTTTGCTGGGCGAGCAAATGAAAAGTTTAATCTGGTGTAAAAACCATCAAAAACCACAAAAATCACTCGGAAAAAGTATCAAATTCAGAATTAAATTCATATAACTGCTTTAACGACAAGATCGTAATGGCGGTTCAACGCAGGTACTATGTAAGATTCCTGACTATTATTTCACTTCATTCTCTACGGAAACCCAGAGATATGTCTCAATTTAGATAGGAATAATCTCCCATGATACTTGCGTATCTCCGCCATTAAGCCCAATTCCGAGAGTGAATTTTGTGATTTTTTAGTGTACTCATCTTCATTTTGACAGGTTTTTATGCAAGAATCAACTTTTCAATCCCCTGTAGCAAAAGTTTGCTAGAGCTCCATTGCAGAGCATATAGCTCCCATGTTTGCATCAAGAGTTTTCCCAATCTCGAAGCTTTACTGTCGGTGTTCTCCTATCAAAAATAGACATATTTTGTCCAAAAAAGTGCACGAAACAGCTCACTGTGCGTCTAACCGTCCCTTTCTCACAGGTTATCAGTTTCCTCTCGTTTTCGTTATACCGGAGACTGCGGCGCGCGGCACAGTCGACGGAAACGCTCGAAAATGCTCGAAGCCCAATTAAATGTAAATTGATGTTCTTGTGTCATCGCGATGAGCCATCTCGGATTAGAGTCATTTAGCTTTGCCTGCCTTCTGCCCTCCCTCTCCTACACCCCTCCCCCCATCTCTCGCTCTCCTCCCCTTTTGTAGACCACCATAAAATTCACGTTTGTGTCCAGTTTCTCGACACGAACTGATCCGCAGTACTTGTGTCATTTCATAATTGCCCCCCGAGTTTGTGAGCTCCTCCGCCCCCTCCTCCTTCTCCTCCCCCCGCCCCTCTCTCATACCATTCGACTTAGCCAACCCCCCCCCGTTCCCCTACCCTTGTCCCTTCCCCTCCCCTAAAACGCTCTCCCTCGTTCTCAACCGACTACGTTGGTCATTTTGCAGCATCAATCAGAGCGGAGTGTATCATGTTATGGTATGCCCAAGCACTGAAATATTAATGCGTTTTTCATAGTGGCCACCTATTAATTTCGATATTCCGATTTGCAGCCTCGTGCGAATCCGTGTTTCGTGCTGTTTACTCCCCCCCCTCCCTCTCCCCTCTCCCACTCCCAAGGACGCAAGTTTCCGAAAAAACGTTTGTGTAATGAATTTTTTCTATACACTATAAAATTCGTGTAATTTGAATGTAATATTGTTCTTGCTCACAGATAGTCCCAATTTGGCCTTTATTCTAAACCAATGAAGTTGATACACGGAAAAAAAAGATTAGTGAAAATAACCATACGGATACCTGATTTTGGCACCTGCTAGATGTTATGGTAAACTTGACCAGAAGTATGGTACATTTGAGATACTTTGAGTAAATTTGACATACCACCAGGTAACATCACCTAGTACCTAGTCAAAACATATAGTATACTTCTGGTTCACATTACCATAACATCTAGCAGGTGCCTAAATCAGATATCCGTATGGTTATTTTCACCGTAGTTTTTTTTCCGTGTAGGTGAAACTAGAAATTATTGTTTCTCTCTTGATAGTCTTGACTTGATCCCCTTTTGAATGTCGTACACTCGTACAGTGGTGGCGCACAATGTAGAAAAAGAACAAGGAGGGAGGATTCATCCCAGAGTTGCCGTTTCGCGTATAATTAATGACATTTTTCAATTCACCGATGAATCCACCGGTTGAGAAAAGATTACACAGCTCAGTTCAGTTTACTGTAATATTTTCTCAATCGGCGGAAACGCTGTTTATTTATTAAAATATCCGCGTGGTTTTTAAAGTCATCGACGACGCGACGAGGATTCATCCCAGAGTTGCCGTTTCGCGTGTATAATTAATGACATTTTTCAATTCACCGATGAATCCGCACCGGTTGAGAAAAGATTACACAGCTCAGTTCAGTTTACTGTAATATTTTCTCAAACGGCTGAAATGCTGTTTATTTATTAAAATATCCGCGTGTTATTTAAAGTCATCGACGGCTCCATTGGTTGAGAAAAGGTTAAAGATTTGAGTATTTTTGTGCATTATGCAGTCATACGCTTAACTGAACTGTGTAATCTTTTCTCAACCACGGGAATCATCGGTGAATTGAAAAATGTCATTAATTATACGCAAAACAGCTACTCTGATTCATCCTTCTATAGTCTGTCAAACACGCTTTAATGACTAAAGAGAGAGAGAGAGAGATAGATACTCAAGTCATCGCTACACCACTGTTGAAGTTAAATGGGGGCGGGGAAAAGTTTATTTTTTCTCCGAAAAATTGATTAAAGTGCGCTTGACGTATACTAGTAAACTTTGTGTATACTCGTAACTTGAGCTAATATATTTTGTGAGTCATTCTTTTAAAAGCGTGGTTGTAGCAGGTCTTTCTATTTTGGTGTCATAATCACTGGTAAATGCATCTGTACGAGAATAATTTTTGGAAGTATGGAATCAATCTATTTTTTCACATCATTATCCGGAATCTTCTTTCACCTTTAAAATATTAAACCTTTTCCAAATACCACGACTTATTCTGTAAAGTTTTGCCGTCTCATGCTTCTCTCGAAATTAATGCAAAATAAATTTATTCATTTTTCAAAGTAGGTATGAAAAAAAAAATGTTCTTGTTTATTCAAAAGGATGAACCAGGCAATTTTCAACATACCATTAATCAGTGTCGTCGTCAACATTTTCTGAATGGTTAACAAGCCAATTCTGATCGCGAGATTAATGTTCGTGCTTTCCAAAAATTATCCTGTATCAAACATATTCTGTCTTTCCCCAAAAATAAAGTGAAGAAAAAGGCAAATTGTGACTTTTCATTTGTAGTTTCTTTTTTGCATTAATGTATCTTTTTTCCAACCCAACGCCAAATTAAACTACTCAAAGTCAAATAGATAATGGAAGTTATCCATCTTATATCCTCATTTCCCTAAGACAATTATTGTAATATCCCTGCAACGCAAGCACGCACCGCACGACATAACCTCACCTCAACAAAATGCATGCTTACGTATTATGTAACTCATGATGATATGCTTTCGTTCTCATGCTATGAATTTCATTCTTGGTCAAAAAAGAAAAAATAACGTTTCTTGGAAAAACGTGTTACGCAACAGTTTGTATAATCCCCCTTTCAAGACCTATTCTTCCTTACATCAGAGGAAACGGCCCCTTCTTCCTCATTATTATCTAATGACAGTATAAACTTTTTCCAAGCATCGAAAAAACTTGGATGAAAGAAGGGGGAATTCATATTACAAAATTATAAAAATGGTATCGCCGGGAAGACAGAAGCCCACCCAGAAAACTTATCCAGGGGTGGGCGTGGGACACCCAGAAAGCTTATCCAGGGGTGGGCGGGGGGGATCGAAATCGCCAAAGTTAAGATTTTTTTGCAACAAATTTCAAGGCAGGGGGGGGGGCGAGGGGGATATGGCCCTTTCTGGCCTTGCTGTAACCTATACAGTTGATATGATGGCTTTTATATAACGGTATGACGGCAACAGACGATTTACATGTACTGATATACATGCTTGTTTTGAGAATTTTGAATTTTGGAATTGTTAATTTTGTGTAACTCTATTTTTACGTCATTTATTTAACGTGGAATGACATGTTTAAAATAATTTCAGTGGAAGTTCGCACCCTACACCCATATTACCGAGAAACGTTTGCTCAACGCTGATAGATACGGAGAAAAGGTTTCTTTCATTAAATTATTTTAACAGTCGTAATCATTTTTGCTTTGAACGACTGCGTCACTCTTATCCGAGATAGGCTTATTCAAAAGCGCGTTTGAGCGTGCGCTGCCGTTCGAAAAGCAATGGGCTTTTTTCTAATAGAATTTCTGTTTGAAAATGTCAGATTATTCTGTTCGACAAAACCAAAGTTGCCGGCCAAACATGCAAAAATTCTTGTTGAAATACACGGAAAAAAAAGATTAGTGAAATTAACCATACGATAGCTGATTTTGGCACCTGCTAGATGTTATGGTAAACTTGACCAGAAGTATGGTACATTTACCGATACTTTGAGTAAATTCGACATGCAATCAGGTAACATCACCCCAGTACCTAGTCAAACATAGTATACTTCTGGATAACATTACCATAACATCTAGCAGGTGCCAAAATCAGCTATCGTATGGTTAATTTCACCGTAGTTTTTTTTTCCGTGTACTTGCAATGGGGCATTGGCGGGTACAGGAGGGGCGAAGGGGGCGATCGTCTCCCCGTTCGGCCCAAAAAAGGGGAAAGAGGGGGAAGGAAGGGGGAAAGAAAGGGAGAAAACCATAAAAGGGGTCGCCTAAGGGCGAAAATCTCAAGTCCCCCCCCCGTTCGCGAATATGCAATGGGGCTCTTACGAACTTTTGCTACAGGGGATTGAAGAGTTGATTCTTGCATAAAAACATGTACAAATGACGATGAGTACAGTAAAAGATCACGAAATTCACTCTCAGAATCGGGCTTAGTGGCGGAAAGACGTAGGTATCACGGGGGAGATTCATACCTAAATTGAGACATATCTCTGTGTTTCCTTAGAAAAAGTAAATTAGACGGGAATCACCCACGATACCTGCGTTGAGCCGCCATTACGAACTTGACGTTTTAGCGGTTATGTGAGTTTATCACTGACTTTTAGACTTTCTTTTCGTGATTTTCGCTGGTTTTTACATTTGGCTGGACTATTCATTTTCCTACAGCAAAAGTTTGCAAGAGTCCCATTAAAGGCGACGTCCAGAAAATTCCATTTGTTTCGATTCACTGTGCGTCGCAAGGAAGGGACGCTCGTCGCGTCGCCTCGCAGGGATCGCCATCTCGGCGCCTCAAATATCGAGGGAATAAGGGCGATGGAAGGAAAGCGGTGCTGCGAGGGGTGGAAGGGATGGTTGGCACCGCAACGCGTGGCAGGGCAGCCTGGCAGGTATGAATGAGAGGGTGGTAGGCGCCGCCGGCTGCGCGCCGCGGCCGCGTCATCTACACGCGTCGCGCATCGTCCCTGCCCGCGCTGCAACGCGCCGCGCCGCCTCGTCCCGTCGCGCGTTTTGACCGAGGAGGAGACATCGCTGCATTACACTTATATATTTCGGCTGATAATATCTCGGAGCGTCGCTGATACCGGCAACGCGACGCTGCTCTGGTCGCCGGTAACTTGGTAGCGTAGCAGGCGTTTCGTGTCAAGTCGCATTTGCTGACGAATGACGAATGACGCGCTCGCGCAATCAAGCGAAGAATCAGAGCGAATGAAGGTGTAGAGGTAAAAGGTCAACCGCGAATTCTGACTTTTTAACCCCCAGCCTCTGTTTTGAGCGTCGCGCGTCGCTCGCTCACGGCTCATGGCTCATCCGTTAGGGCCCGTCGTCATTCATTTATCATGGTAGCAGAGCTGACGTTTTGTGTTAATATTTAAGGTGATTCCAGGCGAAACTTTTCCAAATTTCAATCCGATAGATAGCGCCCTTTAGGCGCTTTTCGGAAAATTCGTGTTTTTTCGTTTTAAACTGAAACCATAGATAAAACGCAAAATCCAATAACGTCAGCACCCACAAATTTTTTTTATGGATTTATTGAGCCCAAAACGAGCAAAATTGGCTTAGAATCCAAGCCGTAAAGTATGAAATTCATTTCGCCATATGCTTAGTTAATGAGAGTGATAATACGTCTATCTGCCTCACTCGCACTCATTGAGGCTTATGAGAATTTCCGTATTTCATAATTTCCGGCTTAATTTACTTTTGAGTGTCTCAGCTTGAAACTTTTAGGAATCTTCCTGAAGTATGCTCGCAGATGCTGACGTTCCTCAAATTTGTGTATTTAGAGTAAATTTGTCAATTTTAGCCAAAAGCTGTTCACTTTTTGAGCAGCGCGACGTGGTGTCTACAATTGGAACTAATCGACCCTAGGGAAAATGTCATTAGCTGATGATTCCAGCTGGAATCATCCTAATGACTTTTTTGTTCTCACTCATCGGTGAACCCACTGACCCAAAAGATTACACAGTTTTTTCCAGTGTATGAATGTAAAGAACGAACAAACTCACCTGTAATTTTCTCTCAACCGGTATGGATCCATCGTTTGATTTTCAAAAATGTCCGTATCCTTTTTAATCATAGTGATTGGTTGAGAAAATGTTATAAATCAGAATATTCTGTTCATTGCTGAACTGGGTATATGTTTCTGGTCAACTGGTGGCATCATCGGTGAAAATTGAAAAGTCTCTCTACTTGTACATAAACATAGTTGTTTGTCCATAGTGGTGTGGCGCAGCGGTATAAAACTTTTTGTCTACGTGCATTTGCTCCTTGTATGTTTATGAAGATTAAACCTTTCGATACCAAGCCCAAATTATTCTCGTTTCTGTTTCCAAGTCTTGTTCACTTATACTTAATTTCAATTTCATTAGCGAACCAAGATTAAATTCCAAACTGTAGATATTCGCAAAGCACTTGTCTGCTAATGAGCGCCTTCAATTCTCGGTATAGGCAAAATGAATACCGCGGAGTAGGAACATTTAACTATTCACTTAATCCGAGTGAGTGATTGTTAAATAAATGAACAAAATAACCTGGTTCTGAAACGGTTAAAAGAGACTGTGATTATGATTGCCTTAGGGATTAAGTCACTGCCAGTGGCGTAGCGGGGGGGGGGGGGGGGCTACATCCACACGGAAAAAAAAGATTTGTGAAATTAACCATACGATAGCTGATTTTGGCACCTGCTAGATGTTATGGTAAACTTGACCAGAAGTATGGTACATTTACCGATACTTTGAGTAAATTCGACATGCAATCAGGTAACATCACCTAGTACCTAGTCAAAACATAGTATACTTTTGGTTAACATTGCCATAACATCTAGCAGGTGCCAAAATCAGCTATCGTATGGTTAATTTCACCGTAGTTTTTTTTCCGTGCAATTTGCCCTAAAAAAAAGGTCATTTTATGCGTTTTTAGACAAATTTTACCAAGTCAGTATGTTTTAACCCCCCCCCCCCCTTTTAACAATTTTCAAACCGCGGACCCCCCTCCACCCCTCGAAAAATTCCTGGCCACGCCAGTGAGTCACTCGCAGCGTTTATTTACTTTTTCTAGAAGACGCACTAGTTTTTTCCAGCTCAGATTTTTCCAGCGCCTCATCGGAAAGATTATTTAAGCCGCGAACGTCGGTCGCGTCGCTCGGGTGGCGTCTCTGTTTCGGGGTCGAATTTTAGACAGTCCTGTGCCATGCGCGATGCCTCGGAAAACATTTTGATGTCTAGAGAGACTCATAAATTAATCACGTTTCATCGAGTCAAGTAATGTTCCAAAATGCGTAGGCTGTGTTTGTTTTATAGGCGTGTAAAATGGTTCCCTTCCCCTCCCTCGCTTTCGTTTAGCCCTCGACGGCAGTGTTGCGATGTAATGTTCTACTTTCCTTTGCGAGTCATTTAAGCATGGGTGCGAGGGTGCGAGGGTGGGGAGGGGGTACTAAGGGGGTGCGGAGGGAGGCGCGCGCAAGGGTGGCAAAGGGCGATGGCTCCGACATTAGTGCGTATAACTTTCGCTTTTCAAATTCATTCTCAAGACGAGTCCCTCATGTACGAGACTTTATCACCCGTTAAGAGCTTTTAGCTTCCTTTTCAAAAACAGGGCGGTCAATTTATCATAATATGAGAACATCGTACCGGAAGCGGAACTATTTCTTTGAAGGGCGATGAGAAGGAAGCGAAATAGAAAAAAATAAAAATCGAGTCTGAAGTTACTGACTGCCCGTAAGAATCAGTGCATTCTCAATAATGCAGTCATTTATGAGTAAAGTGTGAGAGCTATGTCAATTTTTTACATTTTTATCGATAAAGTGATATGAAACCAAAAACTTTTCAAAAGTCTCTTATGAGCAGTGTTGCCAGATCGAGGGTAAAAAGCCGTATCGTGCCCATTTAAATCAATGTAAAGCGTACGGCTTTTTCACCCCAATCTGGCAACACTGCTTATGAGGTAAGGTGGGATAAATGGGCAGTGAATTCGGCGTTCCTTTACTTATACTGCTATTTGAGTTTCAACCATTGGCACTGCTTTATTCAGAAGTAAACTAGCTATCTGGAACAACAAATAAATTCTCGAGAAACAACTTTCCTGAATTTTGGTTGAAACGCAAAGTTTGCCTCTGTTTTTTTTACCCAACAGCGTCCGATCGAGATATCTTGAAATTGAAAATTTTCATATTTATTAAATAATTTCCAGAATCAATTTCGCTATTTTCTCACGTAGTATATACACTGACAAAACAAAGTTTAGGTACAACCGAAGCAGCCTTTTAAAATAGCTTCGCAGAGCAAAAGTTCTAGCTCTATCAGAGAAAGGATCAGTTGTGCCGAAACACTACTTCGTCAGTAGAGTAACAGCATTTCTTCTTGTTCATGCTCCACCAAAGTAGTGCTTCGATACAGCCGCACCTTGTTGCGGTAGAGCTGAAATTTTTGTTTTGCGAAGCTATTTTAAAAGGCTGCTACGGTGTGTACCTAAACTTTGTTTTTACAGTGTAGGTTATAAAAAGAACAACTCTTGTGCAATATCAGAATGTTTGAATTCAATTAAAGGTACCTAGTTGATCAAGTTTTGGGCGATAAATATGTTTGAATCCATACAAAAAAATTGCATTGCATGTAAATATTATTAACCGTTTTTACTAATTTTTTTTCATTCTCTGACCATCAAATTTTGTCTCCTTTGTTTCAGGTAAGAATCCTCCATCTAAACTTTTATAGTTGTACTTACTGAATAGTACATTAAATGTGAGTCGTCGAGCTCTAGCAATTAGGTAAGTTGCAGAATTCATTTTATCTTTCAGGCAATAAAGAGTCTGAGTTAACTTTTTAGTTCATTAGCGCGAAAAATGGATCCCATTTTTCATGGATATAACTTTGCTAGAGTGAGTAATAAGAACATAGGTTCAGATTTAGCACTGAAAAAACAAAGTTTAGGTACAGCCGAAGCAGCCTTCAAAACTAGCTTCGATGTGGTTGTACCGAAATAATACTTTAGAAGAGTAACAGCCTTTCTTCTTGCGTCAGCTCTACCGATGTAGTGCTTTGGTAACATCTCAACTTGCTCTAGCAGAGCTAAAACTTTTGCTTTGCGAAGCTATTTTAGAAGTCTGCTTCGGCTTTACTTTTATAAAACTTTTTTTTTCAGTGAATTTTGTCCGGAATTTCATCTGCATTCAAACGGCTTATCTTATCGTTGGCTTGTCCCTATCGACCCTACATAACGCACCCTATATCTTGGAGAAACGTGGGCTCAAAAAATGTTCAGGCATACGGTCCTCGACTCAAGTTCGCTCCCAAAAACCTCAAAGGGCATAGCTCACCACTCAACGGATCGCATAGGACCATCAATGAAAGGCGGTACCACACATTATCCTCAAAATAGATAGTGCGAGACCACGCACTATCTATCTTGCCCACGTTTGCGCGCGGTGGCAACTTTTTTTTTCGGGGTCTCAACAGAACACCGCAAACATGGTCCATACGTTGACTGATGAGAAACGTAGTTGAGATTTTTGCCTAGTGAATCCGAAGCACCGAAATTGCATCAGTCAACGTATAAACCGTGTTGGATGGTGCTCCTTCACTCTCCCTCTGTTAATTTCTGTTGAGCCCCGAAAAAAAAGTCAGCCACCGCGCGCAAGGCTAGTGCGTGGTCTCTATTATATATTGTCTCTGCTCTAGACCAGGGCCGAAGTAATGTAGCGTTATGGGAGCGCTTCCAACATTTCCAACATTTCGTTCAAGAAATGTAAGGTTATATCCGCCCTGTTGAGGTACAGCCCAAAAACCGTCTGTCCCGAACATGTTCCGGGTCCAGGGCCCAGACTCTCTTCCATCTCTCTCATTTCTGCTTTGAATGCATTAGTTGAATAAGGATGAAATGAGGTTTTCAGCCTGTTATACTATCCTTGTCTAACATTTATGTTTTAATAGAGAATTGAGAGAGATAAATAAATACTTCGTTTTGCTGATTATATACTGATGCATCATGAAAGGAGGGAAGAGAAGATCTGTATCTATCTCAGTAATAAAATCGAAGGAGTGACGTCTGACCGACAACTGACGAGCTCGAAGGGATGATTCCTTCCTGGTAACATCCCTGCAGGTATTTACCGATGGTATTTATACAGGTATCTCAGCTTTCGCTCCCATGCGCGATTCACTGGAAGAGTCAATATAATTACTGCAGCTAATCAATATTTGTCCAATTGCTTTTCTGCGGTTTTGCCGAAATGTTGGTGCATCGCACGTTTTCCTTCTTGGCGCCCCGAACGGTCTGGCGGGCTGAGAGGGACGCGCCCATTGTGAAACAACCCGCTCGTTACGCTATCGAGGCGATCGCGCGATTTCGGGATGAGGGCCCCTAAAACAACAGATGTGCTGTTCTGAAGGAATCCTTGTCTTACGTTAGCGCAAAGTTCTCAGGAAGAGCTTGCCTGAAGTGTTGTAAGTTTTCCTTCAAAAGACCCTCGTCTCTATCTTAAATGCGTTTCCTCCACCATTGCATTACACTTGCTTCTGAGTTCTGAGCTCTAAGGAGTCGAAATGCAAAACGCTGCACAAAGTACCGCCCACGCCTCGGGGCGACTTTCCTTTCCAAGAATCGCAAGGAACGTTTGCTTCGAGAACGTAAGTACTATGCATTCCCTTTGGAGCGCATCGCACGCTTGTGTTTCCTTTTGCTCAACGTGACTAGTTTAAGCTCCTTGCGAATATAGAGCTTGTTAGTCTGTATTAGTCTCCTTCTCTCTATTGTGAATTCTCTCTGTTTATGTGCGTCGCGGTGCGCTGGAGCTTGCGGACTCCAAAAACGCTTGAATAGACCGTTTTGGCATGTGATGCCACGATGAAAATTGGATCTGAACAAATATCGTTCTATCGGGCAATTGAAGATGTTTTTGGAATGGCTCATGAAACTTAAGATGTATTCTTCCAAAGAAATTAGTCTTGTAGTCACATAAGGATTTCTTCGGAATGGGTCCGTTGCAAACTTTTGCTACAACGATAAAGAGTGTTTCATCGTATGTAAAATCGCCCGAAAAGTCCATTGGTGACATCAGAAAGTCATGAAATGCGATAATAAACTCACAAGAGACGTTAAATGAAATCTAAAATGGCGGTCGAGCAATCTGTTTGCATGCACCTCTTTAACATCCAAGGATTGCCAACGTTGACAACCTCACAGCTTCAGAGGTTTTGTGTTTATTTACGTTGTGATTGGGTGTGATCGATATTGTGAGGTTGGTTATCCTTGGATGTTCGTGGTGCATGCATACAGGTTGCTCAATATTTATCCGCCATCTTGGATTTCATTAAACGCCTCTTGTGAGTTTATTATTTCATTTTATGATTTTCTGATGCCACCAATGGACTTTTCAGGCTGTTTTACAATAGATTGAACACTCTTAATCGTTGTTGCAAAAGTTTGCAACAGACCCATTGAAGCTGTTTTTGGAATGGCTCATGAAACTCAAGGTGTATTCTTCCGAAGAAATTAGTCTTGCAGTCACATAAGGATTTCTCCGGAATTGCTACACGGAGAAAAATTTCTGATTGAAATTACGGAACGTAGGAAGAAATTCCCTTTAAAATAATAAGAATCCTTATTGATTCAACCAGAATTTGAATCGATCCAAACGATTCTTTCTTGTGATTCTTCTGAATCATCCGAACGATCCATTGGACCAATGATAATTCTGGTTGAATCAATTAGAATTCTTATTATTTTAAAGGGAATTTCTTTTTACCCCAATTTTTTCCTATATACGTTCCGTAATTTCAGTCAGAAATTTTTTCTCCATTTATCTGTTTCGTCGTTCTTCCTTGCTCACTCACAGCAAAATGTTTGGTAGCTCATACCAAACCTTTTGTAAAAAAAAAAAAAAAAAAAAAAAAAAAAAAAATCACTTTATATTCCCTGTTCAGGATCATGATGTTTGTTGATTATTATCTATAGCATTACATATTTGGAATTTGAATTATATTCTTTTCTGAATTTAATAGTCAAAGAACTATCGTATCATGCACAGGGTTTTCAGAAGTTCTAAGTAGTGCATAATGTTGAGAGACTGCCTATATATTTCCTGCCTCAGCTCATCTTTGTGTTCAGATTATACTATTACAGCCTGTCAGCTTTTCCGTTTGAAAGGTGTTCATTGAACCCATTATGATAAACGACAACGTGGAAAGGTTAGTAACGAGGTCTGATCTCGTTGCCATAGGAACCCTTTCCAAACACCAAACACACAAAAATTAACGTGCGGAAAATCGATCGCTAGAATTTATGAGGCAACTGCTTCAATGTTGAAAACACTTTCCCAACGTCTTCTTTTTTCAGCTTTATTCATCGAACCTTTCAAAGCTCTAACGAAGCTCCGAGCAATTCAATTTTTCCTTGCGTCGAAAACAAAATATTATTATTTTCTACCTCTGTTGACTGTCTTACAAGTCATAGTTGTACCATCAACGAACAACTAAACCAGTGCATTCGTCAAAGAGTTTAATATCTTGCTCGTTATAGATCCGCGCATTTTTTTGATTGGCCCTCGTTAATGGCCTCCCCTTTACACTGAAAAAAAAAGCGATAGTCATAATACCAGATTCTAGTCATATTACCAGAAGCACAACTATATGTCACTGAAAAAACAAAGTTTAGGTACAACCGAAGCAGCCTTTTAAAATAGCATTGCAGAGCAAGCGTTCTAGCTCTAGCGGAGAAAAATTCAGTTGTACCGAAGCACTATTTTGGTAGAGCATAAGCAAGAAAAAATGCTATTACCCTACCGCAGTAGTGCCTCGGTACAACTTCATTTTTCTCCGGTAGTCCTAGAACTTTCGTTTTACGAAGCTATTTTAAAAGGCTGCTTCTGTTGTACTTAACCTTTATTTTTTTAGTGGTGAACGATAGAAATTCTAGTTCTTTGACCAGAAAATTCTGGTGTTCATACCAAAATATGGTCTTAGAACTAGAATTTCCTAAAAATGTTCAAGAACTATATGAAACAAACACTAGAATTCTGGTAATTTTTGTACTATCCTTTACACAGGTTCACATACTGTCATGTTTCTGGTAATCTTTTTTTTTCAGTGTACATCAATGGATCACATCACGATGACCGACTGATCTGTTGATACTTCAAGCTCACCATTGTTTTTGATAGTTTTAATATTCTGCTCTTGCAAATAATTTTAATGCATTGCATTTTATTACTTGCCACTGACATTCCTCAAAAATAATGGGGTTTCCTGTTTTTTTGCTCTCATATAAGAAAATACAAATACTTAATATTAAGTTTTAATATATTCCATGTCATAATATGCAACGCATACTGTGCCATACTTGCATCTCCCCCTCCTCATCTGAATGTTCAATTAGGGACTCATTTAAAAGATGCTGATCATACCATTGAGAATCCAAAAAGTGGCTGGGAAGGAGACGAGAAGCTATACGCAGCTAACTGTCTTGAAATACTATAGAAGATTCTTGGTCGGTCGGGCTCGGTTGAAAATCGACGCTGATTATGCGCTGAATCCGTCGCATCGAACGAGTCTTTAACTCACAGCACGGGCGCACGACACGCTTCGGGTTCGTAGTTTGTACACAGGGTGACTTTAAAATAAAGGAAACAACTAGCTATGTAGAATGAAGCTGTTGCAAACTTTTGCTACAGGCTTATTAATAGTTGATTATGGGGTAATACCCTGTAAAAATAACGATTAGCGCACTAAAAAATCACGAAATCCACTCCTAAACTCACAAAACGCTTTTAAACGCGAGACCGTAATGGCGGCCGAGGCCGCGGTTTTCTTATGGCAATTGTGTGCTTCTTCTTCTTCTTGTGTGGTGTTGCGAGACTACCTCCTGTAGATGGCGCTGATTGAAGATAGGGTAACCCAATGCAAACCGCGGCCCCGGCCGCCATTACGGTCTCGCGTTTAAAAGCATTTTGTGAGTTTAGGAGTGGATTTCGTGATTTTTTAGTGCGCTAATCGTTATTTTTACAGGGTATTACCTCATTATCAACTATTAATAAGCCTGTAGCAAAAGTTTGCAACAGCTCCATTTCTCAAAGTCAATGTTCGTGGCAAACTAGAGAGAATGATCTATGACTTATTGTTTTTTTTTTTTTTTTTTTTTTTTTTAACCCTCACTGCACCCATTTTCTGAAGGTCTTCCAAATTCACTAAAAAAAAATATGTATGTTGCAGATCTTGGTATTCAAAAAGACACGTCTTCGGTCGTTTTTCGATTTGACCATCCCAACCCTAAATTTTCTACCCGTGAAGGGATTGTGATCAATTAGTCACAATCATATTATGATGATATAAAAAAAGAAAGAGTGTGACTATTTCTTTCTACCAATGATATTTACATAGTAAAACACTTAACCAACCATAAAACATTTTATTGAAGGCCGGAAAGCCATTTTCACCAACCTAAAACTAAGTCTGAATGTTAGTACCTCCCGCCCAACGAACTATGATCTAGTTCGTTGCTTTCGCCTTGGATTTGCTGCTTTTCGGAGTGGACAAAATTATGTTGGCAGCCTCTGTACCCCCACCATGTATTTGTTTTCAGGTCCGCCATATTTGTGACCAATTAGTTACGATGACCCACAACGATATGGCACCAATTTTAAATTTAAAAACACAAAAAAGAGGTTTGTATGACTTATTAGACACACGTCACACGGTGCAGTAGAGGGCTAAAATTAGTTACAATTTGACACTTATGGTGTAATGTAAACACCTTAACCCCTCATAGGCCAAGCCTGAGTCTACTCCTTTTTCTGTCCAAGTCTATTTCACATTGTTTCAGTCTTCATTCCGAATAAAAGCGATTATCGATGAAAACACTCACAAGATAAGCTTTCTTCGGGCGCCTTCAATGTATTATATAGGCAATTCCAACTCCCTTGAGTACGAGCATTTAACTACCTTCGCTACATAAACGGAAGGCTTCCTTTTTAACTAACCTTGCCTTTAAATGGTTAAGACTAATATATTTTAAAAGTATGACTTTTTGGAAATGGGTTCAACTATTCAGGTTGGTGTTTCTGTTTTTCTATGGTTTTTTTTTATTGGTCACCCTGTATAGTCTCCGTAATCCCGCGGAGTCCGAAGCTTGAGAGGATAACCTACGTTCGATCTGTTTCTGGCCGAGTGGCGAGCGGCGAGAGTGTGGGTGGACCGCCCACTCGGACTTAAAGTCGCAGAGCCGCATCTCTGCTGTGTTTTGTGTTTTGTGTTGAGCTTGTGAGTAGACTGACGACGTTGCCATCGGTGAAGTGACCGATGAGTGGGGGGGGGGGGGGGAGAACAGGGATCGCGGGGATCGAGGATACGGATCCTGACTCGTCTCCTTCCATCGCTAATGATAAATCTAGCCTTCAGCTTTTTCAAAGACAATGATAGAATAATGAGACAACTATTGCGCTGAAATTAGACGTAGACCATCCACACACATATCCATCTCCCCCCTCCTTACATCCTCTACATTTTTAAAACTTGGGAAGGAACTCTCTCGATCACAATGGGCCTTTCGCAGACTTTTGCCACAGAAATTTAGAGTATCAATGTCCATGAATTTTAACCCAAAAGAACTGATGAACACTTTTAGATCCTTCGAAATCCTTTGATAAAATCGCAAAAGCCTTTTTAAAAATCCGTTTTAAACAGTGTTTTCGCAATGGGGCTCTTGCAAACTTTTGCTACAGGAGATTGAAAAGTTGATTCTTGCATAAAAACCTGTAAAAATGACGATGCGAGCGCACTGAAAAATCACGAAATTCACTCTCAGAATCAGGCATAATGGCGGTTCGACGCAGGTATCATGGGAGATTCCTATCTAAATTGAGACAAATCTCTGTTGTTTCTGTAGAGAAAGTGGCATATTAGACAGGAATCTCCCATGATACCAGCGTTGAAGCGCCATTACGATCTTGCCGTTTGAGCGGTTTTGTGCGTTTATTACTGAATTTTATACGTTTTCAGTGTGGTTTTCGTGACTTTCGCTGATTTTTACTGCAGAACGGACTATTCATTTCCTTATAGCAAAAGCTTGCTAGAGCCCCATTCTGATGCTACAAACAAGCAGTGGCAATTTGACAACGTTGCAGTTCCTCCATTTAAATCCATGGAAAATATTGAACTATTGGGTGTTCAATGAACACCTTTGCATTCGACCCTTTACATGAGTTTAAAGGGAAACAATACAACGTTGCCAAATTGCACGCTACGCCACTGCAAACAAGCAACATTACCATAGTCACCCAGTGAACAGTTGCTCTCGACTAGAGCAGGTTAGCTTTATAAAACATCTTGAGAAGATTTTTATTTTGAAGAAGTATGATGGAGTATGCAAAAATCAGCCCTTTTCATTTTTTTTCATCTGACCGTAGCTAAACGAAAAAAAAAAAAAAAAAAAAAAAAAAAAAAAAAAACAGCTGGTAATTCACCAGATTTTATGTCAGGTAAAATTTAATCTTACCGTGGCTTGTAAAATGCTGGTACTTTTAAGTGAGGCAAAGTACTTACGAAATGCGGTTTTTATAAAGTGCATGGCGTCTTTATTGTCAGTTACTTCACCTATATAGTTACTTGATTTCCGCACGGTTTGTAAATTGCTTGAAATCGAAGCAGGCAAGATACTTACGTATTTAGCCGAGGCACAATACTGCAGTGTCAAAATTCCTATGGCACGTATGTATACAAGTCACGAAAATAATGCTGTACCTTTTCTGTTCTGGATGCAATTAAGCTTTCCGGTAATACAAAAAACAAACAAAAAACCCTAAAATAGAGACGCGAGGAATGTCCATTCCATAGCGAGAGGATACCGTGGTGCTTCAGTAAAATGTTAGATTTTGATGATGGGGCAGTTGCAAGGGTCTGAAATGTTTTGTTTTTTATAAAGAAAGTGAAAGCACTTGATGAGCTGAGAAAAAAGATGCCTTTGATTTCTAATGATGTCCCATTGTTCGAGAGGTGAGATTTTGGCCCAGAATACTTTGTTTTAAATGGGTACTCCGCGTTGTGACGTCACTACGCGCACACTATTTTTTACAACTTTACACGTGTGTATTTCTTAAACCGGGACACTTTGGAAATAATCGAAGGCACCATTGTTCTCAGCTCATCAAGTACTACCATTTTCTTCACAAAAAACACGGAATTTCAGAGCCTTGCAACTGCCCCATTGGACGCTACTTTAAGCATTCTAAGAGGAATTTTTTTTTTCAAAAATTGCAGTTCAAATAGTAGATGCTTTTGTTTGGATCGGTCGGATTTCAAAATCGGCATGTCATCTCTATCACACGCCTTGCTCTTATCGTTGTTTCACGTTTCAGTCGTTCCACGTTCTCGCCTCTGAAATTGCCTCATGTGGCGGCATCGGGGACAATTTTTGTGGGGCATCGGGAACAATTTATTTTTCCCATTCCATCTTCCCTTCTTTTTTCTCTCCTTTATTGTGTCCCCCTCCTTCCGTGCGACAGGAATCATGTTACATTTGCATTTATGCAGATGAGGATAGCACACTACTCTTCACAGAACCTACGCACCCTGAATTAAAACATACATTTTTCTGGACATGGTTTCATATTTAAGAAAACATTTTATAGTGTTGGTATTTTCTTGCAAGAAACCACGTTTTTTAACGTATTTAAAGCTCTAAAATATACTTTTGCCCACATTTTAAAGTTGTCCTGCTGAATACAGTGGCGGCTCGTGCGATTTGGCAACAATGTTTTTCCTCTATTTGATTCTATGTACAACAATCGATTCAAAAGTGAAGCAGCGCTTCACCAGCATTCGATTATTTTGCATTGAGTCCAATGGAAGACAAGCGTTGTTGCCAAATTGCACGAGCCGCCACTGGCTGAATACTGTTTATAGTCTTCATTTTAATTCGTATAGAATTGTGTTCGGAAACTTCTATGTTTTGATCAACTGTGCGATGCGCGACGGCCGACGCGACGCGACAGCAGCGCGCTCGGCGTCGCAACCGTGCAACCGAAAAGTTACACGCGTATCATTCACTATGTACTCGCAAACAATGGCGGGTAAAAACAGTTGCGTTAACCGGAGAAAGTAAACAATCATTTTGACGTATCGTCGTTTCGTCGTCTCGACTCCTCTGTGTAGAACTTTTACTCATTCACACGCATGCGGATGAGGATATATTTATATATCTATACAATGTATAGTATACATGCATATATACAGGGTGAATAAAAAATTAACATTGAACGCCCCCTCAATCAGGTAAAAAAAAAAAATTCACCTAATTCACCTAATTTACACTGTCTAAATTTGTATTGCAAAATCCGCTCAACCACCTAGTAATTAGGTGGGTATCATCTAAATTGACATGGTTAAGAAGGTGGATTCTGGAATTCTGATTTAGGGATGATCTAGGCAGGGCCGTAATGGGGCTTTTACAAACTTTTGCCGCGGGCAATAAAGGATGGAATAGTCCAATCTGATGTAAAAACCAGTTAACATCTCAAAATTTGCACTAGGAAAGTCAAAATTCAGTAATAAATTCGAAGAACTACTGAAACGTCAAATTCGTATAATGGCGGTTCAACGCAGATACCATGGGAGATTCCTGTCTAATTTGTCACTTTCTCTAAGGAGACACAGAGGGATGTCTCAATTTAGATAGGAATCTCCCGTGATACCTATGAGTCTTTGCGCCCCCTAAACCTGATTCTGAGAGTGAATTTCGTGATTTTTTAGTGCACTCATCTTCATCTTCACAGGTTTTTATGCAAGAATCAACTCTTTAATCCCCTATAGCAAAAGTTTGCAAGAGCCCCATTATCGTAGAGCGGCCCCGGGGTAATGCCTTTGGGGCCCCTGATTTTTCAAGCGTGTAAAAAGTTATGTTGGAGATGTGCTTTTGTGATTTTTGGCTCACCCTGTATATATTGTAATACATCCTTCCGTATAAATACACGAACATTTTCAGATGCAAACATGCTGCGGTAAGCATTGCTCTGAGCGTCGACCACCCCGTTTGACTCGTTTAAGAGATGATGACGATGATGATGATGATGATGATGATGATGATGATGATGATGATGATGATGATGATGATGATGATGATATGATGATAATGACATCGATGACACACTCCCCATGATGTGACCGTCATGACTCTCATTTCGATAACAAATGATTCGAGGCCGGTGCTGCCGAATGTCAATGCATATGCGGCGAGACTTTCAAACTTTTTCGAGTCACTTGGGCCTTTCGTGTTCTTGTTTTCTTTTTAGGATAGTCGAACTCATAATAGTCATAATTGAGGCTTAACACGCATGGTGAAGCGTTTAATTTGTCAACGTTTTATTTTGTCCGTTTAAACCTGCATGCATGAGGTCAAATTTGAGGATGTTCGCCGCATATTTTATAGTTCCATCTAGAGTCCCTATATATGAAAGAGTCTCTCCATACGAGGTTCCATCTCTGATTAGCTGCTGAAAAGTGAAGAAGAAGAAGGGGTCTATGAAGCCTGGAGGCGCGCCTCTTGTTTCCATCTTCACTGCTTCCCAGCTTTGAGGAAACTTTCGGCATTTTTAGCTTATACTGATGAAATTTGAATTAGAAATTGATGAAAATGTGTTCAGAACAGAATAAAATTCACGCATTACTTTTAAAACAGGTAGTGAAGCCAACGGTTATTAGAGGTTAGGTTGACCTAACAAAGATTACTTGCACACGAATACATGTATAAGTAATCTTTGGCGGGACGATCGTTGGATAAAAATGTAAACAAGAGGCGCGCCTCCAGGCTCCTCAGACACCTTCTTCTTCTTCACTTCTGTTCACGTGTCTTGACTCTTTCATATATAGGGACTCTACTTCCATCCGTTTCATGTGTAGAGTTTCGCATAATCTGATACTGAGGTTCGGTATGTCGAAATTACCAAAAGTAGGTCGGTATTAGGTGTGTCAGATTGCACCGAATACCTAAAAACATACCGAAATCCCATCAAATTCCGAGATACCGAAAAATACCGAGACCCCGTAATACGGCGAAACAAAACCATTCGCTCGAAATCTATATCCTACCGAATTTGCCATTTTATATAATGATCCACAAAGTATAGCAAAATGGGCATATCACGTTTATCACACCAGGGATTTTTTCCTTGACAGTTATTTGTTTGTTTTTCGCCACCTTAATTAAAGTTCCAGTATTCTGCAGTTTTCAAAATTTGATAAGTGCGCAGAAAAAAAAAAACAGGTCAAGCGAAAAGCGTCAGAAGAATTACACAGCCAACCGAATAAAATTTTAAGGGAAGTGTTAAATGAAGTGAAGGATAGCGTAAACGTCACGTATTCCAACGTAAAACCGTTTACAGAAGGTTCCTCATATTTGATAATTTTTCCAATGTTCTTAAGTTTCTGATGAAAATTCTGGAATTAAAAAAAAAGTGGGCGGAGATGATAAAATCTCGAAAAATGGGCGGAAAAGATAGCTGGCCAAGGAAGGCGCACCTAAACGATAATCTTTGGCAAATTTTCAACTTTTGTTCGTTTAGATCAAAGCAACACTTGCCCACGACGTAAATATTTTGCTTTTAAAGTCTTTAATTCCTAATAAAAAATGAACACTCGACCTTATTTTCTTTAATTTTCCTTGAGTAACTTCATAAATAATGTTGACAACTTACAAAGATTATCGGTCTAGGTGCGCCTACATCTCTAAAACTACCTCTACAGTCTGACTTATTCTATATTTGATATTCATCGGTTTCGCCGAGCAGTCTTGCAACAGTTCGACGAATGTTCGCCTGCGTCGAGCCAAGACCCTTCACAAAACGACCGTGCCTATCACACACCATGAAGCGAGTTCCCCATCTCCTCCAACAGAGTTACCTTACAAAGGATTGGAAGGAGGGTGGGCTGAGGAGGTAGAGGTGGGGAGGGGGAAGGGGGGGTTGTTAAACAAAATTTTGGCAAAAAAATAATAATTTTCGTGGCAAATCTAGGACAAGACATCAACAAAGGAAGCTCTGAACTGAACGAAATGCATTCACGCGCGCCCGTCATTGCAACCCGCATTGCGGGCGGGCCGACTTAATTTCTTCGGTGACGAATGGTAAGTATGCGTGTACGATAGTACAAGTACAAACCGCGAGTCGCGAACTCGCGACCGTGCGAGCGGAGACCGAGTCGTCGACGAGCTAAGAGCCCCCCCCCCACCCCCCTGTCACCCCTGCCCCCCTTTTACTATTATCACTTCGCTCACAATTCTACTGCAACAAAGATTTTCTGAAAAGATTGAGACGTAAACGAGCAAAAGCGGTAAGCCAGAGCGTACCAAGGAGTGACAGCTTAAGGAACGCGAACGAACGAACGGTGCACATTGGTCCGATATCGGTCAAAAAGCGGCCAAAAGTTTGAGAGTAAATTTCTCAAAAATTTCTCATTTATAAACTTTCAAAACCAATTTTAATCACAGAGAACACTTTCAACAAGGTATTCAAACCCAGAAATCAAGGTAGATGGAAAACATGTATGAACAACACTCTGAAGTTGGCTCTGATTGGTTGTGAAAAAAGCGACTCCGCTGCCATTTTTCTGACCCCGCGATTCAAATTTAGAATTCACATCGTGAAAAGGAAAATGAACAACGTAATGGGTCTGTTGCAAACTTTTGCTACAACGCTTAAGAGTGTTTAATCTAATGTAAAATTGCCTGAAAAGTCCATTTGTGGCATCAGAAAGTCATAAAATATGCAATAATAACTCACAAGAGGCGTTTAATGAAATCGAAGATGGCGGATAAATATCGAGCAATCTGTATGCATGCACCGTGAACATCCAAGGATGGCCAACTTTGACAACCTCACTGGAGGTAGAGGTTATGTGTTATCGATATTATGAGGTTGGCTATCCTTGGGTGTTCGTGGTGCTTGCATACAAATTGCTCCATATTTATCCACCACCTTGGATTTCATTAAACGCCTCTTGTGAGTTTATTATTGCATTATATGAGTTTCTGATGCCACCAAAGGACTTTTCAGGCGATTTTACATTTGATTAAACACTCTTAATCGTTGTAGCAAAAGATTGCAACAGACTCATTGACGATGTTAATCCATTCTATATAGTCACAACATTAAAATTTAAAGATAAACATTACATTTCATTGTTCAAATAAATAAAGTATTGCTTCAGATAGACTTCCCCTTCAAACCTAACCTCAAACAACAATGCAAGATACATGGAGTAAATAAGAGACAAGATGGCGGCGAAGTCCCTTTTTCCCAAGTGCGGCCACGCCCCCTGAGTCGAGTGTTGTCCATACCCGTTTACCTTGCCCAGAAATGTCAGTGAAAAGTTTTAAATTAAGCTTATAAAAGGTCGAAAACGATGATTTTTTGTTTTTGTTTTTTTGTTTGTTTGTTTGTTCGTTTGTTTTTTGTTTTTTTTTTCACTGATTTTTAGTCAAATTTGTTCGATATCAGATCATTGTGCGGTGGCCTCGCGCGGCAATGCAAATGCATCAGAAGCAGAGCTAGAAGTCAGAGGGTCTCTCCCTCTCTCCCTCTCTACCCCTCATTTTGCCACATTCCCTTCTCCCAAGTAGCTTGTAAAAACTTGTAAATATGCGCGGAACATGCACCAAGTTTGGAAATTGTTTCGAATCACCGTTTGTTTTTCGACTTGGACCGGAGAAGGAAGGAGGGGCAGAGTCATTCCATGTTGTTCGATGCAAGCTGTTTTTATGAACTAAAGCTGACTGGTACACCCAAATACTCAAATTTTTTCATGCCACTCGAGTTTTTTTTGTTCTTTTTTTTTTTGAACCGAATCAAATTGATCATTGATCAAATGATCCGCAGAGAATGTCGAAAATAAATCAAATAAACTCAAATCCGAACAATTCAGTCGTGCAGTTTTTTTTTTTTTTTTTTTTTTTTTTTTTTTTTTTTTTTGGTTATTATTTTATTCGTCAAGAGAGCGTGCAGGTAAAATACAAAAAAAAAAAAAAAAAAAAAAAAAAAAAAACCAAGAAAAATTCCTCATTATTTATTACCAAAAATTCCAACAAAAAAAAAATAAATAATAATGGAAGGTTGGTGATCTCTTTGCGTTCACGTGTAATTGCGTATTCACGTAAAAAAATTCAAAAAAGGGGGGAGAGGTGATCGGATCAATATTTTAAAACGGAATTTTGTAAGTGACGAAGCGTGGAGCCTGACAATGTTGCATTTTGTTCACCCAAGTATAGAAGGTCGAATAAGAATGACGTTCGGTGAACACCAATGGCTCGATATTTTTCATGGGTTTTAATGGAGCAATTGCATTATTGCCAGATTGCACGCTTCGCCACTGGATTTGAATAGAGCCAAAGCAAGAAAAGCTGCTGTAACTCTAAAGAAGTAGTGCTTTGGTACACCTGCAACTTTCTCCGGTACAGCTTGAACTTTACCCTGCGAAGCTATTTTAAAAGGCTGCTTTGGCTGTACATAAACTTTGTTTTTTCAGTGTGTGGGAAAAAAATACCGCCAGCAGCCTTAAGACTCAAATTTCAGTTTTAGAAAGAGACATTAGCGCTCAAAGTGGCGCTTTTGAGAGTCTTCTTCTTTCGTTTCCGGAAATCAACATAAAATAAAAAGCCGCGAACACGCCAATTTTCGTTTTCTCATAAAAACACCTTGTACACATCGTTCTGTGGCCATGTGTTAAAAACCATCATACATGGAAAGAAGCACACATTTTGATACTCCGTGCGAACAATAACTCTCTTGTGGACGTAGGGAAATTTCGATAGATACACTTCCACGAGTAGAGGTCAATATAAGTTGACATTGAAAATGGCAACGAATTATCGGTTCACCGACTTATAAAAATATATATGTGATGAATAAATACAAATACGTGTATGGACGAGGGGAAAAAAGGTAAATTCGTGGATTATAAAGTAAAAAACTTCGGTTGCGCTGAAGAGTGAAGCACCAACGTTGAATGCTGAGTGCGTTTTGTGCATCAATTTCCGATTTGATGCACAGATATTTGCATGTTCGCGCAAGGAGGGGTTTTTACACTCGTTTTTCGCAGCTGTCGAGAAATTGCAGTGCTCATCAGGGGCAGCGGCGTTATTTCCCGTAGGTTTCGTGCAGACGAGAACCACGCAAATCCAAGTCGTCACAGTTCGAAGGGTTCCTGACAAGCTCGAACTCGAACCGTACTTGCCAGATGCCGTCGGAAAATAAAATCATTCTCAATTTAATTTCAATATTAATATTAATAAAAATATTTATTTTCTGTGTTTTGTTTGTTTGTGTATGTACTCGTTTATTTACAATTATTTATTTATGAAAAAGTTTTGAAACGGGTTTTTTTTTTCTCTATAGTAAATTTCTGGATAGGAAAGAAAAACGATAAAGAAAGGGCTCCCTTATTATCTTGAAAATATTAAGTATTCTCTGGATGTAAAATCTCCCTACATTGAGAGAAATTACTTCTTTAAAAACAAGGAAACGCGTTTACTTGTGACAGTTTTCCTTGCGCGACGTACAGTTCTATTGCATGAAAGAGAATCAGTCTCACAACAAGGAATCTTTTACTTGTATAACAGCAGACATTTTCTTTGGGTTAAAGGAATTTCCCCCTAGTCAATATTTCACTGCGCCGTTTTTTTAACACAAACGAAATACACCTTGGATTAAAAGAAGAATTCTCTCAGTGAGCCCAAATGTTATTACGAGTCATATTTTTGTTCAGCGCTCTTCCTATATTCTTGATTGTCAACATTTTTGCGTTTGCTATTACAAGACCCGAAATGGGGCTCTTGCAAACTTTTGCTGTAGGGGATTGAAGAGTTGATTTTTGCATAAAAACCAGTAAAAATGACGATGAGCCCACTAAAAAATCACAAAATTTACTCTCAGAATCGGGCTTAATGGCGGAGAGACGCAGGTATCATGGGAAATTCCTACGAGTATATCTAAACCGAGACATATCTCTGTGTTTCCATTGAGAAAGTGACATAATAGACAGGAATCTCCGATGATACCTGCGTTGAACCGCCATTACGAACTTGCCGTTGTAGCAGTTATGTGAGTTTACTACTGAATTTTAGACTTTCTTAGTGTGATTTTCGTGATTTCTGCTGGTCTTTACATAAGATTGGACAATTTATTTGCTTATAGCAAAAGTTTGCAAGACCCCCATTCTGGTTGACTAAAGCGTGGGTATATACTGTCTAATCTGTCAACAGTGTTTCGTTAAACCGCTTGCTTTGTATTTCTATTTTCCCTATTTTTCCTCTCTTTTCCTTGAAGGAACTGTTAACCGGATTCTCGTCAAGCAAATCTTTGCGTTCACGGTTGTTAACGTTTTATCTGTTCTTACCTCTTCGCCTCCGCTCGAAGCCTATTCCCGAGGCTGATTCTTCTCCGTCGGATCGGGACAAGTGGGTATCACAGTTTCGCACGCGATGAAAGCTCATGGAAAGCAGTGATGGAAATTCAGTATGCGAAATCCATCGCTTTTCAGGGCTGTTTCGAAAGGAAAATACTCCTCGTTTGGATGCATTCTTAACGATTCATTGCCTACAGAAAATCCTGAGTATCCGTGGCACTGATATTCATATCCACTCAAGAAGAAAGGACTGATACTCAAAATCTTTTCTTAGCCTTTACTTGTGTCACGGTATTAGTCACTAGCGAATCTAGGAAGTTGTGTTTCTTCCTCTCTGCCCTTTTGAACGCACGTAATAGAAAATCACAGAGGTTGGGTCACAAATCAAGGACGTGCCCTTTTCTCTGTCATTTTTCAATACGTGTGTCTAAATGAGTGAAGAGAGAGAGACAGAGAGAGATTGATTGATTAATTGATTGATTGATTTACGTCATAGAGTAGCAAAGCTAAGGCTATGAGGTCCTCTCCTACACGTAACTCCGTAACTTAAAAACAATGACATAGTACAAGAAAATTAGAAAATTATTTACATATTAAAACAACAAAAACTGAAACATAAAATTAAAACTTGTCAACAGAAATGCACAGTTAATTCATCCATGATTAATAAATCATTAAAAAGAATAAATAGAGTTGTTGATATAGGTAAAGAAAAAAGGCCAAGTAAAGCGCCGTTTAGTTACTTTGAAGCTCTAGTGTGTTCCACCTAGTCGATCAGCATCACTGCGCAGCGCACACTAAATCAAAACAAACATTTTTCCGGACATGAAAAGTTGTTTCTCTCTCTCTCTCTCCCCCTCTCCATTTCTCTCTCTCTCCCCTCTCACTCTCTCTCCCCTCTCACTCTCTCTCCCCTCTCCCCCTCTCCCTCTCCATCCCTCTCCCTCACCCCTCTTTCTCTATCCCTCTCTCTCTATCTCTCCCTCTCTCCCCCTCTAGCTCTTTCTCCCCATCTCTCTCTCTAGGAACACTTTAGAGTTTTAGTATATTGTTGCAAAATCTAGATGTTATTTGAACTCCCTTTTAAACTCTCAAATGGTTGATTTAAAATTTCCAAGTTATATTTGGCTCATTTTTGTTCGTAATTTTGCTTTTTATTTTATCCGTGAAATTATGTCCGGAAAATCCCATGTTTCAACCCACTGTGCCGCCTGACCGTGACTTGTGTGCGGTGCGCGTAAGCGCGTGATTAATGTCGTATTTTGGGGGAGGAGGTGCAAAGCAAGCGACCGCAGAAGCTCGCAAGAGCACCGTGGTTGCGGGGGGGGGGTTGAGGGGGCAAGAAGGGAGGAGGGGGCGTTTCACGGTTTCCCGACCGGGGGATAGCGATCTGAATCGCGCATCTTTCGTTTTGGCGGTTTACCTCGTGTGTCTTTGGTAGTTGATTCTAGGCCTTTGTGCCTTAACAGGAAACAGAGTGAAACTGAGTGAGACATGGCCGTGCGGTGCGGCCGTGGCCCGTGGCCGTCCTCCGTCTCGTCAGTAGCGATAAGTCTCGGAATAGTACCGAGAAAACACCTGGCTGTAACTACCACTGCTGCTCCAGCCGGCATAGCAGAGCGCGAGCGGCCGAAAACGCGCTCGAAAGATGGCTTTGATAAAGTGACGTTGCCAGGTAGAACGGAATAACTTCTTAGCTTATAAGTTTACAGGTATATATTTTAATTAAGCACCTGACTACGGTATGTTATACGGACTCAGCTTTATTGAAATTTGATTGATATGGTCTCGCCCCCGCCCCATACCCCAACCATCATTTGAACCTATCCAAAAGTATATATAGGATTTAAAAATGCAATCGAATCCTCTAAGGATAGGGATTAGGGGCTACGGTTGACACCTGAAAATTGCCGAAACCCGAACTTTTTCTCTTCTCTAAGTCGGACATTAAAAAAAAAAAAAAAAAAAAAAAAAAAAATGCACTAGCATTAATACTTACCAGAGTTGTGCAAATAGGAGTGGAATCGATTACACGATTTCTGGGTTGTCGGTAATCGTCAAACTTCTAGATGGTAATAAAATGTAGTCTACACAGATTTAAAATAAACTTCAGGACCATTTCGATTAGACCAAATTTTTCTGCCACTGATATGATGGGTAATTTGTGACTAAATCAGCCCTCATGATTACCGTGAAATCACATTCCGAATAAACGACGATTTCGATTACTCGATTTATCGTGTAATCAATTACCAACCCCATTTTCCCAAATCAGGTGTGCTCGTGTGCACACTCTTAAAAGCCCAAACCTTGCTATCTCACTTTTGCAAACCCAACGCGCGACAGGAGTGAGGACAACGATATATGACCAGGTATGCCATTCACCACGCACAAAATACCATTCGACTTATGCATTATGTGCATTGCAGGTTGCAAATCCAAACCAGGGTATGCAATACGCAACGCACAAGATACCATTCAATGATTCAACTCGTGTATCAGATGCGTTGCGTATTGCATATCCTGGATAGGGTATGCAACACGCTACACACCTGATACCATTCAACAAATGTATGCATCTTGTGTGTTGCGGATTGCATGTCCCAGCCAGTTATCTTTGTCCCCGCATAAGTACTGCTATGGTGGTCATTAAATCTGGCTCCATAGCTTGGCTGCTTGGCAACCCGTAGTTATACCTGTAGTACCGAAAGTTGACTTCATTCTTCACAATTATTGCCGCGGTACAATAGGACACACACTGTGGAGAAATAGTACCCAACCTTTTTTCTCGGTTACTCGCACCACAAAATGTCGCACGTGTAAACAAAAACAAGTAGTAAAACAAGGATTCAATAGAGTCAGGCCCTGTAACTTTATTTGAAATTCAATGGAAGCATGAAAAATGTAGACCCCGCTTCAAAATCTTTGAATGGATGAATCATATGAATCATCTTTAAATCATATGAAGTTGTCTCATTTATTTTGTCGCTTGTCAGCATCGTTCCGCGCTTCCGATTCACTGGCAGTGGCGTTGTGCGCAATCTGTCTACGCTGCATTTCGTCCATTTAAACCCATGTAAAGTAACGAACCGCGGAAGAGCTCTTTTGCGCACCCGATATACTGATCTTTTTCTCAGCTTTAAATGGACGAAATCCGATGTTCCCAAATTGCCGATGACGACGCGACGATTCAGTTCGCATGATCAAAACTTTTAACCAGCACACCGATCTTTTCGCAAGATGGTCGGTACAAGCTGCAGTAATCGATTGAAGATGTGTCCATGAAAATCCCGAGTTTCACCAATACTAGTATTCCCTAAATGGAGCTCTTGCAAGGTTTTGCTGTAGACAAATGACCTATCAATTCTGATGTAAAATGGTGCGAAAATAACGTTAAGTGTCGATGAGGCCATTAAAAAAGTCTAAAACTCACTCCTCGCAGAGAAAACTTAACTTGGAATTTCGGGTGACCACCCTTGCATGTATGCACGAACCTCGGATTCGGACCCCCAAACAACAGAACATAACCTACGAATTTGAACAATGAGATTAATGAATTTGCTTTCAAAAAGTAAATTTGAAGGAATTAAAGGACCATTTATACACATTTTGACTTTTGTCACTAGGAGCACGGTGATAACTACAGAAAAGTTCTACGTTGCTTACTAAACGAGGAAGACAGCACTTAATTTCATGTCCTGTTCTTTTGTTTGGGGTCCGAATCCAAGGTTGGTGCATACATGCAAGGGTGGTCACCCGAAATTTCAAGTTAAGTTTTCTCTGCGAGGAGTGAGTTTTAGACTGTTTTAATGGTCTCATCGTTATTTGCGCAGCATTTTACAGTACAATTGATACTCCATTTGCCTACAGCAAAACCTTGCAAGAGCTCCATTCACAAACTATTTTTTCTCTCCCCAAAAAAGTCGGCAACTCTGTATATCAATGTTGACTGGATAAAAAAAAAAAAAAAAAAAAAAAAAAAAAAAAAAAAAAAAATGCGGGCACGGGTTTTATTTTATACGTTGATCTCTGATCGAAGGACAAGGCACGAGGCAAACCATCTGCCCCTTGACTACCGAAAGGCTGAAATTGCTACAGAGGCATTAACCCACCTTGCCTTGCGCACTCTCTTTCTGTACCTTAATCGCGCCAATCAACGGCTCCTCGCCACGGTGGCGGTTTTTTCCCTCTCATCCTCTCTCTTTACGATTAGGGTAGTAGCATGAGACCGAGATAAGACACCAGTATCTCTTTGGCATCGGGGTTCTGGTTCGAAATCCACCTCTCGGCCCCCCCTCCCCCTCCATCCGCCAAGTGCATCACTTTTTAAACCTCTTACGGGAGGTGTGTTATCTATTGATGCCTCCACACACACAGAATTTAAGAGTTCATTTTCTTCAGCTTCTTTTTTCTTTCCTTCTCTTCTCCTCACTTTCTTCTTTCTTTCTTTTTTTTATCTGTACGAAGTATCTCTTTTGGCTCGTCTCCTGAAGCTGGTCGAAAAGCCGAAAGGGGCGCAAATTATTATCAAAGATCAATTGAAGTCATTTGTCTTATAAAAGCACCACGTTGCAAGATTGTGGAATACCTTTATCATCGTTGTTTTGCATAAAGAGGCTACGTGTAGTACTTTCGGGAAAAATTCAGTCAGTTTGCATTTTGAATTATGCCTCACACATTACCAACGGCAACGCTGGATTTTGCATTTTTAAAACCATGAAAAAAGTCGTGATATTTATTATAGGTGTGTTCGCCCAGTAGCGAAACTTGCAATCTGGCAACGATTTCGCATACTTAATCCCATGTAAACTACCGATTAGAGATAGTGCACTGTGCACCCCCACCCCCCAATATTACGACATTTTGCATGACATTAAAGGGACTAAATGCTGCGTTGCCAGATTGCACGCGTCGCGACACGGAAAATGGAATTGGAATTCCTGTTACGTAATATAGATGTTCAATTCTTGTATCCTTATCTAGAATTCTAGAGATAGTAGTAAACAAGGGATAGCTTTACCAATGTCTGAAATAACATTCACGCAATGTTTAAATGATATTCTGCCCCCAAATATAAACTTTTCTCCGTGCCTTGTGTTCGCCGAACTTCCAATCATTTGATCTTTTGCATCAACTTATTGATAGACGAAATACTTCTGTGAAGAGCTTTTAATGGTATTTGTTGCTGTGGTTGCTCACGAGATTCGTTTAATTAACTTATCCTTTGATAAACCTCAGTTAAAGATTTGATTCGTGGAAGTCTAATCAAACGATACTTTGTCGTTTGAGCAAAGGGTAAAACGAAACCACGGAAAATACTGTTCACCAGCCACTGAACTCACTGATTCTCGTTTTCCTAACGATTGAACATTTTCGCAAGTCAGATCTGATTCTCCAAAATAATCAGGTTTCCGGATTTGTTAAGAATTCTTTTGAAGAGCATACCCGGTGTTTCATGAGCCCTATTTGATGTAACCGTGTATATGTGCATGACTCGAATTCAGTATTCTTCATAGAATCGAACATTAACGAAGATCTATAGAGCAAGTTTACTCAGTATAATTTGTTTCCCCCATATTGCTCTGAACTTCTTATGTAATGTTCTTATTTATGCGAACTCATTACTATCTGAAGGAAGCTAGTTTTATGTTTATCCTTCATTGTAAGCTTGCATTTATAGTTCCTTGTACTCAAAGTCAGCGACACGTTTGCGTCAGCCATAAATATCCATAAATTGATTAAATTACTTCCTCGGAAAGAGAGATATGGAAGAATGAAAAGTGATATGCCAATAAAATAATAAAATCGGTTGATTTTAATGGGACATTGCTTTACAAAACAACAAATCACGGAGTCTCATTTATCACTCGAGTGTCCATACAGATGTTATTGCTCAAAAACTAGACGTTTTGAAATATTTAATTAAATATAAACCACGCTTTTGATGTTTATCCCAATGTTTCACGGTTCAGAAATGTGCAGTTATTCCTCTCATCTCTCTCTCTCTCTCGCTCTCTCTCGCTCTCTCTCCCACCTTACCTCCCTCCGTCCCTCCCTCCTTCTATCTCTCTCTCCCTCTTTCTCTCTCAAAAATAAAAACAATATATCTTGTGCTGTAATATTAATGCATCCTTTTATTTTATATTTGTTACAGGTAAGAATCTGAGCTTGCATGAGTCTTCCTTTTGGTGTGTCACGGTGGATTCCAAGTATGTTGATTTTTTTCCCCAACTCATTTTCTCCATTCATGAGCTCACATTCGTAGTAGATGGCCACAATTCGCCAATACTATAGAACCAGACATCCCCCTCTGGAAGAGGCATTCATTTTCTTTTGAACATTTGCGTGTCCGGAAAATTCACTTTTATGCCCATTGAGCGGGAGTAGTAATCAGCATGCTTATTGATGGAAGATATATTAATTCTATTAGGATAGGAGAGCAAAGTAGGTGTGCAGTTGGGCTAATCCTATTTTCTTATTGATCCAGCTACATAATTAGAGCTGTTGGAAAGGTTAATTGTTCTTTTCTTTTGCTCATTGTGTAATAATACTCTTTTCTCTCGGCCTCTCGGCTGTATTCAATACAAGCAATGGTGGCTCGTGTATTTTGTTTTTTGTATTTTTGTTTGAAAATTGTGTTAAAATTGATGCGTTGGGAGTAAGCCTTCCTCTTCAAGAATCGATTATTTAATAAAGGTTTAAGTGTAGAGAATACGTCTTTGCCGCATTTCACGAGCCACCACCGAGAATGAGAACCGATCTTATGAACCATCAGCGAGGACAAAAATACCCGATCAGCGCATATATGCAATACGCAACACACGTTTTGAATGGTATTTCGTGCGCTAAAAATTGCTTCCTTTGTCCAGGTATCTTCGTCCTCTCTTTTGTGCCTTGCGCATGCGATACTATTAACAACAACAACAACAACAAAAAAAAACTACGGACTCCTAGAGCTCGTTTCAGAAGTGTTGGCGCACCTAGACCGTAATCTTTGGCGACTTTTCAATTTTCATTTCTTCACAACTAAACAAAACTTGTCTTCGACTTCGAACTTTTAATTTTAAAGTGTTCCTCAGGTGAAAAGCCACTGCTCTAATTCATTTTCATTCATTTTCATTTTGAAACAAGAGAAATAATGTTGAAACATTCCAAAGACTATATCGGTCTGGGTGCGCCTACACTTCTGAAACCACCTCTACAATAACACTATTAACAATTCACTATTAAAAATTATAAGTACTTTTAACCATTAGCTCAGTCTGTGTTTTTTATTCACAGTTAAAAAAAAAAAAAAAAAAAAAAAAAAAAAAAAAAAAAAAAAAAAAAACCATTCTTCATTTTGCCAAAACAATTTTACTATAAAACTAAACGATGTCTTCTACTCTCTCTGATGCTGTATCGATGTGTTTATTTCTTTGCGTTTAGTAACTATCAAGTAGCGAAGCACTAGCGGATCCAAGTTATTGTCCTTCCCTCTCTTCTCCCATTAGAATGCATGTGTTAGCAAAGGATAGAAGAGGGGGCGAAAATCACGTGACTGCCCCTAATCTGTCCTTTTCTATCATACGCGTTCTAATGGGAGTAGAGAGAGAAGCATAGATTCCTGGATCCGCTAGTAAGTTGAAGTGTCACTCGCCATGCTCTTTTGTTTTGCATAAAGCTTACGCAATAATTATTTCTAAGCTGAAGAATGCAATGCTTCATTTATATTCACACCTATATACGTTGCTTGCGCTGTTTCATAACTAGCGTTTGACAGATCTTGTTTAAGACTTTTATCAATGGCTATGCACGAATATCACATATGTACCCAAAGGAAAGTCAAAAAGTATAAAATATGGAAAAAAAAGAAAAACTTGTAAAGAATCCAACTGATTTTAACTTAGGAAGGTTTAAAAAAAAATCAGTTACATAAATCAACGAATAAATGGTTTGTCAAAAGTATGACAAGAATAACGACCACAATGATTTTTTTATAATTTTTTATTGCTCTATCGCTATTCAATAATTATTATTTACTATATTTTTCCCTTGTTTGAGACTGATCGTATGAGACAACTTTTCGCACAACTTTCA
The DNA here is from genome assembly GCA_011764245.1 of Trialeurodes vaporariorum. NCBI lineage: Eukaryota > Metazoa > Arthropoda > Insecta > Hemiptera > Aleyrodidae > Trialeurodes > Trialeurodes vaporariorum. Next base: position 17,478,508 of record VMOF01000024.1, on the reverse strand, counting down.
AGATTTGTGCTCTGTTCATAGCTTTGCATACTGTTTTTCTACTTTCAGTCGTAAACGAATCAGTTTACAAATAAAAGGATGAGCGAATATTGGAAAGTACAAAAAAATGCAAAATTTAAACATAAAAAAAAATTACTTTTGAAAAGGAAAGTGATTTAGTGAGGGGTAAACAGAAAGTTTCAGAAAGCAGTAACATCGATCAACAAAGTGAGGTGACCCCCTCCGATTTTTTTTTACTTAAATCAAAGGTAACGGATTTAGTGTATACTTGCTCAAACGACTCGCAGTTCCTGAATCGCTAGCTGTGAAAAAAAAATGTCGATTCGACTTTTTTTTCCACTCCGGAATTAATGGCCGACTCCCTGCATTCAGAGCCACGACGAGTGACGGCGAACTTCCTGCGCACATCAGGTACCTCAACGCAGGACACAGTTTCCGTCGCGTTCCGTCTCCTTTTCCTGCTCGGTCCAGTCCGGTCCGGTCCGGTTGTCATTCCTCCGATCCTCCGAACCGAATCCGCGCCCGGGTTCCATGCGAACGGCGTTTCCCGCCAGACACGACAACATACACAAAGACAGACGGCATTAGTAAACAGCCACGCTAATACATCATCGAACATCCTCTCGCAACTTTTCTTCCTCTCTCCTGGAACATACCAGCGCAGCGTTACGATCGCGTCCCCATCATCCCGTGTTTCGTTGCATTCAGGGAGCTTGACTCTAGTGACTAAAACCGCGTGGGACGAAGGGGCGAATAGGGGTACAGGTAAGGTAGCGTAAGGGGGGAGGGGGTGAAAACTCGACCGGAACTTCGGTCGGCCGACGGTAAACAGGAATGATAATTACTTTCCGAGAGTGGCGAGTACGCGCCGCGCCTGTATACAGAGTATGAAAACAGTGATGCCGAACCATATCTGACGGCTCGAAATCTCGTTTCCACCAAGTAACAGGTCTGAAACCCAATAATGGGACGTCCTCGCGGTCCCGCACGCAGGGGCGTGCTAACCTTATCTAACCTAACCTAACCTCTCCTCGAATAGACAGACTAAACCAGTCCTCTACTCAAATAGCCTACCTAAGCTAAGCTAAGCTAAGTAAACCTCTCCTCGAATAGATAGACTAAACCAGTCCTCTACTCAAATAGCCTACCTAATCTAAGCTAACCTAATATCTCCTCGAATAGATAGACTAAACCAGCCCTATACTCAAATAGCCTACCTAAGCTAAGCTAACCTTACCTCTCCTCTAATAGATAGACTGATAGACTAAACCAGTCCTCTACTCAAATAGCCTACCTAAGCTAAGCTGAGCTAACCTAACCTAACCGTTCCTGACCTGATCAAGTTGAACATCGATCATCTTCAAATCAAGCTTGAGCCTCACTAGAGCTTTACTTGAGGATCATCGATGCCGATGAGAATCATCAAACGATTGCTACAACGTTTTCGTTGTACCAAAAGTTTGCAACAGACCCATCGCGACTTTATGAGTGAGTTTTTTTTTTATGAGGTTCCAGGTGTTTATCCGTGTTTTTAAGCTCTCTTCTATAAATGTGTTTCATTATTCGGTTCCAGGGCTGCCGTTTTGCGTATAACCAATGCTATTTTTCAATTCACCGATGATTCCACCGGTTGAGAAAAGATTACACAGTTCGGTTCAGAGCATGACTGTAATAAACTAAAATACTCGCACATGCAATCTTTTCTCAACCGGTGGAGTCGTCGATGACTTTAAAAAACTTGCGGATATTTTAATTAATCAACGGAGTTTCCACCGATTAAGGAAAGATTACAGATCAGAGTATTTTCGTGCATTACAGTCATGAACTGAACTGAACTGTGTAATCTTTTCTCAACCGGTGGAATCATCGGTGAATAGAAAAATAGCATTGATTATACGCAAAACGGCAGCCCTGTTCGGTTCGGTTACGCTTCTCTGTCTTGAAAATCCTTTCGCATTAATTGGCAACAGTGTGTACTTACCTAGCTTTTTGCGTGTCCCGAATTGACGTGGCGCGACGCACAGTGGAGTGAGTCAATCGGAGAGGCCGGACATAGTTCGGCGACTTCAAATGCGTACACATATATATCTACGAGGGTTGTCCGTAAATTAAGGTCTCCAAAGCTTATTCACATAGAAAAAATCATTTTATTGAAAAAACAAGTACAGATTCTGAAAGCTTGAACTTTTAGCTTTTTTTCTACGTAGTTGTCATTACAATCAAAATATTTTTCATGTCTCTCAGAAAGCTTTTTCAAATTCGCGTCATACCCCTCTCCCGCCAACTCGTATGGTGAGGAATTGACTGCTTCTTCGAGCTTCTCAAGACCCCCAAGTGTTGTTTCAAGTTGGTGAACTAATAATAGTTGCTTGGGGCCAAATCTGGACTATATGGAAGGTGGTCGATGGTTTCCTACCCGAATTTGGCGATGCGAACTGTCGTGACGAGGAGGACGTGAGTGGAAATTGGGCGTTTTCTTGGTGTAAACGGACTCATTTGGTCAGCCAACCTCTCCTTTTGTTCTGTATGGCCCTGTGGCCTGTATTCTTGGACTAAAAAGGCGTTTTGCTGGTCGACTGCCTTGAAAAAGGTACGAAAATCAACGAGGAAAGGTACTGCAAGACACCAACAAAACTGCGCCAGGCCATACAGAACAAAAGGAGAGGTTGGCTGACCAAATGAGTCCGTTTACACCAAGAAAACGCCCGATTTCCACTCACGTCCTCCTCGTCACGACAGTTCGCATCGCCAAATTCGGGTAGGAAACCATCGACCACCTTCCATATAGTCCAGATTTGGCTCCAAGCAACTATTATTAGTTCCCCAACTTGAAACAACACTTGGGGGTCTTGAGGAGCTCGAAGAAGCAGTCAATTCCTCACCATGCGAGTTGGCGGGAGAGGTGTATGACGCGAATTTGAAAAAGCTTTCTGAGAGACATGAAAAATATTTTGATTGTAATGACAACTACGTAGAAAAAAAGCTAAAAGTTCAAGCTTTCAGAATCTGTACTTGTTTTTTCAATAAAATGATTTTTTCTATGTGAAACAGCTTTGGAGACCTTAATTTACGGACAACCCTCGTATATCAATATGTAACATGGAAGTTTGAAATTTGTTTCAATGAATTTACTGTAAAATTTCCTTCAAGAATCACGTCTTATAGTTTGTTTTTTGACCGTAAAAACATTCAAATTTGGTGCTTTTAGTCATATATTCCATGTCATCAGTGTTGCCAGATTGAGGGTAAAAAGCCGTATCGTCCCCCATTTAAATCAATGTAAAACGTACGGCTTTGTCACCCCAATCTGGCAAAACTGCATGTCCTTCCCCTATCATTGACTCGCTCCACTGTGCGGCGTTGAGCAAGATTGCCAGGTTAGGTGCGATGAAATTGAGGCAGTCTCCGAAAGAAACATCCAAAAATCGTCAACTTACGAAGTAATTTAGGCCATGCAGTGGCGCGCGTATAGCTTACAATTTGGCAACGTTGTGATGCGTCCATTTAAACCCATGTAAAAGGTCGAATAAGAAGGTGTTCACCCAACACAATATAGCTCGATCTTTTTCTTGGCTGTAAATGGACGAACTGCAATGTTGCCAATTATACGCTACGGCACTGATTTAGGCGTAAAAAGCGTTAAGTATTTACGCCGTTTTAGCAATGAATAGTATAAACCCCATCACAACCTTTATTGGTCCCGACCAATAAATTTGTCTCTCCTTTTCCCGTAAGCACATTGTGTTGCGTTTTGCATTGTCTTAGGATGCGGAGGTTTGATAATATTTTCCGTGTTGGATATTCATAAGGAGTTTTAGTATAATCTTTGACTCGCACGAATCCACCCCGCGCGTCTTTGCGTCACACTCTTATTACGCGACTCCTGCGTCTAACTTGCTATCTCATCGACTTTCCTGCCTTGTACGCCGTACGGTGTACCTGCCCTGCTCTGCCCATACCTTACACCTTACCGATCCCTTAACGTCAAAGTGACTGTAAAATAGTATATTTTATCATCCGCTGTTTTTCTCCAAATGAACATAATATTTTATCTCTCCCGGGGCGTTTTCCACTTTCCGGTATACGTCTCGTTGCATCGTGTTCGTCGTTCAGAATCGGCGGTGGCTCACAGAGAGCAGAAATGACTGATTAGAGAGCCGATTTTTTACTCATGCGGTTTATCGACCGTGAAAACCATCTATTAGCAATACCATTGGTCCAAAAGTGAGCTATACATCTTAATAATTTAAAGTTGAAATTAACTGTAGTAAAAATGAATTCCCTTGTTGAGTTAAGCAAAAGGCCTTATTTTAATTGCAAACTTCATTCACAAATATTTAATCACGTCAGCAAAGCATACATTTTTCGTGAGAACACGGGACCAGAACCAAAAAATCAAATATAATGTTTGTTATATGTTTTATTGTCACGAAGGTCTGTCCGTGTCCGTGTCCTATATCTTTCCTTTTCCGAAGTTGAAAAGAGTTCATAGACAGTATCACGTGCCTCGCAGTCGGCTAATTGAAGGAAGAGGCTACTCAGCCGCTCAATGAGAAATTCTCTATCCCTCTCTTTTCACCACTGAAATACATATATGTGATAAGGATAGACAAGGGGATAAAACCCCGCCTTTCTTTCCTTTTTCTACTCACACACTCAAATAGAAATTGAGAGAGATGGAAGAGATCCTGGCTGCACCAATGGGCTGTTAATTACAGGATTTGTGTCACTCGTCCCACTTTCACTGATGAGGGCAAACAGGATCGCTACAATTAACAGACAGCAATCATCGTGTCCATTGCGTGTACAATGTGCGCTTTATCCTCGTGTACACTTCATAGACATACCATACTTGGCCTTCCTAAGTATTTTTGTCCAAATTACGCGTTTTGTTTATGCGCAATTATGGTCAGTTTTCCCACACAAAAGTATACATTTCAACATTAGTCCGGCGGGCCGATCTTTAAAATCATTGGATAAGACTAAGGTCCTAGAGAAAACTAGAGTCCCTTGATGGAAATTTTATATAGGGAGTACCGACACGAGCTCAACGAGTTGTGATTGGTCGTTGGTTTTAGGCTCTCACGGAGTCGAGCAGGAGTCGACGACATCGAAGGCTCCACACGAAAGGAGTCGATTCGTAGAGGAACGTATGGGAACGGACCGGAATGCCGGAAAATCCGCCAGTCCGTGGCACTGGTCCACTGTCGAACTTAACCTTCGAATGCGTTCACGCGGTCGACAAAATCGACTCCTGTCAAAATGCGTAAAGCGTCGAGTCCGTACTCCCTATACAATATTTCCATCAAGGGACTCTAGAGAAAACTAGGTACTCTCCCTTGAGATTATGGAGGTTTTTTGCGTAGCGGGACGTTTGAATTCACGTGTATTTAAATGGACGGAACCAACTTTTTCATCTGAACTTTTAACTATCTTCTGAGACTAAGTTTAAAACCATTTTTTTTTTTAACTTAAACTAGACCCTTTGAACTTCATTTCTGAGAAATATCTTAGATACCAGTCAATTTTTTCATTGGTAAACAGCCCTCTGAAACAACCTCTTACAAAGTTGTAGGTGGGGAAGGGTAGAGGGGGCCTGGACGCTAGCGATGAGCGGAGAGAGCAGGGACTCGGCGGCAGCTCCGTTCGGCTCTTCTCGGCAATACTCGGCATCGCCCGGTGGTCTTTCACGCGCTTCTGATTGGCTCAGAGGAATATGGAGGTCCTCTCCGCATAGTGAGAAAGGAGAATCGAGTACCTGGTTTTCTCTAGGGACCTTAGATAAGACTGCTCGGCTGGTTAAATGGAGGTTTACCATTGGTCTTTCTAAAGTGTTTATCGAAAAGTATGCCTCTGTAACCAAGTATCCCTCCGCTATATTTGATAAGCAATCTGCAGCTAGAAACAAGAAGCCGACGTAGTTTATGAATGTAGCAGAGGGATACTTGGTTGCAGACTACTGATCTGTACTTCTCGATAAACACTTTGTAGAGAATCATAGCAGCCCTTCATTTTTCCAGTCTGCCAGAATTATCCAATGATTTCAAAAATCAGCCTGCGGGTCCTGCATACAAAGTTTGGTTGGGGGTAAAGTTCTGGTAAAGAGGATGAAACCAGTTTTACAAACCCTTGTTAACCTTGTTTAACCCTCTGCATTTTTTGTCAGTTTTTCCAGTGGCGTAGCGTGCAATTTGGCAACGTTACGGTTCGTCCATTTAAATCCATGAAAAAAATCGAACTACTATTATAGGTGTTCGGTGAACACCTTTTGCTTTCGACCTTTTAGGTGGGTTTAAATGGACACAATACAATTGCACGCTACGCCACTGAGTTTTTCCTTTTAAAATTACTTGAGAGATGCGCTATTGAAGAGCGCCATGGCCTACCTAAATGCCATAGTCCTATACATGGGTCTGCTCGTAAGTCTCTTAACATTCTTTAGATCAAATTATTATTCAATGTTTAAAGTACTCGCGGGCGACATTTTCTTTGAAATAATAGATAAATGATAATTACGCGCGAGAAACTAGTTTTTTTTCAAAATTGTATAACAACGCCAGCATCAATCCAATAGCCATCAATAATGCATCGTGAATCTATGACTCTTGTTTTTTACTGAATATAGTAATACAAGTTCACAGAGTTCTTGAGAAAGGGAGTTATGCGGTTTTAGTGAGTTGCCAAATTTTTATAGACGCGAAAATAACTATCATTAGTTTTTCCCCCGGCTCTAGTTGACTGGTCAAAATAAATGCAAATTTATCAGTACATTACCCGACATTTCCGGACTTGGATTTTTTTGTTATCCTTTTTTTTGTGATTGTTTCCTCTGGATACCAGACGTATGATTATTTCCGGTTAGCCGGAAACAGGTTAAGTATCATCCACGTTTAATTTCCCACCCAGGCCATTTTCCGCTCCTGCTTTCTTTTTTTTTCCTGTTTTAAATTTATTTATCTGTTGGCGCGTTCACCGCGACCGTCGCGTCATCGAGTCGCGGGGAGGCCGGAAAGAGCGATCACTCGTCTGTCTGTCCTCTGTCCAAAGGCAGATCCAGGAACCTGTTTTTCTCTCTCACCTTTCATTTGAATGGAAGTGTTAGGAAAGGACGGAAATAGAGGCTGGAGTCACGTGTTGGTCCCAGCCAGCGTTGCCAGATCGAGGATAAAAAGCCGTATCGTCCCCATTTAAATCAATGTAAAACATACGGCTTTTTCACCCCAATCTGGCAACACAGGCCCCAGCCACTACCCCTATAGGTTTACTTTTCTAACTCACGAATCTTCGACGGACAAATGTCTGCACAGAGAAAAATAATTCGGTAAAATTTGATCACCGAAGTTTCCGGTTAGAGGAACCGAAATGTTCGTCCCGAGTACCGAATGCTTCATTAGTAATACTGAGTATTAGGTAAAGGCGGAATTTGTGTTATACTTAGCCGATTTCTTCGGTATACTTACGACCGAAAATTTTGGTTTATTCAACCGAAAATTTCGGTGATCAAAATAAGTCGAATCTTCAGTTCTAACAACCGAAGCATTTTTCTCTGTGTGGATTCGCGCCTCTGGCTTCTGTCATTTTTTGCTATTCTGGTGGCGCTTGCGTATGACGTGCAATTTTCGCGACGTTGTATTTTTCTCTCCCTATTAAACTCAATTATATTTTGGAAATCTAGAGTGTTCACCGAACACCTTAACGTTTGAGCTTTAAATTAAATGGACAAAATGCCAACTAGCCAAATTTCTCGTTACTGCTTTGGGCCAAAACAAACTGATCGATACGGACGCGGAACGGTCCCTAAGTACCTTCAGGTAAAGTCACGACCAATCAGAAGTGAGGATTCGGAACTATGGGTCGAGAACAAGGGATTGTCAGTGGCGCACCGAAGGGGGTGGTTTTAGGGTCAACCACCCCCCCCCCTAAGCTTCAAGATTTTGCTCTAAAAAAGGTCATCTTCGGCCAAAATTGCTTATTTCAAAACCCCCCCTAAGATCTCAGAAAACGGAAAATTTGCGGTGAAACCCCCACCAAACTAAAGTTCTCGGTGCGCCACTGGGGATTGTCCTTGCTGAACATTGTTGGGCTCTGGCCCTGGACCCCAGGGCTCCATTCGCTTTCGAATTAAATACTTTTCCTCTTTACGAGGACAACAAACAACAAAAATCAAACGAATCACCTCCGATGATATACAAATACTTACTGGGTTTATTGGGCCTACACATTATTTTAGGTGTGTACTCTGCGATCTTCTGGTCCTCTTTATTGAAGGCAGAGCTGCCGTTTTCCGTATAATTAATGGATTTTTTTCAATTCACTGCTATGATTCCGCCGGTTGAGAAAAGATTCCACAGTTCAGCTTATTGGATAACTGTAATGCACAAAAATACTCGCATCTGTAATCTTTTCTCAATCGGTGGGACCGCCGTCAAATTACTTATTAAAATATCCGCAAGTTTTTAAAAGTCATCGACGACTCCACCGGTTGAGAAAAGATTACCGATGCGAGTATTTTCGTGCACTACTTAGCCATACACTGAACTGTACTGTGGAATCTTTTCTCAACCGGTGGAGTCATCGGTGAATCGAAAAATACCATTAATTATGCGCAAAACGGCAGCTATGATTGAGGGAACTCGGCGAGAAGAGGGGCGAGTTCCTACAAAACCGAAACTGCTCTACCTCGCTCTATTACGCTAAAATAGCTTCAAAATAGTAGCCGGGAGAGCATTCTTGAATTTTTACTTTTTTTCATGCCTGATTGATACGAGTCGAACTGTGATGGCTGCTAGCTCGCCCGAAATATGATGACCCCGGCCTTGCAATCAATCGATCGGCCGCAATCTGCAAACGCTTCGATGCCCGCTTCGCACAGTAAATTGAAAAATGTATTTTTCGAACATGAAAATGTTATCTTTTTTTTTTTTTTCACAACTTAAACATTTTAGAGTCGATATTTTCTTGCAACGAACACAGAAAAAAAAAATGTTTTGAATTAAAAAAAAAAAAAAAAAAAAAAAAAAAAAAAAAAAAAAAAAAAAAATCGAATTATAAGACAATAAGACGTACTTTAAACTAAAATTAATTGTTTTTAAGGTGTAAAAATAATTGCTTTTAAAGTAAAAATAATTGTTTATAACTCAAAAATAACTGTATTTAAATTGAAAATATTTGTTAATTGAAAATTCGGTATTTTGATCTAATGAAAAGTTTTTTTAATTTAACAAAAATTAGGGTCAATTTTAAAATATGTCTTTTTGTCATATAATTCAAAAAGATATCTTTTTAAATCTATTTTTTTTTCTCTGTGTACCATGTAATCCAGCTTATTTTTAAGGTGTGAAATTAAATTCGCACTCATTTTTTAACTACTTCTCCATTTATTGTTCACATTATCTTTATTTTTGTTCATGAAAATATTGGCCGACAAATTCCAAGTTTTGATCTACTGTACCTACCTCTTCGTCTCTTTATATCGATCGAGGCATCGAGAGTATCGGGACTCGGTCAAACAATCACTAATTTGAAGAGCATAAAAGAGGAGACAAAAATAATATGATTCCCATGCATGCTACTGCTTCTCAAATACCGTACCGTACGAATGCGGTATGATGCCGGCCGGCCATGCGTTGCCGTGTGCCCACGCATTGTCCCAGTCCAGTATACTGAGTACTTGCCTCTTTCAGGTTGTTAAAACAAATTCTCAAATAGCCCAATTCACATGTTCCCCTTTTTGCTATAAGCGTTGGCCAGGCCTCATTGAATTTTTTCTCACCGCTCTGTTGTCATTTCGGTCGTTTATACGCAGCTAAAAAATCTTCCTCGGTGTGAAAATAAAACGTCAACAAGCTACTTTCATGTCACTTGTCAGTACACTCGTTCAGTTCGATTCGTCAACATTTTCATGCCATTTCGGCCGATGACATTAATAATTGAAATCAAAGGGAGGCTGATGGCCTTTGCTTTCACTTTTTCGTATTTTATCATGCAGTGAAAAAATGAAATCATTCCTAAATTCCAATAAACGCAGTTTTAGTGCGAAGTCAACGGTTAGCCAACAACCACAACAATGCAATCATCGGTCGCAAATTGGTTGTGATGCAACTTGCGGAGCGTTCCAAACTATCTCACTCACTCTCCCGTGACCCCCATGTATACCCATCTCTTTCTAGTTTCGAAATTTGTGTACATGGCCTTGTTTTACGACTCATAATTATCTAAATCCCGTTAAAATGCCTCTAGGAATTCATTTCAGCCAAAATATTTCACGAAAGATGTATCTGTATAAGATTTTTGAAATTAGAGTGAGATGGCAGTACATGGGGGTTACGTGAGAGCGAGAGAGACAAACTGTCTTTGTTGGGAGCGCTCATCACCGGCTGCCACCATTATACTAAAACCCTATAGTATCAACTCAGTAGAGCACAACAGTAGATCAACCAGTGCATGGCGTCGCCGTCGCGTGCAATCTAGCAACGTTGTATTTACTTCATTTAAACGCACGAAAAAGATCAAACAGTGAGAGGTTCAAAAAACACTTTCTCATAATCAATATTTTTTGTGGCTTTAAAAGGTCGAAATGCAGCGTTGCCAGATTGCACGTGACGCTACTGATATCAATTGAGGAATTTGTATTACTTCATCAGAAAGCTGTATTTTTTCCATCCGAATCCGATCATGGTACAAGCATTTCCTCCACATTTTCAAGAGTTAAGGTACTAGCGGGGACAAAGATATCTAGCCAGAGTAAGCAATACGCAACGCACGGAATACATACGTTGAATGGTATACTTTGCATTGCGTATTGCATATCTTTGCCGGATATATTTGTTCCCGCTAGTGCAGATATACCAGAGTTCTTAGAGCACATGTTTGGGTGAAATGTAAGTTTATGAAACTGCATATTATCCACTAGCTTGCTCCGCGCACTGTCGGAGCTAAGCTATTTGTTTCTCTCGCCTTGCCATTTTAAACGCATACTTATTGAAAAAAGATGGAGAAAGGAGGCCTGCACAAATCAACGCCCCTCCCTTCCTTGGTGGTGGCTTGTGCAATTTGGCAACCATAATAATTACTGTCATTTAAACCTACACAAAAGTATTGATTTCTCAGAGGTTCAATAAACCTTATTAGCATCAATCATTTTTAGAGTTCAGGGGTTTAAATTGATAAAATCCGCGTTGCCACACAGCACGAGCCACCACTGCCTTTCTAATTTTGTTTGTGTTAAACAAACTGCACAGTGAAATATTGACTAAAGGAAAATTCCTTTAACCCAAGGAAAACGTCTGCTACTACAAGTAAAAGATTCCTTGTTGTGACAGTGATTCTTCTTGGAAAACTGTCACAAGTAAACGTGTTTCCTTGTTTTTAAAGAAGTGATTTCTCTCAGTGTAACCGTGCGTTTCAATAAACCGTTTAAATGATGTATTTTGTGCCACAGTATTTTGAAGGAGTTTCTGGACCTACAGTAGTATCAATCCCTACTTCTCATGTGTAACTTTGCATCACATATTTTTGAAGGGGTTTGAAAATTATCCTGACAATAATAAAAGATTCATCTTCCTAAGTAAAGAAATCATTTATTTTGTTCCCCTAGATCCTCGTTTAACAATGTGCCCCTTTCAGTTTCTTTTCGTCGTCGTACGTCTAAAAAATGAGGCAAAACTGGATACTCTTCAGCCCGACAACCTTGTTTCTGAAGAGCCGAGTAAAGTGTAGAGAATTTTCGTAAAGCTTTGAATTATTGACGTCCACGAAGGAAGGAGCGCAACTTTCTTCATCTCTAGCTCTGAATTCATTTTCTCTAAATGCACATACTCTTTGTATGAATGCGCGAGAGGATCGCTGGCCTGTGAATAATTCATAATCTGAAAATAACCATAACAATAATATATTCACACACGAGCGTTGTACACACATTCATTCACTTTGCTTTCACACGCAGACACTCGTGCGCTCGTATTACACGCGCATGCGCGCTCTCTTTCGATTTTTTTTTTTTCACACGAGGCTCAAAAAATCAGGATGATGCTATTATAATCACTATTCCAAAAATGATTTCGTATTTCTATTTTCCCCGTTTATAGTTCTTTAAATCGGCTCCTGGACAATTATTACAACTGTCAGTGGGTCTTTGGCACACTTTTGCCACAGCAGAATTTCCACTAAAAACTTTCGCCATAAGCTATGAGAGTATATAGTTAAGCGGCTCAATCTTTAAAACTCAGCGTTCAAACTATGCATGATGGCAAAAGGTTCTCTTACAGCGTTCAAAAAGTACTGGTATGATGTACGAGTATATATATCCTTGAAAACTCATACAGTCATAATTCTCCCCTCCCCCTCTCAGTTCCTCCCTCCCCTTTTTATCTAGTGCTTTGTACAATTAGTGCATGTTTTTAATATGTTTTCTATGCTGAGAATTGAGCAATTAAGCATACTTCCTAAATTTTGCTCTCAGAAGGTTATTTTAATAAAATGAATCAATTCTTGGAAAAATATGACAACTGTCCATGGATATTTTGTACGCCAACGCTATACCGCAGAATTAAGTTCAGATCCGTAGATTTTAACCCAAAATCTTCGATGATCGAGTTAGCAAACTTCAAAATCCACCCCGAAATGTCTAAAATTCCATTTTAAAATCCATTAGTGCAAGCAGTATGCTTGCGATTACCATATAAGGGAACAATTGAACAACTATATGGTGCAGTCATTTAAACATTTAAACAGTAAACATTTCTAACAGTGTACCGTTCAGGAAGAGATCGTAGATTAACAACAACGGTGACGCAAAACATCCTACGAATTTTGAACCTCGTGAAAATTCCCCGCGGAACTGTCTGAATTTATCTGGAGGGTCGCCGAAACTTTCTTGTGGGGAAAAAAAGTAATCATTCATCATCATAATGCTGTATAGCTTCGTTGTTTTTACCCCTGAATGTTTTAGCTCAAAAATTAAGATGAAGGCACCGTAAATTTACAGGAATAATTTCACCCGCAAATATCGTTATTCATTCCCAAGCTAGGAACGCTCGCCGGAAAGGGTCCTTTTTTAACGTGAGTTTAAAATATTTTAAAACTAAAAGAACTTCCGAGTTTTTAAAATTAATGTCTGCGCCAGTCAATTTTATACGCAAACAGCGCGTTGCATAATGATGAGAGTAGGAAGGAGAAAATGGGGATTGGTGGGGGAAGGGTGGGGCACATGATAGAAAGAGAGGGGTCATAAAATTAGAGACCGCGAGCTGTGCAATATTAATGAGATCATTAAGGTTTGCATTTAGTCCTCGTTATGAATACGTTACATTCGATTTCTTGTCGCGCTTAGTCGCCTGGAAAAAAGAAGAAAAAGAAAATATAAAAACCTTTACCAATGGGGAAAAATCTAAAATTCGTTTGCATTGCTAATTTTAAAATGTTCTATAATGAAATCAAGAAAATTATACGTATAATACAGTGGCGTAGCGTGCAATTTGGCAACGTTGTAATGTTTCCACTTGAGCCCATGTAAAAGGTCGAATGCGAAGGTGTTCACCGAACATCCATTAATACTTCGATATTTTTCATGGGCTCAAATAGACGAACTGCAACGTTGCCAAATGCACGCTACGCCACTAATGCTGAGTGCGAAGAGGGGAATGGGAGGAGGTTGATTCGAATAAATACCAAATTGAAAATTTTTTTGTAACAACAAGTTGTATCCAGACCAAGAACCCATACTAACATTCACTCTGAGAGTGCACATTTGATTACATTCTGAGGACTGTTGTTGTGTTTTGATTCAATGCAAAGATTACGCAATTTCTAACGGTGTAATCTTTCACTGCGTTTGCTGATCGACATTAATTACATTTCTTGGGCATTATAGACATTCTTCAGGTGCATCAGGATTGAATTTAACAGTTTCATTGATAATTCAATCTTTTATCCGTAAACTACCGCGGAACCTCTTCTTTTGCAAACAAATATGCGCAAAAATATAGCGCATCCAATAATATGGCGGCGTCCGTAGAGCCTAAAACTCACCAATCTGAAGCTGACTACTCTCTTTGTCTTAATTCTCTACTTGTAGGAATGGGGCTCTTGAAAACTTTTGCTTTGAGCGAATGAATGGTTCAATCTGATGAAGAAACCAGCGAAATTGAGCGAAATAAATTACGAAAATCACTCTAAGAAAGTCTAAAAGTCAGTAGTAAACTCACATAACTGCTAAACGTCAAGTTCGTAATGGCGGTTCAACGCAGGTGTCATGGGAGATTCCTGTCTAATTCGTCACTTTCTCTAAGGAAACACAGAGATATGTCTCAATTTAGTTAGGAATCTCCCATGATATATGCGTTTTTCCGCCATTAAGCCCAATTCTGAGAGTAAATTTTGTGATTTTTTAGAGTACTCCTTGTCACATTTACGCAGGTTTTTATGCAAGAACCAACTCTTCAATCCCAGATGTAGCAAAAGTTTGCAAGAGCCCCATCAAATCTTTCATCTGTAAACTACCGCAGTACCGCGGAATCTCTTCTTTTACAAACAAATGTGCAAAAACGCATCCAATGGTGGCGTCCGTAGAGCCTAAAGGGGTCTCTCCACCTGCGAATTTAAAAGCGCTAATAAACTGATTGAGCCAATAAGCTGCCTTGAAGTCGATAGGTCGAGTCCGATGTATCGACAACAAAGAAGCTCATTGGCTCAAGCAGTCAATTCGTGCTTTTAAATTCGCAGGTGGAGAGACCCCTTAAAACACACCAATCTGAGGTTGATTAAGTACAGTGACTACCAGGGCTGCCGTTTTGCGTATAATCAATGCTATTTTACTATTCACCGATGATTCCACCGGTTGAGAAAATATTACACAGATCAGTTCAGTGTATGACTGTAATGCACAAAAATACTCTGATCTATAATAATCTTTCCTTAATCGGTGGAAACTCCGTTGATTAATTAAAATATCCGCAAGTTTTTTAAAGTCATCGACTACTCCACCGGTTGAGGAAAGACTACATATGCGAGTATTTTAGTGAATTTCAGTCATGCACTGAACTGAAATGTGTAATCTTTTCTCAACCGGTGGAACCATCGGTGAATTGGAAAATAGTATTGATTATATGCAAAACGGCAGCCCTGGTGACTACTCTCTTTGTATTAATGGGTCTGTTGCAAACTTTTGCTACAGCGCAAAACGATGTTCAATCTCGTGTAAAATCGCGTGAAAAGTCCATTGGTGGCATCAGAAAGTCATAAAATGCAGTAATAAACTCACAAGAGACGTTTAATGAAATCCAATATGGCGGTAAAATATTGAGCAACCTGTATGCATGCACCACGAACATCCAAGGATAAGCCAACCTCACAATATCGATCACACCCAATCACAACGTAAATAAACACATAACCTCTGAAGCTGCGAGGTTGTCAACGTTGGCAATCCTTGGATGTTAAAGGTGGATACATACAGATTGCTCGATATTTTACCGCTATCTTGGATTTCATTAAACGCCTCTTGTGAGTTTATTACTGCATTTTATGACTTTCTGATGCCACCGATGGACTTTTCACGCGATTTTACAATAGATTATACACTCTCAATCGTTGTAGCAAAAGTTTGCCACTGACCCATTCTCTATACATACATATAGGAACTTTAGAGCCTAAAACTCGTTGGCCAATCCGAATTTGTCTACCCTCTTGTCTTATTAGATCTCTATACTGACTTTACTGTTCTCGAGTCCACTTTCAATAAGCCTACGTAGTTTCTCGCAGTAGCTGGCGCGGCGGCCACGACTGCGGCCGCGGTCGACTTCGCTGCGATATACTCCAGTGCTGACCGGTGCGTGCCGGCCGGTGTTCGACGTCGCGCGGTATCATAGTGCCCACGGTCACTTCGGCACTCGGCGACGCGACGCGACGCGACGCTGCCGACGGGCGCGTTCACGCGTTCCGAGCCGCGAGTTGCGACGGCGACGCATGAAACTGAATCAAGGCGTCGCGCGTCGCGTTGAAGCAGCCGCGCGGACACACTCACACTGAGCTGAGCGGCGCGCGGCGTGGCGCGGGTGGCTGCCTGCGCGCGCTGTCCGAAGCGAGCTGCGCTTATGACCACCGTCCAGTCCACTCCCGGCACTGTATACTATACAGTCACAGAGCTAGCCGGTAGCAACAAAAGCTCCAGATGACATCATCACAATGTTCCGATGTCGTGACAGCATCGCTCTATCATCATGGATGGAGGGAGGGGTAGTGGTGAGTGAGAGAGAGAAATAGAGGGGGAAAAGAGAGAAAGAGAGAGAGAGGAAGAAAGAAAGAGAGAGAAATGCACCGCGATGTGGGAGTAATTGCTATCCTCATTACAAGTTTTTTGACCCTGTGTCCATGCGCCATGCTTATGCCTGCCTCGGCTTGCCGGATCGCTCTATTTCTCCCTCCCCCATTTTGACTCCTCCGCTGCCGCTTTCCCTCCCCCTCCCCCCGCTCTCTACACTCTCTCATTCTCTACGCGGTCTTTCACTCCCCCCCGTTCCCCATCATCACAGCCCTTCCTCTCAGCAACGACCCCGCCATGGGTTTCTTCTTCTTCTTTTTTTTTCATTTTTCTCCTTTTTTTTTTGTATCAACTGTACCTGAGCGTCTTCTCAGCGCTTCAAGTCAGCCCCGTCATGGTTTGTGCATTTTACCTCTGCTCTGGTTTTCACTTTTCTGTCAAGTTGATCTTCCGTCGACTCTGTGTATCCAAAACTTATACTAGAGACAGTAAAACCTCGCGTTATTCACTGGTATTTTTAAGCTACTCGAGAATCTTTTTTGAACTTGAAGCCAACCAGTCTTCGGGAAAAGGACCTGTAAATCATCACATCAGATGTGCTCTTTCCTGAAAATTAGCATTTTGATGCTGTGAAGAATTCTTCAGATCAGCACACCTAATAAGCGTAAGTACTAAATGACCGGTATTGGTCGCTTATGCTGACTGTATGATTGATATCTTTATCAAATCTTCTATGGTGAGCGAGTTTCTTGTTAACCCTTTCATGCAATGGCGTCGCGCGCAATTTGGCAACAATGTATTCTATCCATTTAAACTCATGTAAAAGATCGAATTCAGGAGGTGCACAGTGTACCCAAGGAAAATTCGATGTATTTAATGAGTTTAAAATGGAGCAGTTGCATTGTTGCCAGATGGCACGCGACGCCACTGCTTTCACGACCAGCGGGCCGATCCTTGAAATTCACGAATTTTGGGTAGACTGGATAAGAATGGAAAACGGTGATTGGTGGAGACGAGTCACGTGGTTGCCCAGTCTAATCAAAATACGGAATGGATTAGATAAGTTATCGGGTACTCCAAGACTGCCCGATAACTTATCTAATTCATTCCGTATTTTGATTAGACTGGGCAACCACGTGACTCGTCTCCACCAATCACCGTTTACCATTCTTATCCAGTCTACCCAAAATTCGTGAATTTCAAGGATCGGCCCGCTGGTTACGAAGACAAATTGGACTCATTTATTCTAAAGAGACCTACTCGACTTTCGATGTTGCAATTTTTACTTGATTTTAGTATTAATGTAAAACTAGACCTATAAAATTAGATAACTGGAAAAGAATTTCTCAAAACTTCCAGGAACTTTCCTTTGCTCTACATTAAGTCTTGTTCGTATGAAAATTACAACAATTCCATCAGTCAGATTATTTTTAAGGGAATGAAAGAGCAAAATAAATAAATAAATGAGAAATGAAATGGCATTGTTAAAAGGTCTGGTAAGCATAAATGTGTCCAATTACTGTTCACTCGTTCAAATTAATATTGGGTATAGTTAAATATTCCTACACCACGGTGCTGATTTTGCATACACTATTAATTGAAGGCGCTCGAATGGTCCATGGCAATATTCTATGCATTCTTGGCATCTGTGTAGAGGATGCTGCTAAATTTTATGTGAGACCTTCATCGAATATTTGAATTTTCCATGTTTCTTAAACTTGTCGAATGGTGTGCAGGTTTTTAGAGGAAACCATGTTGGTTCTGCCTGTTGGCAATATACTGTTTTAGTGCGAAGTCAACGGTTAGGCAACAAGCACTCATCAGCCGTGACAAAACTCGCCTAGCGTTCCAAACCATCTGTCTCACTTTCCCGAGACCCTCGTGCATATAACTATCTCTTTCTAGTGTCGAAATCATTTTACTGCGCCTTGTTTCACGACATTTTACTATCATGCAAATCACATTTTGATGCCTCCAAAAATTCTCAAAAAGTTTACAAAAAATGTCTCTGCATGTATACGATTCTAGCAATGAGGACGAGATAGACGTACTTATAGGGATTACTTGAGAGTGAGAGAAATTGTTTAGAACGATTATAACAAACTTTTTCGCTGGATGACGTCATCAGTAAAACCGTCCATGATTTATGCATTCTTGTCTTTTGTATTTATGTAACACTGCACTAAATTTCTCAGTAGTGGAGAATCGACAAAAGTTACAAAAACTCATTTCCAATTTTCAAGCCTCACAAGGAAGCAAAACATCATGAGCTTCGAAAATGATTGCACTGTCATCACCCTGAATTCTTTATACCTTAAGTCCTTACGTTTAATTTCATTCAGTTATTTCTTGAGCATCTTGATGATATTTTACCTCGATACATTTTACTTTAATTTCCGCGACATTATCTTCACACTGCCCGCTCTGACAAAAAAAAAAAAAAAAAATTGAAATAAAATAAAAGACTGTTGAATCAACTGGACTTTTCCTGTTGATTTCACAGTATTTTTTTCCAGTGAACATTAATGTAGTAAAAAAAAAATGTTGACCCATCGGTTTGTTGATCGGCCAATGTTCCATCTCTCAATATTTCTGTTGGCCGCAAGTATAGCATGCTGCTGGCCGACCATTAAAATTTGCCGGTTACCAACAAAATGTTGATGGTCGGCCAGCAGAATTCCACTGCATGGCGGTCAACAAAAAGGTTGAGAAACGGAACATTGGCATCAACGCACTGAGGGTCAACAAAAATTTTATTACTAGGGATTGACGTGCTATCGCATGTTGCCTTTGCTGTTTCGTAACTTTAGATTCTAGGAGTCCCGTCGGCATATTAACTCAATTTTGGGGCATTTAGAGGGGAAATGATGCCTATTTTTATAACGACTTTTTAGTTGAAAGACTTGTGAGACAGGAGTTCCACTGTTTTCCAAGACTCTGTATTTGTCACTCTGTGCAGATGTTCTATAAATTTCCTCCGAGAAAAATTATAGCAAAATATTTACGAGGAAAGGATCGCCGGTAACTCTGTGAAGGAGCGAAATAAAAAGAACCGAGCCGAGAGAGTCATGTTGTGGAGATTGCAAGAAAAGCAGCCCGACAAATGCTCCAACTCCAACCGCACAAGTGCACGCGAGCCGCGGGCCGCGCTGCGATGCCGGTCTAGCGATCGCGTCATTCGCGCCAGGACGCGCGCGCTGCCTTCGACTCCGCCGCGCCACGATCACCCGGAAGACGCGACGAGACCCGCAGGTCACCTGTCCCATCAGCTGTCAGGGATAGGGGCCTCTCCACCCCCTCGCCTCCTCAGCAAGCCGCCACCCCCCCTCCCCCAATCCATTCAAAACTCTCCTATCGACCAACCAACACGTGCTTCTTCCTATCACTAATATCACTATGACTCCCCGCCTCAAAACTTGACTTCTTTTCTTTTCGTATAGCGAGCAATCGGAAATATGCGTTTTCTTTCTCTCCTGCACCCTCCACAATCTTTCCTCTAACACCCCCCCCCCCGTATACCACCACCCCTCTTGTTCCCGGTGCTTCTATCCTTTCCTTTCTTTTTGTACCCCCCCCCCCCCCCCCCTCCAGTCTTCACCTTCACCCCCTTCACAATCTTGAATTGAGCTTCGACGATGGTCAGACTTTCGATTCAATCCGTTCCGTTGTGTTGTGGTGTGTGAGTGTGTGTGTGAGTGTGTGTTTGTGTGTGGTGTGTGGTGCAACGTTCACGCATGCACCGATGCATCTTCCAGGATATCCGCTTGCTCGCGCGATGGGAGTCGAGCATCGGCCGTCGTCAAGCGACTGAAACCTAATAACTTTGTTTCGGTGAGCCCCGAAATCACCACGATCATCCGTTCCTCCGTTTTGCGGTGAACGAGTGGTGAATATTTTTTCCAATGGGAAGAATTTCTTTGTGGTTTGGTTATAATTCAGACAACGGTCAACGGTTCTGTAGAACGCCCTATATCTGATCGATGTATGCTCGCATCGTAGACGTAGTAAAGCAGAGTTGAAATTCTATTCATGCCAATTAAACTTCAATTCTTCGGATCGATTTTATACGAAGCGTAAAACTTGCGTTCTGTCTCTCCCTCGCCCCTCTCTCTCTCTTTCTCTCTCACACTCTCTCTTTCCCTCCTCTTAGTAGAATTTGGTTTTGTGGAGAGGAACCTGGAGTAGTAGAGTCCATGAACCCAGATTTTTCACGCACTGTTCCATTGTCAAGAAAATCGGAACTTCAAAAAGAATTTCTCGAGCTCAAAGAGAAAAAACACATGGCTAAGCTCGATGTACCAAAATTTTAGTCACAAAAATATCGGCGATCGACATTTTATCTTGGAATTTCGGCAATTTAGCAACCATCAGAGGAATATCGGCGATTTTTTATTTGCAATTAGAACAAAAAAAAGTTTGAACTTGTTAGCATTCAATGAGTAAAGTTTTACCCGACATAACCAAATCACTTCTATTCAACCCAAGGGTCTCCAAAAAATAAGCCCTGGTACCCTCCCCGCATCCTCCGCTCAAAGTTTTCAAATGGTAATGGAAAAATGACGCATAAAACATCTTGATGTCTCATTTAATTAATAACTAAACCACTGCAAGTATCCATGGATTCATCTCATACCTTAAATAAACTTCCTTTATTGAATACTAAACAATGTCTTTAGTAACAGAGAGTTCTCGTTACGAGGTTTACAAGAAAATGACTGCAAAACTAGTCAATTAGACAAAGAACTTAATTAAAATTGCAAAAGCGCGCGGAAGTCTATCTATAGACCTTGTACTTTCTAACAAGCGCGCGGTGCAACCTTTTTCTTCAGCTCTCATTTTTCATAAACTGTTCCAATCTTTTCAAATAAGCAAGATTCTTTACTTCGTTTCCAACAGCGCGGTGAATAGACAACCGACGCTTTTCTCTTTTTTTTTTATTGAATCATTAAGAGGTGTGTTTACTTTTCCGTCCTCACTTCCCTTTCATTTTTTAACTGGGCGCGTTTCAAAAGTTGATTTCACAGTTTTCATTGCAGATACAGTGTTGCCAGATTGGGGGTGAAAAAGCCGTATACGTTTTATACATTGATTTAAATGGGGACGATACGGCTTTTT
Organism: Trialeurodes vaporariorum; assembly: GCA_011764245.1. Classification (NCBI taxonomy): domain Eukaryota; kingdom Metazoa; phylum Arthropoda; class Insecta; order Hemiptera; family Aleyrodidae; genus Trialeurodes; species Trialeurodes vaporariorum. The sequence goes on along the minus strand of VMOF01000024.1, from coordinate 17,457,135 downwards.
ACCCTCAATCTGGCAACACTGGCGGACACAGACTCCATAAGTTAACCCACAACCTCAAGTCTTTATAGTTTAGTATTATCGCGCTTAAAACGTGTACTTAGATTGGTTTCTTTCCTAACTTTTTCATTCATCATTGAAGTATTGTTATGAAGTATCTCTCTTTCTCTTTCTCTTTTTCCAATCACTATTTGCAGTTATTCTATAATGTTTTCTATTTTTATGTATACTTTGAGTAAATATTGCTTCTGCAGTTTTATTTTCGTTTTTATTTCCTCCTTCCTAAATTTTTTCTCTACCGCATCGTAAATGTTTCCCATTATTTCAAATCTTGGAATGAGCCAGTTTCACTAAAGCTGCAGCTTCTTTCTCTCTGAATGAAAGCGCACAGAAAAAAAAAAAAAAGTGTTTTAGATATGTAGAGAAATATTTTTGAATTATATGACAAACAGACGTATTTTAAAATTGAAACTAAGTTTTGTTAAATTAAAAAAAACTTTTCATTTGATCAAAATACCGAATTTTCAATTTGAAAACAATTATTTTCAATTATTTAAACAGTTATTTTTAATTTAAAAACAATTATTTTTACTTTAAAAACAATTAAAAGTTTAAAAGTACGTCTTATTGTCATATTATTCAATTTTTTTTTTTTTTTTTTTTTTTTTTTAAATCTAAATTTTTTTCTTTTCTTTTTCTGTGTGTCTCTTTCTCTTTCAGTATTTTGGGTGTTCATCCAATTATTGATCTATTTAGTGATGCAGCAACGGACTAGGGTCCCTTCCATCTCTTATATTTTCCTTTTGAATGTATAAGTAGAAAAATGATTGAAAGAGGGGGCTCTATTCCTTTGTCTATTCTTGCGTCTATCTAACAACGTGTTTCAATGGGGGAAAGAGAGCAATAGAGAATTTTTTGTTGCGTTATGGTTAGTGATGACGTCATATCATGCATTATTTTAGCCCACAGGCTTTGTTAGGTTCATAAACTACATCCTCTATCTCCCGCACTCTCACGTAGTCTCTCTGTGCGCTATATTTTCTCATTTTGTCTCAGTTAAGAACGGCATAAACATTGAACAAACTCATAGAGCTCATTTCGAAAAGAAAAATGGACAGAAACGGTATCATGTCACGAGTTCGTGGGAGTGAGAGAGGACAGAACCATCAGTTTATACGTGAAAATAAGAAGACAGAAAATTCATGTTATAAACCAAGAAAAAGCCAAAGAGGGTAGGTATTTCCAACGAGTAGAATGAGACAAGTAGGCCTCCTTTGCGACACAACTGTCCGCGAATGTAGCACCAAGCATCAGTGTTATTTTTAAATTTATTTCAATGTATATTATTTCAATGATTTTTCTCATTGATTTCATTTAAAGTGCGCTCCTCAATGGCATTGGGGACGATAATCTGATAAATGGTATCACTTTCGACCTAACTTGTCCCGATTTTTCGCATATTCTACCTTTTGCATTTTTTGCGATAAAAGGTAATATTGTGGAAAAACAAGGATATTTTGACCAACACTTAGAGGCCAAATTCGAACTTAGCAGGTCAATTTACGCCAGATTACTTGCGTGACTAGCAAATATGGGTTTAATCAACAGAAAAACCCCTATTTTTGTATCTATAGTGACCCTTGTTTGGTGCTCACTAAGGGCGGACACCTATATGTCGTTCAAGCGTAAAAATCGAATGGGACTAATAAAAAGTCGTTAGATCCAATTTTATTGTTTTCTGCCAAATATTTACAACATTTTGTCCAAAGTGCAACCCCTCAGATTGCACATCAGATTTACACGTTAAGCCGCTGCATAACCCTACAGCTCCTTGATTCAATCAATCATTACGTCGAAGTGGAGGTTATGTTCTTTTTTCTTCTTCTTTTCTTTTTTCAAAAATCACGACATTGCGCATCGAAGCGATACATCGAGCTATGACGTCGCTCTGTAAGTGCTTCCACACACTCTCTTATCAAATTTCATCGAGGGATTCTATGCTAGCTGTATTCGTCGGAGTAACAACAATACGCACCTGTATATCTAGTCTCAGTTGGAAGCGCATCGCGGCTCTCGCAGCTTCCTCCGTGCCGCGCGGCATAAATCTAAAGGTTGTTTCGTTGTGCATTAAAGTGGTGCGGCGCGGCGGAGCACATTGGATTGAAATCACCGAGTTTTAAGTCATAGAGCTGCCCAGATCAAAGCTTGCGAGAGGTGTCCTTTTTTCCAGTTCAAACGTTGGGACTCTTCGAATATCAACAATAACCATTTTTTGTCTATGAAGATCAATTTCATCGGATAGGCATATGGGCTTACAGCAATTATATACTTGCTGATTACATTATAGTTGCTTAATTGTCCGGAATAGAAATTGCGAACGCGCTGTTTGGATTTCCGGATTTTCGGTAGGCTTTTACAACCTTCTGAGTAGATTTTGAAGGTTTCTACTTTCTTGTATGTTTGTATCGTATAGTAATTTTGGGCTAAAAGCTATGGATTTACATTATTTTCATGCTGTCGTAGAAAAATGTTGCAAAACTCCACTGTGACATGATTCAGAGAAAGTGGGAATATAATCAACGTGCGCAGTTTTTAGCAAGACCAGTAAGAATTGCGAAAAGACGTGTCGTCACTTTTAGGTGCTCTTCAACCCCCCAACGTATTTTCTTGTTAATGCATGACCGGATGTATTAGAATTTAGACTTTTGTCCCTGTTGTGTATTTTATGCAATAACCTAGAGTCAAAAGTAGGATTTGCGACCAGTAGACGAGACCCATTCGCCGGTGCACATTGATCAGTCTATACCGTTGAGGATTGTGGAGCAACAATGATGATAAGTGATTTATACTTGTTTGTATGCGAAGTTATAGAGTCCCTATATACTATGAGAGTTGCGCAATTTCTGAATCCATTTCTAATTGGCCCTCAGATTTTAGGCTGTCAAGAAAGCCCCTCAAGAGACAAATGCAAATGACGGAGGGTTTGTTTACTTTTCGCGTACCTACTCCTTTCCTTACAAATTTGAAGTAACAGTGACCGCAGGAGTTTTTGTTACTTTTTCCTCTGCTTGAATGTTATTCTGGAGAACATTATCTTTTTCAATAACGACCGTTATTGTCGAGAATCAGAACCTATAACCTTTAAGAGATAGCAAAATAGCGGCAACAGCGCAGAAGATGGCCATTTGCAATTTGCCTGTTGGGAACTTCATTGATCCGCTTCTTCTTCTTCATTTTGAAGGCATTGGCGCAACTCTCATAGTATATTTTGACTCTATGCGAAGTTAACGGTTAGCCAACAATGCACTCATCGGTCGCAATCCACTGTGACAAAACTCGCGTAACGTTCCAAACTACCCCCCTCTCTCTCTCTCCCTCCCGGGACCCTCTTGCGTATCTAGCTATCTTTTTCTACTTTGAAAATACCTTTACAGGGCCTAGTTTCATGACATTTTCTTAACCAAATATCAATTAAATTATTCGCCACATAGAAATTAATTACTGCTTAAAAAAAAAAAAAAAAAAAAAAAAAAAAAAAAAAAAAAAGTCCGTCTATGATTTTAGCGGTATGAGTGAGATAGCAACAGTGAGAGAGGTGGTTTGGAACGATTAACGAACATTTTCACCAAATGACGTCATCTCAATTAACCGAGAACTAAATTTTATCCAAGAATTTGATGATTCGATGGAGTGTGCGGCGGTGCGACGTGCGTCGCGCGTCACAAGACGTGACATCATGACGCGACGGAACGCGACGGGTGCCTTTCTAACGGGGTCTCATTGTTTCACCGCCACAGATTTATCGCTAATATAGCATCCGAACGACAACAGTCAACAACGACACTCTTGTGCGATATCGATCCATTTACGCCGTCCCAACGTCCCGTCCCGGAAACCGCATGCGGTGCCCGCACGCCGCGCGCCCTTGCCCCTTGCCCCTTGCCCCCTGCCTCATCCCATTTCAAATTTTCGCTCTCCCTCAACGTTGCCAGGACAAACCAAACTGCCCCCAGGGCTCCCGTGTGTTTTGTAGTTCATATATGTCTATTATGTCATTAAAATACCCTCATCACTTAAAATATCATTGAAAAACGCATCTTTTGGTGCAAATTTTAACCTTTAACTACCAGGTCACGAGGACAAATCAAATCTCATTCGGTCAAATTAAGTGGGTAGATAAATATTCCTACACAGCGGTGCAGATTTTGCATACACCATGGATCGAAGGCGCGCTCTAATAATAATAATAATTATTTTTTAAATTTTAACAGTTTGGAGTCGCAACTGCTGTGAATATAAAACTGAAATTTTGTGAGGCAGACCTAATTGCAGAAACGAGTATACTCGGGCGTGGTACTGAAAGGGTTAAGTACTTTGTTTGAATCAAACGTTATGGAACATTAAAAGTTTTACTTTGACCCCCTTTCATCACCTCACTCTTCTGCTTCCCGATGGCTCAGATAAAAAACCGTGGGCATATTCTGATCGGACGTCTTACTCATAGTCCTATGGCTCAAGATCGTTTCATCCGCAATTTTGGGATACGCACTTTTTTTTGTAGCTGAATGTCCACCCCTTTCCACGAAAATCATATTCTAAACCATGGCTCAGCGAAGGTTCTCGCGGCGAAACGGCCTCGAAAATATCATTAAAATGCTCTTTTGAATTAAGAAATCCGAATTTTGCTGCAATGCTGATTCCTTCGGTATAAAAGTGCAGCTGATGGTCTATGCGTCATTGTTAATCTAGATTCCACCCCGAAATTCCTTTCGCCGGTGAAAACTTTTTTTTTTTTTTTTTTTTTTTTTTTTTTTTAATGATTAGCTGTTTATTTCAAAAGTTTTAAGTGTTTTTATGCATGCCTTAAGAAAGCATCAAAAAATCTCAGCATGAGATTTGGAACCTGATTTTAAGTTGATCTCATGATGATCTCGAATAATGATCCATGGTGAGTAGAAACAGGGGCGTCATTTCGAGTCGGGCTGGGGGTGCCAAAATCCGATGACCTTTTTTGTTTTTTTTGCTTATCAGTATAATTTTAGAGCCATATATAGCCGGCTTGGGGGGGATCTGATGACCTTCTTCCTTTTTATTTTTTTTTTCGGTCATCAATATTTAATCATTTCCGTTTTTGAGCCAGACTTCAAATCCTTTGGGGGGGGATTTCTCACCCTGCCCCACCCCCCTCAAATGACGCCCCTGTGTAGAAATCATCTTGAGCTCAGCATAAAATCATCATGAAATCATCATGACATAATCATGAGATCAACATGAAATCAGGTTCTAAATCTCATGCTGACATCTTTTTGACGATTTTTGATGAGGATTTTTACTAGGGATACCAAAGATCACCTATACTTTAGTTATAGCCTTAGCTATCCCGCCAATATTAAATTCTGTTGAGCGCCCTCGTTGCCAAAAGTCCTACTCTGGCTCGCCGTTTGTGTACGTTTCGGCGAGCAAGAAACCCGTGGACCGGTGGACCGATGCCGCATGCCGCGCCGCCTGCGCCTGTGGGCTAGTCCGCTCCGCTGGCTTACGTGCTTTCCGTACTTCGGACTGTGAACAAAGCGTGGGACAGTGTATGCCTTTTAGCAATGAAGGCGCACAAAAAGATTTGAGCTTTAGTGCATGTTTGGAGTATAGGCCAACTTTAGTATGTAAGTACCTCATTAGTAATCGCTAGTGTGTTCATCGGTGTTTTTGGTTTAAAATCCATGGAAGCTTATATGCTTTAAAATAATATAGCGCAAGAGCGCGACATGTACAGATTACCCATTTTATTAAACATCTCACGGCAAACGGCAACCATGGCCCTCGCAAACTTGGCCGGGTTCTTTCGCGACGGCCAACCTAGAACATAGCTGCATGCGCTCGCGCTCCGCGACGCAATTTGGCCGACACAGGCTGATTAGCGGATTGCGGTTATGATTTACATCGTGTCATAATAACCCTTTCCTTTAGCTCGGCGATATCACAGAAGGCAACCTGCACGTTGCTTCGCGTCGAGGAAAGGCGCAGCGGTATAGATAGAATAGAGGAGCTTCACCATAGAGACCATCTATCATAGAAAACAATGTCTCCGAGATTGTCCCAAAAAAATAGAAGTAGGATGAAAGGAATATGACAAGAAATGGTGTATAAATGTCGTGTTATAGGCCCTCTGACCTCTATTGTCATTTTACGGTCTATCATCCGTGAGATTTGGGCCACGGCTAGCTAGTTTGGAAAAATTGTCAACTTCCGTTTCTCAAGTCCTGTTTTCTTTCTTTTCTGTTGAGCGGGCCCCTTGTTTGAATGTTTGCCTCCCCTCCTCCTCCATATTACGTTTCGATTCCAGGGGGCCGTCGCTGCCGGTCCGGTATGCTAATTCGCAATCGTTTACAAACAGATTTTTGAACTCAAAATCAGTTATCCGGATAGTTCCAGTGATAATGGAAATAGGGCTTGAGAGCGGATCATTGATCACTGAGTTTCCGTTTTGAGTTGTATCTACTCATCTTCATCAGACCGTGGTCATCCGTGTTTGATTATGAAGATTTTATATAAATCTAAGGGGGGTGTTGAAGCTGGGGAGGGGGGATTTGCTATTTACACTGGACGAACATGTATAAATATGCGTGCAACCATAATGTTGGTGTTCGAAGTTCTCTAAACGAATTTATTCTTCATCGTCCTGAGTGGGGTTTCTCTGTCACTATAGAGAGTTGCAATGTATATCGATGTCTCCTCCATTGATTCTATGAAAAATAATCGATCATGTAAGGGTTCAATCGAACTTCCAAAAAATCGATACTTTTACATTAATTTAAATGAGAGGAAATTGCCAAATTCTGGGAAAATCGGGAAAAATCGGGAATCGGGAATCTTTCACGAGCCATATCACTGAACTTGTGGCTTCTGCGCATGAATCCTGGCGAAAATGTATGAAGAGATTGAGGAGGAAAGGATAAGAAACGCAACACATAAAACCCATGACATTGTGCTTATCACATGCTCTTTTTTTTCTTTTTCTTTTTCTTTTTTTTTTACAACCATGACGTATCGACAAACCGCACTGCGTTCATGTAACAGTCCATAAATTTATGTTGCTTTCCTTCCACAACACGACGATAAGAAGTTTTAGTTGAGCCGGTAATTGCACAGCCGTATGGAAGCCATTGTTCGCCTCGCATCCAGGTAGAGAGCGCGCGAAGCTCTCATTAATGGCCACGGGAACCACGATACATGTTCGGTATAGAATATATATATATACTCCAGTATATAATTAATCACACTCATTAAGTAATATAGCAAACGCAGCAATCTTATTATAAAAAGCGCTCCCATTGGCCGCGGTTTTGAAGCCACTGTTATCAATAGTGCGAGCTGCCACTCCTCCTGTATGAAACATTATAGGGAGCTGATAAATCGCGTGACGGGACATTAAAATGCAAATTGAGCTTAAAAGGCACCGACGCGACGACTTGAACTCGACGTTGTTTTGATTCTTTCTCTGTCTTGAGAAAAATCGGAAAATAATGAAAGAAATTGCATGCAGCGGAAGGAAAATTTTTCAAAAGCTCAGAGGCGGTTGTTCGTGCTATTTGGCAACAACGTTGTACCTTCATTTAAATCTATTGACGACAATCGATTGTTGATGAAGTAGCGCTTCACTATCGAATCGATTGTTTTATGTAGAATCAAATGGGGGTAAACAGTTATGATAATTTTTCGGCACAAATAACTGTTTCCGTACCTTTCACAACCTATTGCGATGAATTGAGGATGTTGAGACGTGTAAGGATTCGAACAGACGCCGTCAGTGTTTACTGTTTATTTGTTAATGAATTAGATGTGATGACAGTCGGCCATGATTATTTGAATATGCCGCACTAACTCCGCGAAATATCGTGCACGTGGTGGAAAGATTCAGGGGTGAATAGTGTCTAGTGTTTTTCGCAATTTGTGGGTTAGTTAATGAATTTTGGTGTTTGCTGGTGCTGCCATTATGTCATTTTTACGGCTTCTTACCCTTGAATTGATACTTTAAAACGCTCTAGCCGAAATGTGCAACGAATCCATTATGTATGTTCTTTCTTAAAAATATTCAATCCATTTCTTTATGCTGATTTTAATGAAAGAACACAAGAACACACCTGATGTTTTATGTGTTCTTCTTCTGGCGAAGTTCTCTAATGTGGTTTGAAATTTTACTGCTTTACGATCCCTTCATTTTATGTTGCGCTCCTAAAAATGTGAGTTTCCTTATACAACACCCCCCCCCCCCTCCGCACCGTTGTAAGGCGACAAAACGCGCTATTAACTAAGTGCAACGACTGTGTTAATGTTCCAATCTGTAGGGTATGTTTCTTAGTTTGGGGGACGTGAAATCTAAGCATACATACACACACGGTTGATGCATTTGAACTTTCAGCAAAGTTTTCTCTGTGAGTTATGCATATTGGACTTTTGTATTTTAAATAAAAGCTCATCGTTTCGTCGCTGAATTATGTACATACAGTACGACAATCCACTTTTATCTACTAAAAATCCTTGCAAGAGCTTTTTATTAATTCTAAAGCAGTCGAGGATATTTATTGTGCCTCTTCTCAATTAGTATGAACAAAACCGGCGGCGGCGCTCGCTTCTTGGCGTTCGCCGTCGCTACCTGACCTATATATATACTTATATATCCTCGTTGATTTTCATTGAATGTAAAAAGGTTTTATGAAATAAATTTCGCAATAATCATTTGATACTCGTCCACGTCCCTTTTTGTTGCAATTAAAAAAAAAAAAAAAAAAAAAAAAAAAAAAAAAAAAAAAAAAAAGCTCATGATTACGGGTGACTGAAGGCGTTCGGATGTACCTAGAGAGCGTTGATAGATAATTGAATGATTCCATTGAAAGAGTGGGTATCAATAAATGCGAATGGTGTGGGATCCACCTACTTTCAGCCGATTATATGTATACCCTCTCCCTCAGAGTCGCGGAGCTTTAGAAAATGAACGAGAAAATATATCTAGGTAACATAGCGAAGAGAGCGCGACCGATGAGCGTGGTTCTGAGTAACTCATCATGTGCACAAACGAAAAATGACAAAGAAGCAAGAAACTTTTTATTTTTTTGCACGCAATGTCTTGAATGATGCGCCGCGCCAGCAGCGGCAGGTGAATGAACTTTTAGGTTGAAGGGTCTAAGACAATGGATCTCAAAAAGCGATTTTCTCATTCAAGGGGGTGGGCGGTTGAGGGAAGAGAGGGGGTGGGAGGTATATATATATATATATTATATATATATATATATATATATATATATATATATATATATATATATATATATATATATATATATATATATATATATATATATATATATATATATATATATATATATATATATATATATATTACTTAGAGAATTTTACGAATGTAAAGTGGTTAACATTCATGAAGTCTTAAACATGAATGGAATAAAATTGTAAATGGTTTGATGAGGGGGGGGGGATTTGAAGATAGGCGTATAATTTGTGACAGTGGCTGATGCGATTCACTATCCTAAATTATCATACGTTGATGCGAAAATGGGGTGAAAGCGAGGCTTGACGCTCGACGCGACGTCGCCTACAGGATTTCATGTATTTATCATTTTTTTGCAATGTGAATGAACTTATTATCGAGGTGGATTTATTGGTCGGTTGAAAAATAGACGAATCTTGGACAGTTGGATGTTTCACATACGCGTTTATTTCCTGCGGGATTTTGAAGACACCGAAGTTTTCCAAGAAAAGCTTTTTATACAATCTTTGTATATTTGATCAAAAATCTCGCGATCAACACAGAGAAAAATACTTCGGTAGAATTTTATCACCGAAGTTTTCGGTTAAAGGAACCAGGAATGTTCGGTCCTGATACCGAATGCTTCATTAGTAATACTGAGCATTAGGTAGGGGTGGAATTTGAGTTATAATTACCGAATTCTTCGGTACTTACGGCTGAACATTTTGATTTATTCAACAGAAAATGTCGGTGATCAAAATAAGTCGAATCTTACGCAGGAATTAGTCTCTCTTACTCTTTTCCCATTTGAGTGTGTGCACTAGAAAAGGAAAGAGACAGGGGCTGAACACACGTTCGAGCCCCTAGTTCCGTCCTTTTCTTTCTCACCTATTCAAATGGGGAAAGAGAGAGAAAGACTAATTCCTGTGTACGCTACTGACCAGGCTCGTCACATCTTACAACCGGGCCTGGGTACTTTTAATCAATTTTAATGATTTATTTTCATACTCTGATCAACATTTTCCTTTTTTGTTTCAGGTAAGAATCGTTCATTGTATACTTAAAGCTGCATTGAATGTAAAATCGTCATCTTTCGTGGTTGAAATATGTGGGTAAGTTAAATGCATATCATTATGATTTTGATTTTAGAGGTTAACAAGGCCTTAGACATATAACCTAAAACTCTACCCCTTGAAAATTCAAAATTCAAAAGGTGCAAGATCATTGGGCCTGTCCTTAATCTCTAATTTTAGATTTTATCGCGACTAAAATTATCAAAATAATCTTAAAATTAAATGAACTCCTTGATAGTGATATTTTTCCGTTTTTCTCTGAAATGGATTTCATAAAATCTTAACTCAAGCACCCAAAAATCTGCACGATACAAACAAACGTCCAGAATCCTGCATGATATACAAATAAATGTCCAAAAGTCATTAATAGAGGCATTGACGTTCCGATTTAGGAATTTGTTCTTCTCTCTCTTCGCCCATTGGAACGTATGTATCAGAAAAGGACAGATCAGAGGTTGTCACGTAACTCTCGCCCATTCCTGTGCCTATTTCTATAACACATGCGTTCAAATGGAGGAAGAGAGAGAAATACATAACCTCCTGGATCCGCTTATGAACCAGCATGTTGATTGTTTACTTTGGTGGATGTAATGAGCACACCATTGTATAGTTTGCGAATACGGCTAACTGCATATCTCCAAAGATTCCATATAGACTCAGGCTATACGGATATAACGCACTATGTATCGATACATTTGTTAAATAATGTTTGCTTTTATTTAATTTCAATCAATGAAAAAATTTCCGGTTGTTGTCTGTCTAATTGGACAAGTTAGCTTTCTTCAACTAAAATTCGAAATAAACGCTGCGAGGCAGAGCTGCCGTTTTGCGAATACGGCTAACTGCATATCTCCAAAGATTCCATATAGACTCAGGCTATACGGATAAAACGCACTATATGTATCGATACATTTGTTAAATAACGTTTGCTTTTATTTAATTTCAATCAATGAAAAAATTCCGGTTGTTGTCTGTCTAATTGGACAATTTTGCTTTCTTCATCTAAAATTCGAAATAAACGCTGCGAGGCAGAGCTGCCGTTTTGCGTATAATCAATGCTATTTTACTATTCACCTATGACTCCACCGGTGGAGAAAAGATTACACAGTTCAGTTCAGTGTATGACTGAAATGCACGAAAATACTTTGATCGCTGTAATCTTTCCTTAATCGGTGGAAACTCCGTCAATTAATTAAAATATCCGCAAGTTTTTTAAAGTCATCGACGACTCCACCGGTTGAGAAAAGATTACAGATGCGAGTATTTTAGTTCATTATACAGAGATACACGAACTGAACTGTGTAATCTTTTCTCAACCGGTGAAATCATCAGTGAATTGAAAAATAGCATTGATTGTACTCGAAACGGCAGCCCTGCTGCGAGTATCGCGTATTTTTAGGCACACTGGGAGCTGGCGCGTGCAATCTGGCAACGTTGTATTTTTTCCATTTAAAGTCTTGAAAAAGGTTGAAATATTTGGAGTGCAGTCCCTCGAATCGATATTTTTCATGGGTTTTAATGCGGACGAAAAGCAACTGCCATAGACTGCACCCACCGCCACTGCAACTCTTACGAAAGGATCAACAACGACTGATTGTGAGAAGCTTTTGCTTGGCTCATTGACATAATGTGTTTTGAAAGGGCGACAAAAATGATAATAATCCTTTTGTAAGGGAAGACCCGAAATAAAAACAGCTCTTGAACCTTGTATACCATGGATAGTGAAAATGAAAATAGTTCTGAGCTTTAATGGCTGAAGAGTGAAGAAGCCTTTTAAAGTCCAGCTTCTCGCCGCGATATTTGCATTTGTCATTTCATTAGCGTCTCTCCTATCCGTACTTTTTTTCCTTCCCTGTCTCAGTTTCAGACCTTATTAACAATTGAGGCGCTTTCGGAACGTAGGGCCCGTAAACGTCAGATGTGCCCTTCCAGTGATATCCTATTTTAAATGTGATGCTGATTACTTGAAACGAGTACACCTGATGTTTCGTGAACTTCTTCTCTTTTACATTACCCGCGCGGTGAAAGTCTCCGTTAATCACAAACAACAGAGGTCGTAGAACTGAAAAGCTCACTTCTTTGTACACACTTCAAAAAGGATTCGACTTAATTTTTATCAGCTGAAACGTCCTGCTTCGCTTATTTTAATCTCAATGCGATATCGAGGGGGGGGGGGCTTAATAGGATTCATCAGAAGTCTATTCTACTCTATTCTGAAGCAGCAGAATCGTCCTGTAGTCCCATAACCAGGCACTTGTCTTAAAAACGCCATCGATGCTGCTTTATAACGTAAACACGCAATTCAAAATTAGCGCATGCTCAAGTTCAGTTTATACTGCTGTCCAATGGCTTATTTTAGCCTTAAGAAAGCGGCGAGGGGGGGGGGGGGGTCCAGGCCAGATACCATCCCCTGCCGACATCAACATTTTGTCTAAAAATATGTAATTCCTCGCGTTCTCATGAAGATTTTTGTCAAATTTGGACCTTGAGTCACCTCTGTCTACTTCCATACCCTGGACAACCCCTCCTCCGAAAAACTCCTAGCTACGCTACTGGTGCTGTATACCATGAATAAGTTTTGCTCAGGCGACCCCCCCCCCCCCCCCCCCTCTCTGCACCCATCTGACCGCATCTTTAACTGTACCGACGTGTAGAAAAACATAAGGATGCTTTTGAGTGAGGCTGTACCTTAGAAACCATTCGTATACCAAGCTTAGAGGCTATCGCCACATTACTACAGCTTGTCCCAGAAAAGATTGGATTTGACTTTTCTGTATGGTTTTCATGAAATCATCAGCTTCCATCCTCAGATAGGGCAACCTGATTGGTTTTAAGGATCAGTCCAGTATGACGCCGATGTTTTCATTCGAGCCGACTGCTGTCAAGTCCAATTTTTTTTTGAGACAGCCTATAGACATTCAAGCCATCTGTTGTCAAGTCCAATCTTTCTTGAGACAGCCTATAAGTCATTAAAAGGTGTCATTTAAGCCACATTTAAAACAAAAAATATTTTTTTATCCCAGGCAGGGGCATAAAAACGCTTCTTACCTCGCGTGCTTTCGAAATTTCAGAGGTTGCATGGCAAGAAGGCTCGAAGTTTAGAGTAAATTCACAAGGAAACGGAAGAATTTACAGAAGAATAGGTTTCCATATCGTCTAGCTTCGAAGGAATAGTCATTAGAAGAAATTGTTGCCTGTAAAATATGAATGTCGAATATTAATTGAGACGATCGCTGCAACATTGCAACAACGACTCGTCTCCAATGTATTGTAAATAGGAGAAGTGACGTTTTTGCACCCAAAGCCTCAACTGAGGCAGTCTTTGAGAATAGGGCCCATGAAACACAAGGTGCGCTCTTCGGAAGAAATCCTTATGGAACCGTGATGCTGGGTTCTTATTAACGAGCTCATCCGATGTTTGACGGGGCCCCCGGTCCTTCTTCCGGAGACCGCCTCAATTTGTTGGCTTTCGTTTCTCCCTCGTAAGAAGGGGAGTAGAGGGGGTAGATTTACAGGAAGTGGGGGAGGGGGACGTGGAGGGTGGGAAGGGGGGGGGAGAAAGAATACAAAGAGCTGAAAATATTGTACCGTGGAACAACCGTAGGTTCGAGAACATTTCCGGAAAAGGCCAGGAAGCTCATTTGTACTCAAGACGAAATGGAACGAAGAGGAGTCGTTTGTACAAGTTTTTAATCTCTCAGTGATGAGAATTGTGCTGTCTATTATTGATATTTAATCGTTGGAGTACCGGGAGCCGTCTCTGCTCTGGGTCTCCTTCGGCTTGGTAGAATTATAATATTATTGCTGCCAGTTATTATTATTAATGACAATGCTCTTAAGCCAGAATTTTTGCCTCTCTTTTTTTATTCAAACTGAACCTTTTGTCGTATTATTCGAAAAAAGGCATGTAGAAGATAGGTTCTAATTTTTTTAGGTTTTATTTTTATTTTATGCGATTTGGATCGTTCATTCCGCCGCCTTGATCAGATTCAGTTTATTGTTTCATTCAGGTTTAGTCAACGATTTCAAAGATCGGCCGCCCGCGGGTGCCTTATAATATATGTATACTGATATTCTATGCAGACTTTTTGTTTTCGTGATTTCTGATTCCTGTTGCGAAGCGTGAAATCTGGAAACGTTGCTTCTTGCCCATTTGAGCCCACTTAAAGGATCGGATTTGAGAGGATCCACCGCATAACCAAAACGTTTTAATCTCTTGCTAGGGTCTAGATTGGAACGTTGGCTAATTGTACGCTTCGCTACTGCCTCGGTTTTTAAACCAACCCACTGAATTTTTCATGAAGTGTTTGATTAAAAAAAAAAAAAAAAAAAAAAAAAAAAACAGACAAAAAAACAAAAAAAAACTTGCATTGTAATTGACCGAACCACCAATCACGATTTTGGAGATTTGCTCATTTAAATCAAAGCATTGAAAGGTACAGTCGGTTACGTTAAGAGTTTCGTGTGACTCCTGTTGATAGGCTGCCCGCAATACTTATCTGAATGAATTTTAGACTTACAGCTAGGTGGCCTCCTACCGAAGCCGAAAACCCAGGAGTCGTCTTTTATTCTTACTGTCCCTGACTGTGCGTATGTACTAGCGGGGACAAAGATACCTGGCCAGAGTATGCAATACGCAACACACCTAATACACGCGTTATGAATGGGATGCTGTGTATTGCTTATTGCATACCCTGGGTAGGTATCTTCGTCTCCGCTAGTACACTATACGTGCTAGCGGGGACAAAGTTAAGTTGCCGGAGTAGGCAATACGCAACACAAACGCTTCAATTTAACTCATGTCTTATGTGCATTGCGTATTGCATACCTTGGCCAGGTATCTTTGACCTAGAGCCCCTTGATGGAAATATCGTCTAGTCAGTACCGACACGATATTTTAGGCATTTGAGAGGAGTTGACCGCGTGAACGCATTCCAAGGTTAAGTTCGACAGTGGACCAGTGGTGCCAGTGGACCAGTGGCGGATTTACCGGCATCCCGGTCCGTTCCCATACGTTCCTCTACTCATCGACTCTGTTGTGTCGTCGACCTGCTCGCGTCCGTGAAAGCCTGAAACCAACGACCAATCACAGCTCGTTGAGCTCGTCGCGGTACTTTCCTTACAATATTTACATTTAGGGGCTCTCTCTACTTTTGTCCCCGCTCCGCTAAAGTACAGTCGACGAATTAGAGAACGTCAAACAGTGCCTTAGATTTTCGCTCAGTTAGGCCACCTGCGCTGTTTAATTTTATTGTGATTCGTATTACAGGTTGCCTACTGCACTAAAATCTAAGGCGGCGTCTGACTTACTTCAATTCGTCTACTGTACTAGCGGAGACAACGATACCTAGCCAGGGTATGCAATAAGTAATACACATCATCCCATTCAACACGTGTAGTAGGTGTGTTGCGTGTTGCATACTCTGGCCAGGTATCTTTGTCCCCGCAGCCCTCTAGTACATACAATACATATCATTATAATGAAGTCAAAACTGTCACATCCTCTTTTACACCATGTCAAAGCATAACAAGAACAAAAATAATATATAATTTGATGAGATCGGGGATTTATTCTGTGTAAGCTTTTCCATTGACGGGAAGACATTGGCCGTTGACCGTTGACCGTTGACTGGTGACCAGCCAGACAAGTGCGAGTCAATTTTTGGAGGGAGGTTTTATGGGGGACGAGCGAGGCGATCAAGGGGCGCCGCCTGAGCCAGACATTGACGTTTAAATGATTATTAATCTACTTCATCCCCTCGAAAACAACTTTCGTCTGGCGCCATGCCGCGTCGCGCGCCGCCTTACCTTCGCCCGTGCCGTGCCGCTTGCCGGGTGTGCGCGGTCACGCTGTGAACTGTGAGTGTGTGCGAGTATTTGCCGAACCCGGATTTTTTTGACTTCAGAGTTCGGACATCCATACGCTCGCAATATCTAATCACTCCCTCTCTCCCTCGCACCCTCGCACCCTCTCCTTTCTCTCCCTCTCCTTTCTCACCTTTTCATCCCTCTCCTTTCTCTCCTTTCTATCCCTCTCTTTTCTCTCCCTTTCCTATCTCTCCTTTCTATCCCTCTCTTAGCTCTCCTTTCTATCCCTCTTCTATCTCTCCTTTTCATTCCTCTCCTTTTTCTCCCTCTCCTTTCTCTCCTTCTCCCATCTCTCCCTCTTCTTTCTCTCCTTTCTATCCCTCTCCTTTCTCTCCCTCTCCTATCTCTCCTTTCTATCCCTCTCCTATCTCTCCTTTTCATTCCTCTCCTTTCTCTCCCTCTCCTTTCTCTCCTTCACCCATCTCTCCCTTTCCTTTCTCTCCTTTCTATCCTTCTCCTTTCTCTCGCCTCTCCTATCTCTCCTTTCTATCCCTCTCCTATCTCTCCTTTTCATTCCTCTCCTTTCTCTCCCTCTCCTTTCTCTCCTTCTCCTATCTCTCCCTCTCTTTTCTCTCCTTTCTACCCCTCTCCTTTCTCTCGCCTCTCCTATCTATCCTTTCTCTCGCCTCTCCTATCTCTCCTTTCTCTCGCCTCTCCTATCTCTCCTTTCCATCTCTCTCCTATCTCTCCTTTCTCTCCCTCTCCTTTCTATCCCTCTCCTTTCTCTCCCTCACCCCCTAACCTTTCTCTCTCCCTCCCCTTCCCCCTCCCTCCACGCATACTCTCTCAATTCCGTTCGCTCTCAGCACATTCAAATTTGTTTTATCAGGATCTACGCAAATGAAGTGTCATGGTAGGATTTACTTCTACACCTAGTTTTTTTTTTTTTTTGGGGGGGGGGAGGTAAAATATAAAATAGAAGAAGAAAAAGAAAGCATTTGTAAAAGTGTGACAATTATTTAGGCCGTAAGTAACTGGGGTCTAAGGTCTAGCATAGGTCATGTTATTGCGAGACAATTTCTTGTAGACTCGGATGGAAAAATTTTCAATGCTTTCACCTTGTATTTGAAGAAAAAAAGCTTGTAGAATAATACTGTTCATAAATAATCTAGCTCGGCGAACGCGGCACACCAGCAACTCTTTCTACTCACGCGTTTCGTTTTTGCGTCGCGTGAGTTTGAAGGCGAACTTACAGCATCGCTCCCATAAAGAGGTGACTCGAAAACCACGCCAGCGGTGAAACAATTTGTTTGGATTGCTGCATGATGGTACGGTTGGTTGTTGATGTTTTGATTTTTTCCCCCAATCAATCGTTCCTCTGCGCGAACCTATTTCCAATGTAACGATCAACGAGAAGAGTTTTCTACCGTTTTTTCACTCTCACATCAGTATCGTTGCTTTTACAAACAGCATGTATCATATTTTCAATGAAACATATTTTTTGTTTGTTTGAGTATGAATGTTGTTGTAAACATAATTCCGTGATTGTGATGAATAATGCACGATTCAAGTTTACTAGGAGCGAATCTAACTTTTCCCAGTAGAGGGGAATATGGGAACTATACATTATTTGATCTAATAAAACAATTAATTAATTATATTAACGATGCATTCTCCGCTTACGATCCTACTTTTTTGCCATCCATATGAGGTAGTTAATTAACGTGAATATTTCCAACTCTTTTGTCCATTCAATTGTAAATCGCGGCTGCTTCGACTAATGAACGAATTTTCTATTTTTTACCCTCTCTCCTCGTTTTATCATAGTATTCCATTCACGGGCGGATATAGGGAATTGTCTTTCTCTCTCTCCTCCCATTTGAAAACGTGCGTTAGAAAAGGACAGAAGAGGGGGCCAAAGTCACGTGATGGCCCCCTCTGCTGTCCTTTTCTAACACATAAGTTTAAATGGAGGAGGACAGAGAAAGACAATTCCCTGTATCCGCCCATGATTCCATTCACTCGCGTGTATTTTATTTTTGACAATATCTCTATCGTCAGTTCGCCCACGAGTGTTTAAGACAATTTCAATCGTGTAAATTCATTTCTTTCTTTTCATTCCAGTAACGTCGGATTTTATCCATTCATACAAAATACGCCGTCTAAAAATACCAAACTACTTATAATTTATGTGTCGTGATGGTGAACCCAAAAGTTTGATCATTACACGGGTTTAAATGGTCGTCATGCAACTTTGCCTAATTATACTAGCTTCGCCACTGTTCAGTTTATTTTTGCCCGCTTGTATACAATATCATATCATATCATATATTTTCTTTGTTTTACCCAACTATAATATCCCTTTTCTCGGTTTATCGCAGTAAGACCGCATTCATAAACCATCTCACCCAGCTTCAGAAAAATTCAATGTTGACCGCAGTTTCATCATTACACGACAGCGCTACTGCTGGATTTTGTAAACCTCTAATCACGACTAAAGCAACAATTTCGACAGAAAATCGTGGCTATCGATTAGATCAGAACAAGATCTCTCTCGATGATTAGTATTGGTTTATCCGATATATTTTGAGGAGGCCAAAATCAGTTAATTGGTCCGAAGTAATCAGCAGTGCGGAACGAATCTCGTCGTATAAATACGTAAATCAGTCCGCTGTTCTCCCAGCTCAGCATTTGTGGAATTAATCCTATTTTGTGTGCCGGGGGGGGGGGGGTGTTGTTAACGCTTGATAGATCTCGTATATTGGCAGTAAGTATATATTTACACCGTATGACAACAAACTCTACAGGTTTATTTTGTCCCCCGAATCGAGCAGTATTGCAAGTACATCCCCTTTGTTCTACTACATTCAATTCGCATATATCTCTCTCACTATCCCTCTCCTCCCTCCTTCTCCCTCGCTCTTAGCACATTCAAATGTGTTTTATCAGGATCGACGTAAAAGAAGCGCGTAAACACAGATTTACATGCATACGTATTACGTAACGCGCAATCCGTGGAATGGCCTCTTTCACAAAATGAACCTATTTTTACCCATTTTATAAATTGTAAAACGCCGGCGCACTATGGTCCAGAAGGCCGATTTAGGAAGAAATAACCAATTTTCGGAGGTCAGAAAAATCGCAAATTGGCAACATGGTCGTATCGTACATACTCTGAAGCATCATCACACAAAATATCTACACCTATCATGAGTGATAAGGCTGTGGCGAGCTATGAAAGCAGAGCGCGCAGCATGCGTCTAGTCATATGATACTGTTTACCTCATTTGCAGCAGTTTGCACGGGCATGGAAATCCCGTGGTTTTTCTGGTTTAGCTTCATTTTTTTTTCAAATTTTGGCCACCATGGACCTCCCTGATGGTAATTGAAACTCCACTCTATTCATAAACCTAATTTTAGAATTTTTTATTGACCCCTCGATGAGGTGTAAATATGGGTCGATTATCTCTTAAATTTAACCGTGAATTAAGACTTCTACATGGTCTACGATTTTTTCCGCGTTTGTCCACGGGTTCCCAATGCTTTTAAGTTGTTCTTCATACTCTCAAGTTCACATTTCATAATCGCCTAAATCCATTGACATCCGTTAAAAGCGAGGAGGAATTTATTTAGTTGGATAAGTCGCATGAGAATTAAGCAAAAATACGACATCTGCTACATGCATCAAAAGAGCATCATGCTTATTTGGGAAGGTGAAGTATCTTTCTGATAAGCGGGATGCTGGCCGTTTTTTTGCGACATTGCTAAGTTTCACCAATAAATAATTATTAATTTACACCCTTGCCAATTGGCTTAATGATGGTGGATTACGTTGTTGCCATATTGCATCAATATATAAACGAATTTTGAAACATGCCGAATTTAATGACCACTGTTCTATCATTGCCTAGGGCATATCATAAATGGCATATTTTGCAAGGTTTTCAAAGATCATTAATTACACGAGTCTCCATTGTTTCCATTTTTTTTTTTTTTTTTTTTTTTTAATTATACCTTGTGAAAAAGAGAAGACTGAATTTTGTTTTAAGAGGACTTTTATTGATGTTATTAAAAATTGTTACCTTTTTTGAACCCATTTTTTAACGACAGAAAACACACTTTCGTTAATCCCCCTCCCTTCTTCTTTATTTGAGTATTTCCACTCATATACTTCGTTATTCGTGAGACTAAGGCTGATTATTTGTTTAGTTTTCAATAGAAGTTTTTATTTGTCATTAATGTCTCATTTTTTGCTGTCTTTCTGCACACTATTTTTGTACAGTGATCAATTGTTCTTTTTATTTATTTATTTTTTTTTACGGTTGATATGCTCTAAGTTTAGATCCTTTTTTGACCAAAATGTGGGGAACGATGTACAGTATTTTCATTTAGGCATTTAACAATGCTTTCTTTTGTTGAGTTTTTATTAAATGCTCATTTCTATGAATCTCCCTATTTTTTGTTATAAACAATTTACTATAGGTACCATTCTAAAAATATGGACGCATCCAAGATGGAGGGCGTGATGATAGAGGAAAATTAAGATGGGAAATATTTTCCTTTTAAACCAATATTCAGAACTTTTTGTGTCCGTCCTATGCAGCGTTTGCCACTGACTCTACGTTTCCAACCCCCCCCCCCCCCCACCCCCCTCATCATTGGTCAAGTCCCATTAAATTACACTTCAATATAGTTTTTCATTCTTATTTGCTTACAGGGAAAGAATTATAATCTGTAACACGGCTTATTTGCATGCATACTTCGTATGTTTAAATAATCTACAAACGATTTTCACTTTTACATTGCATCAGAATCATCTTTTATGGCTTTGGATGATAGAATACGATCAATCTGACACAAAATTTGAAATCAGCGACCTAAAAAACATAAAAGCACCGAATTTTAGCGACATCTGTTGAGTTCCAGACTAATGTCTTCCTAAATCTGTTATCTGGACCATAGTGCGGCGTTGCCCCAAATCGTGGAATACGAATGGGGAAGTGCTCACTTCATGAAATGGGGTGGCAAAAATCTGCCCACCTCATGAAATGAGCAAGCGTAGTTTCAGGACTAACCGCTATACACAAACACTTGAATATATTATGATATGTATTTGAATCGCTTGCCTTTCTAAGGCAAATTTTACCGAATTGTAAACCCACCGCTATGCCATATTGTACAATGTACTTACGATTTATACGGATACAAAGGTACAATTGCGCATCTTGGTCATCGTTATCCGTCAACAAGATTATCTTGAACACTTTATGCAATGTTTTGATGCATATTGAATCATATAAATAGCTTTTGCGACAAGACATAGGTTCGTTTACATCCATCAGAAAAAAAGCGTGCAAATGCATCATTTAAATGCTTCAATACATTGGCGTAGCGTTCAATTTGGCAACGTTGCAGTTTTTCCGTTTAAACTCATAAAAAAGATCGAAATATTAGGTGTTCACGGATTCGACCTTTAACATGGGTCTCAATGGACACAATACAACGTTGCCGAATCGCACGCTACGCCACTGCTCCAATAGCGTCTACTTTAAGGCTCAACGACGATCAATCTCGCATACATTCAAATCATAAAGCGTATAACCATCGATTTATTTTTCTGGGCCATCGCACTATGGTCTGAGATCGAAAAAAAGTGGCCAAAAATAAGTGAAAAAAAGTGATCAAAAATCATCGTTAGTTGTCATTTTAAGCTCAATTTAAAACTTTCCGATTAAAATTCTAGGTTTAAAGTACTTGCATGAAGCGTTTTTTGTGATTAAAATTGGGATTGAAAGATTATAAATGATAAATTTATGAGGAATTTACTTTTTGATTTTTGGCCACTTTTTGACGACCTCAGACCATAGTGCATCGTTCTCATCCGAAATATGGAGTTAGGTTTTCTTTAAAAGACTATGCATTTTCCTTTCTTTTCCTTTGTTTTCTTTTTTTTCCTACCCCAGTTAGCTCTACGTCTGCGGTTTTCTATCTAGGGTAGACCGCAGATCTTCCTTATGAACCCAAAATAACGGCTACGATGCAAACCGAAAGGTTTTGAAGGCAAAGACTGTATACAGAGCGCTTTCGGTCTATACCTCGGACAGATTAAACACTCTGTATCGTGCCATGGCCTGATATAAACCGTAAATCCGGATTGTTCATTGAGCCCCGATGAACCATGATTGCTGAGCTCACACGACATCGAAATACCTACTCGTGCGCAGGCGCGCATGCGTACAAACGTGGTAATTGGCGCATGATTGGTACGACGACGCTACGTATACAGTGCACGCTTACTAATTGTGCGTAAAATTTCAATTACAAACATACATCGGTCTGCAAACATTCTTTATGAGAATGCAATTGGGAGGGGGGGACGAGAGACGTGAGGCAGGGTTAATACTGTTTGGAAATAGGCAGAAAGTAATGCATTATCTTGACCCGAATTATTGCGTAAGAATATTGAAACTGGTAAGTATTTCACCTCCAATTTTACGGTTCGGTGGCTCGTGATCAATCGATTATAGTTTGTCCCCCTGTTTGAACCCGTGCAAAAGAATCGATTTCTTTGGGAAGGAGGAAGGGGTTCCAATTGCATTCCCTGAAGATCGATTTTTTTTAATCACATTCGTTGTTTATATGCAGATGCTTAATTTTATTAATTGTGGCGAAGCGTGTCGTCTGGCAAACGTTGCATTTGTTCCATTCAAACTCACTCAAAATATCGAACTAATCGGTGATGATTATGGAATTTGACCTTTTGTGAGGGTTCAAATCGACAAAATGCTACGTTGCCACGCTTTGCCGCTGTAAATATACAACTTTTCAAGCAAGGTAGGCTGTAAATCCATCCCCTAATTCCATTCAAGTTTCTAATGATCCGTTCTGTATAATGGTTCTCTGAGCCTAATTTAAATGATAGAAATATTTTGCTGAACGAGTATCCATGGTTTTCTTTCTTTAAAATGTATTTTTAACATAACTGTTTCGACAATCTCCCCCTCCTCCGTTCGCGAGGGCTGGATCCGCCACTGCCCTTAAAGCACCTCACCGCTGCACATAATCGTTTACTTTAATGTATTTCGCACACTTTTCAGTTCATTGAGTTAATTGTGAACTCATTTGCGAAAGAATACATCTTTGACCGCCTTCAACTGATGATATAGGCAAAAACAAGTACTGCGGAGTAGGAATATTTATCTACCCGTTGAATTTGCGATGAGGCGTGCGACCGTGCGTGGAGATTCGACTTTCTGACTTGGTATCTTGAAAGGGTTAAAATTGTTGTGTTTTACATGGAGTTTTTGCGTGTAATCTTATCAAAGGATCATTATTGTTTCTTGTTTTTGTACCAAGAAGTTTTCAGCAGACTCATCGATCGCACGATTCCGTCATAAAAAATATCTATGCCGCGAAAATTAGACAAGTAAAGTTCGTGCTCCGACCCAGTGTTCGTCATATTGGGAAATGAATTGAGTGTTCGGCTGATCCTGTCCAACGTCCCGGTTGACCTCTCAACGCGGCCGCATTGGCACTCATAGCCCCGTTACTTTTCTAAGTATGAATAATGAGGTCTTTGTCTCCAATCAGTGATCAACTGTCTTTTCCCTCTTTAATTTTCGTCTCAATTTTCCTTGTATCCACGTAAGTACCGCCGTTATCCAGATACCTATGTAGATTACTTTGTCGAAACAATTTACGTAGATCAATATTAGGATCAGAGGCCCGATCAAGTTGAACATCTATACCTATAGTTCAACCGATGATTATCATAGTCAACTCCAAGTGAAGCTTGAGGTACATTCAGTGGCGTGTCGTCGCGTGCAATCTAGCAACACTTTATTCTACCCATTTAAACTCATGTAAAAGGTCGAGTTCAGGGGGTCACACGGTAAATTCGATATATCGAATGCTTTTAAATAGAGGAGGCACTTTGTTGCCCGATGGCACGCGACGCTACTGGCCGCACACTGGAGCTTGACTTGAGGGTCATTGATGCCTTTTGGTGAACATTGTGAACAAAGAGTGAGGTTATGCTAGTTCAAGTCAAGTCCGACTTTCCGCCAACTTGATCGGGCCCCTGATACCAAGCAAAATCTAGTCATACGTCATTTTCATATGAGGCGCTATTTAAAAAATAAAAATAAATGTCAGCATCAAAACCGAATAATAATTAACGATAATATTTTGTTTTATTCGATGCTACATTGCTGCGCGCTTCAACACTTTTTTTTTTTTTCAAACAAAATTATGCACTCCAAGGACCATGAGAAACTTAATATAGATAATTTATCGGCTCATTTTTAGGTTAGATCATGCCCGACGTTGACCTACTACTTCCAAAGAATCATTTCCCACTTACAACATAAGATCATCAATTTGTTATTGTAAAGATTTTTCAATCATATTGATATTTGATTTACCATTAAAATATCCATCTGAAAAAGTTTTGAGGGAAAATTATATACTAAACCGACTTTTATTCAGAGCCACAACCTACCATAAATCAATCCATGTTCATTTGTTTGCAAACAGCAAATTATTTTTAGTCCCTGCATTGCACAGTATTCAAAATTGAATTAAATCTTTTTTGATTGCCATTTTTATCACATTTAATAACCTTACTTGGCGACTCTCGAAAATCGAATAACGGGGTTACTTTTATGTGTCGAACCAAAACGTAAAAGCATCGATTATTTGGAGGTTCTACTGAGCCACCTCGTGATCGATCATTTAACATTTGCATAGGTTCCTGTAGAGAAGACACCAATTCATCGCATTTTGTGAGCCTACATTGGATAATCTACATGCAAATCGTCCAATGTACATAATATTAGCTATAGGTACGTGTCCTACAGTAGCTTAGCGTGCAATTTGACAACGTTGGCGTTGTACTGTGTTTAAACCCTCGTAAAAGGTCGAATGCGAAGGTGCTCACTGAACACCCAATATTTCGATATTTTGAATGGATTTACATGGACACATTACATCGTTGCAAAATTGCATGCTACGCCACTGGTGGCGTACGGCCCGTACACGTCGTACGTCATACGTCTTATGTCTATGGGTGCGTATCTATTCTTTTGCATGGACACGGATCATTAGAGAATAGATTGATTGTCTGGCAGCCTAAGTGTGGTTTTTGCTGTCCTCTTCCGCTAAAATACGACCGATCTTCACGCTTCACTATTTGCAGCCTCCCGGGGACTATCTCGCGGCTTGAACGCCTAACAATGTGCTGTTGCATCCTCTGCCAACCCCCGCTCCCCCCCCTCCCGGAGGAATGGCAAGGTCACTTTGCATGTCTATCGATTGCAGGGGCACAGTGGCTCAAGAATGGCGATCGATGTATCGATAGATATCTTCTTCGTGTTAAACCTATACGGAGAAAAGTCAATCCCTAACGCCATTCAATACACTGGAAAAAAGAGGAGTTGGTTTGCCTCACATCAATCTAATTTATTGGTTATTTTACTTAATCAATAAACTAGGTATTCCGACCAAAAATTAATAACTGGTACCAATTATATTGGGTTGGTACAACCAATTGCATTCAATTTTTTTAAAAATTATTTTTGTTATTTTTTGTTAGAGTATAGGTATACTAATTTAAGTTGGTATCCGGTACTACTTTATTGGTGCCTTGTTCTTGTACCAATTTATTGGTTAGACTCACTACTTTATTCGGTACGTAATACCCATAAATTTGATTTTGCAAATTTCAGTAATAATTCGTCAGGTGAATCAAATACTATATTATTTCCTTTCACTGTAGAGCTTTTGCAACTTTGCAAGCGATGTCTATAGACGAATACGGGATGAGTGCTTAGTTCGGTATAGAGAGACGAAACAAAAAAAACAAAAAAAAAAACAAAAAAAAACAAAAACAAAAAAAACAAAAAAAATGAAGAAATCTGAAATACATTAATCTATCTTATAAAAACGCTTAAACTTGCGCGACCTTAATATAGTGAAGAAAGTTACTGAAGATCACCTTCGGAAGAGGTTTCCCATCTACATATGAATAAACCATCTATGCCGCGGCATCCAGTGGCGTAGCATGCAATTTGGCAACGTTGTACTGTGTCCATTTAAACCAATGTAAAAAGTCGAATGCGAAGGTGTTCACATGAAACCCAATTGTTCGATATTTTTCATGGGTTCAAATGGAAGAACTGCAAAGTTGCCAAATTGCACGCTACACGCCACTGGCATGGCGGCATCCTAAGAGTTTCATTATTCTGGAATAATTTGAAAAAAATAACAGGAGTACTTTGCAGATACTAGTAAGTCAACGGTTATATCCATCGATGCACTCATCGGTTTTAATCAGCTGTGAAAAAACTCGCGTATAGCGGATGGTCTTTTGGATAGGTTTAAAAGGGAGAAAAACGAATAAACGATCACGTGATTGTTCCATCAGAGATGTCTTACAGCGATGCGGTGAGCGTGCTAAGAAGTAGCGGATCGACTTTGAATGATTCCTAACCCGCTGAGCACAGAATGCACCTGTGACAAGTCAGATCTCGGCTCAAGGTATTATTGAGTGCGCATGCGCCGTGATGCACTTCCTCGGATTAATCCGCGTGTGAAACTAGACTCCCAAGGCCATTTGGAACATCATCGCGTGATTGAATGTTACTATCGTTGAATCGTTCTATCTCTATCACTCTGCTCTATCTA
Organism: Trialeurodes vaporariorum; assembly: GCA_011764245.1. Classification (NCBI taxonomy): domain Eukaryota; kingdom Metazoa; phylum Arthropoda; class Insecta; order Hemiptera; family Aleyrodidae; genus Trialeurodes; species Trialeurodes vaporariorum. The sequence continues at coordinate 17,430,315 of VMOF01000024.1, read as the reverse complement.
TTTCCTCGACGCCATTCAAATCGTATACAGTTTTCCCTCTCGGCTATGTATTTGCGGCGCGATAAGGTACTTTTAAAAGAGGTAAATAACTGCATCTATAGTCCCGCAGATACACTTATACTGTAATTTCAAGAACCTGCACGTCTCCTAGGTAAAATCCAGGATTTTTAGTGGAAATTGCGGAAAAGTTCCGATAGAAGGGTTTATGAGCTTAAACTGTGCCTTAAGGTTAGAAGTCGAGTGCCTTATTTCTTTAAGGCCGTGACACGGAAAAAAGTACGGTACAATAATGGCACAGAATAATACAATCAGAACGGAAACTCTGTCGGATTTTGAAGCAAATTCATTTCGCGTCCGCCATGTTGGGATATAGGATGTTTACATCTGGATTCGCGCGCGAAAAAAAAATATAGGACATGATCCGCGAAATTTTCATTCTGAAATGCCATTAGAATAACAGTGAGGCCAGGAACTTGAGATTTCTTTCCAGAATCTACAGAAATAAATTAGTTTCAATACAAATCACACTCGTTCGCCATGTTGGGATATAGGACCACAGCGTTGCCTATTGGTGCCGTTAAATTCCAAACTTGCTTCCATTGGCTCTTACGGGAGTTTCCGTTCTGATTGTATTATTCTGTGCTTACATTGTAATTTCAAGAACCTGCACTTCACCTAGGTAAAATCCAGGATTTTTAGTGAAAATCGCGGAAAAGTCCCGATAGAAGGATTTATGGGCTTAAACTGTGCCTTAAGGTTAGAAGTCGAGTGCCTTTCTTTAAGGCCGTGACACGGAAAAAAGTACGGTACAATAATGGGTCTGTTGCGAATGTTTGCTACATCGCTGCAGAGGGTCGATTCCTATGTAAAATCTCTCTTAAAAATCACATTGACGGCGGCGTCGAAAAATCTCAAAATCCACTCACGATTTCAATAAATGCGCCGTTTAACAAAATTCAAAGATGGCGGTCGAATGATTGGGTGACACTCAGTGGCGGATCCAGCCCTCGCGAACGGGGGGGGGCGAATTTGGAATTTTTGCCCTAAATAACCCCCTCTTCTTGTTTTCGCTCTCGCTTTCCCCTTTATTCCTCTCCCTCTTTTCCCACTTTTTGGGCCGATCGGGGGGGGGGCAATCGCCCCTTCACCCCCCCCCCCTCTGTATCCGCCAATAAGTGACAGTTGGGGAGTCCCAGCTAAATACAGCTTTCTCTCTGTGATGAATTTTTCTGTAGACAAAAATGCGATGATAGGTGGATTGGGACTTCCCCGTTGTGGTGACCGGTGACTCGCTCATTCGACTTTGAATTTTACAAAACACAGTTATTGAGTTTAAGAGCGGATTTTGAGACTTTTCAATGCTTTCCACGTCATGATTTCACGGCATTATACACTGGAATAGACCTTCTCTGTAGCTGTAGCTAAATTTTGCAACAGATCCACTAAGTGGACACTTGACTTGACAGGAGATTTTGGTGCCATCAGCCAGAAAGTATAGTACTTACACTTGGCAGCGCCAAGTATGTCAAAAGTTTTGGGCCAAAACTTAACTGCATGGTAGAAGAGACCTGCAGAAGATCTACCCCGCTCGTAGAAATGCGTAGAATCTTATGAAATTAGGAGTGGATTTTGTAAGTCTTAGAGCTACCATCGTTATTTTTGGAGGTTTCTACACATAGATCTACCCTGAAACAAATCGCTTGAAACAAAAGTTTGCAGCAGCTCTATTGTCTTGGTTCAATGGGATTTTAAAGTGTGCTTTATATGATACTTGGAAGTTTCTGAGAATTTACAAGGCTCCGAATATTCCTAGAAATGTTCTCAGCCTACCTAGCGGCACAACAATAGTCGGTTACTATCTCGGTGCCTATGTCGGATTGGCGCAATGCATTTGCAATGTCAGGATTTATCGTAAAAAATTACCAATGAAGTAGTGAGATTCATGTAAAATTGTACCATTCGGCAACATCGCTGAGAGTTTGTTCAATGTTCAGTGGGGGTTAGTCGATCGTAAGCATCGTGTTCATCCTCTGATTAATAGAGCTTGCGAATTACTCTGTGGACAAATGACTATTATCTCTATTAAATGTGTGTGATCGTAAATGCATGTGTTTGAGTGCGCGCGCACGACTGAAAGTGAAAAGTATTGTGAGCTATGTTATGTAGCACGTAGGCAGGATCAACCTTCGTGTCCATCCCAAGTGAAGTGGGTAGCATTGATATGCCTATCCTATAGTGCTAGTCCCTACCCATGACGATGGCATGGCGAATCCGGGTTTCGGATCTCTTTCAACGTTGACTGTATTCGCGGACGCAGTCTTTCGAAATTCAATTCCCAGGCAATAGAAACTTTAACGAAAGAAAAAAAATAAAAAATAAAAAATAAATTCATTATGCAATAATTATTGAAAGACTGTGTTGACGGACCGAGTGTGGACAGTGGATGTGGGCGTGGGCGCTATTGTCGTGAATTAGGCAATCAATTGTATTTTCTCACTTGTTTTGTCTTTTAATTATTTATCATTCTTCCATTGTATCTATTTTAAAACATTTTGAAAAAAATATTGTGGATTCTTAACTTTTCTTTTATTTTAATTTTTTTTTTTTTTACTGTGTAACGGCTACTCTTACGTTTTCACAAACCAGCTGATTTGAAGTTTGAACTTGTAAATCAGTTTCAGCTTCAGTGTAGAGTCCCTATATATATGAAAGAGTCTCGCCATACGAGGTTTCATCTCTGATTGGCTGCTGAAAAGTGAAGAAGAAGAAGGGGTCTATGAAGCCTGGAGGCGCGCCTCTTGTTTACATCTTCATGAAACCATCTTCACTGATGCTCAGCTTTGAGGAAACTTTCAGCATTTTTAGCTTGTGCTGATGAAAGTTGAATTAGCAATTGATGAAAATGTGTTCAGAACAGAATAAAATTAACGCATTACTTTTAAAACAGGTAGTGAAGCCTACGGGTATTGGAGGTTAGGTTGACCGATAACAAAGATTACTTCCACACGAATACATGTATAAGTAATCTTTGGCGGGAAGATCGTTGGATAAAAATGTAAACAAGAGGCGCGCCTCCAGGTTCCTCAGACACCTTCTTCTTCCTCACTTTCTGTTCACGTGTCTTGACTCTTTCATATATAGGGACTCTACTTCAGTGTAGTTGGAAATATTAAGGATTGGCACTGGCAAACAGGGCTTCCGTTTTGCGTATAATCAATGCTATTTTTCTATTCACCGATGATTCCACCGGTTGAGAAAAGATTACAAAGTTCAGTTCAGTATGACTGTAATGCACGAAAATACTCTGATCTGTAATCTTTTCTTAATCGGTGAAAACACTCCGTTGATTAATTAAAATATCCGCAAGTTTTTCAAAGTCATCGACGACTCCACCGGTTGAGAAAAGATTACAGATGCGAGTATTTTAGTTCATTACAGTCATACACTGAACTGATCTGTGTAATCTTTTCTCGACCGGTGGAATCGTCGGTGAATTGAAAAATAGCATTGATTATACGCAAAACGGCAGCCCTGCTGGCAAAGGCCGTGATCGGCATTAAATTGTTTGTAGAGGTCAGTGGCGTAGCATGCAATTTGGCAGCGTTGTACTTTTCCATTAAGAACCATGTAAAAGGTCGAATGCGAGGGTGTTCACCGAACACCCAATTCTTTGATCTTTTTCATGGGTTTAAATGTACGAACTGCAACGTTGCCAAATTGCACGCTACGCTACTGGTAGAGGTGGCGATTGCAGCTTTTGATCCGGCTTTTCAGCCGTTTCTTCCTAAGTATACTATGATTAATACGGGTACAATTTTACAAGCCAAAACGTTCGCAAGGCAGGCTGGCATGTTTGTTGTCTGTGTTATTACTATCTTAAATAAAGGTTTAGGTAACTAAGCTCGTAGTAAGTTGAATTTTGCTCTGAGGAAAAAGTCCTGATGGCAGAAACAGCAGTGAAAATAATTAAATAATCCCCGCCAAGAAATTGTGATATTTCTGAACGGAGATTCTGGTCAAAACGCTAGAACTTCTCCAGTCCAGAAACTCTACTTGAAATCTTAGGGAATTATTTTTTAATGTGTCAACAAATTATGTCTTCATAATTTCTTGTCGGGGACTATTTAATTATTCCTACTGCCGTTTTACTTCAAAACTTTTTTTTCCCCATTTGTTAAATTATCATTATTAATAATACAAAGGGTGTCCCAAAAGTACTGCACACTTTTGTCTGGAGGGGGGGGGGCGAACGGAAACTGATATCAAAAACGGTGTGTGAGAGGCTATTGTCCTAGTAATTACCTACAAATTAAGACTAAATTCAGCTCTGTAAGTTGAGTATTCACTAAGTTACAGTGTTTTCAAAATGACAGGTCGAGCTGGACCCTCCAGGATTTTTAGCATTTATTATTTAAAAAAAAAAAAAAAAAAAAAAAAAAAAAAAAAAAAAAAAAAAAAAAAAGTTCTGAAGAGAATGAAGGGAAGAAGAGCAGAGAACAAGTTGGCTGCCTATAACACAGTGTCAAAAGGCGGCAAAATGCAAGCTTCACATTTTTGTCAGTCTTGGTAAGGTTCTGCGAAATTTTTAAAACGAATAAAAAAAAACCACCTGATTTCCTAACTCTCTCTTTTTTTTTCTTGAAAAAAATGCTAAAAATCCTGGAGGGGTCAGCTCGACGTGTCATTTTCAAAACGCTGTAACTCAGTGAATATTTCACTTACAGAGCTGAAGTTTGTCTTGATTTGTAGATAATTACAAGTAATTACAAGCCACTCACTAACCGTTTTTTGTGATCTGCTCTTGTTCGTACCCCCAGACAAAAGCGTGCATCACTTTCGAGTTTTGGGACACCCTTTGTAGAAAATTGAAAAAAAAAATTCTAGCACAATAACCTCAATACTCTGATTGATCTAGGAATATATCAACAACAACAACAACCAACAAAACAAACTTTATTCGTGTCAAAAAAAGAAGAACGATCATTAAGAAACTGTGAATTTTTCAGACTTGCAATCGAGAGCGATAACAGTTGTAGAAAAGTATCAGAGGGGAGAGGGGGTAAGAAGATTATGCATGAAATGTTCTGCGTGTTACAGATAAGCGGATTTCCGAGTTGTAAGCATTGAAAAAATATATGTTTGCTTTGCTGCTATTCCAAGACCCCGTGTGATAGATTGCCCCATATTTTTCAAACATGCAAAGAATAATATGAGTGACATGCAAGAGAGCTCTATATAGCTCAAGTCGCGAGGCTCCTCATACAACTCCAGGAACAAGACGCTTACATATGCAATTTAATTGCATATCATAAGCTATAGCATTCAATCAATAGCAACGCGAACATGTCGGACAGAAGCGTGACCCTTCAGTCAAAATTGATGAGTATACGGAAGAGGTGGCAGGGTGGCAGGGTGCATGGAAAAAAAAAATAGTTGGTAAGATTTTACCATCATGATGACTGATTTCTGCACTTGCCAAAAAGATGGTAAACTTGACCATACATCGGGTTGAATGAACTAGAAACAATGTAAATTCAACTCAATATCTGGTAAAATTTACCATCTTTTTGGCAGGTGCATGCAGAAATCAGTCATCATGATGGTAAATCTTACCAACTATTTTTTTCCGGGTGGCAGGGTGGTAGGTGTTAATTATTTCCAACTATATACTTGTAGTAAGAAGGTGAGCCACCCCACCATTTGACTGTATCCGAAAAACTTCCATCCCCAAAAAATTTTATTTGTAAATTGTACAAATAAATATATACTTTACTTGCTCCACTGAAAAAAACTACTTTACTTGCTCCAACAAAGTTTATGTACAACCGAAGCAGCTTTTAAAAATAGCTTCGCAGAGTAAAAGTTCAAGCTGTACCTGAGAAAGTTGCAGGTGTACCAAAGCTCTCTTTCTTTAGAGTAACAGCCGCTTTGCTTACTTTGGCTCTGCCGAAGTAGTGCTTCAGGTCAACCGCAACTTGCTCTGGTAGAGCTAGGACTTTTGCTTTGCGAAGCTATTTTAAAGAGCTACTTCGGTTCTACTTAAACTTTGTTTTCAGTGGCCTAGAGACATCGTTTGTGGAGAGACCGTATAAAATGGACAACGTACCTACTCGTTCTTAAAACTCCTGATTTTAAAATTTTGTTAAGTGAGACCGGATCATGAAGAATGAATTGGTTTGGTGTGGTTTTCATAGTTATTCGACGCAGTGGCTTATCTGGAAATGTTTTAAAGGGCAGATTTGGGGTCTGGAAGTTGTTTCGAGGGGATTGGAGATCCAAAATTTGTCAAAATTCTGTAGAAAACACGGTAAATTATAATTTTTTTAAGGAAAAATGTAGGTATATAAGCAAGAAAATTGTGAATAGATTTTTGTTGTATTTCCTTAAAACCTCCATTGGTCGATAAGATACAATTTATTTGGTTGTAATTAAAATAAAAATAAAACAAAAAACAAATAAGTAATAAAATTTGCAGGGAATGGACAAAAACAGCACCTGCAATTTTTTCTCAGGTTTCTCATTTTTATCTTAATGAGGAGTGAAAAATAGGGTTCTTCACAGGAAGCAAGAAGTAAGGTCTTAACAGTTGACCTTTGTGTTCCTTTAAGTTAATTACCTCGTGGCGCTGAACCTTCGCTCTTTCAAGTATATACATATTTATTAAATACTCCTCATTTGAGATTGATTTCGAATATTTCAAATAGGTCAAGACTATCATAATCCTTCGCTTAATTTTACAGCCAGGATCGAACGCTGCGGTGCAGCGCATCAAAGCGAGCAGCGATATCCACACCTCGTTTTTTTCCAGGACTGTGAGAAAAAAAAGAAGATCGATTGAAATCGAGGGAGAAGCAAAGAAAGAGAGAAAGAGAAAAATTGAATGTAATCTATTACATAATCCGTCAAACCTTGCACAACACGCGAGCAGCAAATTGGTATTCCTCCATCAGCCAGCTAGTCAGCAACTGCAGCAAGAGCAGGAGCAGCAATACCAACAAAAATATCTGCAATTTCAATGCAGAAAACAATACACTCGCGCCGCACATTGGTTGATAATTCAAAGTTTTCTGGAGATTGACATTTTTTGTTTATGTTTTCTCTCATAAAGATTTTCAATTTATGTTTTCTCTCTTAAAGAAGTTTTCGGCTTCCAAGACCAATCCATACCCTTTCAATTCCGTTTTGAAAAAAATAATTAGACGTTTTGTTAAAAATCGTGACCGCGCAGAACAATTTTGTTATAATTAATTAATACATTTAATGATACAGCGATATTGAGTGAGTACAATTATTATTTTTATAATGCCAAAAAAAGTTTGATTGTCGGTGAATATTATCGTGGCTCGTTTCGATAGCAATAGGACAATCTTTGATCTATTTTTCGTCAATTTTCTCGCATTCATTTACTCGCGTTTTAATAATTTTAAACTATTTCCTAGTCAAGTTTTGCTTGCAATTTAATTTACAAAGTTGGTGTTGTCTGCCACAATATGAGCCAATGACCCTCAAGGCCTCAAATGATGATTGTGTAATAAACAAACAAAGCATATAATCAGCCGGGAATGAAGTAAAGTTTGGTCTTATCTTCGTTGTGAAAGTGTATAGTAAGACTCAAAATTAACCATGCGAGCACTCCAAATTGCCGAAATTCACTCCTAAACTCGAAAGCTGTAAAACGAGAAGCAAAGTTTCTGATGCATTTGCTGGATACCACACTGAAAAAAAAATCAGCTAAATTGAACTAATTTCAACTTAAAAGTACGGACACCACTTAAAACTGTTAGTTTGACTATTTGAATTAGTAAAATTAACTCCATGCCGTGTTAATTAACATGGCACGGAGTTAATTTTACTAATTCAAATATTCAAACCAACAGTTTTAAGTGTTGTCCATACTTTTAAGTTGAAATTAGTTAAATTTAGCTGATTTTTTTTTTTCAGTGCACTCACGATCAGTCCTGTATCTTTACGACAAGGAAACTGTTTCCACGGCACTCAAGTAGAGATCTCAGCTGATCATGTAAACAAACAAGATGAGTGGAGAATAAACTATTGATGTCTATTAGAATATTATATAATTTCATTAGATGCCAACTCAGGAGAGTAATCAGTAGTACTTGACCAACGAATCACACTCAGCAACAAAACAAATGTCGGATTTGTTTAAGTGATCGCAGCCAGAAGCCGTGCAGAGGCATCGGGAGGGGATGTCACAGTGGCGCAGCGTGCAATTTGGCAACGTTGTATTTAGTCCATTTAAATCCATGTTTAAGGTCGAATGCGAAGGTGTCCACCGAACACCCAATACTTCGATATTTTTCATGGCTTTAAATGGACGAACAGTAGCGTTGCCAAATTGCACGCTGGGATGGCAATAGGGTGCACTTAACTCTTTGCCTCGGGTCTCCGTCTGATCAACATGAGTCTGCAAATCGTGCCTGGAAAAATTATAAAACAATTCAAAAGCCCCTTCCCTCCCCTCACTAGAGCGGTCTCGTGGGCTCCTATTCCATAAAGTTACAAAAGCCCAACAAATTTTCGGGACGGGTGGGTGGTCCTCGAAAGACGTTGAATGATGGGCGATTACGAGTGGTTTCAATTGGCCGCACGTGGTCACCAATCATCTATGTAAGGGGACCGTCCGTCCCTGAGCACCTGTACTTGGGCCCTGAGCACCTGTACTTGGGCCCTGAGCACCTGTACTTGTATCCTTTTCGACGCCCGGGTCCCTGCGGTCTTCCTGAATTGAAGCCCTAGAGATACTCGGGTACTATGATGTCCTTATCTTATGTACAGAGTCGAGGACCCAAACTAAACTTTAACATCACATTCAAAGTTTTGACGGTAGTTTTGTAATCTTTGGACCGCCTTCTCACTAGCAACCCTTACCCTATCGAAATTCAGCCTCCGTGGTCTAGTGGTCAGGGCAACTGGCCACTAACTTAGAGGCAGTGGCGAAGCGTGCAAGTTGGAAACGTTGCAGTTTGTCCGTTTAAACCCATGAAAAATATAGAACTGTTGGGTCTTCGGTGAACACCTTCGCATTCGACCTTTTTACATGGGTTTAAATGGACAAACTGCAACGTTGCCAACTTGCACGCTTCGCCACTGCTTAGAGGTTCCGGGTTCAAATCCCGGCCGCGCGAGGCGATGAAAACCTCGAATTCTACGCTTCATATAAATTTAAATGGACCTATAATGCAACGTTGCTAGATTGCATGTTTACTTGTCCAGAATACTCTACGATTTGATTTACCGTGCGCCGCGCTGTGCACCGGCACGACTCATGCAAGCACCGATAACATAGCACAGCATAGCATAGCATAGGCTACAGCAATAGCATACGACCAAGCAATGCAATGGCAATCCCAACGCGGGAAATATAATAACCGTTGTCAAGGTTACCATAAACGAGCCGTGTTCTACCCACGTCCCACCCGTATCTGTCCCACCGCGGCCGTGCCGTATACAAGGTACGAACTGCCATCAGCTGAAAGGCACGAGGCACGAGGCATAACCCACCCTGGTTCTTTTGAATGCGCCACGTTGTGAATAGAGTAAGTAAGTGCCCGGATACATATATATTTTTTTAATGGGCTTTTTCCCATTTTTTTTTTTTTTTTTTTTAGACAATAGACCGCTTCTGTGAAGTAATTTGCCGCTTCGACGTTTCGTTTGAAATTGAGTGCAAAACGCGTAAATCAGTAGGATAATGGCAAATTCTTACTCGTATAGGATTAAGTTTGCGCATCGAATGCATGCTCTCGCTAATTCGCAAATCGGTCGGTTGTGCCGTCTCACGTATGAGCGACCAGAAGATCCCCCTCCCATTCCACCACAAGTACCTCAAGTTGCGTAAGGAGCAAGCTCGCCCCCCCCCCCCCCACTCCCACTCAAAGCTGTAGAACCCATCCTAACCTCTCTGCAGATTGATTGAGAGAGAATAGTCAGCTATCGCATTCCTTCTTCTTTCTTGACCCTCAAGACTCCTCTCCTCCTTCGCTTAATCATTGGCGGCACGGAAATATATGGAATATTCCAATATCGTTCTCCTCCACTCCCTTGAGCTTACTTGCAAAAGTATCGAGTATCGATCTAGGAGATTCATTCGATAAATTATCATACAAGTCGTTTCTTTTCTATCGGTTTGTATGTACATGGTGAGAAAATCGATTGCAGTTCGTCCATTTAAATTCATGAAAAATATCAAACTATTGGGTGTTTGGTGAACATCACCTTCGCATTCAACCTTTTACATGGGATTAAATTGGCAGAATACAACATTGCCAAATTGTTTGCTGCTCCGCCGCTGATTGGCAAGGTTCTATATTGAACTTGTAAATTATTGGCAAAGCGTGCAACTTGGCAACGATGCACTTTGCCGATTTAAACCCTTGAAAATGATTTACTTACTGTATGCATGTTGAACACATGTGAACTCGACATTTCGTATGGATTTTGGACGAGACGCAACGTTGGCAAATTTCACGTAACGCAACTGACCCTGATTTTGCATGGTCTTTGACCACAAGAAGAGTCCTTTCATTGCATCTTGACTGACGTTTTCTCAGGTTTAGGACTTGATTCTAGGCCTCGTTTAACGCGATAGGTATATCGGTGGCAGGTGAAATCCGGCAACATTGCATTCCGTCCATTTTAACCAACGCGAACTATCGGTCCTATATAGGAAGAGCACTGACCGCACTGTGCACCTCTTATTTCGACTTTTTTCATGTTTTATATAGGCTAAATACAAAGTTGCCGGATTTAATGTGCCGCCTCTGAATGCACTCTATACGTTTTTCAGTCGAAACATTAGATTTATTCAGCTGAACCAACAGTTTGAAACAACTCCACTCTCTATAGATATCGAGATAGATCCAAACAGACATATACTTTGCATCACGCTATGTTGCGTGGATAAATATTAGTAGGAGAGCAGGCAAGTCGCTGAACTGACTTGCATCGAAAAGCGAGTCAAATATCGTTGTGATCTGGCAATAGAGCATTAAGTCTATATTTAATATCATGAAAATATCGCCTGTTGCACAGTGGACACCCTCTAATTCGACGATGCAATACATGGTTTTAAATGGCCAAGATGAAACGTTGCCAGTTCCTCAGCAAATATAAACTTCTGATTATGTCAATGGGGCTCTTTCAAACTTTTGCCATGGGGGATTGAAGCACGGAAAAAAAAGGTTAGTGAAAATAACCATACCTGATTTTGGCACCTGCTAGATGTTATGGTAAACTTGGCCAGAAGTATGGTATCGATACTTTGAGTAAATTCGACGTGCAATCAGGTAACATCACCTAGTACCTAGTCAAAACATAGTATACTTCTGGTTACCATTACCATAACATCTAGCAGGTGCCAAACTCAGGTATCCGTATGGTTATTTTCACCACAGTTTTTTTCCGTGAGAGTGGATTTTTGAATATTAACCTATAAAAATGAAGATGAGTACACTAAAAAATCACAAAATTCACTCTCAGAATCGGGCTTAATGGCAAACAGACGCAAGCAGGTATCATGGGAGATTCCTATCTAAATTGAGTGTGTTTCTGTAGAGAAAGTGACATAATAGACAGGAATCTCCCACGATACCTGCGTTGAGCCGCCATGACGGCCTTGCCTTTATAACAGTTATGTGAGATTATTACTGAATTTTAGATTTTGTAAGAGTGATTTTCGCTGGTTTTGACATCAGAATGGACTATTCACTTGCTCACAGCAAAAGTTTGCAAGAGCCCCATTAAGTAAACAAATTTTGAGGGAACACCTGAGTTTAAAGACGTAATTACAGGCAACCCTTTTGCTCCGTATCGCGTATAGTCCCATTTAGAGAACGTTAATTATTGGGCTAACATGGATTCTTAAAAAAAAAAAAAAAAAAAAAAAAAAAAAAAAAATTGACTTGCACTTGAAATTATATGAGAAAAAAAGTATTTTGATCCACTGCGGTAAAGGTTTCAGATTTGTGAAACCAGTTCCCATAATTCAGCACTGAAAGGGTTAGAAATTAGAATTCAAAGAAAGAATACGTTGACTCGTCAGAACACGCTTTGATATAGATATATTGAACATGCTTTCGGCATGAATTCAGGGACGCGGTGCACGCAGTCTTTCAATACAACGCCTCGCCGAGAGGCTGTAACAATTAAGCTAGGAAGACGATTCGAAAGTGAGCTGCAAAATTTAAGCCGATAATCCCCGATAGATTCTATTGTCATGGCAATGACTCCATTCCAACGGCGCGGTGCGGCGCTCTCCGTATACCAATCTCGGAATCTCGCAAGATAAATCAAACTTTCGAGATTTCGAGGTTTCAAAGCCCCGACCGGCCGACCACCCCCGACCCTCAACGTCACACTGTGGATTGAACCATACGGTTTTCTGAACATCCTTACTTGAAGCCCGTTTCATGTGATCGATGCGCATTGATGAAACACTAGCTCATTAATACATGTATTAAACTTCATAATTTCAAGCCTCGGCCGTATCGGATAGGACTTTATTTTATGTAATCATTTCACAGTGACATAGCGTGAAATTTGGCAACATTGCAGTTTGTCCATGTTAAACCATGGAGAGCATCAATAACTATACCTATAGATACATGTGCATTGTGTATGTGCAATGAATTGCCTGCATTTGAGTTTAATCCGGACAAAATGCAACGTTTTGAACGATTATAAATCATAAATTCATGATAAATTTACCTTCTGATTTTCGGCCACTTTTTGAGCAACTCAGACTATATTGCACTGTAGAACCACAATTTTTCTTCTTTGTAAAAATCTAGTTTTCAACCCACTGTGTGGCGTTAGGCAAATCGTAGCGACGCAACGCGCTGAGCTGCAGTCAGCCCACAGCCACCGCATTGGCACCGCGGGCATATCGCGCGTCTCGCTCGCGTGTTTCACGTTCGCACGTTCGACGATCGAAAACCTTAAAACCATCGCCGAATTACCGAACAACAAACGTTGTTGAGTGTTGAGCTAGGCCGCGCACGGACGCGCATTTACACAGCGACGTTGCCGCTTCGCTACAAATCACCTGCCTTAAGCCACACACTGGCGTCGCGTGCAATCTATCTTTTTTCTTGTCCACTTAAATGCATGTGAAAGGTCGAATTATTTGAGGTCCACAATGCACTCCCTCTAATCGATGTTTTGAATGGGTTTTCGAAAACTTCCTCCAGTTATCCTCATACTCAGTACATCCGTTACGAATTTCGAATGGCCCTTTTCAAATAGAGGAATTTTTTAGGAAAGATAGAGATATTTTCTAGGAAAATAGAGACACATACCCTTAGTATACAGGGTGTCTCAGACCACCTGGCAAGCTTTTATTGTGGCCAAACTAAGGCAAATATGAAAATTCGGTAAAACACGTGTAACGTATATCGACCCCAAAGAATTCGGGGAAAATATTTTCAGCCCCCCAAAACCACCCCTTGGGGGTTATTTAGGGGGGTGGGTACCCGTATCTCGAAAAAATCAAATGGAAAGGGTATGTTTTGACACTGGAATCTAATCCGGCATAAAAAAACAAAACCTTTTTTATACCTGAGTTTTTTTTCTAAAAACCACCCTTTTTTAAGTTAGGGGTGGTTTTCCAAAAAATTAGGGGTAATCTTTGATTGACCGCTGTGACCCTCCAAATCATTGGATTTGAAAAAACTAAGAAGTTTCTGAAAGGGCAGGCCAAGGGCTTTCTTTTAATGTATCACATGCCTATTTTTTGTGAAAAGGGGTACAAGGCCCCCTCACCCCAAAATTTTGGGGCTTCGGGGGGCCCTACGTAAAAATTGTCAAATGTAAAGGTATGCCTTGTGATACATCATTTCAAAGGTCTTTTAGAGACGGAAAAAATGATGCCACCAAAATTCGAAAAAACTACCCCGTTTCAAAATGGCGGCCGTTTTAAGATTTGGGGGCTCAAGGGGGGGACCTTCAGAAAAATGACTCGAAATTGAGCGATACACAGCTAAAAAGGTCCTAAAGAGAGAAAAATAATGGTTCAAACCGCGAGTCAAACCGACTTTTCAATCCAAAGTTACGGCCGATTCAAATTTAGGGGTGCCTTTTTGGGAAACCCAACTACCCCTAAATTTCAATCGGCCGTAACTTTGGATTGAAAAGTCGGTTTGACTCGCGGTTTGAACCATTATTTTTCTCTCTTTAGGACCTTTTTAGCTGTGTATCGCTCAATTTCGAGTCATTTTTCTGAAGGTCCCCCCTTGAGCCCCCAAATCTTAAAACGGCCGCCATTTTGAAACGGGGTAGTTTTTTCGAATTTTGGTGGCATCATTTTTTCCGTCTTTAAAAGACCTTTGAAATGATGTATCACAAGGCATACCTTTACATTTGACAATTTTTACGTAGGGCCCCCCGAAGCCCCAAAATTTTGGGGTGAGGGGGCCTTGTACCCCTTTTCACAAAAAATAGGCATGTGATACATTAAAAGAAAGCCCTTGGCCTGCCCTTTCAGAAACTTCTTAGTTTTTTCAAATCCAATGATTTGGAGGGTCACAGCGGTCAATCAAAGATTACCCCTAATTTTTTGGAAAACCACCCCTAACTTAAAAAAGGGTGGTTTTTAGAAAAAAAACTCAGGTATAAAAAAGGTTTTGTTTTTTTATGCCGGATTAGATTCCAGTGTCAAAACATACCCTTTCCATTTGATTTTTTCGAGATACGGGTACCCACCCCCCTAAATAACCCCCAAGGGGTGGTTTTGGGGGGCTGAAAATATTTTCCCCGAATTCTTTGGGGTCGATATACGTTACACGTGTTTTACCGAATTTTCATATTTGCCTTAGTTTGGCCACAATAAAAGCTTGCCAGGTGGTCTGAGACACCCTGTATATCCTGTTGCGTGTAGTTCAATGCGCAGTCACTCAATCGTAGTTTTGATACTCTAACTTGTCAACGTTACTTCTCGTCGCGATACTATGCGACTGCGGTACGCTGTGATTGGATTGCGGCGACGAGATTAAGTTTCGTATAAATGACGAAAATTTAATTAAACTTTGGCCCACGAACATCAGAACAGATGCTTAGCGGTTGGCCTCAGATTTGGCCCGAACATCGTTCAGAACAGATGCTCAGCGGATGTCCATCGATCGAGGAGTGTAAATGTAACTGCAGCGAACGACGGAGGGTTGAATCGGGTCGTTGCAAACTTTTGTCGTGTGAATGACGTTCATTTTCAGGGTTTTTTTTCACTTTGGAGAGACTGTGGACGTATCAGAAAATACTAAAATGGTGCTCTTGTTAGCTTTTTCAGTACCAATGAGGTTCTCAAACTTTTCCTGAGCGCAGATCCCTAGATCTGACAATTTTTTTAGTTCCTTCCTAGAGCTCGTTTCAGAAGTGTAGGCGGACCTAAATCATAATCTTTGGCAAATTTTCAAATTTAATTCCTTTAAAATAAAACCAAACTTGCCTCTGACTTTTGTTCTTTTGCGTTTAAAGTGTTCCTCATTAAAAAGTGAACACTCAATTTCATTTTCATTCATTTTCATCGGGTAATATCAGACATAATGTTGACAAATTCCAAAGATTATCGGTCTAGGTCCGCCTACACTTCTGAAACTACCTCTAGTTGGACTCACGGCAAGTAAATTGACAAGGTGCTCTTGAGTGTTCATTGTCTCAATGTTTATTGAAATCTCGAAAGCTAAAAAAGCTATAATGTATCACCAACAGTAGCGTTTTGTAAAATCGGGCAACGATGTACTTTCACCGTTTAAACTTACTAAAAAAATCGAATGCTTCGGTCATCGGCGATGACCAGACGTTTCGATCTTTCTAATGTGTTTAAAGGGGAAAAAAAGAAACGTTGCCAAATTGCACACCTCGCCTCTGATCGCCGCAGTCTAGCCGTCGTAAGGAATTTGTCTGTCTCTCTTTGCCCATTTAAACGTATGTGTTAGAAAAGGGTGGAAGAGACTGTCACATGACTGCAGCCCCTAGTTGTTCCTGTTCTTTTCTAACACTTGCAATCAAATGGGTAAAGCAAGAAAAGGCGAATTTCGGGCGATTGCTATGATCTGCAATCTAACGTTTTCTGACTTAATGACGCCATCTTGGATTAAATCTAGCTTGCATTTCAAGTTCAGTGATCAGATCTGTGTTAAAAAAATGATCGGATATGACTGCCAATAAGCCGAAGTTTGCGGGCAATGCAAAGCAACTGATTTTAATCGCTTCCATTTTCAAACTTTGAAAGTTCATCAGCGAATTTTCATCCCTCTTCGGTTTTTTCTTTATTCGTTTCCGCTTTTGGAAAGCCACAAATTCCCATTCTGGATGCAGCTCGCATATACCCAGTTCAAAAACCGCATTTGAAAATGAACGAGATGTATTATCGTTTATAATAATTCGTAATAATTTTCAGTAAGTAAATATTGAATCTTGGTGAGTTCATCAGAGCCATCAAAAATAAGGATGGTCGTACACGCACCTAAACTTTAGAAATCCAATCCGTCGTGGACGCCGGCAGAAAATTTCCCATGGGAGAGAAAAAAGTCATGCCCCTCCCCCCCGTTTGTGAAGGCTCTTGTCTTATTTTATCTTCCTTTCTTCTTCTTGGTCACTCTTCGTTCTTGTAACTACTTTTTTTGTAATAATCCTGCATTCTGCGTTCTGTTTCTTTATCCTTTTTTTATATTTTCTAACATTCTAACTAATTTCCTCAAACGTTCCTACTTTTTCCTCCACCGTCAAATTATAGGGGAAGCTGTTCTCCCTTCCTACCATCCCCCCGGCCCCCACTCACGTTTTCGACGCACAAAGACTCGAATTATGAACGTTTATGGATACGAAAAGTTTTTGTTAATTACCACAGAATTTTTTATAGTGTTATTGATATTTGTTTTACTTAAACCACTCAATCTGAATCATTTCAAGCATTCTTGCAATCCCGTAGAAATTATTTCGTTTGGGAATTGCGCGAGCGCGCAGATTGGATTTACCAGTGGTATAGCGGGCAATCTGGCAACGTTGTAATGTGTCATGTGTCCATTTAAACCCACGTAAAAGGTCGAAAGCGAAGATTTTCACCGAACACCCAATAGTTCGATCTTTTTAATGGGTTTAAATGGACGTATTACAACGTTGCCAAACTGCACGCTACGCCACTGAAATTTACATATTTTTAAGTATGCTTGTATGAGTGGATTTTGAAAGCTCTTATCGTGCCCATTGGTTTTAAAAGATTAAAATCCCTGGTTTTTCATGCACCACATCACTGTAACAAAAGCTTGCGAAACACCCATTCTCCGTCACGACTTATCAGAGAGCTATTGAACTCGGTGTAAGACAAGGAAAGGATTTTTGTCACACGGAAAAAAAACTACGGTGAAATTAACCATACGATAGCTGATTTTGGCACCTGCTAGATGTTATGGCAATGTTAACCAAAAGTATACTATGTTTTGACTAGGTACTAGGTGATGTTACCTGATTGCATGTCGAATTTACTCAAAGTATCGGTAAATGTACCATACTTCTGGTCAAGTTTACCATAACATCTAGCAGGTGCCAAAATCAGCTATCGTATGGTTGATTTCACTAATCTTTTTTTTCCGTGCAGGAGGAGTTGAAGCGAGTTTTATTTGCCTCATTCATGAACCTCTTTCTCTCTCTTTTCTTTCATTTAAACGAATGTGTCGAAAAGAGAGAGAGCCAGGGATCATTACGTGACTTGAGTCCCTCTCTCTGTCTCTTTCTACTACATACGCTCAAAGGGACCTACATAAGAGAGAGGAAAACGAATTCCTGGATGCGGCTCCGTGAGCAACCCTGCGAGTGCGAACCGTCATCCAGTGCCAAGTTAAGTCTGCCAACAGCCGACAACTCATGTAAAAAAAAGAAGAAGAAGATGGAGGGGGAGGGGGGATAAAAACAGCAGTCGATAGAGGTGGATGAGACGACAGGTGTGAAACTAGTTACCTACCTGTAAAGTGTATGGATAGATACAGGTATATACATATATATAGAATGAGCAGCTGTCGGCAGCTTGGCACGCGCCGCTGCCGCACCGCGCACGGTCCAACCGGTACCGGTACGCTGCAGGTGGCAAGGTATGGTATGACCGAGGCTGTGAGAGCGCTCGGGCAAGGGCAAGGGAGCAGGGGCGCGGTTATCGAGGGGGGGGGATGGCGGAGGAGGGGGAGGGGGAGGGTCTGAGAAGGAGCGAGTGGGGCGGCTGACTTCCATTCACATTATTGGATGATCGGTTGCGCTGGTAGTGGTTCTGTCGCAGTCGAACTGTCTATAAGCGCCGCAGCCGTTCTTACTTTTATTTTATTCCCCCCTCCCCCTCCTCCCCCTCCCAGTTCCGATCTTAATCGACAAAGTCGCCGCACGATGACGCGACGCACGTACAGATAGCTTGTCAGTCTTTTGTACCCCATCTCACGTCTGGTACCCTCCATTCGCGGGGTCTCCAAAATACTTATCAATGATGAGCGAAAAGTCCATAAATTGTATCAATGATTTCTCCTTCACGAAAAAATGCCACCCTCGCAGCAAAGCTGGGTTAAATAACGTGTTCTCTTTCTTCCACACTCTCTCTTTCTCTCTCTCCCTCTCCCACACATTATCATTTTCTCTCTCTCTCTCTCTCTCTCTCTCTCTCTCTCTCTCCCACTCTCTCTTTCTCTCTCTCTCTCTCCCACGCACTCTCTCTCTCTCTCTCCCACTCTTTCTCCCCCTCTCTCTCACTCTCTCTCTCTCGCTCCCACTCATCCTCTTTCTCACACACACTCACACTTATACCTTTATGATTTTTAATATTCAACCTAAGTCAACTATCAGACCAAAAACATTTTAGCCCCTTTTCCGAACACACAAACTTATAATCTTCTTGTGAATATAGAGGACGATGAAACTGTGATCACTTTGGAAAGGGTTGGGCAATTTTGAGGAGCAAGGTGAGAGGCACGCAAAGGAACTCAAGGAAGTGTCCTCATTATTTTTCTCAGTGCTCCCTAGGAGGACTATTCTGGGCATTTCTGGGCATGTTCATGCTTTAAAAATATCACATTTCTACCATCAAGGGGAGAAAAAAAAGATCAGCAAATATTTTTTATGGATGGTAAAATGAAACTACCTTTGTATAATTAAATGTATGTATCATTTCTCGGGGCCATGCGTGATAAATGCGGCTGAAAAACTTTTAATGGCTGGCATTGCCCCTAGAAAAGTGGGCTCCGGTCAAAGCTAGCCTCTAAGCTCTCTTTTTTCTTGTCCCCTATTTTTCTCTTATTTTGTATCATGTAATCAGCAATACTCGTGTGGGTACTGCATAGTGCATACTGATTCAGAATGCTCTTTGCAGTGTACCTAGACTAGATACCAGCACCCAGTCTCTTCTTCGATTTTTTGGTAAGAATTAAGAAAGAAAATGCACTTCATTTGAAAAAAAAAAAAAAAAAAAAAAGGATAACATTTTAGACGCATAGTATATCCTCACAAGTATACTACCGTATGCTTTAGGGTGTGTGAGTGCATGTGTGTATCTAAGTGTCTTGCTGCTACAGACTGAGATTTGGCGCGCCTGAGCTATTCAGCGACATAAATGAGAACGCCACGAGTCTCGCGAAAAATAATTAATTCCTGTCAGACTCAACGGCGGGCGTTTTGAACTCTGCTGGTCGTACAGTGAAGTGAATAAGGCTTGTTATGAGACTTCGACCAATGGGAAGTGGAACCATTGACGATTTAGATCGCCCAAATAAAGTTACAAAGATCTGCATGAATATCTATATTAGCTAGTGTTGATTGACGATAAGCTTCAATTTCTGAAGCCCCTTCATTTTAAGATACTTAAATCCTAGCCGATTTCAAGAGATTTCATCTTTAAACTTTTTGGTACCATCATCCTCCCTTTTTTTCACTTTTTTCTTTGGTATTACAGGTGGTAGTTCAATTTTATTCTTGCCTCATTCATAAGTACACCTTGAAGTATTCATTCTTGATCCATTCTAAAAATGTCTTTCAATTTAGTTTTTGTTTTTAAGACAATTGATCATGATGAGCAATAAGGGGAAAAGCAGATTTTTATTCGACGAAAAAAGAGTACCACAATCTTCAGGCATTATTCTCTTCACCCATTTTTCTTTCGGGATTCGGAGGTTCGGAGTATAGGACAGCTTAGAAAAAATTTTATTGCACTAAAAAGTGAGGAACGATTTATTTTTTATATGTAGTTGCTGGAAAAAACAAAACAAAACGAAAAAAAAAACTAATTTTTATTTTACCATTTCGATGGAGACGTCTCTTGTAAAATTCAACCTTCAAATATATCTCTCTTCACTGGAATTTATGATCTATTGTCCTCAGTGATTGGAACATGTTTATTTCAACTTTGCACAGCACCGAAGGAAAACTTATGCGCGTGAAAAATGTTATTTTTTCCCACTGTGCATCATAATTTAAGGAAGCCCCAGTCCCTTCGGTACTTCTTATTACGCTGCGCTGTCTTCTTAAGTTAACCCTTCCTCAGAGTTCTCATTCATCCTTCTATCTCAACTCGGCCGTAGCTGTAGGTACCTTATACGGAGTGTGTGCCCCATAAGCTTTTCTCCAAAATCATCACTATCTCTTAAACTTATTAAAATTGTTTCTTTCGGTATACATCTTAGAAATGGTTCAGGGAAGTTGCACATTGAATATCTACATTCAATGTACGAAACCCATTTTCTTAGTTATAGAACACTTTGCATGGTGTTTCTATTTTCCAATAATTTCCGCTTGGTTCCGAGCGATGTTCTTTGGGGACATACTGTATTTCTGAAACTCTCACACGTTACCTATCAGTTTCAGATTCTAGGTCATTTATTATAAGGGATGCTCTTATCTTTATCGCTCTCGCTGTAAGCGAACCAAAATGTTTCCTGAGCTTTCTCTGTGTATAGTGATCCTGGCCTGGATCCAGCCAAGCTACACATCGAACCATGCATGTAATCCTGGACTCCTAGTCAATATTTATTTTGCAAACTTTTGATAATCTAGGTAAAGATGAAGCATGAATTCTCATAGATTTGAAACCAAAAATTCGGACCCTTAAAAAAATTAAAAATAAAAAAATAAAAAAATGTCCTCTGAACAGAACCTCTAAAATCCAGCCATGAAGTCGTAAATGCCTTTTTAAAATTCGTAAGTCAAACAGCACGCCCGCAACAATTTATTATAAGCAACAAGTCACCGAGTCCAGTCATCCAAACAGAGGAGCCGCGAAAATATACTATAAGTTTATGACTGTAAAACTATTTACAGTTCATGGGTTTAGTTTTAGAAATTACCAATTTTATTTATTATATTAACCAGGTCCCATTTTAACTACCTATAGTACCTATATTTATTCATATTATTAATTACATATATCATGTTGTCCAGTGGGGCTCCATGACTCATACATACATGTACTTACACTGTACAATGTATTTACATCGGTACGTACTTGGATCTATTTTTTTTAATATAATCGTTTTCGTACGGTGCATTAATTTTATGTAACCCGTGAGTAACAGAGCACACTTTTTACTAAATGTTCTGCGTCAGTTGATAAAATGCATATTCATTACTTGTATATATTACATAAATATTTATTACGCGTGCATCAGATTGCTGAACTATTTATACTGATGCAAATTAATGTTTTTTTGTTCCAGGTAAGAGCGCCTAGAAGTCTTTCGTTTATTCTTTTCAAAAGGAAAATGTAAGTAGTTTTCTGAGGTATCGTTAGTTTCAATGAGTTTCTGTAACTGCATCTAAGTAATGTATAATACGGAATGCCACCATTTCTCATTGTAGTGAATGACTGATGATTGGTCGTAGAATGAGAGCCAGAGAAAGGTCTGACTGACTCACTCTAGTAAATTCGATAATTTTTACAAATGATGAGTGCAGGTATTCGGTAAGGTTAATGAGTCTTGATAATATGAGGCATCAAAAGTTTTACAATTTTATGAAAATGTGTATGGAGTACATTTATATAGGTAATTTAAAGTTAATTAAAATATCTGATAAAAATTGAAACGTATACCCCCATTTTTGTGAAATGATACGATGTGGCTTCAATATCGCACTAATAGTCATTTATCTATTAATGTTGATGGTTAATATGCAGATGAAAAGATCGTTTCTCATCGAAATTTATATTTTTTTAATGCGGAGCAGAGGGAACCAAAAGAACAGCCTCAGTGACTCCAGGTGTGTTAGATAGGGCAGAAGAACCGGCGGCGGTGACTTTTGCAGCCGATTTCAACACTATGTGTTGAAAAAGCAAAGATTGGAATGATCCAACATCTGTCAGGTGTAGTCCGTCCTTGTTACTGAATCAGCTGGCGCGATTGTCTTTAAACGGAAGTTGTTCCAAAGAAAAAAGGAATGAAATAAAAAGAAAATAATAAGCTAATTGGAAGCCAAATATTTTTATTATTAGCTGTCTAAAATTCAGTCTCTCTGAACGAAATTCAAATAAAAATCGTTGTCATGCAATCATACATAGGTGTCGACTAATTAGTCATTGTTGGACATCGCAGTTTATTCAATTTTTTTTTTTTTTATTTTTATTTTTATTTTAAATGTCGAATTTCGTATTTTTACCGCTTCTCAGTGCAGCGTATGAACTGCAGGGTTGCCGCGATTTGCGTGAATTTAATAAACATGTCTATACCTCATAGGACATGGGACACGGAAACCCCCAGCTATTGGCGGTTCGGCTTAAGTACTATTTGGCAACCGTGTTTCTTTGCCATTTGAACCTATATACAAGTATCGATTTTTGAAGACCTCTGTTATTTTACTCAGGTTTGAATGGGGCTCTTGCAAACTTTTGCTACACGGGATTAAAGAGTTGATTCTTGCATACAAAACCTGTAAAAATGACGAAAAAAACACTTAAAAGCACGAAATGCCTTCTCAGAATCGAGCTTAATGGCGGTTCGATGCAGGTATCATGGGAGATTCTTATCTAAATTAAGACACACCTCTGTTTTTCCAAAGAGAAAGTGGCATATCAGATAGGAATCTCCCATGATACCTGCGTCGAACCGCCATTACGATCTTACGTAACTATGTAGGTTTATTACTGAATTTAAAATTTTCTCAGTGTGATTTTCGTGATTTTTGCTGGTTTTTACATCAGAATGGACTATTTATTTGCTCACAGCAAAAGTTTGCAACAGCCCCATTGAATGAATCCGTTGTTGACACATTGCACTAGCCGCACGGAAAAAAACTACGGTGAAAATAACCATACGGATACCTGTTTTTGGCACCTGCTAGATGTTATGGTAATGTTAACCAGAAGTATACTATGTTTTGACTAGGCACTAGGTGACGTTACCTGATTGCATGTCGAATTTACTCAAAGTATCGGTAAATGTACCATACTTCTGGTCAAGTTTACCATAACATCTAGCAGGTGCCAAAATCAGGTATCCGCATGGTTGTTTTCACTAATCTTTTTTTTTCGTGCGCCATGCACTGACCCACGTTCATGGATAAAGTTAAATGTTTCGGGATTGTTGCCGATCTGTAAGGATCAGTAGGGTATAGGTGACTAGGTGCGCACTGTTTCTTCCAGAATTTTAACTCATAGTGAAGAAGATTGTGGTCCGAAACTATGTGGGTGCAAAGACCCATACTATCACCATACTCCAGACTTGGCCACCCTTCGTCCCCACTAGTCCCCCTGCTCCCACCCCACATCCTCATCCGCTCGCCAACCGTTCCTATCTCTGCTTTTGTCTCCTTCGCTCCTCCGGATTGTGAAATTACCGATGCTTATCCTTTTTTCAAAGATGGCATGAGCGTGCATAAAGTCGAAGATCTGATTTCTGAAACATCCTGCTTGTCTTTCCGGTTATTACGCTCAGGGTATTACACTTAACCTTTCTCGTGTCAACTCGACGGACGGTCATTGTTGCCACTTGTCACGGGAGAAAAAAAAAAACAAAACAAAAAAACAAAAACAAAAAACAAAAAAAAACCATGTTTATTTGAAGATCTTCCTGAGTTCTTTCCCTTATCCTTCAGTGGTGGTTTGGGAACACACTTTCAGCACAGAATAACGCTATCAGAATGGAATCTTAAATTAATTTTGAAACATTTTTTGCTTCGGGCGTCTTCGGACCGCCACTTTGAAAATCTACTAACCCTTTCCAGCAAGGTGGTACAGCATATCTACCATTTTCTGTAACATGGGTTTCAATGGAATTTAAATGGAAATTTTGCAAAAACATGTGTGACCCATCAAAAGTCTTAGAAAATTGTCCTCTTTTGAACGGTCTGAAAAAATCTAAAAAAAAAAATCAAATTCCAAAATGCGTGCTGGAAAGGGTTAAACTTCGGCCTAACGGCCGGCGCGGTGGGTATATAATAGAAACCGGTGGAATCACCGATGAATAAAATAAGACACTCATGATAACCACTAAATACACGATCGCCATTTTGAAAATCTATGGACGCAGAGGCTCGGTGTTGTGAATTCTTGTTAAAAAAAATCGAAAACTGGTTTCCATTGACTCTTATGGCAGTTTCCATTCTGATTGGGTTAGCCTGTGCTTTCATATAGTACTCACTACTCATCATCAATCGACGACTGTTGGCTGTTTATTTTTGAGCCCCGTACAAAAATAAACCCATTGAACTTGCCTCACTTTCATGACACGGGACACCTATTTAGCAGCTGATCCATTCAACTTATATTTAACTGTCGATAAATCATGGTTAATTTTAATCACTAGCTTATATTCAAGATAATTAAAAAGAATCTGCTGGCGAGATTTGGCAATGCTGATACTTTGAATTCGCTCAGTCGGTCGACATGAAATCGTATACATGATGCATGTACCTAGAGAGCAGAACGCCTCGAGACGAAACTATTGTATTTCAGTCTTTGCGTACCGACCGCGGACGTGTGCAAATTTCTTGTAAGTACATCTTGAAAATTCTGGATTCTTATTAAAGTGTGCAACAACTTTTATTGTTTCAAGCCACGCCGCGTCCGCCATTTTGACATGACATCCCCCCCTCTATCTCTCTCCGTGACTTGGAAACCGCAATAGCAACGTATAACAATGAAACGGTTGCGAACTTTTGATTCAATGTAACCTGATTTCAGGCAAATTTTTAAGAAATATCAATCAGCTAGATATCTTAAATGGGGCAATCGCAAAGGTCTGAAATGTTGTGTTTTTTAAAAAGAAATGAAAGTACTTGATGAGCCGAGAATGAATGTAGTTTCAGAAGTGTAGGCGGACCAAAACCATAATCTTTGGCGAATTTTCAACTTTAATTCCTTCAAATCAATACCGAATTTGCCCCTGACTTTATTCTTTTGTGTTTAAAGTTTCCCTCATTGAAAAGTGAACACTCAATTTCATTTTTATTCATTTTCATCGAGTAATATCAGAAATAATGTTGCCAAATTCCAAAGATTATCGGTCTAGGTCCGCCTACACTTCTGAAACTACCTCTACCTTTGGCTTTGTATTAAGTGTCCCGGATTCAGAGATACACGCGGGTAAAGTTGCAACAAATCGTGTGTTGTACACATGACATTATATACAACGCTGATCGCTAAGTTCCCATTTAAAACAAAAATGTGTTTTGGGCCAAAATTGCATCTTTTGAACTTTGAAACTTAGTTACAAACCAAGAGCAATCTTGTTTTCAGCTCACTGCGAGTACTTTCATGTCCTTCGATCAACGTGAAAGTTGCGTCTCTTCGCTTCTAATTGGTTAGCGGCGCAGTTTCATGACATCGTTGAGCAAAGAGCAAGTATTTTTTAAACTAAGTTAGGTCCCTCGTTGCTAAAGTTTGATACCAGAGTAGTTTGAAGAGCAGTGATACTACTGGTAATTGACGCAAAAATAATAATGAATTCACTTACAATAATCATTCAAATTCTCTTCTAAGTTCCTTATAAAAAGGATTCTGCCCAGCTTTCAAAACCTCTTTAGCAAGCTTTAACGCTGAATTCTGTATTTTCGAATCCATGTTATTAAAGGACTCGCAGTCGTTTATCAATGACTTTTTATCTGCAAACAAGATCCAACTTAGCCTTTAGAAACGCCTTCAATGCCTCGGGTATGCAATTTCTGTGCATACGCAATCCGTGGTCTCTCCATGATCGTCGGATGTTAAATTGGATCGAATTATAGAATTTTCTGGTGATCATGTGTGTAGGACAGAAAGGGAGTTCTGCGCATCACGTGGTCTAGTTACAGTAAGTTGATGCGCAGAACCCACTGCGCACCTGCCTCTGCTCCTTTAACGAACCACTTTTACATTTAAATGCAAAAGCTTTGCAATCGATCATGAATAACAATCCAACTTCAAGTGCGTTCGCAGTCGACTGTCATATCGATGCGTAAGTTGACAAGACATCAATCCAGATGAATCGTACGATGACATGCGACAAAGCTTTGCAAGTGGAATCATCGTCTGTCCGGCGAACTTTGGTTTGAAATCGTCAAAAAGTGGCCAAAATCAGAAAGTAAATTTCTCATTTATAAACTTCCAAGTTCAAGTTTTATTACAAAGAACACGTTTAACAAGTAATTAAAATCTAGTGATGTCACTAGAAAGTTTTAAATAAAGCTTAAAAGGTCGTAAATTACGATTTTTGTTGAATTTTTTTCCATGATATTTGGTCACTTTTTTTTTCAATCTCAGACCACTGTGTGGCATCCGTCCATTCGTAAACGATGGGACTTCATCAGCTGTCTTATTTCACATTCATGAGTGAGCGCAGGTTGCTCTAAACTTGACAAATTCCTGGATTGTGTTGTTTTATGCATGCGCCTGTATTTTCATAGAGATGACAACACTTTGATACAACCGTGAGTCCATAACCCACTGACAGTTGTTTGCTCTCTCTCTCTCTCTCTCTCTCTCTCTCTCTCTCTCTCTCTCTCTCTCTCTCTCTCTCTCTCTCTCTCTCTCTCTCTCTCTCTCTCTCTCTCTCTCTCTCTCTCTCTCTCTCTCTCTCTCTCTCTCTCTCTCTCTCTCTCTCTCTCTCTCTCTCTCTCTCTCTCTCTCTCTCCCCCTCTCCACCTCTCCCCCTCTCCCTCTCCCTCACCCCTCTTTCTCTATCCCTCTCTCTCTCCCCCTCTCTCTCCCCCTCTCTCTCTCTCTCTCTCTCTCTAGACTCGTTGCACCGAACATTGTGTTGAGTCGCGCTGCGCCGCGCCGCGCCGCGACTCCATGATCGCCGCGCTGCGCGGGTCAGAGTAATTTACTTTTCTCGTTTTCCCTCCCCTTCCGCCTTTCCCGCCCCCTCGCGCCTTCCTTCCCATGCTATCCCACGCGTCATTAATTTTGTAATCAATGGTATAGGAACTTTCATCCTCTCTTTTGTCATCATATCTGGTTGCCGTGCGGATTGACGGGGGGGGGGGGGGGGGCGTAAGAATTGTTTTCAGTTGTGATCCCTCGAATCAATCGAATAGCTACGAATTTATTCGAGTTTATGCAGTAAACATGGTTGTCACTTCCTACGGGAATGGGGGTCTCGCAAACTTTTGCTATAAGCATAAATAAATAGTCCCATCTCACGTAAGAACCAGCAAAAATCACGAAAATCACACTAAGAAAGTCTAAAATTCAGTAATAAACTCGCACATAACTCTTAAAACGGCAAAATGGTAATGGCGGTTCGACGCAGGTATCATGGGAGATTTCTGACTTTTATGTCACTTTCTCTACGCCATTGAGCCCGATTCCGAGAGTGAGTTTCGTGATTTTTTAGTGTATCATCGTCATTTTTACAGGTTTTTATGCAAGAATCAACTCTTCAATCCCCTATAGCAAAAGTTTGCAAGAGCCCCATTGCTAATAATGTTTACTCCTCAAGCAAATCCGTTGAAAAAAAAAAAAAAAAAAAAAAAAACCCTCAAGCACTTGGAAATCATTTTCGAATTACCTCAAGAACCTCGAAGACGCGTTCTATACGGATTTTCAATTTAATTTCATGCGCATGGATTTTTCACATAATATTATACTTTCATTTGTTTGTAATTTTTTTTTTTTCGAAATTTCATAAGACACCGTGTTAAACAATTAAATATGTTCCCATTTATGGGCAATGCAGTGGTGACCGAAAGAGTTATGACTTTTCCGATTTTATGAGTGGATTTGAAGGTTTTTATTCTGTCTTGATCGTTGTTTTTGGGTCGAATTCTATGGGAGTTCATGATCCTTATTGTTGTAGGTGTACAAATGAGACGACTCCTGGATCAGTGGATACCTACCACTACCAGTGGCGTAGCGTGCTATTTGGCAACGTTGTAGTTCGTCCATTTAAACCCATTAAAAAGATCGAACTATTAGGTGTTCGGTCAACACCTTCGCTTTCGACCTTTTACATGGGTTTAAATTGACATATTACAACGTTGCCAAACTGCACGCTACGCCACTGGTGCGGATACTTCTCGGTCAAACCATTTATAGAGGGGGAGATAAATTAAGGGGTTTTCCAGATAATTTGGCAACGCTGGAGGGAAAACGACGCGACGTCTCGCGGGCTCACGCCCATGTCCTGGAATGCGCCGCGCTACCCTTTAGACCGGAAATAACCTACCGGAAACGCAGTCTGCTCCATTTCTCTTTTTATTTTTTTAAATCAATTGAATCAACGAAAAAAATGAGGATCACCTCTCGTTACCGGCTTTGTGTTTGTTTCCCTGCATTTGAACGTGTTTCCTCCTCTTTTCTCGGGGTCAAAATGTTTTGACGTCCGTGACGTGACTTTCCTCCGGATTTAATAAGTCAGAAGTCATCATCCCCAGCTTTTTTCTTTCACATTCATGCAGGTGTAGGTACATTTTATATAGTTAAACATATTTATTCAGAACATTACGTTTTGATCAAGATCTCAAGGGAACGAATGAACGATATTTTTGTTTTTAAGTCAAAACGAAAAAAAAGAGGCTCCAAACAGTGACGCAGCATATGCCATTGGGCAACATTGCATTTCGTATATTCAAACCCGCTTAAAAGATCGAACTTCAGGGTGCTCACTGCTAATCTAATCGTTCGATCTTTTTCATGCATTTTAATGGACAAACTGCTACACTGACAGATTTCACGGCACGCTCACCACCGGCCAAGCCGCGCCACTCCACCGGGCATACTGTTTTTATCACTCTCATGAATCGATGCATTTTCATTTCTCTTAACATCTTCGCCTTGCCTTTTATTGATCTCAATAAACCGTTTTAGTGACTTTAGTGTGACGTCGCGATCAAAGTTGGATCCAAACAATATAAGGGTTCTATCTCACTCACTCTCTCCTGGCAGAAGTTTTCCATGAAGAATTGACACAAAAATCTTCATCTTTACTTTAAAATTCGACAGTTTGTACCAAAGACTGCTTAATCATACAGATATGGCACAAGCTATCTCGCCCGTGTTGTGAAAAATAAATAAAACGTCGGCCGTGATACAACCGGGCATACTGAGGGGATCATAAAGATGACAGAATTCTTGTTCGAAAAGATTACTTTTCACACTTTTCCTGTGTTTGTTTGCGGAACTGGAACATACAAACATGTGAACTGAACAGTGGAAGGTGGAACTCGGAACGGTTTTGTAACAGATAAACTTGTAAAATGTAATCTTTTTTCTATAATCTTTATGATCCCTTCTGTATGCCCGGTTGTATCACGGCCGTAGTCAACTTAACAATATTCGGGCATATGCCATATCTGTATGTATAAGTAATCTTTGGTTTGTACCCTCCTTCCAAGGCAAAAATCTACTATACACCGAGAAAAATCACTTCTTTAAAAACAAGGAAACACGTTTACTTATGACAGTTTCCCCTGCGCGAAGTACGTTCTGATTGCATGAAAGAGAATCACTGTCACATCAACAAGGAATCTTCTACTTGTAGCAGCAGACATTTTCCTTGGGTTAAAGGAATTTCCCCTTAGTCAATATGTCACTGTGCAGTTTTTTTCAACACAAACGAAATACACCTTGGATTTAAAAAAAAATAATTCTCTCAGTGTAGAGTGAACATCCTTTTTTCGCCTTCATGCATGAAAGCTTGAAATTGCAATGTCTTTTGGAGCTGCGCATTCTTAAATCAACAATCTGCAATTCAGCACTCGAAAAATGGATGGCTTTATTATAAGGAGCAGGACATTTATCTAGAGCAGTGGCGTAGCGTGCAATTTGGCAAAGCTGAATATAGGGTCCATTTTAACCCATGTAAAAGGTCGAATGCGAAGGTGTTCACCGAACACTCAATATAGTTTGATCTTTTTCATGGGTTTAAATGGATGAATTGCAACGTTGCCAAATAGCACGCTACGCCACTGATCGAGAGTGGCAGTCTGATTGGTAAGCTTCGTAACTATTGATGTATAGAGGGTTCTTATAGGTCAAGGTTTAGTTTCAAATGTTTCTATCAATCTCCCTGTATTTTGGTTTCCATTTCAAAGCAAGTGTTTTTCGACAAAAGTAAGGTGGACGATGGCTACCTGTAATCCAAATAGGCAGTGGAATGCTATAGATCGATGTATAGTCCATTTAAAACCATAGAAAAGTATCGATCGTCAAGGGGCTCAATGGAACCCTGCAAGAAATCGATACTTTTCTATAGTTTTAAATGGAGTTGACATCGATTTATCGCATTTCACGAACGCATGCGTATACATTGTATTTACATCCGGGCCAAACTAAAAGGAGCCTCGCCAGGCTCGTTAAATGAAGCAAGTTGGTGTAAACCAGAGTTCGTAGGATCAAACGTTGTGTAATCCAGAATTGTTTTCCCTTTGGTCGCCATGGCAACGCACATTGACTATTATAATGCTCGTTCAAGGTGGTGGAACGTGTTTGAAAAGAAGTGAGCTGCTTTTTGTTGAAGGAAAGCTATTCATTTATTGTAAAACCGCTCTTGACTATAGGTATACTTTAACTTAGGTAGGCTTTGAGTGCGGTGGCTCTCGCAGGTTTGAAACGAAAAATTCATGTTGCCGTTTAGCGAATGTACTTATATTTAATTGAGATTCCAAAACTTAGCGGCGATTTCACCGGTGAACAACACGGTGCACATTCAATTGGGTAAACTACGTTCGAATATAACCGAAACATACTATTTAACTTAGCTGTAGAATCTTTTTTGCTCCGGTGAAATTACCGTTGAATTTGGAAATCCATTTTACGCTAAACGGCCCCATATCAGCTTCATGTTCAAAGATTGATGGTTTCTGATTCTGTATTCTGTGCCGGTGATTTTAAAGCGAGTGGAAAGAATAGAGGCATCACAAAATACCGTTTATTTGTTTTTATTCTGGTCACACTTCACAATTCGAGCGATGGTGGTTCAACACAGGTATCATGGGAGATTCCTGTCTAATTTGTCACTTTCTCTACGGAAACACAAAGATAAGTCACAATTTAGATAGGAATCTCCTATTATCCTTGCGTCTCTCCGCCACTAAACCCGATCTTGGGAGTGAATTTTTTGATTTTTTTGTGCATTCATCGTCATTTTTACAGGTTTTTGTATGCAAGAATCAACTTTTCAATCCCCTGTATAGCAAAAGTTTGCAAGAGCCGCATCGCGACTTTAAATTGTGAACCTTCGATAAATAATGATTTCTAGAGCGCCTTCAATCCATTGTGCATGCAAAATCAGCGCAGCGGTGTAGGAAAACTATCAGCACTTAATTTAAGCGAGTGAACATTTATTTTTATTCGTAACTTGGATGTGGAAGAGTTAATTTGCTGATTGTTTGGTCATAATTTAATTCAATTTTGTCTACAGTGCGCATGCGCCAGCTGAACTCAGCGTGGCGACGCGCTGATGATGCTCTTCTGACCATATCTGACCCCAAACCCGTAACCGTAGAACTGAGATTTTGCGACATGCCCCTAACTGCCATGCAACACCACGCTGCGCCGCAACCGCGCCTGGTCGCCCTTCTAGGAGAATTTCTAGAATTCAACAGAGGATTGAACCGGTGTAAACAAAGGTTACCAAAGCTCAGTTGTAATGTATCCGTGCTCACTGAAGTTGTTACTTCTCGTGATCTTTCCGCAACCGGTGCAATGCAACGCTCCGATGAATTGAAATCAAGAACTCCTGTGCTCTCCAGCCACTCGCGCGAGTAACCGAGCAGCACCAATGAACATTGGCATTGCGCGGTCGTTGCGCGAATGCGCGTTGTCGCGCCACAAACTGGGTGACCGGAGGGGCGTTAGCCTAGCGACGCGACGCTGTGTACTCGAACCCCGATTGGTGCACAGTTGGCGAAAAACGATCTATTTTGGGGTCAAAATCCAGCAAGGTAAAGTAACATAAAATTACCCTTATGTGAGCCTTCAGTTCCTGGCAGTGGGTCATAGCGTGCAATTTGGAAAAGTTGCGTGTTGTCAACTCAAGCATATATACCGAAGGTCAATTTCTGTAGGGTGCTCGCGGAACACCCAATAATTCGATCCTTTGTACACATTTAAATGAACCAAATGCAATGTTGCCGATTTTACACTCTACCACACAGAGAAAAAAAAACTTCGGTTCTTATGGAACACCGAAAGTGTTTGGTTCCAGTAACCGAAGTTTTCAGTTGTGAGTATCGAACTTCAGTTAGGAGTACCGAAGTGGTTCAGTAGGAACGACATGTGAGTCATAGTATTAATCACCGAAACCTTCGGTACTCCTAACTGAAGTTCGGTACTCACAACCGAAAACTTTGGTTACTGTAACCGAACACCTCGGTGTTCCATATGAGCCGAAGTTCAATTCTTATAACCGAATTTTTTTTCTCCGTGGCACTGCTTTGGAAGCTGGTTCCACACTCGTAAATTACATTTTTTTCAGAGGTGAAGCGTGCTATTTGGCAACGTCGCTTTTTTCCATTTATACCTTTATGAAAACTATCCAACAGCCCTTGGGTCGGTAATGATTGCGATGGACCTTTTAAATGATGTTAAAGCAACAGCAACGTAGCTACGAATGCAATTTAAATGGGAGAATGTCTTTCACGGAAAAAAAAGATTAGTGAAAATAACCATACGGATACCTGATTTTGGCACCTTCTAGATGTTATGGTAAACTTGACCAGAAGCATGGTACATTTACCAATACTTTGAGTAAATTCGACATGCAATCAGGTAACATCACCTAGTACCTAGTCAAAACATAGTATACTTCTGGTTA
This sequence comes from Trialeurodes vaporariorum, assembly GCA_011764245.1. Taxonomy (NCBI): domain Eukaryota; kingdom Metazoa; phylum Arthropoda; class Insecta; order Hemiptera; family Aleyrodidae; genus Trialeurodes; species Trialeurodes vaporariorum. The sequence continues at coordinate 17,397,112 of VMOF01000024.1, read as the reverse complement.
ACATTACTATAACATCTAGCAGGTGCCAAAATCAGGTATCCGTATGGTTATTTTCACCGTAGTTTTTTCCCGTGTTGTTGTACCCATATTGCTCTAATCTGAAATAATCTTGGCTGAATATTTTTTAGCCACAGAATCGGTTACTTATACCCTGTGTGTGGGGCAAGCGAGCTCAAGACCTTGAACAGGCCAAAAACAAACAAAAGTCCGAGTAAAAATGTAATTGAGGCGTTCTCCAGAAGAAGGGGCTATAAAACATCTGTTCTGCTCCTCCGAAGAAACCAGCTTTGTGGCCACTTGAGGATTTCTGCTGAAGAACACACCCCTTGTTTATTGAACCCCGGACGGGCGCGGACGAAGCGTTCTAGTTCTAAGTTGAGCAGGAAACGTGACGAAGCGTCCCATGGCGGATGCCGAAGCCAGGCCGCGGCCGGCTTCTTCTCACAGTGAAACCAAACCGGTCGTGGTGGCTCGTGAATAATCGATTATCACGTCTATCCTCCCATTTAAACCTATGTGAAAGTATCGATTTATTGTGGGCTCAAATGCATCATCTCTATCTAGAGAATCGACTCTTTTCCATATTATGTCTCCATGGAACCGAAATAATTGCGGCTCGCGAATGATAGATTTCCGCTTTCCTCCCGTATTTGAGCACGTAGAAAAGTATCGATTTCTAAGGGATTCAAATGAACTTTCTAAGAGTCAATTATATTCCATGTGAACAGATATTATATAGATTCATCGATCTATCGCATTACTAGACGATATAGACGATTTTTTATCACGACTTACTGTTACTGTTCACTGCATTGACATTTGGAAGGATTGAACCTACTCGAATGTACGTGTTTTTGTCTAAGTCTGCAATTGAAGGCGCTTTTGAATGAGCGCAGAGTCAAAGTTTCCATCTCTGCCGTGCCCACTTTTGCTACGATAAGATGCGTCCACGATGCATGAACCATTGCACTATGGTTTGAGATCTATAAAAATTGGCCAAAAATCAGAAAGAAATATTCATCAAAAATCATCGTTTTTGACCATTTAAGCTTAACTTAAAAACTTTGTAGAGACATTTCCAGGTGTAAACTACTCGATTAAAGTGATTTTAGTGATTGAAATTGGCCTTGAAAGTTTATAAATGATAAATTGGTGAGAAATTTATTTCTTGATTTTTGGCCACTTCTTGACGATCTGAGACCAAAGTGCATTGAACCCTCCTAGTTGTAATCCTTCCCGTGAGAATTTATTGCAAACGTGTCTTTCAATGAATTGTAAACATACCATTTTCTCTTCTCGTTTTGTCATTCTTAGGGGTGGATTTACCATTACACAAAATACGCAATTGCGTAGGGCCTCATACCCAAGAGGGCCTCACTTCACGACGGAAGGAAGAAAAAAAGAAAAAGGGATAAAAATGTAGAAAAAGAGAGGTGAAGAATAAAAAAGAATTTAAAAGGTAAAAAGATAAAATAACAACAGCTTTGCAAAAAAAAAAAAAAAAAAAAAAAAAAAAAAAAACAGTTTAAAACTGAATTTTAATCCCCCCTTTAAAAAAAAATCCAGGGGGAGAACCCCCATACCCCCTCCTTTCTGGTGGTTGCCCTCAGACCTCCAGGCATCCTATACATGCCCTTTCTCTTGGGGGCCGCAAATTCAAAATTACGTAGGGCCTCAATAAGTGTAAATCCGTCCCTGGCCTTTCTCTTTCCGACTCTTTTGACACAAAAGTATGAACAATGTCGCGAGCCCGAACTGACCATTGAATCTCTCTTTTTGTGCGGCGGGTTGCAGGCGGATGGGCGTTGAGTTGGAATCGCTCAGAGCGGAATCTCTCGCTTAGAATGCTGCCTTAAAGCAAGGGGTGCGGGTAAGGGGGGAGGGGGAGGGGGAGGGGGAGGTGTTAAAGCACCGAACAACCGGTACTTTACGAACGGACGAACTGACGGTCATGATGAGCTTTTTTACTCCCCCCCCCCGCTTTCAGACGCTCCGGCGGCTCCACCAATAAGGGTTATGGGCGCGTCCATTTTCATATCGATGGGTGGAGGGCGAGCTTGCAATTAAAGTGCCGCAGATTTGTTCGGAAGCTGAAGCAAAGTTTTTAAAGTTCTTTTCTCAATGAGGGTTGGAGTTGATATACCAAAGTAACGAACCGTTAAAAGTCAAGCGGCACCGACCGACCCGACGTGACGCGATGCGATGCGCGACACCGTTCCTTGTCCGTCATGTCACACCGTTGCTCAGTAGGTCGAAACATTGAATTTTCCGGACTTGGTTTTGACGAATAAAAATAAACATTATATGAACATTATATATCTATAGGCAGCTTAGTAAATATGTGAAATAATTAATGTAAGAGCCAGTGGCGCACCGAGAAATTTGTCTTGGGGGGGTTTGGTACGACTCAAACTCCGGGGGGTCTGGGGGGTATGGAATACCCCTCAGTACAAGCGGGGGGTCCGGGCCCTCCCCCGGAAAATTTTTTCAATTTTCCTGACCTTCAGATTGAATTTTACGGTACTTTCATTACAGTAAAATTGAAATGTATACAAATATATTTTCGATTCTGCCACCATGAAATCGCTGCTCTAGACTCATGGTAATCGGAGGTAGAAGAGTCGAAAGGAATGTGGATGAAGGAGACATGGAAGATTCACCGAGAGGGGGGGGGTCCGGGGGCCCTCCCCCGGAATTTTTTTTCAATTTTCCTTACCATCAAACTGAATTTTACGGTACTTTCATGTACAGTAAGATTGAAATGCTCAAATATATTTTCGATTTTGCTGCATGAAATCTTTGCTCTCGACTCATAATTGGATGGAGGAGAGTCAAGTGGAATGTGGTTGAAAGAGCCGTGGAAAATTCACCGAGGGGTTCACCGGGAGGGGGGGTCCGGGGCCATGAAGGATGAAGGAGCCATGGAATATTCACGGAGGGGGTTCACCGAGGGGTTAGATTTTATCCCCCCCCCCGCCATAGTGAATAACTCTTAAGCAAATGCGAATAATATGGAATTTTTTCACCGTGAACCCCCTTTCCTAGCTGATCACGATTTTTTTTCTTTCTCTTTCTTCTATTTGTGAAGGAACCACATCCTCTCTCTCTCTCTCTGTCTCTCTCTCTCTCTCTCTCTCTCTCTCTCTCTCTCTCTCTCTCTCTCTCTCTTTCTCTCTCTTTCTCTCTCTCTCTCTCTCTCTCTCTCTCTCTCTCTCTCTCTCTCTCTCTCCCTCCTTTTTTTTTTTTTAAGGCTTGGGGGGGGGGGGGGGGTTTAACCCTAAACCCCTCCCCCCCCCTTCGGTGCGCCAGTGGTAAGAGCCTATAATGAGTGAATTATCATGATATATGCAAGAGCATGTCTACGCAAACCTGTTTTTTAATTGTTAAACAATTAACAACTTTTTTTTTTATCCAAAAAAATCTATGTTTCGAAATTTTGGCCCACTGTGTGTTGTGAGCTTGCGAGAGATAAAATTGGTGGAGTGAACAATTTTCGGAAATATCACATGTGCCTTCTTTTTATACGCAAAGTGTGTTGCGAGCTTTTGCTTTAACGGATTTGAGCGTATAGTAGCTCTGTTTGGTAAATAAAATGACGCAGAAATGATGACTTGCTTACTACCTATATAATAAAATCACGAGTGATAAAATATAGAGCACGGAAAAAAAAGAATGATAGAATTTACCATTTGCATAGCTGATTTTGGAGTCTGCTATATATCAAGTATGGTAAATTTTACCATCATATGGTAAATGCAACGTACCTTGTGGTAAAATGTACGTATCAACTGATTATCTTAATTTACTGCAAGGTCTGTAGGTACGTTTCATTCACCATATGATGGTAAAATTTACCATACTTGTTAGCAGACTCAAAAATTAGTCATGCAGATGGTAAAATTCGACCAGTATCCCCCCCCCCCCCCCCCTGTGATGAGATAGTGATATACGCACGGAAGCGACACCGATGTAAACGCAAGGAGGAGGGGGGGAGTTGCAGCGACCTCTACAGGCTGATTTCGAACTTTCGGACCATACGATACGAGAAAACGGAAATCGATTGGTCGATTAGAAGGAGCCACGTGACGTTGTAAACAAGACGCACAAGTCGTTTGTTTTAGAACCTATGACTTTGAGGTATTGTTTGCATAGGTATAGTGACGAGACACCTCTTCCGTTTAAAGCAACGGTATTAATCGATTTCAGCTTTCTCGTTCGTGTCGAGTGAAAGTTCGGAATCAGCCTGCATGACGGGGATGAACTTCACTTGGCTCTCAAGACTCAAGGGACGAAATAAAAACACATTTCTACATGCGTCAAGCGTAAACATTTTGAGTTGATTCAAAGCACGATTTCACGGAAATTGCCCGCGACTGCCCTAGCGATACAACGATTTTGACTGAAGAAGAAAAAAAAAGCAATCAAAACAGACGACACGAATATTTGTTCATTCTTTCAAGAGTGCTTCTTTCTCCATTGAAAACCCGCGTAAAATTTGAGGTGAAAAATTAGAGCTGTTTCCGAGGAAATAATTCATTCACCACACCGACACCGACAGTCAGTCAGTCGTCGCGTATACGTAACGAAATATATATTTTTTAATTTATTAAAAATATAAATCCCATCAAATGTCAAATATAATAATATCAAATCCCATCAGTTTTTGTTTTAAATTTGTTTGTATGAAGAACACGAGCACCCATAGCAACTGTTGGTCGCGGGGGAAGGCACTTAAAATTCTGGTATCCGCGCATTATTCACTTGGTCACTCCGTCAAAGTACCTATTCCAAAGTACTGTTTTAGCAGATATACTCTCTGTTAGAAGGAATACCTATGGTTCGCACCCTGCAAAATTTTCCCACTAAATTTTATCTATATTTCACTCCAGCGCGAACAATTAATTGACTATCGTGTTTCTCTCATTTGCATGTGCACAAATATATCGATTGCTTAGAGGTTGAAATTACTCACTCCTCCCCGATAATCGAGTCTTCTTCATTGGTTTTTATATGGAAGGGATATCGATACGTCGCGCGTCGCAATCGAGGCATTCTATAAAACAAGGGCGTTTAGACAGAGAATGAGGGATATGGGGTTACGTTCTTTCTCAAGAATCTTGATTTTTACCCATATACGCCCATTGGGTCGTTAAGGACCCACTTACGTATTATTTTTTTTTTTTTTTTTACCAAATTACAATAAATTTAGGCCAATTTTACTCAAAAATCAATGTTGTGATCAATCAATGCAGTACTTATAATTTAGCTGGACAAGAAAATTTCTCAATTTTTAAATTTAAAATTTGTTTAATTCTAAGGTGGTGTTTTTTAATAAAAACACCAAAAAAACACCCAACATGTTCAAATAAAGTTGGGCATATATGGATTAAAGTGTTTTTATTTGAGGGATTAAGACAGGTGAAGTCGTCATTTTTTATTTATCTGATACACATTGCAGGGCATAGTGTATTTTTTACATAAATTTAAGAAACATCAAGCCTAATCTTTAAGATACCACACAACAACACTTTAACCCTTTCATGCACGCATTTTGGGATTTGAGTTTTTTTGAGATTTATTTAGACCGTTCGAAAGAACTTTTTTAAGAACGTTAGAACCTTTTTTAAGAACTTTGATGGGTCACACAACTTTTTGAAAAATGACCATTTAAATTCCATTGAATCACATGTTACATAAAATGGTACACATGTGTACCACTATCCAAGAAAGGTTTAAACTCAGGATTTTTGCGAGGTCGAACACTCATCTCTGTTTTATACGCCCGTTCTTTACAAAAAATACCGCAATTCACTAGCCTAAATTCTTAAAATTCTTTCGAGTATTTGCTGTCTCAATTTTTTGAAAATACTCTGAATGCTTCCCTAATTTTATTCATATGTAGATCGATTGGTTTATCCTCTGTGCATAGCCGGTAAATCACATTTAGCTATGACAGTGTGGTTTCAGTTGACCTACCAACCAACGCCACATAGAGCAATACCCGTGAGTATTATATTGCATTGAACTGCAGCGAGATAGTTTTACAATTAAAGAAGAAAAGTAAATAAGAATGATAAAGAAAAAGGAAAAGAAAAATAAGAAGGAAAACCTTTTATTTCACGGTCCATTGAAAGAATACCGCTTATCAACATTGCCGATACATTTTCCGCTCCGCGACCGTTTCTTGCTCGTTTCCAGTGTTGCCAGATTAGGGTGAAAAAGCCGTACACTTTACATTGATTTAAATGGGGACGATGCGGCTTTTTACCCTCGATCTGGCAACACTGCTCGTTTCCCTATCGCTAGGCTCAATAATTAGATCACTGTCTTTGAGAACGCATGAGTGTCATGGTTTCGACATTTCAATGTGAAAATCTTACGCGCGGTGATCCGGTTGAAAGAACCAAGAAATCCAATAAGTTTGTTTGAAAATGGACTCGCGTGTCTCGAACCGCTCCAGAAATGACACAATTTGGTATCCGTTGGTCTAGAAAATTGGTGATGAAAAACAAAATCAATGTCGCACGTCAGGCTTGGCGCAAAAAAAAAAAAAAAAAAAAAAATGAATAAGAAACGAAATGTTTTCCGTGTCACTGATTCACTTCTCTTATATTTGGTAAGAAAGTTTTACACGATGTGGATCTTGATCACTACCAGTTTCATTTATTTTTCAGCGAGAATATTCCAGGCAATTTTATGCCATGCGCGCAGTACGCACAGCCTTCTGTAATTGCATTGGCATGGAGTAATGAGGAACTTTGTCAAGGAAGGGCCATCGGTCCATCTCGAATATGAACTTTGAAGTCAGTGTCGTAGCGTGCAAGTCGGCAACGTTGTATTGTGTCGGTTTTTGCGCATGTTAAAGTCGAATGAGAAGGTGTTCACCGAACACCCTATAGTTCGATATTTTTTTATGGGTTTAAATGGACAAACAGCAACTATAGGAATTTCTGAGGCTGGCCCCGGCCGGCGGCCAGCCTTGATGAGGAGATTTGCTACACTGGGAGAATTCTTTTTTTAATCCAAGGTATGTATTTCGTTTGTGTTGAAGAAATTGCACAGTGAAATATTGAGCAAGAAGGGGAAATTACTTTACTCCAAGGAAAATGTCTGCTGCTACAGTTAAAAGATTCCTTGTTGTAATACATTGATTCTCCTTCATGCAACAGGACTTTACTTGGCGCGAGGAAAACAGCCACAAGTAAACGTGTTTCCTTGCTTTTAAAGAAGTGATTTCTCTCAGTGTATCAAGACAGTCTAAAGCCCTTGTTTTCCTTGAACGTTCCTACAAAAAAGCGCGAGCGGATCCGCAGATTCCCTATCGCAGTGGCAGATCTACGGGGGGGGGGGGGGGGGGGGGGGCGGGGGGGCACGCCCCCCCTCCCTTAGAGGCCTCAAATTTTGCCTTTTTTAATAAAAAATAGCCCGAAACTGCTTCCACCGACGCGACGTTTCAAATTTCAAAATTCGACAGGCGTCCCCCCCCCCAGAAAAGTTTTCCAGATCCGCAGATTCCCTATCGCGTACCTCATGTGTTAAAATTTGGCCCCTAGCAACGCTTGAGGTACTTACGCTTGAGAAAATAATACTGTCACCAGAAACTGCCACCTCTCTCCCATAATGACGTTGCCGCCTTTTTTATGGACAGTAAGTGAAGTTAACGTGAAGCTGCGCGAACTCTCAAGTTAGTGTAATTTTTCGCGAAGTTTTATGAGCCACTGTCTCAATTTCATGAGAGAAAAAATGTCTCAAGTAAAATACATTTTTTACAAATGCGGGGACGCGGTGTTGCAAAATAATCATCCTAGTTTGAAAACTGGAAAAGTTAAAAACGCCGGCGTTCGGAATGTTCGGCGATATTACCTGACCTGGTAGACTATATTACTTTCAAACAGGTGTAACTTCCTCTCAACAGCTTTACCTGGCACTAAGTGGGGACCGTGGCAATTGTGAAATATTCATCCTTTCACGCATCAAATATTCAAACACCAATGCACTCTAAAAGTTACCAGAAAAAGTCATCTAATTTAAAAGTTTTAAAACGACGCAGGCACGATTGATCATACGTCGGACTCAGGTGTGATGTGTGGCTGATTAACAGACAGGTAATGTGCATTTCCACGAGTTAAACTATGCAGGAGCTTAAAGGTTATTGATTGAAAAACGTAATTACTCGACGTATATACCGACTTTACTTTGCACGCCATCTCTGTTTTCTCATGCTTTAAGTATAAATGTGGAGTCATTCATACCCATGCATAAAGTAATATGTTGTTTGTACTTCCCATAGAAGGTATAATACAAAGGTTTGTGAATTTTTGGTCAAATCTGGGAACCCCATGTCCCCATCCATGGAATCAGTCCCTATCAGTGCTGCCATTTGGCGTTTATGTACTGGCATTCTATAATCATAATCCATCGGTGTTTCAACCGGTCGCAGCAAATATTACTGTTTTTCTATAAGTTTATAAGTTTTTTTTATAAGCATATTACATGGGCGGACAAGGGCTTTTTTCTGGAGGGGGGGGGGGCTGAGAAGCAAAAAAATGATGACCCTTTTTTTTTTTTTTTTTTTTTTTGCTTCTCATGCGTTTGATCCCAGATAGCTCTGAATTTCGAGCTCCTGGATGACCCTTTTTTTCTTACAATCCAGGCAAATTTTGGGGGAAAACGGAGAAACACATCCTGTCTTTAACCCTTTAAGAGCCAAGCCCGAGGATCCCGAGCATACTCGTTTTTATTCTCCAGTCTACTTCACATTCTTTCAGTCTTCATTCCGGATAAACGCGACTATTGATGAAAACATGTACAAGATAATATGTCTTCGGGCGCCTTCAATGTATCGTATAGGCAATTTCAAAAACCCCGAGTACGAACAGTTCACTATACCTTCTTTATATAAACAGAAGGGTGACGTTCTTTTGAAATAACCTGGTCCTTAGAGGGTTAACGACCTTTTTTTAAATAACCTGGTCCTTAGAGGGTTAACGACCTTTTTTAAATAACCTGGACCTCAGAGGATTAACGACCTTTTGGTTTTTGCTCCTTGACTTCTATCAATGAGAGCCAAAATTTTGGCCGAATGGCTATAAACGTTTTTTTTTTTTTTTTCTCCAAAATTTTCTGGGGTTGGGGGGGATTGGCAGACTTCTGGGGGGGGGCTATCCCCCCATTTCCGCCTATGAACCTATACGTTTCTGTTATACTTTTCATCTGCGATGTAACTAAACTTTGCTTCAACGAGTATATGTAGAATCGCCGATGAACTGTAGAGACAATGTAGAGTGCCATAAAATAAACGCAAAATGGCAGCGCTGGTCTCTGTAAAGCACAAATGATGCAAAGTCAAGTTCCTTGTGTGTCCTTGCTTCAGGCGTTCATTGCAGAAACTATAACTACGATAGGCAACCGCCAACGCACGCACCACACGGTCGCACGCGTCAAAACAGGTGGCTCGCTGGACGGTCAATTATATTGAGATGACATGGCAGATATTATGCGCACGCGCGCTCATATTGTTGTTAGATCCGCGAAATAAAAAAGAAGAAGAAAAAATATGACCATTGAACGAAAGAGACGATTCACTAAAGACAGTTTTAGTGATGACGTCATCCCTTGAAACATTTTGTATAGCTTTTCAAACTATCTCTTTCACTCTTACGTGACCCATATGTACTAGTATCTCGCTCTCAATATGCAAACAGATACATTTTTTGTGAAATTTTTGGCAAAATATAATTTCTTTCTCGAGTCATTTTTATTTGATTTTGGGGGAAAAAATAAAATAAAATTGTGTAATAAGGCTCCAAAATCAAAGTTTGACACTAGAAAGAGATAGCCGCATGTATGTGGGTCACTGGAGGTTGAGGATATTTTTCCCATGTATTTTTGGAATCCTCCTCGTGGTATAACGAGCGTCGAGCAATGACGTCAATTGACCTCAACGACCAAAATACATGGGAAAATGATACCCAACTCAAGAAAAATCATATCCAAACCGTGACCCAAAAATCCCACGATACACAGTTACGCAGGTTAACCATCATGAGTGTGCCTTCTTTAGATAAAAATATAGCTTGTTGATTATTCGTGCCTCTTTCGTCTAAGTCAAGACTCAAGATGAAACAAGTGCGACAACGCCGATTCAGATCGGAAGAAAGAGCTGAATTCTATTCAGCAATTTCGCCTCTAGTTTTCCAGATCCCAAACTCGCTTTTTCACCGCTCTACTGTCTTATACCAGTTACCAGTTACCGTCACGAATGGTCGCTCCGCGCCCGAGATGTTATCTTACAAAGTGCTTTCAAACCATTTTTCCTCCCCCCCTTACATCGCAACCACCCTCTCCCCTAGTTAAATTTCCTGACCCTCCCTTATTTTCTTCAGACCCCCGCATTTTATTAATAATTGAGGAGGGACAAGAAAAAAAGAGCGTGTCAATAAGCACGAGAAGCTTTTGAGGTAGGTGAGCAAGGGAAACTGGAAAAAAAAAAAAAAGTTACTCGGCGTGCTATGCATGTTGCCTAACCGCGCCGTATAATTTCCTTAATCACCGGGCTCGAGCCCTTTCATAAATCCTCTTTAGAATGAATTAGCCAAGTATCATCATTCATTTCATTGCTCAGTATTTTGCCACAAGGATCGCGTTCTGTAAATCACCGATTAGGACTCTTAATTAAAATTTATCACGGTAATCTCGGAATTTTACCACTATAGTTTGACATTCCAGATAGGCACAAGAAAATTATTAACTGTAGGGAAACTGGAGGGTCTCTCGACTTTGTGCGTTGCCCAACAGCGCCGTATAGTTTACCTAATCACCGGGGGTCGCGCGCCTCTATATATATATATCATCTCTTTGCAGCTCACCAAAGGTAGCAAAGGCGTTTTTTTTTCCTACCGTACCCACAAATCGATTGGGAATTTTGTTGATTGAGCACACATTGGTGCAGATCAATGAGCTATAAATTTAGAGTGGCACATCAAGGAACGTTCCGCTGGTTCATTTGTTGTCACCTAGGGCGCCGCCATCTTGCCGTAAAAATCGATTTTGAGGTTAAGTTTTGTAGGTTGTTTCCGGTCGTTTCGTAAACAAACTCGGGCATCGCCGGAAACGGCCTTCAAAATTTAACCTCAAACCTTGGAATCTGCCGTCCAAATTCCGCTTTTTCCCGGGATTCCTTCTACCCTGTGTGGCACAAGGTGGACCAGCCCGCTGCTACTCGAAAGTTATAGCTCATTGGTGCAGACACTGTCCATCGTTCCATCAAAGCGTTTAAGTCGATTCCAGATTGTACGATTTTAGATTGAAGAGGTTAGGAAATTTGCCTAACGCAAACACACGGAAAGAAAGAAGTGTACGTCTGTATATCCAATCGGTGCGGTCGTTTTCAACAGCCGCTGGATCAATGGGCATCGTTTGTTTCCGCTATCGAAGACACTTGGAATTAAGAAAAACGGATATTCTGTCCATCTAAAACAATATCCGATCGATCGATGGAGCATTAGATAGGAAAATAAACCATGGTCATCTTATCACCAGTCACGGCTTTCGTTCGGCAAGTAGCCGACCAGTATTCTGGCCACATGCATTGATGGCTTGGGTGCAGAGAAGCAGGTTGAATGCGCTCTTACACAATTATCTGTATAGAAATAAAAAGGTGGCAACGCTGTTCTGATGTAAGAACATTATATGCAGCAACTATAGCCAGTGTGGTCAGATTGGGGGGGGGGATGCGGATACACCGCACTTTACATTAAATTATATGGGAAATAATGTGTATCTTTTATGCCAAACCTGGCAGCACCGACTGTAACAGAGTCTTTAGTCGAGTTCGAGAAGGACCTGTCAACGAATTTTTGTTTCTTTATGGAACAATACCGAATTTCCCTACCGGATGCTTGCTAATGAAAAATATACAATCAGATGTGATTACAGCCGGGCAGTGGTACGTGGCTCGTGCAATTTGGCAACCATGCTTGTTTGCGATTTAAACCCATGCAAAAGTATCGATATCTTGGGGGTACCATTGTACCTCCTAAAGATCTATTGTTTTCCATTGGTTTAAATGGAGAGAAAACGTTGTTGCCACATTGCACGAGCCGCCGCTGTTAGAGCCCCATTGATGATTCAAATTAACTGAGCACTTAAATATTCGTGCGCGGTGGTACTTGTTTTTGCCTACACCACTAATATAAGGCACTTAAAGAAACGTTATTTTGAAACGATCCCTGCTTGAGGATTATTATATATCATTCCGTGAAATCGAACTGTGTGGATTACATTATAGTATAAACGAAAACGGGTTTCGCACGTGAAGAGTTAATCTGAGAACAATCATTAATATGTGTCACTCAGTTTGTTTTCTCAGACTCTGTTTCACAGAATAATACAATCAGAACGGAAACTCTGTCAGATTTTGAAGCAAATTCATTTCGCGTCCGCCATCTTGGGATATAGGATGTTTACAACTGGATTCGCTCGCAAAAAAAAAAGTATAGGACGTGATCCGCGAAATTTTCATTATGAAAAAGCCATTAGAATAAAAGTGAGGCCGGAAACTTAAGATTTCTTTCCAGAATTTACAGAAATAAATGAGTTTCAACACAAATCACACTCGTCCGCTATGTTGGGAGTTAGGATCACAGCGTTGCCTATTGGTGCCGTTAAATTCCAAACTTGCTTCCATTGGCTCTTATGGGAGTTTCCGTTCTGATTGTATTATTCTGTGTCTGTTTTGAGAGCGTGTGGCAACACCGGAACTGCTCGAGAACTAGCCCGTTCAGAAAAAAGAGTGGGGCATAAAATTGATAAATCCTCGCTCAAAAGTGTCCCCGCGCCGCCCTTCAAAGACGCAATTTGAAAAGAATGCTTTAAAATGTATGGAACGAGTAGTCGGCAGGCAGCAGTAGCTGAGCTGGTAGCACGGAGTTCCATAGTCGAGTAATGAAACTGCTCGGTGTTACTTTGCGTATGTAAAAAAAAAAAAAAAAAAAAAAAAAAAAAAAAAAAAAAATGAAAGAGCGAAAGAAGCGATGTATGGAGTTCAAGGGTGAGGGTTGGTGAGGGAAGTGTCTAGGGTTAAGAGGGGGTGAAAGGTGAGGAGGGGTGAGGCATAAAACAACCGTGTTAACAAATGAGGAGGTGGACGCGGGAGCCCAGGAGAAAAATGGAGGAGAGGTGGCTTGATTTTCTTTTTTTCTATATACGTGGCGAGAAAAAACGCGAGAGATTTTTCCAAGTCGTCGAAAGCCGCGAAACAAAAGCGCGGAAAAAATGGTTGGGGGGGAGGAGGAGGTCAGGCGGAGATTAAAATTATATTTACTCTATACGTCCCATTCATAGAGAGTTGGCTCGGCCTCCGCCCCCTGCCCCCCCCCCCGCCTGTCTCCTGTTCTCCTCTCATTTTACATTTCCTGAGCTCCGTAAGTCTCGTGTTTATGTTTTCAGGTGCTTTCCAACGAATAACATGTATCAGGGTTGTTGCGCTCACAAATTTCTACCCCCTCCCTTTTAGCAATGCAGTCTTTTCCTCTAAACTTTTTTTTTTTTTTTTTTTTTTTTTGTCCCCTCTGTCTCCTCCTTCCAACTATTTTTGTGACATGCACTTAAATTGTTTACCTCAAATAAATGTCGTTACATTGCGACTCCCGATTCTAATGTCTGCTTATTTTACGCGTCTCAAGTCGTTTTTATCAACGAATCGAGTGTTTTACCAATGGGGCTCTTTCAAACTTTTGCTGTAAGGAAATGAATAGTCCAATCGGAGTTAAAACCAGCAAAAGTCACGAAAATCACACTGAAAAAATCTAAAATTTAGCAGTAGACTCACAAAACTGCTCTAAAGGCAAGATCGTAATGGCGCTTCAACGCAGATATCATGGGAGATTCCTGTCTAATTTGTCACTTTCTCTACAAAACACAGATAGAGGTATGTCTCAAATTATATTGGAATCTCCCATGATATCTGCGTTAAATCGCCATCATGCCCGATTCTAAAAGTGAATTTCGTGATTTTTCAGTGTATTTCGTCATTTTTACAGGTTTTTCTGCAGGAACCAACTCTTCAATCCCCTGTAGCAAAAGTTCGCAATAATGCAATAAAAATTTGATAAACATAATTTTGTAGCACTTGATATGAGCTTTCAAAATATATATATGTATATAGTTATGCATACTTTCTTTCAATTGTTTAGCCGCCATTTTAATTTTAGTGAGAGACAGAACTTTTGGCCAGACTGTGTACAGTTTCCAAGCTGCATGTATCCAACACTCAACATGAGTGACTCAATAAGGGCTTTTTTAGCGGTTTTTAGACCCTGGGTAGCTTTTCTCGTCTCTGATTGTAACTGCGTATATATTGCGGTCAAAACAAGCGACTCTTTTACACGTTTCGTAACTTTGTCTAATTGACACTTTTCCCACTCGGTCACGTCAATCTGCCGCACGTTTTTAATCACGTCGCGAATTCACTGACGGAGCTGTTGCTAACCTTTGCATCATAAATATAGAGCATGTAGTTTAATGGATTTTAATAAGAGGGAGGGAGAGCCCCCCCCCCCCCCCCTCCCAATGAACTCTCTAAGAACCGTCAGAATCGTTAATCTCACAAAGTTGCATCATCTATTTGAAAAAGCCCGGAAATTCATATCGCTCATTTCTAGCCAATCATTAATGGTTTACATACTGTGGATTACTGTGAATTTTTATTCCAATAAAGTATAAAAAATGATTTTTTTTCTGCGTGTACAATTATGGTCGATTGCAAGAGGAAGACGCGGTAGGCCACTCCTCAGTGGTGTCGCGTGCCATCTGGCAACAATGCAACTGCTCCATTTAAACTGATCAAATATATCGAATTTATCTTGTGCACTATGCACCCCCTGAATTCGATATTTTACAAGAAATTAAATGGATAGAATATATTGTTGCCAAGTTGCACGCGACGCCACTGCCACTCCTATATCGTATCAAACAGATCACGTGGCATAATTTTAAACCAATAGAGTTAATCTATTTCCATTTTGCCTTATTGTCTTGTTGGCTGAAACACTACAGTTTGCCTGCTGAAACCGCGCCATTTGAAATTAGAATAATTCAGTGCGATCGGCTCATAGTCTGTCTGCTCATTTTCCATGATGCCGCGCGAATTATATCGTATTCGGTTAAGTCAATTGGATGGATTTCCATGCAGAAAGGAACCAGCTCCTATTGATTTCCTCTGCAGTTGGTCGTTTTCTGCACAAAGCCGTTCGCGATTGAATTGTCGACGAATTCTTGGTATCGCGCGGCTGTGGGCTGTTGCTGTTTATACACCTAAAGCATTTAACCGCGCCAACCAATTAACTCGGCTCACTATTTTATTTGTAACTCCAAGTCAGTGTTGTCAGATGTGGGATTTGATCCGCATATATACACGTCATTGATTTCTGAAAAGACGTATCAGGATCGAAAAACGCTTGCTGATGTGTCATTTTTCAAATCAAGACTTCGTATATTTTAAATTGGTTCAAACAGAGAGAAGACGGTCCGAAACTCACGGAAAAAAAAGAATAGTGAAAATAACCATACGGATACCTGATTTTGGCACCTGCTAGATGTTATGGTAAACTTGACCAGAAGTATGGTACATTTACCGATACTTTGAGTAAATTCGACATGCAATCAGGTAACATCACCTAGTACCGAGTCGAAACGTAGTATACTTCTGGTTAACATTACTATAACATCTAGCAGGTGCCAAAATCAGGTATCCGTATGGTTATTTTCACCGTAGTTTTTTTTCCGTGCTGTCGATTCGGCAACGTTGGTCCAAGTGTGCATATACGCGCCCTCTTAGTCTCGATTGGTTCGAATTGTGCGAGGTTAGTGCCATGTGTTTAGGTTTGCTCGGTTTTCGGGGACTGTCCCTGGGGCGGGCGCTTCGCAGTTGAAGTCGAAGTCGAAGTCGCGCCCGTTTCGTGCCTGCGGTTGCCTATACGGAACGGCGCGCCTGTCACTCCCTTTGCTCCTCACCGCCCCTTACCCACCCACCACAAGCCTATAGTAGTCGTGCGGCATCATAAAATATTGAAGTTTATCCCCCCGTCGGATCAAGATCACCGCATACAAGCTTTGGCACGACAGTGTTGTCTGGGGCACAGGGTACAGGGCACAACGGCACAGGGACACAGGGACATCTGCTGGCATGATGCACGCTTCTAACTTAATAGCGTTTGTCTTGGAGCACTGTGGATTTAGACGATGTATTTCTATGGGCACACGGTGACAAATTTCTCGTTGGAATGTGTCTGTTGCAAACTTTTGCTACAACGATAAAGAGTGTTTCATCCTATGTAAAATCGCCCGAAAATTCCATTGGTGGCATCAATAAGTCATGAAATGCGATAGTAAACTCACCAAGAGACATTTAATGAAACCCTAGATGGCGGTAAAATATCGAGCAATCTGTATGCATGCACTTTTAACATCCAAGGATTGCCAACGTTGACAACCTCACAGCTTCAGAGGTTATGTGTTTATTTACGTTGTGATTGCGAGTGTGATCGATATTGTGAGGTTGGCTATCCTTGGATGTTCGTGGTGCATGCATACAGGTTGCTCGATATTTTACCGCGCCATCTTGGATTTCATTAAACGCGTCTCTCGTGAGTTTCATACTGCATTTTATGACTTTCTGATGCCACCAATGGACTTTTCACGCGATTTCACATCAGATTGAACACTCTATAGCGCTGTAGCAAAAGTTTGCAACAGATCCATTACGGAACGTATTATTAATTATGGATTAAAAAGAAATTCCTTTTAAATGAGCAGAATTCTCATTGATTCAACGATTCTTTCTCACGAATTATCAGACAACTCGATTGGATCAATGACAATTTTGATGGTTCCAAAGGGAATTTTTTTTTTAAACTGTGAGAATTATTAAGAAATCCAATTATTCTATCAAATAATTTTCTTTTCAGTTCATATTTACCAAGAATTGATTTCTTCCGGAAGTAATTTTAAGACCTGATGAATTTGATATTGTATATAAACGCTACGTGTTCGGGGGGAGGGGGGCTTTTGCCGTTTCAATTATGTCGCGCGTCTTCTGATAATATTTTCATTGAACGCTGTTTTCATTAGTCGTTTTGACTTTTTGCCCTTCACAATTTCCATTTTTCTAATGATTGGTTATACTGCACGTTTTCTCATGCGCGAGAAATATTTCCAATTACATTTAATCATGCGGGACGTTCTGGTTAACGCTTCCCTGATTGGAGAACCGGTTAATGAAACCGGAGTCACGCTGGAACTACCGAAATTTTGGCAGTAGTACCTACTGTCAATGTCAGAAAAGATTTCATAACCATTTTATTGATATGTTGTTTGCTCCCGTTCAATGTACCTTTCATTTGAAATCGTTATTTTTACTAATAATATCGTTTGTCTGATTGGAATCGGCTATTTTCAAAGTAAAATTCTATTAGCAATATTACCGATTGTTTTCTTAAAAATGTTGGTTCTCTTTCAAACTATAATAATGTCTAATGACTCCTTTATGTCGCCTATTATCATTGAAAGATGTTATGTAATCAGTGATACCAAATTATTTGTTTCCGCAATAAATTCGTGGATCTCCATTTAAAATTTCTGTTTTCAATAGTGTGGTTCTGACTTTTTAAATTCGGTAGTTATTTTCATTTATAGGTCATAGTAATTCATAGTACCGTGTTTCATTCCGATTGTGTTTTTTCGAATTTTTTTTTTTAAGAAACAGCCATTTAAAGTGTTTTGAACGGTCGGCGGTGTGCAATCGGCCCGAAGAAGCACGTTTTTGATGAAAGTGAGGTATTAAAATGATGACACAGAATTTAATCCTGAGAAAAGCGTATTGCGAGAACTCTCGTAAGATCGCAAGAAGAAGTTTCCGAACAACTTTAATCCAGCTTCTTGCAAAGCCGCGAGAAGATCAACAAACCGCGTGGTGGGTTCTGTCGTTTCACAGTTTATACTTTCGAATTAGTTATTTCGATGGGACAGAATTGCGGCTGTGGCGACCCTGCTATCCTGTGACTTTGAAAACATGTCGAAATTTGCGTGAACGAACCCTTCACAGCTTTGATTTGACTTGAATCCCGTAAAAATGTCATAATCTGACTCGCAACTGTAATCCAAGCCGCGGGTCAAATCGATAGCATATTTTGCATGAATAATTTCCTCTCCTCTCTCTCCTCTCTTTCATCTCTCTCCTCTCTTTCATCTCTCTCCTCTATTTCATCTCTCTCCTCTCTCACCGCTCTTTCCTCTCTCTCCTCTCTCTTCTCCCACCCTTGTGATGCGACTCCACACTTTTCGCAATCCAACCTCTCAGGGAAACTCGACCCAAAGTCTCAAAAAAAAAAAAAAAAAAAAAAAAAAAAACATTTCCCTTGATCGGTTTTAGATACGGTTCACCCTACGCCATCCCATTTCCAAAGCTAACCAACTGTGATCACAAGTAATCCAAATTTGAGTCAAATTTCAAGCTGAATAGCTGCGAATAGCTTGTGCGTTTATATCGTACCCGTAAACAGTGATGAAAGATTGTGCGAACTTATCTTCGAATTTCACACTGATATAAATCGGGAATTTTAAGATATTTTTCGTACAATCTGGGATCATGCAGGGTTTTAATATCTTGACTTGCTAGAGCTTGGTTGTAGAAAAATAAAAAGAGGCAGTGGAACTCAACACGGAGAAACTCGCAGTCTGACTGGTTCAGAGTGTTGAGGTGAATGAGGGGATTGAAAAAAAAATGTAGAAATGAGAGAGAGTGTGAGGGAGATAGAGAGATAGAAAGACAAAGATATAGATATAGAGATAGGGGGGTGGTGAGATAGAGATAGAGAAGAGAGAGGTATAGATAGAGAGAGGTAGAGGTAGAGATAGAGAGATAGAGATAGAAAGACAGAGATAGAGAGATACAGATAGATAGAGAGGGAAGGAGAAAGAAAAAAAGAGACATTGATGAAGGAAGAGATGGAGGGAGGGAGAGTGAGAGGTGATTCTGCGTGCGACTTAAATTTCAGACTTCATTCATGACGAATCTCAAGATCGCTAACTTCACTGCTTAAATAGAGTCAGATTGTAGGTTCTATGCAAAAAAATACTGACATTGTAACGTTTCTGAAGTGAAACACAAAAACTTATCAAGTCTGCAAAATTAATGTAATCATGTTCTAATTCACTGTGCGCTGCATCTCGTCGTCACGTCATGACGTCATGTGCAGCTATACTTGACATAACTTTGACGGAGTGCAACAGCTATACGTCTCTACCAGGCACAAAACTGTGTGAGATATGCTCAAGGAAGGGGCAATGATTTATACTCTGAGGGAAAACTTTAGCTAGGCTAGTTCTCATTCCGGATGGTATGGCGTGAGGTACACTTCATTTCTTAATTTGCTCAATTTTACCGAAACTACCAAACTTACTAATAGTATCATAAAGTTTCACGAAAACCCGTTTCGCGATAAAACTGTGTGTACGTTCAAAGTTCACCAACATACAAGTACTAATTTCAGTAAACCTTTTTTCATAATTAAAGGAGTAAAATATAGTTTTGCCTCATGTATTTTTATTAAGTGATGAATTTGAAATAAAATAGTTAGTTCTCATTGCGGGTCTTTTGAAGAAAAAAAATTCCCAGTCGCAGGAGCATGAATACATTGGATCGCATGCAAACCGCATTTAATCTTTCTATCTATTATTATAGTTCCGGAGATATTATGCTGTCAAAAGGCATTCACCCCATCCTGTAAAAAATAATCGATTCTTGGGGATGCATCCATGTTTTTCACGGGTTCAGTTAAAATAAGACAAAAAGTATATGATTGTAAATGCATGAACCACTCTTGGCAGACGGCAGCAAATGAATAACAATTATTATATCAATCGACAAACTATTCAGCCAAATTGATTCACTACAGGAAATATAGGCGGCAGCAAAAAGTCACTCGAAAGAATTCAAAGGAACAGTCATACACGATGACAGAGAATTTTTGCGTCGTAAATTTTCATCAACCGATCGAGCTCTTGAGAGGTCTGAAATAGTATATGCAAGTAACCACGAGAAATATATAATGGAAATGTAAAGGATTCAATACCTCCATCTCATGTATTTTGCGTAAAAAAAAATAAATAAATAAAAATGAAAAGAAACGAACTGTTACAATAATTAAAGCGTACATAGTTTCAAAAGCTTTATAATCACATTCAAACATTTCAAAATGTCAGGTAGTATTTTCAATTTTCAAAAGGTAAATGTTTCCTCGCACTCTCTTGCAAATGCGAGAGCGAACCCACATGAAAGTAAATACATTCGTTTTCATCTAAAAAGAATGATTGTGTCACTTGATCTCACAAAATGTTGGAATTATAATCTGCTTTTGAAACCACATTATACCGCTACGTTATTAAATTTCTACGAAACGCATGCTCTATTTACTCGTGTATCAAAACCTTTGCATTTCTTTCGGTGCATTTTTTTACTTCTAGTCGAGATTTTGAGCCTTTGAAGCTCAATTTTTTCGGGCTTTTGAGATGCGATCTACCTTTATCATGAAAGCAGTAGTGTTGCTAGATTGGTGTGAAAAAGCCGTACGTTTTACATTGATTTAAATGGGGGACGATACGGCTTTTTACCCTCGATCTGGCAACACTGTATAAAGTAAAATGATGAAACTGAGCAATTCTTTTAAAGATTATTTCGTCAAGCTGAAAAAAAAAATCATATCCCGATAAGAAAATTTAAAAAAAGTCATTCGTTGCGGTGCAACAGAATTATTATCATCGCTAATACAAAGCTGTGAGACAGACTATATGTATAGGCCATTCAACAGTGACAGAAAATGCCAGTGATTCCCCCCACTTTCTCCTTGCATTTCAGCGACACTATCGATTTCCTTACCGAAAATTGGTAATGCAACTGACCAATAAGAATGGGGCTGCAGCAGTGTAGCATCACAATTTTGCTGTAAGCGATTTAAGGGTTGGTTCAGAAGTAAAAACCAGCAAAAATACCGATGGTAGCACTGAAAACTCACGAAATCCACTCCTTAATCCACGAAACGCTTTAAATGTGTGAGCGTAATGGTGGCTTTGGGCACTATAATAATGGAAAATTCCCATGTAATAACACTCTACAACTCCACCAAAAAGTGACCGTATTAAGGGACGACTCTCCTTCAACAGCGGTCGGTGTCATCAGATGCCCCTGTACCATAGTTGGCTGTTAATCACTCCTCTTGTGACTAGTTACTCTGTGAATCTACCCCATATCTCCAGCATAGAAATAATTACAAAATGCAGACGGAAATCTCCCATTATTAGTGCCCAACACCACCATTACGATCGCATGTTTCAAAGCATTTTTATGAGCTTTGGAGTTGAGTTCGTATGTTTTTAGTGCTGCCATCGTTATTCATGGAGGTTTTTACTTCTGAATCGACCCTTAAATCGTTTGTATCCATGGGCGCCCGCAGCGGGGGGAAAGAGGGGGCACTTTCCCCGCCCTGATGGAATTCAAAAAAGTCAAAATTTCGCCGTTAAAAACGAAAGGAAAAATGAAAATGCAATGTTAATCAAAGGAGTAATAGTTAACAAACTTCATTATTTGTTTATTTTGTAATTTTAACTCATTTTTTGCAAGGAATAGTAGAATTAAATATTTTCCTTGATATCATTTTCGTTTGCTGTCCCTTTATCCATTGATACACCTACCATGGCTTGTAGTAATTGTACACCATTTGGATGACAAAAAAGTCCCTTTTCCCCGCGGGGGGGGGGGGTCTCCTAAACTAGAGTCCCTATATATACTATGAGAGTTGCGCCATTGCTGAATCCATTTCTGATTGGCTCTCAGATTTAGGCTGTCAAGAAAGCTCCAAGAGGCAAAATGCAAATCGCGGAGGGTTTGTTTACGATTCGCGAACTCGCTTTCATTACACATTTGAAGTAACAGTGACCGCGGTAATATTTGTGAATTTTTCCTCTGCTTGAATTTTATTCTGGTGAACAATATCTTTTTCAATAACGACCGTTATTGTCGAGAATCTGAACCTCACCTACAAGAGATAGCGAAATAGTGGCAGCAGCGCAGAGGCAAATGGCCATCCGCCATTTGCAATTTGTCTCTTGGGGGCTCCATTGATCCGCTTCTTCTTCTTCTTCATTTTGAGAGTCTTGTCGCAACTCTCATAGTATATAGGGACTCTGTCCTAGACCTTCCATTGAGGTTCAACAATTTTGCCCCCCCCCCCCCTCGGAAATTTTTCTGCGGGCGCCCATGTTTGTATCAATGTATCATAAGTGTGCAACAGCCCCATTACCGATTATGATGTAATATCTCGGTTTCTCTCCCTCCAAGTGTTTGTTTACGAATGAAGCAAAATTGTTGCAAAAAAATCCAGTAAGCAACCAGTCAATCAAAAGAATCAACGGTTCGATAAATCTATTAGTATTCATCCACATTTTTTTTTTTTTTTTTTTTTTTTTTTCAGTTGAAAAATGTAAAGTGAGAAAAGAAGAGAGAGAGGGAGAGATGGGAGAAGGGGAGAGGGAGAGAGGGGGAGAGAGAGAATACAATAAGTAAACGTAGGATGGGCGGCGTAATACTCCATAATGCGGTGTCAAGGTCTTTTCAAGGTCTTCGATTCAGAAAAAAAGAGCAACCGGAAACATTAGAGGGCAGAAAACTAAGGTGTTGCCTCGTAATAAAGGGGGAGATGACGTTGACCGACCGGTAGTCAGTCGTCGGGAGAGGTGAACGGATATGGTCGGCGTATGCTGCAATGTTGGTACTATCCCGGTAATTGTTTGCGTCAATCATTTTCTGCGTCCAGGTTTATAAACCGTATGCATGCCATCCGCGTATTTACGTATAGTCTGTAAGCATGTAAGTACTTACGTTACACGGCTTATTCGTTTTTTATCCGTATGTTTGTGAATAATATTGTGAATTGCTCTACATGCTGTACAGGGTATACTTGGTCGGACACCCGATTTAGTCTTGAACTCTCGAGTATCGGCAAATTGAGTTACTGTGTCGGCCAAGAGACAGTGTAATTTTCCCAAAGACATTATATCATATAGACGGAGTGAATCCTATACCGTAACATTGAGCTAGGTGAAGCAAACTTAGCGTACACTACAGTAAGCAGACGGGCGAGTCCACTGTTCGAAATTGGGGGTGGAACGTTCAACTGGTGACAAAAAAACGAACTTAACCTCTTAATCCAAACTTACTACTTTATAAAATTCGAGATCGAAGATGGATGAAACACTATTAATCACCATCATTTTGACAACAGTATGATATAAGACCAAAAAAAGGTTCAAATAATTTACACAATTGGAAATAGTGTGCAACTGTGTGCAACACATTTATTCACTATCAAAATGGCGTCGGTTTGTTTGTCACCAGTTTTACCAAAGTTTTACCGAAAAGAGATTGTTAATTGAAGTTTCGATGCAACCGTTGAGCAGGCAGATGACTGGTGAGCATTTTTAGTGAACATGCGAAGTACCGCAAGTTTGCCTCAAGGATCTTGTTCTGAGCTCTGTCTATATGAAATTATGTCTTTGAATTTTCCTCAGTGACGCACTTAGGATCTCTCCTATCTCTCTCATGCCCTGTGTATGTATTAGTTGAAATGGGATAAAAGAAGTCGCCTTATCTATTATTCATTTTCGTATAGGAAGGGTTAATACTTGACGAACCTCGGTGAAATCCAGACCGTTATAATTTTCTCAGCTATTTCCCCCATATAGTTTACATTCCATTGTATATTAGCGATAATGGGGCTCTTGCAAACTTTTGCTGTAGCGGATTGAAGAGTTGATTCTTGCATGAAATCCTGTAAAAATGACGATGAATACACTAAAAATTCACGAAATTCACTCTCAGAATTGGGCTTAATGGCGGAGAGATGCAGGTATCATGGGAGATTCCTATCTAAATTGGGACAATGATCTCTGTGTTTCCGTAGAGAAAATGACATAGTAGATAGGAATCTCCCATGATTCCTGCGTTGAACAGCCATTACTATATTGTAGTTATAGCAATTTATGTGAGTTTATTACTGAAATTTAGACTTCCTTAGAGTGATTTTCGTGATTTCCGCTGGTCTTTACATCAAATCGGATTATTTATTTGCGTATAGCAAAAGTTTGCAAGAGCCCCTGGGGAAATATTGTCAACTTTGGGAAAATGTCGCAAACTTTGAGGAAGCTCAGACTGAACGTTGGAGAAGACTCTAAGTTATTGAATATTCCCCCAAACTTCTGGTTTAAATTTCCCCAAAGTTTACGACACTTCCCCAACTAGTGCCGTGCGATGGAAGGTCAATTTTGGGGAAAAAGTATCCAGCCTTTTCTTTCCGCGTAGATCAAGCGTCAAAAAAGTAGAATTTTCGAGCAGTAGAAGTGACTCGTCCGTACCAAAGACCCAGTGAGAATAGCACGTGCAATCTGGCTACGATGCTTTTTTTTTACTATCTAAACCATTCGATAAAAATTGATCCTGGAAGTGTGGGTGCAACCCCCCCCCCCAACCCCACCCTCACAAGAATTGATTATTTTGCAATTAAGGGTCGACTTGAAAAAAATACATTTTCTTGCAACAACGCACCAGCCGTCACTGAGACCGAGAGACCGTGGCGAAACGCGCAATAAGGCAACGTTGCAATTTGTCCATTTAAACCGATTGAAAAGATCGAACTATTGAATGCGCGGCAAACACCATCGAATTCGACCTTTTTGCATGGGTTTTAGTGAACAAAGAACCAAAAATCATCGCGGCAAGTGAGAAGTATTTTGTTTAACAAAATTGACTTAGCGCCTTTCGTCTCCCCTTCTTCGAAAATATCAACGTTACAACCCTCTACAGCGGTAACGGACATCCCTCCCTTTTCACCAGCTTCGTCCGTCAATTTCCGTTCACCCCAATGTAATCTATATCTTCCCGTTTTTATTACGGCAAGAGGGGATGATTCACCTGTCGTGATGTCAACCCTCCTTTTCACCTGTACTTCGGGCGCAGGTTCCTGCTGGTTCCCTCCCAGCTGTAATAAGCCGCGTGTGCAGAGCTAGTCGGCCTTGACAGAATTAAGAAACCATATATTTTTTACTAATGCAGGTGAGTATGGTACCTACCTTTTCGTTGAGCGTGCACGCTTTTCTATGTATATACCTTTCGAACTTACTTTCGTATGTATATTCGGAGGCGTACCACGTACCTACGAATTTGTCTATATTTAGAGCTCTCTTCGTCTCGTTGAAAGTGCGGTCACACGTGTCAGAGGAGGATAGAGCAATAGGCTAAAGTCACGTGATATCGCAAAGTTGACCTCCAATATCTCTAATTCATTACCTCGTAGCAGTGATGGACAAAAATCATTTTTTGAGTTACTTTACTTGAATAAAATCTTTCTTCTTTTTTTTTCTAAGGGACAACTCTGGGACCTACGAGGCTCCTCTCGTGGGGAAGTTAAAGGTGAAACTAGGAAAGGTTCTGAGTCACTGGCGCAATCAGGATCTCTTATTCCATCTCTCTCATTTCCCATATTTGAATGTATAAGTAGAAAAAGGACAGAAATAGGGGGTTTTATCCCCTTATGTCCATCCTTGTCTAACATATACGTTTCTTAATGGAGAAAAGAGATGGATGAAGAAACTCTCGTTGCGCTACTGTTCTGAGCGTATCCTATTGCTCCCTCATACAGGGTGTCCGAGAAATGAGTTCACACTTTTGCTGTGAGCGCCTGGTTGATTGTAAAAATCTGAAAAATTCAGGAATAATCTATTACCCCTAAGTGACTTCAGAGAAAATATCGAGGGGCTCCCACCCCCCTTAAGAGGGAGCGTAGGCCCCAAAATGTACCCCGTGTTGCCAATATATCGCACATTTCAAATGGCAGGGGGTATTTTTTATTTCATCATTCTAAAGGGCTCAAAAAACTGAGTCATTTCGTTTTACCAGATTTTCGGTAGCCCCTCTCAAAACAAAATGGCGGCCAAATAGCTACCCCATACTTTAGAGGCCCATAACTTCGGTTTGAATTAATATTTTTTCCGAAACTAAAAACTTTCTGAATCCTCAGAACGCCCTCTTTCCAATGATGTGCCACACTTAATCATTTGGTGGAAAAAAAATGGGGCGCGGAGCCCCCCAAAAATTTTTGAGTTCGGGGGGCTGTAGCTCAAAAAAGTCAAATGTAAAGGGGAGTCGTGTTGTACATCAATCGAAAGGTCTTAAAAAAAGGAAGAATTTGGCGCAAACCCGAAGTCGCTACGATGCGTCTATTAAAAATGGCGGCCATTTAACCATTTGGGGGTGGGGGACCGTCCCCCCCAAATAAAATCCCTCCATCAAGTGATACACCAATCGAAAGGTCTTGGAAAGAGAAAGAAAATGGCGCAAACCGGACGTCAATACGATGCTTGTATCCAAAATGGCAGCCGGTCAAAGTTTTATGGCTTATGACCCTGCAGGGCTATAGCCAAAAAACTTTGACCGGCTGCCATTTTGGATACAAGCATCGTATTGACGTCCAGTTTGCGGAATTCTCTCTCTTTTTCCAAGACCTTTCGATTGGTGTATCACTTGATGGAGGGATTTTATTTGGGGGGGGGGACGGTCCCCCACCCCCAAATGGTAAAATGGCCGCCATTTTGAATAAACACATCGTAGCGACTTCGGGTTTGTGCCAAATTCTTCCTTTTTTTAAGACCTTTCGATTGATGTACAACACGACCCCCCTTTACATTTGACTTTTTTGAGCTACAGCCCCCCAAACTCAAAAATTTTTGGGGGGGCTCCGCGCCCCATTTTTTTTCCACCAAATGATTAAGTGTGGCACATCATTGGAAAGAGGGCGTTCTGAGGATTCAGAAAGTTTTTAGTTTCGGAAAAAATATTAATTCAAACCGAAGTTATGGGCCTCTAAAGTATGGGGTAGCTATGTGGCCGCCATTTTGTTTTGAGAGGGGCTACCGAAAATCTGGTAAAACGAAATGACTCAGTTTTTTGAGCCCTTTAGAATGATGAAATAAAAAATACCCCCTGCCATTTGAAATGTGCGATATATTGGCAACACGGGGTACATTTTGGGGCCTACGCTCCCCCTTAAGGTGGCTGGGAGCCCCTCGATATTTTCTCTGAAGTCACTTAGGGGTAATAGATTATTCCTGAATTTTTCAGATTTTTACAATCAACCAGGCGCTCACAGCAAAAGTGTGAACTCATTTCTCGGACACCCTGTATATACAATATAATATATACGAAGAACAATTTAGCTTCTCCAGTTCGCTCAAAAACTTTTTTTCGTTTCATCTTGGAGAACACACTACACTGCACTGTCTCTCTATTCTGCGTTTGTATCAGAAATCGACGGTTAATTTCGTCATTTTCACGAGTCACTGCTCCTGGTAACGAGCATAGTGAGCAGCGAAGCTAGAGAGTAAGAGAGCGAGAGGGAAATGGGAGAGAGAGAGAGGAGAGAGGGAGAGAGAGAGGGAGAGAGAGAGAGAGAGAGAGAGAGGGGGGGAGAGAGAGAAAGAAAGAGAGAGAGAGAGAGAAAGAGAGAGAAAGAGAGAGAGAGAGAGAGCGCGAGAGAGAGAGAGTGAGAGAGCGAGAGAGAGAGAGAGAGAGGGAGGAGAGAGAGAGCGAGCAATAGATCGAAGATTCCATAAAGAAATTGTTTGCGCTTGACTTTGTACAAGCCACTGCAGTATGGGAGACAAAGGTCACAAATCCACGCGACTCGACGGATGGTCGAAGTGAATCGGGAGGGTAAGGGGAGGGGCGGCAGAGGGTGAAGGGAGGGGGAGGGGGAGGAATAATTTGAAACTGCAACGTTTTTGATAGTGTTCAGCGTTTCACAGACCACTGAGGATGAAATATGTCGGAGGGAAATTATTCCAATGCAATGATCACGTTTTCACCATTGGCTGCTCCGCCCGCGCCATTTCCCTAAATGGGTACATACAACAAAGAAACGTATTCATAATGTTTATAGAGTAAACACATAACAACTCAGACTGTATCGCATAAATATAAGAGAGTGGCATCGCCCATATAGAGACTGAAATTAAGCATTTTTCAGCTCGGGTAAACATTTCAAACGCTCATTTAACGCTTCTTGCTTCTTTACGCACTTTCTTTCAGGAAAGTTTCGCGCCTTCGTTTTACTGTTGTCAGCATCGTCTTAACTTTTAGCACATTATTTAAGCGCCGGTTACTGGTTACATAATCCCGTGCGACAAAATTCTTCTTTATTCCGCTCTATAAAACAGAGCTGCCGTTTTGCGTGTAATCAATGCTATTTTTTTTTTCTATTCACTGATGATTCCACCGGTTGAGAAAAGATTACACGGTTCAGTTCTGTGTATGACTGTAATGCACGAAAATACTCTGACCTGTAATCTTTTCTTATAATCGGTGGAAACTCCGTTAATTAATTAAAATATCCGCAAGTTTTTTAAAGTCATCGATGACGCCACTGGTTGAGAAAAGATTACAGATGCGAGTATTTCAGTTCATTACGCAGTACTACACTGAACTGAGCTGTGTGTGTTCTCAACTGGTGGAATCTTCGGTGAATTGAAAAATAGCATTGATTATACGCAAAACGGCAGCCCTGCTTTATAGCCTTTGAGAAAAATGTTTACCCTATTTTTTGAAAGCCACCGCTTTGCACTCATCCTGCGTGACGATGTTTGTACGTGGAAAAGAGGCATCCCTTTCGATTTTCCATAAAAAAACACGTGAGACTACACTTTCATGACGGGTGTGAATTCATCGTACATTCAAATATTCGAACATCTCTGTTCGGACAGAAATAAAAATAATTATATTCAGTCTGTGCCTCATTATCAAGTATCTTTCCATTGAAATGTTTTTCGAAGTCTTCTTCATTTGCGGTCTCTGTGATATACCTCGTCTGTATTCAAGCTCTACTTATAAAGCGCTACCCCCCTCTCTCCCCTCCGCGATTGATCGCGCGTGTTTGCGATTGGATCTTATCAATAATGTCAGTGAACTGAAAAATTGACATTTGGCTATGGTTTCTGATTTCAAATGGTATTCGTTATATTCTTTGAGAGCGCAAAAAAACTTTGGTTTTTGTTTTGCCAAACAAGTCACGATTTTAAATTGCTGAATGCAAATAATACAAACAGGAGCTGTTTCAAAGCGTTCAAATTCGCAACGCAGCATCTTGATGGCAATTTAAACCCATGTGAACGGTCGATGTAGAGAGTGTTCCCCTTTCCGCTTACGCAACAGAAGTTAGATATTTTTCATGGGTTTAAATGGACGAAATTTGTTGTTGCCAAATTATACCGCACTTTTCCACTGAAAGAGAGAGGCAAATAGATAACTTTGTGAACTTCGGGAAGCAAAGTAGTCCCTCCAGAATACGTACTAAGCATGTTGGAAGACCTCACAACCTCGTATATTGAATTCTGGTGTGCGGAATCAATCGAGCTGCAATGTATTGGAATCTATAACCTGGAACAACTACAGCGATAGGGAATCATAATATGCGTCCGATTCAACGTTGTGCTACATCGTAGTCTCGCCTTCAATTCAATAAGATGCTACAAGCGCATTGGGAAAGCAGGAATAGTTGCGTCAAGAATCTTCACTGTACTTAGAGCAGGAGCGAATTCTCTGAAAGCGCATTGTCAGAACTGCGCTTCTTGGAATTTTGTTTACTCCTTCTTCCCTGTCTAGACTCTAAAAATTCGCTTTGTCCGGCTTCTTTATTTTCGACAAATTTTGTGGTTGTAATAATGACGAGGCGCTCTTCAAAAATGTCCTATTTTTTGTCAAGATTATGAGGGCGGTTTGGACCCATCAAAGCTGATTAAAGTCGGAACGCTCATGAAAATAAACTAAGCTTAAATTCTACCTTGAAAGATCTTGTTCTTGCTTATCAATATGAGTATCCATTATATTCTCCGGGAAAGACATTATTGTTGCACAGCAAGACTTTGAATAATTTTCGTTGTTTCGCATCTGTCTATCGTACACTAATGATTCTCTTTCCCTATGTTTATCGATGAATTACTTCTTCTTCCTCTCTCAAAAATATGTATTCCGAGGGACTAATATTCGTTTGTTTCTTTTTTGTTTTAGGTGAGTGTTTTCAAGATATTTATCATAATTTACTTCACAAACTCATCGCACCTGTTTGGACGTTTTCAAGATCCCATCAATGATCAGAGGTAACAGAAAAGTAGAATTTTATGGTACCGTTTACTATTCATAAATCGCTCATATTCAATCCTTCTTTTAAACCTGATTGAATATTAGAATTTAATTATAATCAGAACTTGGCCAATGCCTCAAATTTTATCTATCCATCCATCGGAGACTTAATTTTTAAGTTTAGTCAGGAAACTTAAATAATGTCAGTCGTCTGTTTAGAGTTTGGCTCAGGTAAGCCACCACTGTCTCATGCAATGCTTGAATTTATTTCGGTACGTATTGTGAGTTGCCTACGTGAACCAAAATATTAAGGAGTCGCCCGACATTATTTAATTCGTTGACAGTAGTTCTTGCTTCCATGTAGTATGCAAACCACCTCGGTCTTCGGCCATCCTATTGATAATCCCATAATAACAGTCAACTCTCGATAATTCGAAATTCAAGAGGCCGGAGAAAAATTCGAAGTGACGAGAGTTTCGAATTAGTGAGGTTTACGAACCGGGCTGTTGCACACATTTGCTGTTAGCGATTTAATGATTGATGCAGATGTAAAAATCACTCATAGACAGCTTTAACGATCGATTTAGCGATGAAGATCGGCCCCCAGGGCTGAAAAAAAATCTAATTAAAGAGAATTTAAAAATATTCAAAATGAAGATTTATTTACAAATGATACCTTATTTATACCTGATACAATGAATGAAGAGTGCTGGACTTCATTCGTTTGAGAAGAATTATGTTATTTTGGTTTGGGATAGAGAGTTCCATCTGGCTGTGTCCACCGTGTCTTGACCTTCAATAAAGCTGTTTATATTATAAGACACACAAAATTAAGACTTTTAAAATAAGGTAAATCCTAAAGTATTCACTGAAAAAAATAAATAGTTAAACATACAGAACAAAATGATTTGCTAAATTAACCTATAATTTTGTTAAATTAACAACTCAAATGCTAAATCAGCAATTCATTTTGTTAGCTTAACAACTAATTTGCCAAACCAGCAAATCAAATAGTAAAAATAACAATTTTTATGCTGGAATAACAAATTAGTAACTAAAATCAGCAATTTATTTTGCTGATACAACAAGCTGAATTGTTAGATCAACTAATTGGGTTAAGCTCTGTATGTTTTTAACTATTTAAAATTGCTGCATTGACAATGTCTATTTTGTTAAAAGAATCCTTTACTTTCCACTCAAATATTTCTCGTATAATTTACCAATAATTTCCGTGTTTTTTCCTTATTCTTTGATAATTTCTCGTTAATTTTACGGAAAATAATGCATATTCTGTGCGAGCAACGAGTTTTTTACGAGTTTTTTTCCAGTAATTTTTACGAGTTTTTACGAGTTATTTCACGTGTTTTTCAAAAAAAAAAATCGTGTTTTTCCCAAGTCGATGCTACTAGGGACCACCATTATGTGGTTGATTTAACAACTATTTCTGTAAACTCAGCAAATAAATTGTTAACTTAACAGAAAACCCTGGTTGATTTAGCAACTTTCAATTTTTGTTAAATCAGCAAGTCTTGAATTTTTGCTTTAACAATTGATTTTTTTCAGCTAGTGTATTATACATATTCTCTCCTGCTCGACTTATATTATAATGAGGCTGTTCACTCATCAGAAAAGTTTGTCCCCCCCCCCGGACCAGAGCTGCCGATTTGCGTAGATTTAATGACATTTTTAAATCCACCGATGATTCCACCGATTGAGAAAAGATTACAGAGTTTAGCTCAGTGTATGACTGCGTAATGCACAAAAATACTCTGATCTGTAATATTTTCTCAATAGGAGGAAACGCCGTTAATTAAGTAAAATATACCTGTTGAGAAAAGATAAAAGACGCTAGTATTTTCGTGCATTACAGTCACACACTGAGCTAAACTCTGTAATCTTTTCTCCACCGGTGGAATCTTCGTTGAATTTCAAAATGCCATTAAATCTACGCAAATCGGCAGCTCTGCCCCGGACACGTAATTTGTTCGACTCGTATATGCCTCCTATACATATGATTACTCTTCACGCGGATAGCCGAACGTTTTTGTCACGATCGCTCAAATTTGGAGCATAGTTAAATATTCCTGATCCGTGGTGTTGATTTTGCCTATCCATGTAATTGAAGGCGTAATAAGAAATCTGAATTCGTAAGTTATCACAACTTTTGGTTTCTTCGTGTTCTTTTTCTTTTCTTACGCGACATATGTCGTGCGGGTTACATACATACTACATAGTAAGTACCTACTCATCGCAGAGACGCGTCGCGACGTCTGCCTTGATATTATTTTCCAACTACAGATTTATCTCCCCTCTTTGCTTCTCTATCCACCTCCATTGCGAGGCAGTTGAACACTGAACAGGAGATTAAAACCTGTTGATTCGCGGATAGCAGCCCCAACACATTCTTTACCCTAACAATGAAAACGGTGAAATAGAGGTTTTATGATGTTCCTTGTGAAAATGCGATCCCTCTTCCAACATGGAATAATTTATCACCTGATGCGGTGTCCCATTCGCTATCCCCCGAAATTCGTGTCACATGCTCCCTCACTCACCCCCTTTTCAGTTCGGTTTAATCCGTGCCTTTGACTGAATAGATCAACAGTTTGAAGTAACCGTTCGAAGCTGTGGCTTCATTTTGTCGAATCGCCCCGATTCAATGATGAAGTTACTGACAGCTTTTAATCAGCAGCGTAGCCCGTAGCGGGCAAAGTCGTACTTTCTCCATTTAAATTATTAAAAATATTGAACTGTTGGGTGTTTGATGAACACGCTTCCCTCGAATTCGAACTTTTAAATAAGGGTTTAAACCAGGGCTGCCGTTTTGCGTATAATCAATGCTATTTTTCAATTCACCGATGATTCCACCGGTTGAGAAAAGATTACACAGTTCAGTTCAGTGCATGACTGTAATTAACTAAAATACTCGCATCTGTAATCTTTTCTCGACCGGTGGAGTCGTCGATGACTTTATAAAACTTGCGGATATTTTGATTAATCAACGGAGTTTCCACCGATTAAGGAAAGATTACAGATCAGAGTATTTTCGTGCATTATAGTCATACACTGAACTGAACTGTGTAATCTTTTCTCAATCGGTGGAATCATCGGTGAATAGAAAAATAGCATTGATTATACGCAAAACGGCAGCCCTGGTTTAAACAGACAAAATGCAACGGTGCCAAACTGCACGCTACGCCTCTGCTTATATTATAATTTAATTAATTATTTTTTTTATCGAATTATTTAAGAATTGCTGGTCTAAAAAATTGATGTCTAAGTTTCTTCTCTTAAATCGTAAAAATAGGAAATTTGAAACTTAGATTGTAGAAACCTTTAAAATTTGATGTGTGAGCTTGGTGAAAATAGTTGCGACCCTGGTAAAAATGGTCAGTAAAAATCCTTGTCCAAATCTCCATGGCATATGGATCTCCATGCAAATGTATAGAAATCTCTAAGGATTTACAATGATTTCCCTCCAATTTTATGGATATCCTTAAGATTTCATGGAAATCTTATGGATAGATTTTTGAATGATTTTAGCTATTTATAATTTTTTTTGGCGTGGTAGAATTTAAATGAGACCCATTTAAAGTTGACGAAAATCGTCCAAAGTTGACGAAAATCGTCCAAAGCGCAGCGCGCGGGAATCTGTAAACCTGGTACAAGCAGAGCCATTAGTCCTGCGTCGACGATTCGACGCAACCCGCACTACACGTAGCCCGAACCTCGCCCAGTCTTGAGAAAACAAAAGAAAAGAAAGATAAGAGAGCATTAACTGTGCATGTAATGCGGGTTGCGTCCAATCGTCGACGCAGGACTTATGGCTCTGCTTGTACCTCCGAGAGTCTCCCATAAGAAATACACAGAGCGGCATGACTTTTTTCAGAAAAAACGCCGCATACAACTGAAAATACGCGGCGGATCACTTTCATTCTTCCAGAAATACAGATTAGATAGATTTTAGAATGATTTCAGCTATTTACAATTTTTTTTGGCGAAGTAGAATTTAAATGAGACCCATTTAAAGTTGACGAACGCTGACCGGTACCCGGTTTAGATGCTCACGAAAGTGCTACATAAGATGGCCGACTGTTTCCATTCTGGTTGTGTTTATTCTATGACTGAATTCTGTCTACAAATTAGAAATCTAGAAACCAGATCCTCCTTTTGTTATACTTGCTTTTCAACACAATCGACGCAGTTTGTCGCCGAAACTTGACCTTGTTTAAAAGTAGGCGGAGTCATATTTATGTCCATCTTAATACACGACTGTTCTGTGATACACCACTTCCCCGCCTACCATCATAAAGACACATAACCGGTCATATACTGACCACTTGACCATTTCAGATCCCTCCGTTTCACGCAAGACATCGCATACTGAGCGAAATAGATCGATTCATTGGTTGAAAACCAGTAAGTAAAAACCACCTCTTAACACCGCAGAGATTGATAGTATGTTTGTAGGACTACCTTTACCATCGGAGAAGCGTGCAGTCCAGCAGAGTTGCGCTTTGCCCATTTAAACCTATTCCAGAAGGTCAAATTCACAAGTATTTGCCGTGCGGCACGGCGCGGTGCGGCGTCTTCCCAATTGTTCGATCTTATCAATGGGTTTAAATGGGCAAAATGCACTGTTGCCTGATTGCACGCCTTGCTATTTTTTACTAACTTAGATCACACTGACCATGCAAATTTCTTTGACAGAGGCGTGAGGCAGGTTTACCTTGGTAAAAGTGTTCCATAAGTTTCCATGACCAAAATTCCGTGGGTAAATTATTATTTTTCCATAATCTTTCATCATGGGATTCCATAAGACTCTCCTTGTAATTTCATGGACAAATAATAATAACTCACGGAAATAATGCACACGGAATGTTGGTCTTGGAAAAGTCATGGAACACTTTTACCAGGGTAGCGAGCTAGTGATTCCTCGTGAAAATATGCATTCAAAAGGAGAAAGAGAAGAGAGAGAGAGAGGGGGGGCGAGAAAAAGAGAGAGGGGGAGAGAGAAAAATAGAGAAGGGGGACCCTGGTAAAAAAAAACCTCAGGACCTCAGAGATGTCTGAGGGTAATTGGAACAAGAGGTCCTGAGGGCACCCACAGGATTTCTGAGGGCACCCTCAGGAATTTCTGTGGGCACCCTCAGGAATTTCTGAGGGCACCCACAGAAATCTTGAGGTCGCCCTCAAGATTTCTGAGGGTGCCCTCAGGACCTCATGTTCCAATTACCCTCAGACTTCTGAGGTCCTGAGGTCCTGAGGTCCTGAGGTCCTGAGGGAAGGCCATCAAGTATTTCTGTATAACTAAAAAACTAAATTTAGGAATGCCTAGTCGAGTTTTCTGCAGAAATTCTTGATCCTATCACGAAGGCTATGTACTTTACACCTTTTGTCAAGCCGTAGAAGTTGGAATCTGCACAGAAACTTTGCCGGTGGTGGGGTTCGAACCCACGACCTCCCGATTAGTGGTCCAGCACTTTACCACTAGGCTACACTGCCCGCGATGACAGATGGGCGAGAATTTCTCAATATAATAATATTGCGGGTGCCCTCAGGATTCTCTGAGGGCGCCCTCAGAAACTTTTGAGAGCATTCCCTCAAGACTTCTGAGGATGCCCTTGGAGCCCTTATTTTCAAATTACGCTCAGACTTTTTTGAGGGCCTAGATATTTTTTTTGCAGCTAAGGTTTTTATGATGGGACTTAGAAAAATTTCGTTTGTTGTAGATAATTTAATTTGTTTTAACCTTCTAATGAGTAAGGGCCCAGACTTTAGTACATGAATTACTTTTTCAGTGCAATATAACATTAACCTCAAAAAATATTTATTAGATTTTTAACAACTATATGTTTTAATTGATTTAAAAGGAAAATAATAATAATATGTATATCTAATAAATATGAGAATTTCTCGCTCAATGCATTGGTTTAATCAGGAATTTGTTTCATCTTGGACTTTTAACCCTCTTTGTGCCAAAATAGATCCAGCCGATGAAAAAATTATTTGTTTGGATTTTTTTTGACCTATAGACCCTAAAGAACATGCTCAAGCAAAAACATTGAAAAAACCCATAGATTTTTTTTTTTATTTTTATTTTTTTTTTTTATTTTATTTTTTTTTTTTTATTTATTTTTTATTTTTATTATTAATTACTTAACCAGTGGTGGCTTTGTGCCATGTGAGGCAAAAATGTTTTACCTCCATTTGAATACATGGTAAGCAATCGATTGTTTTTCATGGAATCATATTACATGGAATAAAAACAATGTTGCCGAAATGCACGAGTTACTATATTGAAAATAACCTCTAAAACATTTGAGATTCGAAAGTCTGAGTGCGAGTTTGTTGTCCTGTAAAAATGTTATTCCGGTCAGGGGCGCCATTTCAGATTTTTCTTTGGGGGGGGGGGCCTCCAAAAATTTGGATGACCTTTTTTTTTTTTGCCGTGCATCTTCAAAAAAAAAAATCTTTGACTAGAGTTTTCGGCCACATTGAAAATCCTTGGGGGGGGGCAATTGTCCCCCTGCCATCCCCAAATGGCGCCACTGGTTCCGGTCGTCTTC
Organism: Trialeurodes vaporariorum; assembly: GCA_011764245.1. Taxonomy (NCBI): domain Eukaryota; kingdom Metazoa; phylum Arthropoda; class Insecta; order Hemiptera; family Aleyrodidae; genus Trialeurodes; species Trialeurodes vaporariorum. The sequence continues at coordinate 17,360,305 of VMOF01000024.1, read as the reverse complement.
AAAATGATTGAAACTCACCTTCGAAGATTTCTGATCAGAATTTCTAAAGTTGTAAGGGCCCCTCAAAAGATTCGGGATGCTGTGTGGGCGCCCTCAAGCGTTCTGCGTTCACCCTCAAGGCGCTCTGTGGTCGCCCTCAAGGTGCTCTGTGGTCGCCCACAAGCGCTCTGTGGTCGCCCACAAGCGCTCTGTGGTCGCCCTCAAGCGCTCTGTGGTCGCCCTCAAGGTGCTCTGTGGTCGTCCACAAGCGCTCTGTGGTCGCCCTCAAGTGCTCTGTGGGTGCCCTCAAAGATTCTGTGGGCGCCCTCAACGATTCTGTGGGCGCCCTCAAAGATTCTGTGGGTACCCTCAGAAAACCTCAGAGGCCCTCAGAAATCCTGAGGGTGCCCTCAGGATTTTCTGAGGTTCTCTGAGGTTTTTTTTTACCAGGGCGAGAAAAAGGGAGAGTTATTCCTAGATAAGATTCACCTCTTCGATAAATCGATTTATAAAAGCAGCCGATCGTGTTAAACTAACAAGCACCGATACTTACAGAAAGGTTCTTGAAAGTTTGATCTTTACTCGTGGAAGTTTAATCGAAATAATTTTAGTCTTGAATCTGCGAGACGTTAAAATAAGTAAACAATAAGTTTTAGTCCAGCTTTGCAAACTCTTCCTTCACTGAGTGGAAACACTCGTTTTACCCGTTGCGTAAGCTCCCGTATCAATTGTCGCGGTCTCGGCGGAGCATGTTTGATGCTTGATGCGGGATGCCGGATCGTGCTTCAAGCAGAAACGTAGCGGTAAACAGTGGCGGATCCAGCCCTCGCGAACGGGGGGGGGCGAACTTGGGAGTTTCGCCCCTAAATGACCCCCTTTTCTTATTTTCGCTCTTGCTTTCCCCCTTCCTCTCCTATCTTTACCCACTTTTTGGACCGACAGGGGGGGAGCGATCGCCCCCCCCTCTGTATCCGCCAATGGCGGTAAATCTGACAATACGCTACAGTCGATGAATTAAAATAGTGTCAGACAACTCCGTAGATTTTAGCAGAGGTAGGCCATCCGTAGTACTTATCACAATGATTTTAAGCATTGTACAGGTGGCCTATACCTGAATAAAAATCTAAGGATGAGCTAACTGGCATTATTTAATTCGCTGACTGCAAGTTGTTGTCCATTTAAACCAGTGGAAAAGATAGAACTGTATCGGTTATACAGTGGATTGTGAATACCCCTGAATTTGAATAGTAGGGGTAAAATATTTTACCCTTACTTTGAATTTTTGCCTGGTTTCTAAATGGGCCAAATTCAACGTTGGCAATGGGTATATTTTGTTGTTTCCCTACCTGACGTCTACGTCAGTGGCGTAGCGTGCAATTTTGCAACGTTGCAGTTCTTCCATTTGAACCCATGAAAAATATCGAACTATTGGGTGTTCGGTGAACACCTTCGCATTCGACCTTTTACATTGGTTTAAATGGACACTGTACAACGTTGCCAAACTTCACGCTACGCCACTGGTGTACGTATGTTGTTGCATAGCGCCACTACCTCTTATTCAAACGCTGCTAGCCTGGCGATGATGGCGCGGCGCGGCGTGGCGCCTGAGCAAAGCACAATATTCCCTTTTCTAAAACACTCATTTTGAATTTTCTTTTGTCCTTAAAAACTATTATATCCTATTTGCAACATTATCTTATGTGCATTAGCTCTACAAGTATTTTTAAGATTTTCCAAGCCGAGATTCAAGTTCTGACCAGTCCTCGATTTGGAACCGGAGCATTCGAGTTTTCAAATTGTTATAGCGAATCAGTGGTGTCGCGTGCAAGCCGGCAACGCAGCATTTTGTCTATTTGATCTTGTGTAAAATATCGATTCGAGGGAGTGCACAGTACACTCCCATTGTTTCGACCCTTTTTTTGGGTTTTAATGGACTGTATACAACGTTGACAAATTGCAGGCGACGCCACTGTATCGAACACACCACATTCTAACTCTGTAGTAAAATTTAGTGTCATTCTTCAATGTACGTTGTAGGGGTGCTCCAATAATCGAAGACAATCGAATGCTGCGCTTACTTTCTATTATAAATATCTAGCTGATTATAGTTGACCGAAACTTTCGTCTAAACTCGTCAATATTAACTTCATAGCACTATCTGCTTATCCGAAGTATGCACTTTTGAGTTTTGAATACTAAAATGTAATTTTCATTCTTTTGAAACTTTTTTGTCACTGGTCCTTAATTAAGCGTCATTGTTAAATTATCTCACATTCGCAACGGGGCGAGGCGTGAAATTTGGCAAACATGTATTTTCTCCATTTAAATTCACCTAAAAGGTCGAACGCTTCATTCATCGGCGATGATCAGGCATTTCGACTTTTCTAATGCGTTTAAGTGCGGCAAAAAGGAACGTTGCCAAATCGCACGCGTCGCCACTGCTCACAAACTTCCTCCCCTCCTCACCGCGCGCCGCAACCATAACCTGCGCCAATCCTCAGCGCTAGTTTCCAATCTTCTTTAATTTCTTTGGGTCTGCTCTTTTTTAAAAATTCACGATTTTACCGTTGCGTTCGTTTTTTGGGAAGAGCACACCGGATATTTTTCGGTCCCTTTTTTCCACCTTCCGCACAATTGAAGTATTTTGCTCAAACTGGCAACCATGCGATGAATGATAAAAGTCCTTACGGCTCACGCCAACGCCGCAGTCTCTTGCTTTCTTTCTAAGCAAATCAATAGGTGCTGTCTGACTTGAGATTATGAGAAATTTGAGCCACCACAAACGAGATGCAAAACAAAAGAAATAGGAATAGAATGTTGAAAAGCGCAGGAAAGCCTGGGTAGCGAATGCATAAAGGAATGAAGCAAGAGAGATTCTCAAACAGAAAGTATTAACGTTTTTTCAGCTCGAGGAAATGTACTGGATGGACTTCAACCCTTAAATTATAGTTTTGTGAGGTTAGAATTTCAGAGTCAGATTCGTCAGCGCATATAGAGACAATATATGTATAGAGACCCATATACATATTATTTTTCACTAAAGCAGACAAAACATGTTTGTGCTCTATGATTAATTGGGGGGGGGGGCAACAATCCGAGTATGGTTGAGTAGTGAACATTGCTCCATTCGAAATATTCCTGAAATTTTGATTTAGAGTCAAAATTTCAATTAATTGAGGTACACGTAAGTTTGAAGTAATTAATCAAAAAAGGCGTAAATTTTAACGCGAAGAAAACCTAACCTATGTCATTAACTCAGTTAACATTGCGCTACTACGTAGATTTGTAATATAAGGCTATACCTTAAAAGAGAACCGCCGCTCCGGCGAACGAATAGAAACCTATCTAGAACTCTTTGCAAAAAACATGCAGAGGAATTTGTCACCTGTCTTGCACGACGTTCTTTTATTAAGCTGTGCAAGAAGTTATGGAACTTATCAATAAGTTAATAAGTTATATAATAAGTTATATAATAAGGCAATAAGTTACATATCTTATTCCATCTTCGGTCTTCAATATAACATCGAGGCGCAATCGACAAACTTACAGTCCATCAATAAACATCGACGCCAGCGAGTAATATGTGCGATGATGTGAGCGAATACTGAGAAGGATAAATCTGCTTTGTCTTACAATTAATTAGTCATAATAAAAATCAGTGGCGCATCGTGCGATTTGGCAACGTTGCAGTTCGTCCATTCAAACCCATTAAAAAGATCAAACAATTGGGTGTTCGGTGAAACTTCGCATTCGACCTTTTATGTGGGTTTAAATGGACACAATACAACGTTGCCAGATTGGACACTACGCCACTGATAAAAATAAAGGGAAACGTGGTGAGAATAAGGGGAGGGACGGGGAGGGTAGTTACAAAAATTTCTCTTTCTCTCTCTATTTCCATTGAACACATGTATTAGAAAAGGATAGCAAAGATAGCCATCACGTGACTTTAGCCCCTATCTCCTCCCTTTTCTAACACACGTACTCAAATGGGATGTGAGAGAGAGAGAGAGAGAGAGAGAGAGAGAGAGAGAGAGAGAGAGAGGAGAGAGAGAGAGAGAGAGAGAGAGAGAGAGAGAGAGAGAGAGAGAGAGAGAGAGAGAGAGAGAGACAAATACCTGTATCCACCCATGGTTAAACCAGGTACTTTACCTCTGCAATATGCGCGTTGCTGAGTGGCTCATCCGTTGAAACTTTTGAAACTTTTCATTTCGTCCGTCTGCCCGCGTCCTTGACAAAACAAGGATTTTCTTCCGCTTTCGCGCAGCGCTGCGGCCGCGCCACCGCCACCGCACCATCGCGTCGCGTCGTCAACTTTCAAAGCAGATCTAATTTACGAGTAGAAAGCTCTTGACAATCCGCGCAACTTGCCGCAAGAGTTTTCTTGCTCCTTTGCAGAATGTGCAGCTGACCATGCGTGCATTCAAAGCAACATCGAAGACATCGTCGCCGGATTTATTCTCATGAAAAGTTATCGGATGCATGCATATTTTGAAGTATCATCCGAGCTTTTGCGGTGGAGTTCAATAAATCATCGGGATATTCCACCGATGCAACAAATACAACAGAGAGATCTCCATGAGCCATGACTGTACATCATATAGATACAGAAAAAAAAATAATATCCATCATCTTTTCTGTGCCGGTGCACGGTGAATCGGAACGCGGGATTTTGGGATATAATTTTACGAATAAAAATCAAGGTTACAAACACAAACAGCAAGGTCAAGAATATAGATTCAAAGAGGTATGCTCATCTGACTTCGCGCCACAAATTCAGTGGCGCGCAGTTCAAAATCACTGCAGGCAAGATGGCCGACAAAAGCAGAAAACGTACCTATACTCATCGCAGAAAACATTGGGTTGCCCTCTGCAGGAAAGCAGAAAACAACCCAATGTTTTCTGCAAAGAGTATAAGTTTTCTCAGAGACAAATAGAGACGGAGCACTAACTGGCTGCCGCAGAGGCACTCTGAATTCTCGCGGATTCAACAAAACAACAATCAACGTCGCATGGTGTTGAATGGTGAGCACCCTCTTCTTCACTTCCCGCCTATCCCCCCCCCGTGTTTTCCGAATGTCACCGTTCAACACCATGCGACATAGCAAGGTGTTGACTGTTGTTTTACACGTTATTTTGTTGAATCCCCGAAAATTCAGAGTGCCTCTAATCTTCCTTATGTATTTTAGCGTAGTGCTCCGTCTCTATTTGTCTCTACGTTTTCTGATTTTGTCGGCCATCTTGCCTGCAGTGATTTTGAACTGCGCGCCTCTGAATTTGTGGCGCGAAGTCAGATGAGCATATACCTCTTTAATCTATAATCTTGCAGCAAGGTAATCTATAATAATGTATATTGCATGAAATATTGCATCACTCGTCAAATTTGGCAATCTAGAACTGCGGTGACGGTGAGGGGCTGAGGGCAACTTACACCTGAGGGGTTCACGTCAGGACGCTTGTGTCCACTAATGCCGCAAGCGCAAGTACGACTCCACGTTGAAAGCAGCGTTGGCAGATTTTAGGGAAATATCATTAGATTTTACATTGATCCTTATGGGAAATCTACCGACATTTCTCTAAAATCTGGCAAAGCTGGTTGAAACTTTGCAAACCCACAATAATTGCTTCGAGTTGAGGTTAATTTGTGTTCCAAGCGTACCGTAATCACGCGCACGCGCATAATGGGGCAGTTGCAAGGGTCAAAAATTTGGTGTTTTTTGTAAGGAAAATGATAGTACTTGATGACCGAAGAACAATGGTGCCTTTGGTTTTTTCCCCCAAATGCCCCGGTTTTGGAGATACACTCGGGTGAAGTTGCAAAAAATCGTGGGTGTAGTGACGTCACTACGCGGAATTCCCATTTAAAACAATGTATTTTGGGCCATAATCTCATCTCCGGAACAATGGGACTTAATTAGAAACCAAAGGCATCTTTGTTCTTAGCTCATCAAGTACTTTTATTTTTTTCATAAAAAATACAACATTTCAGACCCTTGCAACATGCCCCATTGATCTTTAACTGCTGAATAAAACTATGTTTGAATTTTTTCTTGCGAAAAGGGCCCAAGAAGGCCCAAGTACATTTTAACGCGTGCTCTGCGATGAATTCATTATTTATACACCATGTGACTCTTGTTGGTCTTACGCTCTTTTATACTATGAAGCGATTCATGAATGACGCGACACTGGAAGATTTTGGTTGAGTTTAATCTGAATCTCTCACGTCAATAGAGGCTCGTGCAAGTTGGTACCCACTCCTGGTCTCCTGGTCAAGTTGGTCTTCTCCCATCTGGTCCTATACGTGAAAAAATCGATTCGATAGTCACCAAAAATCGATAGTTATACACATTTTCGAATGGAGGAAAAACATTGCTGACAAGTTGCATTACGAGGCACATTTGCTTCCGGCACACCACTTTACGAAAGACAGGCAAAACTTGGAGTTTTTTGTCTGAGGAAATATTACTGTTTTCTCTCGCTAGCCATGGCTCCATAAGATGAAAGAGAGAGAGGAGAGAGAGAGAGAGAGAGAGAGAGAGGAGAGAGAGAGAGAGAGAGAGAGAGAGAGAGAGAGAGAGAGAAGAGAGAGAGGGGAGAGAGAGAGAGAGGAGAGAGAGAGAGAGAGAGAGAGAGAGAGAGAGAGAGAGAGAGAGAGAGAGAGAGAGAGAGAGAGAGAAAGAGGGAGGGGGGGGAGAGAGAGAGAGAGAGGGGAGGCAGTGGCTATAGTTCATAGGTTCAAATAGGGGATATTTGATGGATCTTATATTTCATGAGCCACAGTTGCCAACAGTCTAACGTGCTCCACTTTTTGATGTGACTGGTGCTTCCGCTCCTCTCTACTTCTATCAGAAATGCAGATTTTGGGTCGTAGAGAATGCGTCAAGCTGTGCCTTGATATTGCACAACTTGACTGTTTATCTGCAACATCTTCTTTCCTAAACATAGCGTGAGGATGAAGCGATCCTGAAGATATACACATCACATCTTGAGTTTCATCAAGGCGTAGCCCATCATGCATCTATGAGTGTATTCTCAACGCACTCCTGTAGTTCGCGCAGTTTCATTTTGATTTTGATTCTATATAATTTGAACAATTGCTCTGTTATATTAATATTATACTTACACAAATTTCCGACTCATCATTAACAATATCTCTACCGGCTGTTTTGTTCAAAATCATGCCGCAGGGGACTGGGAGAGCTTTGTTATCGTAAAATCTTCGTTAGTAAATGCTCAGGCATTCGAAGCTGTGTAAAATTACTGTCCGTGGGTGGGCGGAGGTTGAGTTCGGACACAAGGCGGTCGGCAGTGTCAACCCGCAACCGTCAACGAAGTAGTGAAGCAATTCATGCAATTCTGCAGTGGAGTGATAGAGGAAGGGGGATCTCGCGCAAAATTGTGCGCTCGAGTTACTTTAAATGAGGAAAATACAATTAATTATCAACTAATCAATGATCGCGCTGTCCACAAGGCATGGCCGAGTTATGACGGTTTCCCGCGGCTTGCACTCGTGATACACAGTGGATCCAACATGAATTTTTTCGGAAAAGCTCTTATTTTTTTCTTTTTTTTCTGTATACCCTTTTGGTACCACTTCCGAGATTATTAGTTTTCGTTGCTCCATCCTCCTATTGTATAATGTATTTTTCTTTTCGATAGCGACCACAAAATAGTGGTTGATATTGATAAAATAATTTTTTGTAGGCCGCCTTCAATTGGGTAGTTTGGCAAAATGAGCATAGCTTCGTAGGAATGTCTAACTATACCCACCAAATCTCAGCTTGTTGTCACTGAGTTCTTTCATTATTAACCTGCAAGTCGTGAAAAGGTTAAACAACGTTTCAATGATTTATTTTAAAAAAAATTGTAAAATTCGAGTCGTCACAAGCCGCGAAAGTAATATTTAATCTATTTTCTAGCTCATAGGCGGACCGTGACCAAAAAAAAGTGGAGGGGGCTAAAAAATGATGTTTTTTTTTTTTTTTTTTTTTTCTTTGCTTCTCAAGTCTCAAGTGATGACCTTTTCCCGATGTTTAGCCCCTCCGCCCAAAAATAGTGGGAGGCTATAGCCCCCCTAGCCCCTGATACGGTCCGCCTATGTTCTAGCTATCAAATTCATTGTTATTGACCTTGATTTTTATTTTTCATTCATAAAAAATTGTTATCAGCGGGCCGATCTTTTACTTCATCGTTAAACCGATAGTTATAACTGTCTACGAGTGATGCTATTGGTCGAATATTGTAAAACTTAGCCGTTGCTATGGTAACCATCGTTATAGTGTCCGTTTTTTAAAGGTTACTCATGAATAGCCTTTATAAAACGAGACTCTTAACGATGGTTACCATAACAACAGCCAAGTTTTACAATTTCCGACCAATAGCATCACTCGTAGACAGTTTTAACGCACTATAAAGTAAATGATCGGCCCGCTGGAAAATTCCATCTTTCGACCCACAGTGCGCGAACGATAAACGGACGTGTTCGATCTAACCTTTCGCTGCACCGCGTCGCGTCGCATTGTCTGCGATATCGTTCACGTCGCACCTTGCGGATAGACCGCAACGTCGCAACGAGGCTATAAATACAGATGTTGTGATCCTGAACCAGAAGTTCGCCAAATCGTTCGGCAGTTTCGAATCCTCGCCTTTAATTGGTCGAGGCGCAATCTGCGCACACGAGTTGTGTACAGGTGGTTCGGTATAAGCCAGTGCGTTCGATTGAAATTTCGCTCGTTTTTTTATCGTATCGATCCAGTGTCTAGCGCAACGAGACATTACCTATCTCTCTCTTTTCACCATTTGAAACACTTGTCGTATGTTAGACAAGGATGTACTATGACTTTCAAAAGAAAGTACCCTGTTTGAAAAAATGTCGAACCATTGCACTATGGTATGAGATCGTCAAAAAGTGGCCAAAAATCAGACACTGAATTTCACAAATTTATCATTTATAAACTTTTAAGACCAATTTCAATCATAGAAAACACTTTGAACAAGTAATTTAAACCTAAAAATGTCACCCTAAAGCTTTTAATTAAGCTTTTAAGGTCGAAAACTATGATTTTTGATGACTATTTTCATAGATTTTTGGCCACTCTTTTTCGATCTCAGACCATAGTACATCGGAGGTGCACTCTCTCGAATCGATATTTTAAGTGTGTTTAAATGGACGAAACGTAGAGTTTCCAGATTACACGTGACAGATTACATGTTTCTGGATGCACCACTGCACATATTTTTTTTTTTATGATATGAAACTTTGCCTATATCCTCCCAAGAATATTGGCTCATCAACAATGTGGTTCCTCTTTCAACCTCCCAACCAACCGCTCCGTCTCTTCTTTCTGTTACGAGAGTTTCCTAATTTTTCCTGTTTGCTCCTCTTCGTATAACCGAGAAATAGTTCTCTCGGGAGCCGAGGTTCGTTGTCCTCAACATGAAAATTGCACGCCGAAATTTCCCTCGTGCTCCGCGCCTCCAGCGTGACACTTACCTCGCTTAAAAGTCACCTGTTCCGCGCGTCACCCACGCAAAGTTTCGGTTTTAAAATTTATAAGCTTTGAAACTTTGACTCAGAACGCGAAAGGAGGCGGCGGCGCGGCTGGAAAATAGGCGAGAGTGTATACTTAGCGATTCCGCAGAGTAAAAGCAAGAAGTTAAACTCCTTGAACTATTGGCTCATAAAGTGCCTGCATTATTGTAACTAATTCGGTAATTATTATTTTGACGAAAAGCTGGAGCACGGAAAAAAATCGAACTCATTTTTCAAACTGGATCGGCCGTGGTGGAACGCAAAAATTGAATCATATATTGTAAACAAATTTTCCGTGGATATTTTATCACGGATGTACATTTTATGATCTTGCCGAAACTGTTTGTTCGGAAACGATGGCCGATGCTGTACGCGAACCTCGGAATCTTTACCCGTTTCGCTATAGGCGAAGAGCTGCCGTTTTGCGTATAATGGGTCTGTTGCAAATTTTGCAACGGCGCTATAGTATAGAGTGATCCATCTCGAGTAAAATCGCGTGTAAAGTCCATTGGTTGCAGCAGCAAGTCATAAAATGCAATAACAAACTCCCCAGAGGAATTTAACTGAGATCCAAGATGGCGGTAAAATATCGAGGAACCTGTATGCAAGCACCATGAACATCCAAGATGGCCAACCTCACAACATCGATCACAACCAATCACAATGCAAACAAACTCATGACCTCCGATGCTGTGAGGTTGTTAACGTTGGTCATCATGGATGTTCACGGTGCGTGCACACAGGTTGCTCAGATATATAGTCAGTTCATCGATCAAGTTTACGTATATGTATCAGACCAACCGAGCAGTGGCGTAGCGTGCAACATGGCAACGTTGCAGTTTTTCCATTAAAACCCATGAAAAAGATCGAACTATTGGGTGTTCGGTGAACACCTTCGCACTCGACTTTTAACATGGGTTTAAATGGACAAAACACAACGTTTTCAAATTGCACGCTCCGTCACTGCAACTGAGAGTACCAAGAGTTCCATCATGTTACCCACGAATAAAAAAAAAAAAAAAAACAAGCAGGGAAAATTCCAACACGCAGGTGTTGGAAAAGCGTGCCACTAAAGTCTGAACAGCTTTAATGCTTTTGCTAGCAATGATAATTCATCAAAGAGGAACCATGTGACATGGAGCTGATCTCGAGAAAATTGAGTCCAAAGTTGAAGAGCATGAATCAGTTGTTTTTTAGCATTTAAACAAAAAACGCGGAATTACTTACGTTTTGATTTCATTCAACTACCGTGTTATGTTTTTGCATTTCAACACCGGAAAAGTGGAATTTCCTATGCAGGAAAGGTCCCTACTTAATTTTTAGCGTTTAAAGTGACTTGGTTCCTTTCTCCTTTTTGTTTGGCATAATCACGAAAAACGAATCTCTAAGAGAAACCAAACGGTAGAGTTGGTTTACACTGTTGATATTTTAAAATCCGTTAATCCGGACTTAAGTCCGTTCCCAATTCTATAAAAGGAACCAAGTCGGAGTTGGTTCCTTACGTGACTCGGATTAAGGTTTAAGAAAAAGGAACCAAGTTCTCATTTTATTTCATCATATGGACAATGACTTCAATGAGGAAATAGTTGTTATTAGAAGAAGCACTTGTTGCTTCGAGATTCAGTATTGCTAGGTCTATCAATCAATAACTCAATTTTATCAAAAATGTCACTCAGTTCTTTTGTGACAAGTGCTGTCCAATTGAGCTGATTTGGTGAGAAATGATGAAAAAAATAAAATCAGATGTATCTATAAGGAGATGAGTCAAAGGCGTTTTTTTTGTGTTTGTTTTTTGATTTTTGTTTTCAAAACTTTGGAGGGCTCTAGCTCAGAAGAGAAACATTTGCAGCACATATTCGTGTAGGAAAATAAAGCCTTATATATGTGTTGACCCCAAAAATACACTCCATAAGTTTGGCACTTAAGTTTTGAAACACCCTACATTCTTGATATTTTGCTCCCCCCGCCACCCTTCACAGAACACAACATCTTGACCATGCAAATTTTTAAAATCACAGTTTGACTGTAGAGATATTTTCTTCCCCCCCCCCCTTTCAACGAAAAAGGGGAAAATGGATCGCCTATCTTTGATGTTCGTCGTATGCGCGTGCAGAGATTGTTCGGCTTTACGACTGCCATTTTGACTTTCTTTATTATGCGTTTTGTGGGTTTATTAATGGATTTTATGACTATTTGATGCCGCCAATGTAATTTTCAGGCGACTTTACATAAAAATCAAAAATCTATAGCGCTGTAGCAAAAGTTTGCAACAAACCCATTGAAAGCTGAAAAGAGAAAATTATTTGATAAGGCTCGATTTTTTTTACCCACATAAAGTATAGACAATAGATATTTCTAAATCCCTCCGCCTTTTAAACGGCTTGTTCAGGGATCAAAAATGAGGTTGCGTTCTTTTGAAGTCAAAAAGTGTCATATTCGGAAAAGCCGTGATTCTAAATAATAAACAGTTTTTTTTCTTCTTTTTTTCCGTTTTAGGTGCTGTCAGCACTTGTTGCGATTGTCACGATGTAGATATGTAATATGCATAAATGGAACACTTGCGAATTCATGAAAAAATAATCCTTTAATATACAGAACTAACCATTTCAGGTGCCCTTTACACGTCAAGCATTCTAGGGGTATAGATTATAGTAGGTGTGGAGGTTTAAGACGTTTGTGGATTTTAATTCCCCCTCCCCCCATTTATTTTGTTGAAAAGTATCGAAAGTTTACAGTTAAAACTAAGTCTATAACGCATTGTAATATTATTTTTTTCTGTTGCCGTGGGTCGATATCATTTTTCGTGTTGAAAAAGCAAAGTTTCATATGGACCTATAATTTCCAAAATTTGAAGAGGCTTCCAGTAAAAAATACTGTACACGCGAGAAACTTTTTAGGATAGGTAAATAAGTTATTCCAGAGTCAATTCCATAGCCGCAGGGAGGAGGCTGTCCAGGGGTGGAAGACACGCGACAGCCCCTCTCACTTTTTAGAGCTATTAATGCGAATTTTAACCCCCTCCCCTTGTTCTGGATTTTAAAAACCTTTTTTTCAACAAAACGCCCAAAATTTCCTCAAAAATCCCTTGATTGCATAGACGCTCATTAAGGGGTTTTCAATTTGCCGATCCCCCAGAATTTCAAATGTTTCCAATGACCAAGACCTGTTTAGTGTGACGTCATGAAAATAATTGGTTCCAAAAAAAGGCTCCGTCTCACTCGCTCTCGTGGGTTTTCCCATATGAAACACGATCCAAATTTTCAAATACAAGTGCTAGTAAACAACAAGTTCTTTGCACCAGTTGTGTTCATCACACCATTGGGTTCCACGTCCCTTATAAAAATTTCCGATTGTTTCAATGAATTTTCCGATAGGATATATATTCCCGCGCTTTATTTCCCATAAAAATAATCGAAATTTTATAGAGACAATCGGAATTCGTGTATATAGATTCAAGCGCGCTGACTATAGCAACGATAGGTCTTATGATTGAAATAAGACGAAACACATCTATGGTTCTATTCTTACAGTTTTAACAGCCACTTTTTTCTCAGTGATAAAATATGAGCTCGCTACCACAAACTTTTTGAAACATCGCGCATCAATGCACAATCACAGCTATATCGAAGAAAGTCCTATGTTTTGTCCTTGTCACACTCATAGTTTCTTATGAGCGCAAAATTCTAGGATATAGGCTCATCAGCACCATCACGACATGTGTTATACCTCAAACAATAGCTTCGATACGAAGAGAAGTTAGAATGATTGAGTGTCATGGCGGTGATACTCCCATAAGAGACCGTGAGTAAGACGAGGACAAAACGTAGAACATCTTTCGGTATAACTGTGATTGTAAATTCGCTTGTGATCTTTTAGGAATTATGTTACTTTAAGGTACGTGGAATCTAATGGTGCAATAAAATTTGAGAAAACTGTTCTTTAACTAGCATGAATATGCGTTCGAAAATGTGGATCTGATTTCTTATAGGTAAATCAACGAGAGTGAGCGAGATAGAGCATTAGTTTGGAACCTATTTTGATGGTGACGTCATCACTAAACAGGTCTACTTAAGGGTATGAATGAGCCCCTCTCTTTTCTATACCCCCCCCCCCCCCCCCGCTCTTCATCAATACCTCGCCGTCACTTCTTTTCGATACCGTCGTCAAACAGAAATTGACACTTTTATGAGTCCTCAGACCCTCCGAGATCCGAGACACAAAGCCTCTCTAACACCCTCTCTCTCCCACACATTCACAAATCTCTCCGCTTAATGAACCGTGAAGAAATCTCGTGACCGGTGGAGCCCAAAACCGAGGGGCAAAGAGGGTTTCTGTGAAGGATGTTTCCACCCCCCTCCTGCCTTGGAATTTTGACTCATAGGTTGGCACTAATGACTCAGGTTGCTGGACCTGTATGGAATTCTCGTTCAAAGGAATTCGACTTTGACGCTTAATAACTTATTGAAATTAACAGGAATACCAAAACTTTTACAATTTTAAGAAAATAGACGCCGAGACCTCCTGGATTGCAGCAATAAATTAACGATTAATGAAACCAGTTTTAAGAAAACACGTTTTTAATTTTTCAAACCTTTCCCGCCAAGGTTTTGCCATAAGCGAAGCATGCAACCTATGTATTAGATATGAAAATGAAAACAAAAAGCGTACCGTATATATACGGCACGCTTAAAAATGAGCTTATTGCAGCCCTCCACTTTTCTAGCCGCACAACATCAGGCTCGATCAAAAGTTAGAACACGGTGTGGTTTTTATCATTGATGAGTACTAATTAGATGCTAAGCCAGAACAGAAAATTAAATAATTGGATTATGAAACTGAACTCTTCGGTGACAAATAAACAATTAAACATGCAGGACAGTTCATTTTAATTACGGGTGGTAATTGAGTTTCTCTTGTTTTCCATTCATCTCGCCATGCAGTGTCGCTTTATTGCTCTTTTTCTCTATTTAAGTATAGGTTTTGTTTAAACCGAATTTTTTTTAGTCATCAACGCAAGCGTTTTGACGGAGATCGTGTTAGTAAGATTGGTGAGCGTTGGAGAGAGTGTTTGGGTCAGAAAATGCACAGAATGTGCGTTGCCATCGCGGGGGAAAAATTGGCTAAGGTCCTTCATAACAGTCAATGCATCTATAGCGACACTCTGCAGAAGATCTTTGTTCCTTAAAGAGGGCGTTTAGTGATCTTCGGTTCATTGTTCATTATTTTTCAATATTCTTAAATTAACGGTCATTTTACGTCAAAACTTTGAAAACATTGCATTTCTTGATGTTAAACGAGTTTGAGTATCGTATTGATTGATTTGTTTATATATCATTTATTCATTTATTTACTTATACTTACTCTTTGATTTATATAAGTGAGCCTTATGATGTGAGGCTGTGCGGTGTACTCTGTACTAGTCAGTGTGACAAAGGTCCGTCACAGAATTCAAAAATGCAAATAATGAGACTCCTGCAAACTTTTGCTGTAGGGGATTGAAGAGTTGATTCTTGCATAAAAACCTGTAAAAATGACGATGAGTATACCCTAAAAAATCACGAAATTTACTCTCAGAATCGGACGTAAAGGCGGAAAGACGCAGGTATCTAAATAAGAGACAAAATCTAAAAATCCGCTATCTAAATTGAGGCATATCTCTGTGTTTCCTTAGAGAAAGTGACAAATTTTAATCGCATGGACATCAGGAATCTCCCATGATACCTACGTTGAACCGCCATTACGAACTTGAAGTTTTAGCAGTTATGTGAATTTATTACTGAATTTTAGACTTTCTTCGAGCGATTTTCGTGATTTTTGCTGGTTTTTATATCAGATTGGACTATTTATTTGCCCACAGCAAAAGTTTGCAAGAACCCCATTCACGAATATTTGAACACTATTCGCTAGTGTTTCCTTTTTTTGCGAGTTGACTTTCTTTCATGTCGTCTTCTATCCTCGGCATGTTGCCTTTGAACGTAGGGGAACTATTTTTTATACAAAATAATTAATAATGTATCAAAGCGTGGTGGAGTTGGCCAATTAACACGACACGAGACGACGGTCAGACCACGAAAAGTTCGTCCCAGCGATCGAGGGATATAGGAGGGAGAAAAACTTACATTTTGTTGCTAGAAGGAAGGGTATAGTGGGTATATACGGTATGATAAATGAAAACTAAACATGAAGGTAGTCTGGAAGAACCGCCGCGCCGGGTAACCGGCAACGCCTATTTATTTTTGACCGTAATTTGAATTTATGGGAGCTGGAAAGTTAAAAGGTGAAATAGGGAGGAGAGGCAAAACTGGGGGAGAAAAAAAAACACGAGGATTTTTCTCCGTTCCAAAATGCAAGTGTAGGGACAGCATTCTCTCTTGACCTTCAAACGCCCTTTTACAGTCAAGTAATTACGATTTTTCCGTAAGTATACTTATAAATATATGTATTGTCGTATACGCACTCCAAGTAAACATTCCCGCGGTTCGATTTTGTTAAATTGACATCAGTGGCTTAGCGTGCAACTTGGCAACGTTGTATTGTTTCCATTTAAATCCATGTAAAAAGTCGAATACGAAGATGTTTCGATCTTTTTAATGGGTTTAAATGGACACGATACAACGTTGCCAAATTGCACGCTACGCCACTGATTGACATCTCCTCTCCTCTCTCCTTACAATTATACAGAAACAAAAAGGAATACCTACTTTAACGGTAGCCAGATGGACTTTTACCTGATTCGTTGAAGTAGTTTCATGTATCTTCACTGAGAAAAAAATCCTGTTGCCGTAACAAGAATTCCGTCCCCCCGTATTGAATAATCTCCTCTCCGGAATTCTGGTTACAGTCGTTGGAAGTCCGGTTATTTCAACAAAAATTCCTATTACTTTAACAAGAGATTCTGTTTAATACTTCCCTGAACGGAATTCTGGTTGAATCAACAGGAATATTTTTCTCGGTGTTCAATAAGAATTCTGGTAATGCTCAAAATACTTTTTGATTGCTTAAAAAAACTAGTTTCGTAACATTTCCTTTTATTTTGTTAAAGATAGTAATTTGAGCTTACAAAGTAATTTCTACCGCATTTTAAAATAAAAAAATGTATCTTTGTTCGAATTCAGCAATGAGAGCGACACCGCAGTACAATCCCCTTATATGTCCAAATTTTTTTGACATTTTTTGTGTTTTTCTCTGAAAACATTATCTGAGAACTAAAAGCATGAAAAATAAAAAAAAATGGGGGGGCGGGGGGAACAGAAATTTTTCGGTGCAGCAAAACGACACGTGCTGAAGACTCTCGGTTTGGTTTTTGAGTAAAATTGGCACAAATTGACTGAACTTTGGTCCAAAAATAACACAACGATTGGGTCGTTAAGAACCTGTGGGGCTTTATGGGTTTGAAAGGATAATTTCCGATCTATACCGTGAAATGAGACAACGCCGAGTTAAATTGACTGCCAATCGATCCTAAAAATATAAACTCTTCCACTAAAATGTACTTGAACGTTTTTGAATGACTGATAAAGTTTATTCTAACAAAGTTCGGAAACAAGACTGAAATGAAAGAAAAGGTAAAAGTACGTCTGGTGGGTTTCTGAGGAAACAGTTAATGCTCAAAAAACATACTTTCGAAAACCCGTTCTTTCGAAGACTGTGAATAGCGGAAAACAATTTTTTTTTATTGTTTACCCGCACCTAGTACCTACGCAAAGCACGGAGCGACGCGACGCACCTCGCCGTTTTCTTGTTTTTATTTATTTTGTCTACTTTCCTCTTCTTTCTAATTTCCCTGCGACTTGCTCAGGTATATCTTCATTTTGAATTTCAATGGTTGGAAGCAATTTGATTAGGTATGTAGGTATTGTTTTGTAAGTTCGGAGGTGTACTTGGGTCGAGGATTGGAGTGGTGGTGAGAGGGGAAGTGGCATATTCTCCTTGCTGCCAATTTTGCTCAATTCACAATCCTCTTCAATTCGTTTGCGTCTATCATTTATTTTTATTCTTCAGCCAGAACTTTGGCATTTTTTATTTTTTTGAAAAAATGAAAAGAGGTTCATATTTTATGCATATGGATCAAAATGTTTTCAGCAAGAAAATTCGTCATGAATTATAGATGCTGAGTTATGTGTTAAAAGTAATTTTTTTCGTGAGTACTAAATTAAATAAATTATTTTTTCTTTTCAATATTTCATAATTTAAAATAAAAAGAGCAGTCTAACTTCCTTCAGTCAAATTCATTTGTGCTTGTCAAAAAAAGCACTCTTTATTATTTCGTGTTTCCACTCTTTCGTATACCTCTATACTTATCTTCAATTATCTTCAAATAGAGAATGCGTCTTTCATACAGGCAAGTTCTATCATTTATAAAACATTATGATTATTCATCAGAATTAAATGTCCTTAACAGCACAAGTTTGGAGCGTCACAATGGAGTTATGCCCGTTTGAAACTGAAGACAGCTTGAAAAGAATGCTTAGGGTAACAAACTTACCACTGAAACCAGCAGCGGCTTGCAACCTGGCAACCGCTTTTTTGCCAATTAAACCTCTGCAAAAATATCGATTTTAGGATGCCTCACCAATAACCTATTGTTTTACCGAATTTAAATGGAGGGAATCCACTGTTGCCAACTTGCACGGACTGCTATATACACTTACTGAAACCCAAAGAACATTATCCGTTGGCTATATAGAGTTCGATCCCAAATCAATTCGTTCGCTCGAAAAGAATGTTACAGACAGGCAAAGATCAATTATTTTGTAGCGCAACGAGCGAAATTCTTCGTGCCTCTCATCCTTTTTATCTTCACTCAATTCATCCTTTCAAATGAAAATTAAAGAGATAGAAGATATCCTGGTTGCCCTCTGGATCAATAAGCGCGATATCAAAAGTTCACTGACGTCTAATTCCCCTTTACATCTGTAACTGTCATCTCTAGGCCATTTTATTTTCCACAACGTGACTTCACCAGTAAAAAAGTTTCAGTCTTTTCACGCTCGTCAGAGTTTAAAAGAACGGTTTGGTTTTTTATCATGGTTTTCAATCTCTGCGGAGAGCTGGTTTATAGTGTATAATTTTCATTACTAATTATTATTTTAAGTTTCAAAAAAGCCATTGATTGCTCAAACTATGCCCCGTTTCCCTACAGGTTTTTTTTTTTATTTTTTTTATTTTTTATTTTTTATACTAGATCGTGCACAGACATGTTTAATTACTGAGAGCCCCTTTGAATACAGTGAAAAAGTAAAGGAAAAGTATTTATACGGTTTGGTTGATTTTCTACGTCTCGTTATTTGGTTATTTGGTACTATCAGTGACATAAGTAAAGCTAATCTCGACAGCGACACGCTACCTGTATCTTTCGATTAGCATGGCGTGATGTGGTGTCTGCACCACTTGTTGCCTCTACGACTTTTTGCAGGCGCAACTGGCTTTACTATAATTTCATCAATACTGTGAAACCATTTGAATCTCTCAAACATATTTGATGATTGGCACGATGTCCATTGTCCATTAGACCTGTAATTCGAGGTGGTTAACTGCTTACAGAATAGTTCGATATTTTTTTAATGCAAGGGATTATTTTATAATAAAAAAAAGCAACTTGCGAGAATGCCTCATTCTGCACCTCTGGTGTAACTTTTTGTATAGTGCCCATGCAATAAACCAATCACAGAAGCCATGCATTTCACCCCTAACTTGACCATTTTAATTAGCCTTTCTCTTATATTCTGATAGTTCTTAGCATTCTAGTAGAAGTTGCGAAATACTTCAGATAATGTGACGTAGGTAACTAACACTTTAACTCCAATTTTCCTGAGCTTTTCTGCAACGTGGATTCTCAAAGCGAGGTCTCCTCGACCCTGATTTCAAATTGCACTTTGTTCCCTTTCACTCTTATTTTTTTCCCCTGTGAAACTCATGAGATATATTTTCTAGGTCTTGATAAAGCCTTTGAAAATAATTGTTAAAAATGAAAAAATCTCCAAGTGGGACATTTTTTTAAGTCATGTCTTGAATTTGGAATTAAGCGCTTTTTTTGATTAGCAATCCCATTCATAAATGCGTTTACTACAATGACAAGGTGGATGCATGACAAAAATTGACTGTCCACCTTTCTAAAAGATTTCCCCGCGGTAACATGTGCCGGGGGTCTGACAGACCCTGCCTATTTTTTGGCACGATTAAAATGAATTAGATTGGACAAGCATTCTGCAAACTTACTGCTAACCCAGCGACGGCTCCTGCAATCCGACAACTATGCTCTTTTGCTGTTTAAATCTGTGCGAAAAGATCGATACTATGTGAGGCACAACGCCTCACCAAACAATCGATTATTCACACATGTTTAAATGGAGAGAATCCATTGTTGCCAAATAGCACGAGCCGCCACTGTGTCAACCTTCTATGTACGTATACTTATTGTTAGTAGAAAAAGTTGAAAAGTCTGAGGGGATACAATGCGGGGACGAGGGGGGGGGGGGGGGTGGCACCGTTTGCGTCTTCAAAAAACAGCTCTGGGATCCGTGAGAACCCGCTCGGGAAGATGAAGGTTAATCAAAATCAAGTTGAAAGAAACTTGCCTTTTTATTTGATTTGCGTAAGTTTCCTGAAATTTTAAAAACTGGAACGCAGACACTACGCTTTTCCAGAAGGAAAAGAAAAGAAAGGAAAAATGAATAATAATTTTCATCTTGGGTCCGCCTTCCTTCGGACGAGAATGCATGTTGCATGAGCTGCCTTTATTTCCCCGGCGACTGGAAATTCCGTTGTTTTTCTTTTCAAAGTTATCATTTATTTATTTTCTATCCTTTTCTTCCATTTCCAACTCCTCCCTAACCTGTGCTTTCGTTTGTTTATTCATTTAAAAATAAAACGACCACCATTATTTATTCAAACTTTTTCCACCTCTTGTTCTTTCAAAGTCGAGCTTTCAATGCATGCACGCATGCATAGTACATGCATTGACATATTTTTTAACGTAGACGTATGGATGAAACGTGGGTGGAACTTGGATGGGACGTGGGTGGACGTTCAAAATAATGAGGTGGAACCTAATCCAAACTGGCTGCTTTCATTCTCCTCCGTCTCCATTTTGCTTTTCCATAAATTTATGCTGACATAAAGCTGAAAACAGTACGTGCTTTCAAATCAAACCTGAAGCGGCATTTTCTCAAATTCACAGAAAATGCCTTTCAATCGAGAATTTTTCTCCCGAGAAACAAAGAATGTATAACTTCTACGGTTTGTTTCTTCTATTCTTGACCGAATCCCCCTCAAAATTCAGTTTCAATTGCACTGAAAAAAAAACCACTGCTAAAATCAACTAATTGCAATTAGTAAGTTGGAATTAGTAATTTCAAAGCAGGAGCGTGTTAAATTAACCAATATTATTGGGTTCTTTTAAGTATCCAAAAATGAGTTATATCAACTAACCGTCTATCTTCTTATTTTTACTAATTGTAATGTTGTTTAAAAAAAATAATTAGTTGCATTAAGAATTCGAAATAGTTTGATTTACTATTTAGTAAAAAGCGCCGTAAAATGTCGAGTTATGCAATTTGCATGACACCAGTTACTAATTGAAATGTTTGAATCCAGCATTTCATTTATTTAAGTTAAACAATTCAAACATGTGAGTCTACTAATATCGAGTTAAATTTAGCCTTTCACATAAAGCGCCGTTAAAGGTCGAGATATGCAATTTGCATGACACCAGTTACTAATTGAAATGATTGAATCCAGCATTTCATTTATTTAAGTTAAACAATTCAAACATGTGAGTCTACTAATATTGAGTTAAATTTAGCCTTTCACACAAAGCGCCGTTAAAGGTCGAGGTATGCAATTTACATGACACAAGTTACTAATTGAAATGTTTGAATCCAGCATTTCATTTACTTAAGCTAAACAATTCAAATATGTGAGACTACAAATATTGAGTTAAATTTAGTATTTCACATAAAGTGCCGTTAAAGGTCGAGTTATGCAATTTGCATGACACCAGTTACTTATTGGAATGTTTGAATCCAGCATTTCATTTATTTAAGTTAAACAATTCAAACATGTGAGTCTACTAATATTGAGTTAAATTTAGCCTTTCACATGAAGCGCCGTAAAATGTCGAGTTCTCCATTTTGCATACCACCAGCTACTAAACTGTAATGTTTGAATCCAGCAATTCATTTATTTAACCTCCGCAATTCAAATATTTGAGTCTACTAATATTGAGTTAAATTTACCCTTCCGCATCCCAGAGTTGCGGTTAAGACCATTCTTCATTGTTTTAGATTAACTTTAGGGGGGGGAGTTACCCCCTCCCCCCCTACGGGCCCCCCAGGAGGGCTATCTCAAAAATTTCAAATAGCAACCCCTATCTTGTGATATCTCGTTCAAAAAGCCATAACATTCTAAGACTGTTTGAGGAAATCGAAGGTGAATATCGTTTTTCATTCCAGATAAATCGAAAGTCAAAGTTCGATTTCGACCCATTTTCAAATAATTAGATCTCCCATTTGGAAAGTCGAAATTTAAAAAGCTGGGGGGTTATCTACAAAGCAAGTAATTTTTAGAAAATTTACCTTTTTTACATAAATTTAGACAAAATTTGGTTTTAGGGGCCCCCCAAAAAGTTATAAAAACAAGTTGCCCCTCGAGGGGTCTATCTCCAAAACTCCGAGGCACAACCCCTATTGAGTGACACATTGCTTACAAGGGCACACTAAACTGAGAATTTTAGCGCAAACCACAGGTTAGTATAATTCTTAGTTTTTGATATAGCGAATAGCAAAGTTGGATTTTCACCCGTTTTCAAATTTCGATGTATTGAAAACAAAAAACGACATTTACCTGCAGTTTGCGCCAAAATTGTTAGTTTAGTGTGCTCTTTGGAGCAATATATAACTCGATAAGAGTCGCGCTTCGGAATTTTTGAGAAAGACCCCTTGAGGGGCAATTTTTTTGATTAATTTTGGGGGGCTCTAAAGCCAAATTTTAACTAAACTTTTGTCAAAATGATATGTTTTTCTGAAAAGTACTTGCTTTTTAGAGTATTTTAGACACCTACTTTTTTTAAAATTTCCCAAATTTTCAAATGGACGATCTGATTATTTGAAAATGGGTCGAAATGGAACTTAGACTTTTGACATTTCAAAAATGAAAAACGATATTAACCTTCGATTTGCGCTAACAGTCTTAGAATGTTATGCTTTAAACGAGATATCACAAAATAGAGGTTGTTATTTGAAATTTTTGAGAAAGCCCCCCAGGAGGGCCCTCTTGGGGGGGGGGGGGGTTTGACTGACCAAAAAAAAATCATCTAAAACGATGAATGATGGTCTAAATCGTAACTTTTTATCTCAACTCGTTCAAAAGTTAGACAGGGGGTGGGGGAAACATCTATGTTACACTTTCTACGCTGTCCCCAAAAAAGTATTTACTATAACCCATAAGAAATAGTCAGTGGCGCCAATTGGGGGAGATCAGGGGGGGCAATACCCCCCCCCCCCTTTAAAGGGTTTTCAATGTGGCCGAAAAATCAAGTCAGAGAGATTTTTTTGAAGATGCACGGCAAAAAAAAAAAAAAAAAAAAGGGTCATCCAAATTTTTGGAGGGCCTGCCCCCCCCCCAAGCAAATCAGAGAGATAGAGAGATTTTTTTGAAGATACATGGCAAAAAAAAAAAAAAAAAAAAAAAAAAAGTCATCCAAAATTTTGGAGGGCCTTGCCCCCCCCCCCCGGTAAGTCTGAAATTGCGCCCCTGGAAATAGTAAGATGAACTTCGAAGAATTAGTAAAATCAAAGAAATGCATGAGTTGAATGAAGTATGAAAATGATAAACACAACTTTTCCAATTAGTAACTTCTAGCATTGAAATTGTGAAACCGACCATCAGAAAAAGTAAGATGAACTGCGAAGAATTAGTAAATTCAAACAATTGCATGAGTTGAATGGAGTATGAAAATGATAAACACAACTTTTCCAATTAGTAACTTCTAGCATTGAAATTGTGAAACCAACCATCAGAAAAAGTAAGATGAACTGCGAAGAATTAGTAAATTCAAACAATTGCATGAGTTGAATGGAGTATGAAAATGATAAACACAACTTTTCCAATTAGTAACTTCTAGCATTGAAATTGTGAAACCAACCATCAGAAAAAGTAAGATGAACTGCGAAGAATTAGTAAAATCAAGCAATTGCATGAGTTGAATGGAGTATGAAAATGATAAACACAACTTTTCCAATTAGTAACTTCTAGCATTTGAGTAGTTGGATATCATTAAACTATATAATAAATAGGAAATATTCGTCGTGACTTTTCGCGAGCAATTCTAGCTCAATGGATAGGACACTTGTCTGTCACCGATGCGGCCCGGGTTCAAACCTCACCACCTTCAGGTAAAATTTGTAACTTCAATTAATATATGTCTATATGTCTGTGTATGTAAATTCAATGTGTATCCTCTGTATGTCGATGAATTGTGTAATTACATGTCTAATAACTATTCCACAGCAACAATAACAACAAGTGAGATTAGTACACAATTTCTCAACCAGAGTGCGCTATTTATTACAGAATTTTAGTGAATTAGTAAAATCAAGCATTTCAAAATGTTCTTTTATGTAAACCAATGAGTAAAATCAACTCCGAGACATTGGTTTTTTCAACTAATTACAAATAGTAAATACTACACTTTACAATTAGTCATTTCAAATGCGTCAAGTGTTGCTTGAACTAATGAATTAGTAAAAAATAATTGGGGGATAATTTTTGTCAATTAGTAAGTTCAAGTAATTATTTTGCAGATTCAAGAAATGAGAAGGTCAGTTGAACTATTCACAATTAGTAAATTTAAGCAAAGTTAGAATAGTAGAAACAACATTTAAATGTGGTGTCCATACTTTTAACTAATTGAATTAGTTGAATTAACTCTGAGCGGGTTTAGATCTAGCAGTTATTTTTTTCAGTGTGGCGAAAACAAATAATAATGTGAAAAATCAAGAGACGTCTCCGGGGAATTCTTTTTTCTCTCCACCTTTCTTTCCACTTTCTTTTTGCGTTGAATATACTTACATGTGTTAGAGAAGGACAGGGCTGCCGTTTTGCGTATAATCAATACTATTTTTCTATCCACCGATGATTCCACCGGTTGAGAAAAGATTACACAGTTCAGTTCAGTGCATGACTGTAATAAACTAAAATACTCGCATCTGTAATCTTTTCTCAACCGGTAGAGTCGTCGATGACTTTAAAAAACTTGCGGATATTTTAATTAATCAACGGAGTTCCCACCGATTAAGGAAAGATTACAGATCATAGTATTTTCGTGCATTACAGTCATACACTGAACTGACGTGTGTAATCTTTTTTCAACCGGTTTAATCATCGGCGAATAGAAAAATAACATTGATTATACGCAAAACGGCAGCCCTGGAGAAGGATGAAGAGCGGGGCGAAACGTGTCGTTGCCCAATTGCATGTTACACGCCACTGGTATTTTCGGTTTAAAGAGCTATAGAGCGCGCCACTGGAAGATGAAAGAATTGTATAGCAAATGACCAGTATTGCCAAATTCTACCTAATTGACCTTTTTATATTTAGTTAAATCAGTGGGGTGTAGCGCGCATCCGTGCCACAGAATACTCTAATCAGAACGGAAACTCTAATTCATTTTGAAACATTCTTTACTTCGGGCCGCCATGTTCGAAAGTGAGCATCTTCGGCAATCTTCGGCAGATCTTCGGCAACTGGCCGAGTTGTGATTGGTTGTATAGCCTGAAAAAGCATGTCCGCCATCATGAGAAGTGAGTAGGCACAGTTGCCAGTTTGTGCCAGTAAATTCCAAATCTTGTTTCCATTGGCTCTTATGGGAGTTTCCCTTCTGATCGTATTATTCTGTGTCCGTGCAATTAGGCAACGTTGTATTGTGTTCATTTAAGCACGTGTAAAAAGTCAAATGCGAAGGTTCTCACCGAACTCCCAATAGTTCGATCTTTTTCGTGGGTATAAATGGACAATCTGCAACGTTGCCAAATTGCACGCTGCGCCATTGAGTTAAATGGGGGGGGGGGGGGGAATCGGTGTAAACGCTGCAAATAACGGCAACCTACCTTTACAGATGACAACCATGCTCGTGTCTCGTGTCATATCGCAATCTCGTGTGAGTCTCGTTCTCGTCGATCCTGAGGCAGGGGTGGAGGAGGGGAGGGGGCGGTGGCGGTCGGGAAAGGGGCGACTCTGAGCAGTGGGTGGCAGTAAGAGTAAGGCTCAAAGAGATAGAATATCTTGAAAACGGCTCAACGCGGCAGAAAGGGTTTCCCGCGAGTACAAGGACGGAGAGAACGTACATGACTCAAAAGGGATCCGCATTCTACAGGGATGACGATGACGATGATGCTTCAAAACTGTTGCCAGGTTTTGGGTTGGATTGCTTGCGTCGATTTGAATGTTTTGAAGATTCGGTATAATTTCGATACATGGAACTGGAGCCCGCGATTCGTTTAAATTCGACAGTGGCGGATATACGCAGTGTTGCTAGATCGAGGGTAAAAAGCCGTATCGTCCCCATTTAAATCAATGTAAAGCGTACGGCTTTTTCACCCCAATCTGGCAACACTGGATATACATATACATCTCCCTACGCAATTTTGAATTCGAGGCCCACAAGAAAAAGAGTAGGATGCCTGGGGGTCTAAGGGCATCCACCAGAAAGAAGGGGAGTGTTTGGGGGTTCTCCCCCTAAATTTTTTTAAAAAGAAGGCATTGAAGTTCAGTTTTTAACTTTTTTTTCCAGCTAAGTTTTTATTGTGTATTTAATCTTTTAGCATTTTTATTTTCTCCTTTTTCTCTGTATTCCTCTCTTTCTCTCTCTTTTACTGTCTATTTCTCTCGGTTTTTCTCGGTTTTTCTCTCTTTTTTCTCTACTTCTTCCCTTCGTAAAGTGAGGCCCCCTTAGGTTTGAGGTCTTACGCAGTTTGCGAATTTTGTGTAACTGTAAATCCACCCCTGAAATTCGATACAGTTACGCCAAACAGCAATCTAATCGGCCAATTTCAACTAGCGCGTTCTATCGTATTAAACAGTTTCAATTCAATTTTTCAGTTCGCATTAAATTCAGGATATTTCGTCTAATATCGAATTTCTGAGTGTCATCAATATTCAAACTCGACTATTTTCGCCGAGTTTTGGCCCTTTACTTTAGGGCGAAAATTTCGTCCGTTCGCAAATTTTACTGGACGTCTGTAAATTTTAGAGTCTCTCGGTTCTTGGAAATCCTCCGTGCCAAGAGAGGGGTCGGGAGAACAAGGGCCACTTCGGAGGGTTGGCGGCATAGCCGCACTGTTGCTAAATAGTGCATTACTACCTGCACTATCACCCGCCTTCTCATCGTGAACAGAGTATAAATAAACCCTAACCTAAAAGTTCTCTACACCGCGTCGCGTTGGTTACCATGACGCTTTCCTATTAGACTACCACTCTAGATAAATGTGTGGCCCCGTCGCGTTGTCATCGTGTCACGTGACACGTCGCCGTCGGCATTGCCCCTTCCTCGACCTGGCATATCAGCGTCGCGTCGCGTTGTCGTCTCTCCGTGCTATGATGTCGTCGCGCCACGAAGAAGAGTTAATAATAAGTGTACATTGACGAGTGACAATTAACAGACGAGCCACCCCCCAAGGGGCTGCAGGTAATGAAGCCGGATGATGCCGCCCCCAACACTCCCTCCCCCTCCCCCCATCCCTCCCTCTCGCCAGCCCTTGTACGCCAGCCGCCGCCGCTACGCGACGCGACGACACTCTGAGATCCAAAGCTCCAAGCTCAAGTCGAGTCGAGTCGCCCCTCTTCATGTCACTCTTGTGTTTCCTTACAAGCACTCATTTGCTCTTCGCCTTTCCTGTCCCGGAGTCTGGATTCCCCGTACCTTGTTTACTTAAGCATTGTCACGAGACGTCCTTGTTATTAGGATCCCTGCAAATTTAGTCCGAATCTCTTCTTCAACTCCCCCCTCCCCCCCCCCTCCTCCCCCCTCCCCCCTCCTCCCACCTCTCTCTCAGATTCCCGCACAGAACACACACCCGTACCCCTGCTCCCCTCTTCCTATTTTACTTCCCCTTCTTTTTTGAGCACAGTTCGGACTTCTAATTTATTTTTAAAAAAAAAATACCCTTTGCGAAAGCTGTGATATGCGGCATCAGCTGACACGATGTGTAGATAGTTCCACGGTTACAGGGAATTTTGCTCTTACGCCGATAATAATTGTCATAGAAATTGCATCATTTATACGTTTAAAGTTACCAAAGATTACTTATATACTCTAGATAGGGCACTAGCTATCTTGCCAATGTTAAATTTTGTTGAGCGCCTTCATTTCTAAAATCGAGCTAAAACACAGACACTGGCCCACGGTTTGTTTACGTCTCTCGCTCGACGCCGAAACGCAAACAAACCGTGGGCCAGTGTATGTATTTTAGCAATGAAGGCGCTCAACAAGATTTTAGCTAGTGCCATATCTGGAGTATAAGTAATCTTTGAAAGTTACCTAACGATAAAATAAATTGTTCTGTCAGAACTGTTTTTTTTTTTTTTTTTAATCATTTTTTTTAAGAAGTTCAACAAAATGAAACCGTAAAAACTTCACGGTTTAATTCATCACTTTTACGGTAAAAGTGATACATTGAATCAATACGTTGCTTTTGAAGATTCAATTGGTCATTCTACCATGAGGGATTGACGACGGCTGTGGCGTCGCGTGCCATCTGGCAACAATGCAACTGCTCCATTTAAACTCATTAAATGTATCGAATTTTCACTGTGCACTGTGGACCCCCTGAATTCGATCTTTTACATGAGTTTAAATGGATAGAATACATTGTTGCCAAATTGCACGCGACGCCACTGGACGACGGTCATCCTGTCATATATCATTCCACTTGTTTTGACTCTTTAAAAGCTTCATGATTTCGACGATTCATTGAATTGAAAGGTTTCGTTGTTGCAGATTTTCTGAATCGAACGCATTTAACAGAAGTCTTAATTCATTTGGTAGCTTTAAACGTTTCAATGGTGAAATTTCTATTCTTTGGCGTCTGCCAAAAGCTCTGTTACAGTGGGATTTCCCATTTCAATATCGTTTCTAAATGCACCCAACTTGAACTTTCGTAGATTCAATCAAAAGTGTGACTTTAGATTCAATACAAAACTCAGTGTATGAAAGTTTAAAAAACAGGAAGACATTTGATCATTTGCAAACTTTTAATGAACTGATACGAAGGATCCATTAAAGTGTAAAATAAAAGTTGCTTCGCATGAAAAACTTCCAAACATTTTCTCTCGAACTCAATGTATACGTTTAAACAAAATTCCAATAAATATACTTTGTGTTTGATGAGTATTGTTTCCTTAATGTGCACTACGCTTTTTTGCGTGAGTGAAGATAGTATGACTTTCAATACTTCAAATTGAAAAGTCGAAGAACGCGTAGCAGCGTCTTCCATCCGAAATGAGAGACGTGTGTTTCTCCGAGAGAATCTCTCTCATTTCCCATTTTTAACTGATGTGTTTGAAAATGGTGGTGGGTGGAGGGGCTACCACGTGACTTCCGCCCTCTTAGTTCTATCCCTTTCTGACATATACGTTCAAATGTGAAAAGAGAGAGAAAGACAAATCCCTGGCCATGCCATTGACTGGAATGAACGGTATGAGTTGCATTGCAATTCATGATTGCATTGAGCGCAATAAACTGCTCTCGCTTTTCACTAGCTGAGCTCCTCTCATATTCGCAAATTAATTAGGGGCGCGCAAAGTTTTTCATCAATGCGATTCGTAGTTGCCAGATAAGGAATATAAAAAAAATGTATCAATCTCTGTCGCTCTCGCACTCTCTTTCTCTCTCCCTCTATTCATGCAGTACATTTCTCTCTTTGACTCTCTCAGTCTTGCATGCCAATATTTGTGATGACTCCAAACTACTATCAAATACGTGTGGGGACTACCCACTATACCTCTTTCCCTACCTGCGAGAACATTTGCAGAGAG
This sequence comes from Trialeurodes vaporariorum, assembly GCA_011764245.1. Taxonomy (NCBI): domain Eukaryota; kingdom Metazoa; phylum Arthropoda; class Insecta; order Hemiptera; family Aleyrodidae; genus Trialeurodes; species Trialeurodes vaporariorum. The sequence goes on along the minus strand of VMOF01000024.1, from coordinate 17,330,763 downwards.
AACACTTTTCAGCGGTTTCTTTTTTATTTAGACTAACATAACGTAACCTGGTCTAACCTAACCTAACGTATCCTAACCTAACCTAACCTTGGTACAGCGCTTGAAAAAAAAAAAAAAAATCGACACTGCCTGTGGGGATCGTAATAGTGTCCCTAACAGGTATAAATGAGGACTGATTCTTCGAAATGACTGATTTTCCATGTTATTTAAATGGAATATCTGCCCTTTCGACGGATCAGTCCTCATATCCCCATGCACTGGTCGATCGATAGATGATCAGCGGGACGATCATTTACTTTATCGTTAAACCGATCGTTAAAACTGTCTATGAGTGATGCTATTGGTCGAAAATTGCAAAAATTGGCTGTTGCTATGGTAAACCATCGATAAGAATCTCGTTTTATAAAGGCTATTTATGAGTAACCTTTAAAAAACGGACACTATAATGATATGGTTACCATAGCAACGGCTAAGTTTTACAATATTCGAGCAATAGCGTCAGAGCGTCACTCATACACAGTCTTAACGATCGGTTTAACGATGAAGTAAATGATCGGCCCGCGGATGTCCCCACAAGCATTGGCACGTGTTCAGTAGCGTACGCAGGAATTTGTCTTTCTCTCTCTTGCCCCATTAGAGCACGTGTGTTAGGAAAGGATAAGAACAGGGGCTAAAACTTGACTTCAGCCCCTATTTCTCTCCTTTTCCAGCACATACATTCAAACGGGAGAAGAGAAAGAGAGACATATTCCTGCGTACGCTACTGCACGTGTTTACCGCGATACATGAAATCACTGTATATATTCTACGTATATTTGACTCTCTTGAGACTTTCGGTGATTTTCTGGTCAGACCTGGCAACATTGGTGAGAATCCTCCTCGCGTGAGCACGGGAATAAGAAATGAGGGGAGACGGAGAGTGCATAGTTGATCCCCTTGGTAAAAACATTAGGTATGCTCTTTCGGGGTAGTCATATTTGAAATACAATGTTGATTTCGAGGGACGAGCACGCCCTAAGTTTCGCAGTGTGCCCGAGTTTCGTTCGGGGATCGACTCAATTAAAAATGCTTTTTGCCCAAACAGCGCGTCTCTCTTTTATGACCTTTAAATGGCTCAACGTTTCCCCGAGGCAATTGTGCTTCTCCGAAGTTTGTGCTGCTCCGAAACTCTTTTGTTATAATTTCTGTAAGGTTTTTTGCACCATGTAACCCCCCTTCCCCGCCTACACCAACTCGGCTTTTTTGGCATTAATTGATAGAGATCGCTACAAATTAGCCTGCGTCTAAAATGTCTCAATTTTCCAAAGAGTGTGTCAACCGTAAATTTTGTGCGCATGTCCGTCAAACTTTCTGTGCACAAACTGTGATATAAATAAGGCTGTTTGTGTGTATACAGTGTACAGTTGTATATTTACTTCAGAACGAAACACCATGCGTTCATACGTTTTATTGCATCCATAATGCGGAGTTGAGTCTATATTTTTCAAACGTCATTTAATTTAAAACGCGACTTATAGAAGAAACTACACGATATATTTTCATTCAAGGGGTGCACTCTCGTTCAAGACCAGTGGCGTAGCTTGCAATTTGGCAATGTTGTAATGTGTCCATATTTAAACCCATGTAAAAGGTTGAATGCGAAGGTGTTCACCAAACATCCGATACTTCGACCTTTTTCATGGGTTTGAATGGACAAACTGCAATGCTGCCAACTTGCACATTACGCCACTGTTCGCAAGACCAAGATTTCTTACGGACATTTTATCTTACAGTTGATTTTGAAGAAGAACGCGCGGGTCGAGTTACATCGATAAAGCTCGTTACAGAAGAACTTACATTTTGAAAAGCTCTAACTTTGCTTTCCGGCCTTTCGCGGCCTGAGTGACACGCCGAATCTACTTTTTAAGGGTCGTAACAGTCGTAAAAAATCTGTGGCGGCTCGTGCAATGTGGTATAGCAACAGATTCTTTGAATTTGAATCTACATGAAAAAATCTATCTTTATGAAACTCACTGAATCCTGAGACTGAGAAATCGATACTTGGCAAAGAAAAAAAAAAAAAAAAAAAAAATACGGTTTAATTGGCAGAAAAACGTGGTTGTTGAATAGCACGAGCCGCCACTGTTTAAAATTATCGGTATAACTTCACGTGTTTTGGGTTGAATCCATAGCCGCCGTCCAGCTTTCGGTCTTTTTGAAGACAAAATCAAATGTTTACTGAGGGTCTTGTTTAAGTGAGTTTTCTTATACTCATTGCTGAAGTTCTGACCGGCTTTTTGGAAAATAGCGACGGAAGATTTATGCTCAAAGAATGACGATGTGTTGTGAAAACTTCGAGCTGCAATAAAAACGAAATGTCTCGATTATTTGTCTGGTAAGTTCTTCCAGGGGCATGAGAACGTTCGACTTGCCACGCACCTGAAAACGCTCAAAATTCGATGGACTCATTTAAATTGGGGTTCTCCCGCGTCCGTGAACCGCTCTCTCCCAGTGCTGCCAGATTTGGTGAAAAATAAACAAATTTCCCGTAAGACTTAACGTAAAATGTGTTTATTTTTTGGCAAACATGGCAGCACTGTAGCTCTTTACATTTCGCTCCGAGATATTTTGATCTCTTTCCTCTCTGTTAAACAATGTTTTACCTAATTCTGAACAAGAGACGGAGGATGTTAACATTAACAACTGGGGTTTAATTAAATCTATAGGCTCTTTAGCCAATCTCCGTTTGGAGGAGAGTGTTGCCATCATATTTAAGAGCTTCCTGAAAAATGTTGCCTCATTTTAGGGCACTGAAACTTGCAGCGCTCGGGCACCACTCGCTCTTGGGTTTACAACTTAATTTGGGTGCCATATCTCCAAAATGGCGGCTTAGGCACCAAAAAATGTTGACTGCAGAGCTCATAATTGTGGATTCGTTAACGCAAAAAAAGCGAGTTCCTTTGTTAAGCAAACGTATTTTTGCATGGCATTCTGTTTGCTCTCGTATTTTCTGGACTACTGTCTCCTACTCATGAGGCATCTTATCCAACCCGATTGATCCCTCTTGGCATCAGGGCTGCCGTTTTGCGTATAATCAATGCTATTTTTCTATTCACCGATGATTCCACCGGTTGAGAAAAGATTACACAGTTCAGTTTAGTGTATGACTGTAATGCACAAAAATACTGTGATCTGTAATCTTTCCTGAATCGAAATATCTTGACTTGGCGTTCGGATATCAGCTTCTTTGGGAGCAAAATCAGAACGTTTAGTTTTCTGACTTGGCCGACTACTAACTCTGAGCTTTTGGGCGAAAAGTCTTTTGGAGAATTGATTATACGCAAAACGGCAGCCCTGCTTGAGTGCTTGGCATACGTCTTTTGAATTTGAAGGCGCTTTCTTGTCCTCTCAAAATCTCAACCGACAAAGAAACTTTCCACACTTTTATCAGCACTTTTGACCTGTTGCTCTCTATCAACAGACTCCTTATTCGATGTTTGATCTCTACGAAAAATACCGAAAGAGTCATAATGACCGTCGGCATTCAGTGGCGAGGCGTGACATTTAGCAACAACGTATTTTCTCCATTTAAATTCAACAAAAAAGTCGAACGCTTCAGTCATCGGCGTTGACCAGACATTTCGACATTTCTAATGTGTTTAAATGGGAAAGAAAAACGTTTCCAAATTGCACGCCTCGCCACTGTCGGCATTTCACCGCGATCCGTTCATTAGGAACCGATGAGAAATAGCCGATAGAAAGTGCCATTTTCTGACGCATGAATCCCTGTCAACATTTTATAACCCGTTTCTATAGCACACTTTGCATTCAGTAATGCACTAGCACGATTGATGTTGGTATTTTGGAGGCACTGGTTTTTATTACTGTCGTGTAAGAAGTCAAATCTGTCAGTGTTGCCGACTTTGGCGTAAAATTCGAAAATTTTACATTGAGTTAAATAATTAATCGCATTTTACATAAGAATTGACAATCAAACGTCAAATTTGTTGATAGTTCAACTGTTCTATTATGATAGTACTGTTGCTTTAATATTTTAGATAAATTAGGGTAATGTTCGTCTGATTTTAAGCAGGAAGAATTTCGCTCTATGAAGGAAAAAGGGGAAAGAGCTGAGTAATTTTTCCGAAACGCAACTTTTGCCTTTGCTTCTCGGCGCACAATTTCTGTGATTATCTCACCACGGAAGTTTTTTATTTAATCATTTTCATTTTGCTTACGCTTTCTCTATTTTCAACCCATCCGCATTAAATTCCCTTCCCCGCCTTCCCCAATTTCCAGCTTGCTGGAACTTTAAATTGTATCGAGGCTGGAAAGGCAAGCTTTCATCCGAATAAAAGTATAAATTGGCTGAGGTAAATTACGGAGAGAGTAAGTAACGAAGATAAAGAGTGTTGTTATTAAAAAGGAAATCATAAGTTGGTAAGGTAAACAGAGTGCCTTAAATTAAGTTTACGAGTAAAATAAAGCGGGGAGTGCAATAATTTAGAGGCGGCGGAAGATGATTCTAATGTTATGGTGTGCCGCGGAGGCCGCCGCTGACGCGCTACGCCGAGCCTATAGCAGTCTTTTTGTTCTGCTCACACAATGGCGCGTATCGATCGGTAACAGATGGTGATAAACTTTTGAGAGCATGGAAATTAAATCAAACACACAACTTTGTGTTTTCACGGAGGTTATTTTGAACTTTGCCCGCGGTTGATGGTTGATGATCAAATTTTATACACCGTAGCTCTTATATGTATACTCTGAAATATTCTGAAAATATATATTTTTTCCGCCTTAAGTTTTTATCCTCAAACATTGGCGGATCTAACTGTAGGGTAAGGAGGTATTGGCCAGATTTGGGAATTAAAGTTGAAGACTTTTTGACCCAATCTGGCAACACAGCAGAGTCCGTCCGTTCGTCTCATACAGACATCTTACATAACGATCTGGCTGTAGTGTGTTTTTCCCCCAATTGATTGCCTGATATATAATCGATTAGTCACGGGGCTATGGCCCCTTCAATGAGTCTGTTTCAACCTTTTGCTACATCGATTAAGAGTGTTTATTCTAATGTAAAATCGAGCGAAAAGTCCATTGGTGACATCAGAAAGTCATAAAATGCAATAAGAAACTCACAAGAGGTGTTTAATGAAATCCAGGATGGCGGATAAACATTGAGGAATCGGTATGTATGCACCGTGAACATCCAAGGATGGCCAACTTTGACAACCTCACTGGAGGTAGAGGTTATGTGTTTGTTTACGTTTGTGATTGGTTGTGATCGATATTGTGAGGTTGGCTATCCTTGGATGTTCGTGATGCATGCATAAAAATTGCTCGATATTTCTCCGCCATCTTGAATTTCATGAAGCGCCTCTTGTGAGTTTCTTATTGCATTATATGACTTTATGATACCACTAATGAACTTTTCAGGCGATTTTACCTTAGATATTTTACTCTCTTAATCGTTGCAGCAAAAGTTTGCAACAGACCCATTATACATTGTTTATCATAAATTCAAATTGGAAGAATGAGTACTGCGTAGTTTCCAGCTTGCTGGATCAACCTAAGTTCTTAAATACATTATTTTCCTCAGAATAATATTCAATGATAATTTGTAAAAGTGTAAAATAACGCAAAGCATGAAGCAGGGCAGAAGCGGGCATTCGGTCTACAAATGGTAGAATAACTTAATTAGTTACATATATTGCAACAGTTTGCCACAGACTTATTATCGCGTGACCCTATATCGACGTATTCTTCTATAACCCATCTGTTTTAAACCCTCTAAGGGTCAAGTTCAAAACAAAGGCACTCCGTTTATATAGGGAAGGTAGTTAAAAGTTCGTACTCGGAGAAGTTGGAATTGCCTATACTATACAATGAAGGCGCCGGAAGAAACCTTATCTTGTAAGCGTTTTCATCGATAATCGCGTATTGCCGGAATGGAGACTGACACAATTTGTAGAATATACTATAAAGGATCAGAACGAGTATACTCGGGCTTGGCCCTTAAAGGGTTAAATACAAAGAGAAAGAGAGAAAAAAATATCATTCATCTTTGGACTGGAGAAGAAAAAGGAAATCTGTTGAATGAATGGTGCGATTTACAAAAATAATCAGTGGCGAGGCGTTCGATTTGGCAACGTTCCTGTTTCCCCAATTTAAACACATTAGAAAGGTCGAAATGCCAGGTCATCGCCGATGACTGAATCGTTCGACTTTTCGTTGAATTTAAATGGAGAAACTAAATTGTTGCCAAATTTCACGCCTCGCCAATGGCAATAATTTCCGAGAAATAAAAGAGGACACAACTCGGATTACGGAGCAGTTACGTACGGAAGATCTGCTCTGTCACTCGTAACTTTTTTTTTTTTTATTTTTTTTTTATTTTTATTTTTTTTTCGAAACGTAAAAGCTGATTCAGTGCGCTTTAATCCTTCCTCAATAGAGAGCGCAGAGCTCATACACGCGGCGACTCTGCAACAGCCCCGGCAGTCAGCACATTCGTCGAGCTTTCAGGACGAGGAAACTTAGAAATGAGGTGAAGACACACGAGAGAGTGTACGGAGGGAGGGAGAGGACGGGCGGCTAGTGTGTGAGTGAGGGTGAGAGCGCTGAAAAACATAGCTCATCTTTTTAAAGCGAGCAGAAGATTTCTGTTTGATTTACTATGATACTCTCTTCCTCCTTCCCACCCCTCTCTCTTTCTATCACTCTCTCTTCATCTATCATTCTTTCTTCCACCCCCTCTCTCCCCCTCTCACCACTTCTCTCTCTCTCTCTCTCTCTTTCTCTCTCTCTCTCTCTCTCTCTCTCTCTCTCTCTCTTGCTCGCTTGCGCCTCACGCTTATGAGCCGTGCTTTCATAACGCACTTGACAGAAAATGAGGGCTGTGCTGAACAAGCCGTGCAAGAACTTCTCCAATCTCGACCTCACCCCCTCCCCCATTCAAGCTCTCACTTGCCCCTCTGACATCCCCTGCCCCCCATCACTGGAGGGGCTCCAATTCCCGAGCTGCTAATTAGTACAAACCCTTTTGCTCAACAACCCATTTCACAGACAAAGAAGCGACTTCTCTTTTTTTCTATTGACTTAAGTTCCTCCACTCGTTGGGTTTATTTAGGTGGATTTTTCCTTTTTTATTCTGTCTCCTTCATCTATTCAATGCACCATTCCGCTGAGATCCCAGTCAAGGATGAGAAGTTTGTGCCTTCGCAAATTTTGCCGCATTCTGCCAAATATTATCTAATGCGGCCGAACCCGAAGCCACAACTACTTTTGTTCCAAGTGAATGTTTTACCTAGAATGCATGAAAAAATTGACGGTCTATAAGGTGCTAAAAAAAAAAATAAAAAAAAAATAAAAAAAAAAAAAATCTAACCCGATGTATTTTTTCTGTTTCAGGTAAATGAACAAAAAAAATCATTTCTTGTTTGTATGATTCGAGCACGGTAAGAATTCTTTTTCGTGTGTTATAATTTCTCATTTTAATTGCGTAATCAGTGGCTTTTTGTGCAATCCGGCAACACTTTAGTGTGTCCATGTAAACCTGTGTAAAATGTCGATTCGAAAGAGTGCACCCTCATCGTCCCTCAACTAATTACTCGAAATTGTTCACGAGCAGTGGCGAAGTGTGATATTTGGCAACATCGCATTTTGTCCATTTGAACCCATAGAAAAGGTCGAATCCGATGGTCATCGTTTTGAGATTTGCATTGAAATCGATCGTTTTTCTTTAATTATTCATGTTTTCCTCAATTTTTTCTCACATCCCCTACAATAAAGACAACGATCGCTGCAATCAGGTCCATAGCTCCCCCCCCCCCACCGATCATAATTTTTTCGTTATATACCTCTCCCGAGAAACGGAAGTCAGCGACCGCAATCTCTACAGAGCTCGCCTTTTCGTTTGCACGGTTTCAACGAAGAGATATCTGTTAAAGATTCGCCTTCAAAAAAAGAAGCAGGCAAAAACACCACCGAGAGGTCAAATGAGTTGCTCGTCGCGCCGCGCCGCGTGTCATGACGCTGCCGCAAGTCGCGACCAATCTGAAAGCGCTTTATACAGAGAGTACTTACCTTATAGAATGAGAGCAATAAAACGCTATTTCTCGCCCTTTTAATCGAGGCGATTTTCACCCAAAATGCTGTGCTTAGATTTTCACCGAACGGAAGCATTCTGCAACCCCATCCGATTTGCCGTCGCATTCATAGGAGAAAACTAGCAATAAATTGGTTGCTCGAATGCCATGTTGACTGACCGCTTGGAGCCGCGTGGTATTTGCATGAACCATAGAATTTACTTCAAATTGCTGCTCAATCATGAAGAAACTTGTTACTATCATAATTCAGAACAAAAAAAGTGCTAATTAATGACTGAGAAAAAAGTGGCTGTTAAAACTATAAGAATAGAATTATAGTTGTTTTTCCCCTTATTTCAATCATAAGACCTACTGTCGCAATAGTTTGGACGCTTGAATCTACTCGGATTCCGATTGTCTCCATGAAATTCCGATCGCCTCTGTGGGAAATAAAGCGCGGAAATATACTATCGGAACGCATTCATTGGAACAATCGGAAATTTTTTTCGGTCATGGATATAGGTTGTAATGGCGTGCGCACGCTATTTATGGGACAAAGCCCCTTGGTGAGGGAAATTGTTCTATCACCATTCAATCACCTTCCATTATGAATTACTTTTTTATTACGTTACATCAAAACTTTACGCGAAATAATCGTTTACCGAAGGAATTACTCCAAAATGGGCGCCTTCTTTCGAAAACAGTGACATTTTCGTGGAATGAGCCTCTTGATGCATCTGTGACGCAAACATCACGACCTCCCCCACCCCCCCCCCCACCCCCGTCATCGTGTGATACGATAAAATTGCATTTTGATGCGAAATCGCTCCCTCCCACTCTTCTCCCCCCTCTGACTCACCCCTCCCCCTTCTCCGCAGATAAAATTTCGAGGATATTTTCGATCGAGAATACGAGTCGCATTTGAAACGGGCTTGATGAGGGACTTGATGCGTCTTCCGAGGTTGGTGTTTTGACACCATATAATTTAATATGTAGGTGGAGGGGGCGTTGGGTGGGGAAGGTAGGGTGTGGAATGGGCAGGGCTGCCGTTTTGCGTATAATCAATGCTATTTTTCTATTTACCGATGATTCCACCGGTTGAGAAAAGATTACACAGTTCAGTTCAGTGTATGACTGTAATGAACTAAAATACTCGCATCTCTAATCTTTTCTCAAACGGTGGAGTCGTCAATGACTTTAAAAAACTTGCGGATATTTTATTTAATCAACGGAGTTTCCACCGATTAAGGAAAGATTACAGATCAGAGTATTTTCGTGCATTACAGTCATACACTGAACTGGACTGTGTAATCTTTTCTCAACCGGTGGAATCATCGGTGAATGGAAAAATAGCATTGATTATACGCAAAACGGCAGCCCTGGGAATGGGAAAGCTGGAACGGCGTCACTGATTGTAGATCGTACTCAAATGACGGGTGTCGTGTCAGTGTCGGTGCAGGGTGGAGGGCTGGAGGGTTTTGGGGTTGGAGGGGGGCAGTATTATTGGTGGGTGAGGGTTGATGGGGGGGGGGGCTAAAATGAGGCGGGGGTCGAGGGGGATTCAGAAGTGCAACGCAAATCCGAGTGATGTGGCAGGCGTTGCGATACGAATTCGCTTACGTTCCGATGCTTATCCACGGTGTTGCGCTTCGGCGTGACACGACATGGAAAAAATGTTAAACAAGTATATATGGCTCCATCATAAAAAAATATATAAAAAATACAAAATAAAAAGAAAATGCATGCATAATCCCAGACACGAGAACCGAGAGTTCGACCTAGGTTCGTCTCACAGAGGACATAAAGAACCTATTCGCGGGAGGCCAAAAATCATCAAGTTAAGGCTAGTTCCTGATTAGAGCTCGTGTCAGAAGTGTAGGCGCACCTAGACCATAATCTTTTGCGACTTTTCAATTTTCGTTTCTTCATAACGAAACAAAACTTGTCTTCGACTTTGAACTTTAAATTTTAAAGTGTTCCTCAGTGAAAAGCCAATGCTCTAATTCATTTTCATTTTGAAACAAGAGGAATAATGTTGAAACATTCCAAAGATTATTGGTCTGAGTGCGCCTACACTTCTGAAACCACCTCTATATAACCCCTTTATATATGTATAGGTTGATTTACGATGACTAATTTGCATCAGATCACATAACCTAACACGATGGTCGGAAATTATGCAAATAGAAGATTACAAATCGATATAAATTTTTCATTTTACAGCTATCTTGTTTGATTTCATCTGAAATTTTCAGCGCACAAATACAGTATCCAAAACAGGAAGGTACAAGGCTTATTACTAATAATAAGTTATTAGTATCCATCAGTGACATCAGATATAGTGACTTGTTTTCGCTGTTCTCGAATTTAAAATTTATCTGTGATCATTTCAAGCGTTCGTGACAACCCCCTCCCCCCCCTCCATACCATTATTTTACATCAGACTCAATTATAAAGTTTGCAGGGGTCAAACTTCCAAAATGGTGGCTCGTGCAATGTGGCAACAACGGTTCCTCTCCATTTAAATCTGCGTAAAACAATCGATCTTTAAGGGATTTACGGAGTCCCCGAGAAATCGATACCTTTGCATAGGTTCACATGGCAAAAAACACGGTTGCCAAATAGAACAAGCTGTCACTGCGGAGGACCCATTTGAGGCCCGATATTTGACCGCTAAATCGGCTTTTATTGTTAACTGTGCGCTTTGTATAGCGGTGCGGTGGTGAATTGCTGATGGTGGTTGGTAGCGCTGTGAAGAGTCAAGAGCCTTCGATCGAAGCCGAGGTTCCAACCGACGTGATGCTGCCAAATCGTGTTGTCATTTCTTTTTTTTTTTTTAATTTTTATCTCTGAAACCCTGTGAAGAGAAGAAGAATTTCCTAACGAACGAAATTTGACTTTTCGATCATTTCGATCACCGCGTTACTTGCGCGAGAGGCGACGTGACACTTGAAACAACCGTGGAATGCCGAATAACGAATTACTCAAACTGCGTTGCCGTTTTTAGGAGCTTCCTCCAATTCGACTGGTGGAAGCTGGTGCAAAGTTTTGTTGTAGGCAGTGTCGTCTCGTGCAATTCGCCAACAATGTATTTTATCCATTTAAACTCTTGTAAAATATCGAATTCAGGGGGTGCACAGTGCACAAGTAAAATTCGATATATCTATTGAGTTTAAATGTAGCAGTCGCATTGTTGCCAGATGGCACACGACGCCACTGGTTGTAGGCGATTCAAGGGTTGATTCGGACGTATAAACAGGAAGTGTGCAATCTGGCAACAATGCATTTGGCTCCCTTGAACTCGTTAAAAATATCGGGACTATCTAGGAATCGGCGATTTCTACCGAATTTGACCTTTTCTATGGATTCAAATGCAAAAAATGCTACGTTGCCATAAGTATCATTCTTTGCCACTGTGTATAAACCTTGCAAAAGTAACGCTGGAAGCTCTGAAAACGTACAAAATCCACTCCTAAACTCATAAAATGCTCTTTAACGCTCGATCGTACGTAATGGCTGTGTTGCGTGTGTCACGTTACGTTGAGGCCAAAATACATTACAATAAGTGATGATTTGCAATAGATAATTAGATATGAGCCATAAGGTGTTGCATAAATATATTGTGCTTTTGTTTCTTTGTCAAAATGAAAACCCAAAACATCCTCAGAAACTAAATTTTTAGTTATAAGTACTTTTTTTAAAATTAATGATTTTTTCCAGGAGAAACCAATTGGTTAAACACATTCAGTTTTGCGTATACCATAAAGAATAAGTTAGTCATTGCACCAACTTGTAGCGCATACCTCATTATACATTTCAACTCCTCATAGTGTTGTATATAAAATTTCATGACAATTTTTGTCCCCGTGTTTGAATCGTCATTTACCGATTGTGAATTGATGAGTAAATGTCGGTAATCTAAGCAATCTCTTCGTTTTGTGTACGTATCATTTTAAACCAGCACCAATGCTCAAATTCGGGGTTGCAAAAGTTTACGTTAGCCCCCTTCAAAATGCAGTCCTCGGAACAACTCGTTTTGTAAATGGTATAGGTTTAGAAGAGGGCGATTGGTTGATGGAAACGTCGAGCGTGCGGTAATTTTTCATAATTTTTGTTCGATTATTGATAAAAAAAAAATAAATAAAATAAAAAAGTAATGTTGGAAATAAAGTTTGATATCGACAGCGAGTTTTCTCTCTATACTCTCCTATACAGGCAATGACAAGAATTATTACACCGGTCGTCCGTCGACCGGTTAGAGGTGAAGTGAGGTGGCGTTGTTTGAAACGCGTTGCCATGGTAACCGAGGGCACCCTGTTATAAACAAACGCGCTCAACTCGAAACGCTCGCTCGCTCCACGCTCGTACCGTGCATGATAAAAGTTTCGCGCGTGACCGCGGGGGAGAGGATGGGTCGCATGAATCGCGGACTGCAACAAGCGTGACGCGATACACAGTGGGTTGAAACCCGGGATTTCCAGGACATGATTTTACGAATAAAAATCAGGATTGGGATTTGGGAATAATAAATATCAAAGATAACTTAAAAAATGTGTTACACCTTTCATGTTGGAGCTGAAAATGAGTCAAAATAACATACGGTTTTACATACATGATAATATCAATACTAAAATGTTTTGAAAGCAAAAAAACAACAACATTTAATGTCCGAAATAATCCATGTTTCGATCGTGTGTGCGTCGCAGCGCAGTGACCTTTTTTTGTTGTTTTTGTTTTGCTTGACTGTTTAAATGCTGCTGCAGTCCTTCGCCGTTTAGCGTGTAAATAATTCATCGGTGACTTTGCCGTTTAAAGCAAAGATTACGTTTTTGACATCTTATTTTCAACAGAGCATCGCAAGTTTTATTGATTTGTAATTTTGGTTAATGATGTAATTATTGGTTTCTAGAATTTCGCTTTCTCTCCTTCTTACACTTGCATGTCTTTAGGAAAGAACCGAGGAAGGCATTACCACGTAACTTTAGCCCCTGTCTCTGTCGTTTATCAACGTTTGCCTCGAAAAACAGTGGCGTAGCGTGCAATATGGCAACGTTGTACTGTGTTCATTTAAACTCATGATAAAGATCGAACTGTTGGGTTTTCGATAAACACCTTCGCATTCGACCTTTTACATGAGTTTAAATGGACACAGTACAACGTTGCCATATTGCACGTTACACCGCTGTTGAAAAGAGTCGAAGAGAAAGGAAGCCAACTCCCTGGGCAAGCCTCTAATTTGGCAACAATGTTGCCTTTAAATTTCGATTCTGTGTCCGTTTCAATCAAGTTAAAAACATGGTAAATGTACTTGTTTCATCCGCTCTTCCACGTGAAACTAAATTTTCAAGGGGTTTGAAAAAAGTTCTAGAGAGAAGGGGTTGAGAGGTTTCGGATCGGGGCGGGATGGGGGGTGCTTACATTGTAAAACCATCTCCAGCGCCGGAAAAATGAATGTTTAACTTTGTTAGTAGGTATAGCTGAGGCATTTCCAGAGCGTTCCATGATTTTTGTCTTTTTCGTTTTTTAATTCAACTCGGCTTCGTAAGAGCAGGCCGGAAATCTATTTGCTCGGCAAAAAAAAAAAAAAAAAAAAAAAAAAAAAAAAACAACGACAAAAAAATGTTGATTCTGTATGTACACCACTTGTTGATACTGAAGCAGCCCATATTCATTTAGTTAACTTGCGTTCCACGGCAAATTCGGTTCGCACTTCATCCACTCACAAAGCACGCGATAAAATTAAAAGTGCTGCGGAATTTGAAATTGGCTTTACTACTATGAATTTCCTCTCCATCTCCGCGATGTTACACAGGAATTTGTTGCTCTCTCCACCTATGGTGATTATGACCCACTTTGCGTACTATCGACGAATTAAAGATTGTCGCGAGATTTTCACATTTTTTCAGTTATGGGTGTGAGTGGGAGACTGATCTGCAACGGCTTTCCCGCCCCACCCGCACCGGCCTCTCACCTGCAAGATGTAAGGAGTATGAAGAGTGGCCTAACCAGAACCTTGAAGGCGAAATTTAGCTCGTGAAAATCTCCGGCGCAACCCTCTCAAAATTGTAGCCAAGTATTTTCGTTTCCGCAACTCAATCTTGATTCATATCAAAAGTGATCCAAAATTGTTAAAATTTGCGAGACACACTGAAAAAAGTAGAAGGGTAATTCCTTAGATGCACCTTGCATTGTGCAGCAATTTGGATGGTTAATACTTACAGCGAAATGGATAAATAATACAATACTCTTAGTTATCCTTTACTGTAATGCGGTTAGTATTTACAGTCATACGATTATTTACTATTCATTTATTCATTATTCAACATTCACGATTGAATGGGTTTTTATTTATTTATTTATTTATTTATCTATTTATTTATTTATTTATTTATTTATTTATTTATTTTATTTATTTATTTATTTATTTATTTTTTAAACCATCCAAATACACTGTATACAAACCACTGAAAGGTAAAATTTACACATTTACTCTTTGCAATGTTTTTTTCTTCGAGTGCCTTCAATTATATGGATAGTTAAAACCAATGCAGTGCTGTAGGACTATGTAACTACGCACTCCACTGGCAAGCTAGCGTAGATTTCTTTTTGTGATCAGTGGGCCAATCATTTACTTTATCGCTAAACCGATCGTCAAGACTGCATATGAGTGATTCTATTGGTCGAAAATTGTACAACTTGGCCGTTGCTATGGTGACCATTGTTAAGTGCCTCGTTTTATAAAGGTTATTCATATGAGTAACCTTTAAATATCGGGCGCTTTAACGATGGTAACCACAGCAACGGTCAAGTTTTACAATTTTCGACCAATAGAATCACTCATATACAGTCTTAACGATTGGTTTAACGATAAAGTAAATGGTCGGCCCGCTGGTAGTTGATAGCTTGGTTCAAGACACTGATGACGTAATTTTATAATAGAATTTAATGTGGTAGGAATTTTCTCATATTTTATCGAAAAGGATTGTTGTACTCTATAACCCACAATGGGTCTGTTGCAAACTTTTGCTACAACGATAAAGAGTGTTTCACCTTACGTAAAATCGCCCGAAAAGTCCATTGGTGGCATCAGAAAGTCATGAAATGCGATAGTAAACTCGCAAGAGACGTTTAATGAATTCCAAGATGGCAGTAAAATATCGAGCAATCTGTATGCATGCACCTTTAACATCCAAGGATTGCCAACGTTGACAACCTCACAGCCTCAGAGGTTATGTGTTTATTTACGTTGTGATTGGGTGTGATCGATATTGTGAGGTTGGCTATCCTTGGATGTTCGTGGTGCATGAATACAGATTTGCTCGATATTTTACCGCCATGTTGGATTTCATTAAACGTCTTTCGTGAGTTTCATACTGCATTTTATGACTCTCTGATGCCATCAATGGACTTTTCACGCGATTTTACATGAGACTGAACACTCTATAGCGCTGTGGCAAAAGTTTGCAACAGACCCATTATCTGGCGAACCTACCGTTCAACGATGTGATGGGCTCTTGTTTTTCGACTTTGGCCTGGTTAGGATTTCCGGGACACACTGTATACTACCAACTGCCTCAATCCTCAAGCGGCAAGAAGCGCCTACCTACATCCCTGCCTGTCTGTCTAATTTCAATTTTTTTTCCGTTCTCTTAAACAGCACACGTCACATTAAAACAGTGGAAACGCCAATTTAGAATGTTTTAGTCCGAATGTCCGAATGCCCATCGTTCGACCAGAGTTTTTCAAAATCCCCTAAGGAATGTAGTCTCCAGGAAAACCCCACAAAACTCGCCATTGGAATTGAAAGTGCACTTAAATGTCTTTTTTTCGAGTAAAAGAATATAGTTTACATCTTCGAAAGGGGATCAAAGGGAGTAGGATTCCCAAAGCCAATTCTACCGTGGTGGATAGAAGATCACATTATTTTAAAGCCTGGAAATAACATTCGTTTCCCCTTTCATTTCTTAACTTAGTCAATAGTGTTACTCAAAAAGACGTAAGGTAAGATTAATCATATTCGTCAAGATTTTCTTCCACTTGCTTCTTTTTATGATTTTCCTCTTATTCATGTGTCTGATGAAGTAAGAATATACTATACACTGAGAGCAATCAATGCTTTAAAAACGAGGAAACACATTTACTTGTAATTAACAGTTTTTCTTATGCGCGAAGTAAATGTTCTGTTGCATGAAGGAGAATCACTGTCACAACCAGTGGCGTAGCGTGCGATTTGGCAACGTTGTAGTTCGTCCATTTAAACCCATAGGAAAGATCCAAGTGTTACGTGTTCGGTGAACACCTTCGCATTCGACTTTTTACGTGGGTTTAAATGAATAAAATATCATGCTGCCAAATTGCACGCTGCGCCACTGGTCACAACAAGGAATTTTTTACTTGTAGCAGCAGACATTTTCCTTGGCTTAAAGGAATGCACCCTCACTCAATACTTCACTGTGCAGTTTCTTTAACACAAACGAAATACACCTTGGATTAAAAGAAGAATTATTTCAGTGTATATCAGTGATCGATTGTCGATAATTCTATCGGTCGTCTCAGTACCCATGTGAGCCAATGCTGGCAAAACGCACGAGGAATTTATTTAATTTATCGTTATAGTGAGTACGTAGGTATAATTTACGCTTTTTAATTTTTGATCAGTCTAGAGGGGATCCTCGTATGAAGTCATGTAGTTCAAAGTCTCTAATACCTCTTGTCATTCAAGCTTGGTGAGCTCTATTTCACGGAAAAAAAAGATTAGTGAAAATAACCATACGGATACCTGATTTTGGCACCTGCTAGATGTTACGATTGTTATGGTAAACTTGACCAGAAGTATGGTACATTTACCGATACTTTGAGTATGTTCGACATGCAATCAGAGGTAACATCACCTAGTACTTAGTCAAAACATAGTATACTTTTGGTTAACATTACCATAACATTTAGCAGATGCCAAAATCAGGTATCCGTATGGTTATTTTTCACCGTAGTTTTTTTCCGTGTTTATCTGCTTCTTGACGAAGGAATGATTGGTCAACTTTTGACTTTCCCTGCTCTGATTTGCCAGAAAGTTAAAACAGTTCAAGATTCTTTCAAAGTTACTCGCAAATTCAATGATGGTTCAACCGGTTGACAAAAAGATTACATAGTCTTGTGTAATTCTCTTAACATGGTCGTTTTATTCGATTTAACTCTCAATCAATCAGTATTCTCTTTTAATTTTATCATTCGCACCGATAGAACCTTCGTTGGATTGGTGGATTCGTAGCGTGTTTTTGTATAATCTGGGGCAAATTCTTGACCCACCGGAGTTGTTGGAAAGCGGGAAAATATCAAGGTCATCTATCCCTACTCCACATGCAGGGTCAATGCACCAGTCATCGCATGAGCCCCAAAAAACGTTGGATTGGGTCAAAATAAAAAAATTAAATCGGTGGACCAGGCTATTTCATGATCTTTTTCAGCGAAATTTTGCGACGAATATATCCTACAGAATTATACAAAATCATTGCCAACCTACGCATGACAACAGTACAGATGACACGAAAGTGGATCGTGTTTTTCGAACTTTTTCGGTGATTTCAGGCATCGATGGCATCAATTCGATTTTGAATTCAAGTCCGGCGAGCTGATCGGGGACTTCATAGTTAAACAGATCGATAAAACTGAATACAAGTGACACGATTGGATGGGAGACCTATCTTTTAAAAACCATTGTTCAGTCGCTCGTTATGTAAAGGTGTCTATACGGAGCAACCTTTACTTACCGAGCGCCTGGACAATGGTTTTCGAAAAAGATCCACCCTGAATCGATTTCTCACCCAATTGTGTCACTTGTTTTCAGTTTTATCGATACGTTTATCTATGAAGTCCCCGATCAGCTAGAGCTCCCGGAGGTGAATTCAGAATCGAATTGATGCCATCGATGCTCCGAAAACACCTAAAAACACAATTGAGTTTCCTCGCATATGTATAGGTTAGGTTGGTATTGTTAATCATATTCAATCGCGAAAATTCGCGTTTTGATCTTTTGCAAAAATAAGTTTTTTTTATAGTTCTATGCAAATCGGCAGCGCGGCCATTTCCGGTGCCTTGCAATTCAGGAAACAAGTTGAGAGTGACGGATGAATAGCACATAGCTCTCCTCCGGTAAGGAGTATAGAGGGCGATGGCAAGTCAAGACTCAAGGAAGCTAGTTTCACGGAGCGTTGAAGCTCAAATATAATTAACCGGAATACATTAAATCACTGGCCATAGACTTGGGAAAGAAGGAGGAAGGGGTTGTGGTGATAGCGCAGCGGGCTCTGCGGGGAGCGCAACCGTGTCTCGCACTCATCAAGTGCAACTGCAGCGCGCTGGAACCGATGGCGATGCGATGCAAACGATTCTCTTGTTTTAGCGTGGCATCTTTGTTTCTGATGCGCATCGGAGCCTACCCCTTCTCCTACACCCCCCCCTCCATCATGCGCAGGTATGCAACCTTTTTTACTTTTTTCCGCAAGTTTCGGAGTGAGGGGGACTCGCTTGTCCCGCGCGCGCCTGCGCGCTCGGAGAGTTTGAATATTCATGAAAATTCAATTTGCTTTCGCACAAACTCTAGCTGCAGGAAACCACGCTGAAGTGAAAAATAGTATTCGATGTCTCTGATGGTAAAAAATCGATGTACCTAAGCTGAAGGTTGCCATTTTACAAAAGAAAAAAAAAACAAAAAAACGAAAAAACACAAAAAAACAGGAAAAAAACCAAGTTCAATTGCCCTACGCAATATACAGCCGGGGACAGAAAGAATGTCAGATGACTCCTTGAGGTAGGCCACCTGCAATGCTTAAATTCATTGAGATATGCGCTGCGGGCTGCCTACCTACAGGAGTCGTCTTACATTCTTTTTGTCACCGACGATACATTGTACATAGATGCATTCAACACGTACTTGTTTTAGATGTCGGGCGGGTCCTACGGTATCACTCTGAAACAATTGTTCCTTGTATATGAGCCATTATGCAGTAAATGGTGGATCCTTTAGTGAGAGGAGGCTGACTTTTCACCCCCAAAGGGTTGATTCTGCTCATTTCACGAGACGAAACGCAATAACTCCGAGTCGTCTAGTCCTGTCTCTTTGCACGAGATAGAGTCGTTTATCTCGTCTATCTCGTGTCGTCTCGTACGAGATATGGACAGGGAGAATCAGCCTACAGGCTAGTTTTTGAAGGATAAAGAGCTGAAATTTCAACAGTCGCTCTTTAAGCTTCCATGTATTCTTCAAATGAGGGTATAAGAAGCTTTTTACGAAAATGTTCATCAAAATGTCCCGTATTTATAGGCATGGAAGTAGATATGGGGTGGAAATTCACCCCCTCCGGACACTAACACATTTTACTGCAGTTTGAAAGGGAAGGGGATTGTTTTTCATATGACCTTAAAGCTTACTATTTTTAGTTTCAGAATATGTTATTCTTCTTTGGATTATTTTATGTATAAATTTCAAAATTCAAAGAAATGAAAGGAACTTTTGTTACAGTTTTTTTTTTTTTTTTTTTTTTTTTTTTTTTTTTTTTTTTTTAGAATATTTGAACTTAGTAATTTTTTGGAAATTTCCTCACCAAATATTTAAAAAAAAATGAAACAATTTGAAGAAAAGAAAAAAAAGAAAGAAGAAAACGGACATCGTTATTTCTCAGAGGAAACTGGGCAAGATGTTTCTTGCAGATTTGAAAAATAATAAAAAAAAATAAGGGAAAAGCAATGGTTCTAAATTGGGGTGAAATTCCCCCCCCCCCCCCCCTTCCCCGAGTTATCTGCAGGTGTAAAAATACCTCGGAAACTCAAAGGGTTCAGATTTTAAGAAGATGACAAACACGATGTAGCGCAACCCTTTGAGTTCGAGGGGACTCTAATCCAACTTCTCGTTATTTTAGAAACTGCAAAGGAAGAGAGGGGGGAGTGTTTTTACAGCTCACGTTCAGTTGGGACATGTTTCGAAAAAGAAGGTGGATTAAAACTGTGTTGCTCTTCGAAATTACCAATCCGTTTCTAAAACAATGAAAACATTTGTTTCATTTTACATCGGAACTAGTCTCAAAAGTTTCTAACCTGCAGCATAGATCTCAAGTCCTCTCTCCCTAACGAGGGTTTTTAAGGGCAAAATGAAGCCAAGTCGCTTTAAGCACGCGGGAACCGCATCGCAAGCACTGCATGGAGTGAGGTGACTTTTTAATTAAGCATTTGTCTTCGTGCATTCGCACCCACCGCGCCACATGCACCGAATGAACGGTAGAAGTTGGATGTGTTGGTGGGGAGGTGGTGGATGGGGGTAGCGTGGGGGGGAGGGGGCACATAATAATTTAGTTGTTCTGTCGGACAAAGTTCGTAATTCGCAATGCCGCACGACGTTGTCTGATTTTGCAAAAAAACAAAACAAAAAAAGAAACAAAAAACAAAAAACGCCGGATTTCCATTTATAGTCGCTACAAAATCTGGTGATGTTTTGGCTTCTTCTGGCATTTGTGATTCCGCATCCTTGCCGGTTATACTTTCGTTGAAGTAGTGTTTCTAGGAGGAGTCGTTTGTTCTCGAGTTGTTGCCAGTTAATATTATAATCATTGTCGAGAACTTTAATTTTACTTGTAAAAATTGATTTTTTGCTCAATTTTGCTTAAGTTTTCTAGTGGGCATGAACTCTAAAAAAAAAAAATAACAGAATTTAAAAATAACCAGACATGCACTGGATTTTTCCTTAATCATCAACTCGTCAACTCCATTAAAGCTCTTATTGAACACGTGACTGTTGAATAGTGTCGCACTACGCAGATATAGAAGATTCCTTTCTTAATTTTGCCACTGTCTTTATTCTGGCAAATGGACAGTCATGGAGAAAGTGGAAGATTACAGACAGTACTAATCCTATGGATTACAAGCATGGAACCTATCTAAAACTTGACAAGTCAATTTCAGAAGTTCTCATCGTCAACGTCATCATTGTTATTCATGCTGGTTTTTCTTTAAGGGCTGAAGCTTTTATTCATCTGTTGAAAAAGCTTGCAACAGCTCGATTTTGGCAACATAGGGGGGCCAAAAAGTGGCATCAATATAGACACCGCCCTCCCTTCACTTAGTTTACTATAAACAATCATTTGCTCTCAGTGGCGAGGCGTGCGATTCGGCAACGTTCCTTTCCCCCCATTTAAACACATTAGAAAGGTCGAAATGCTTGGTCATCGCCGATGACTGGAGCGTTCGACTTTTTTGGTGAATTTAAATGGAGGAAATTCATTGTTGCCAAATTCTACGCTTCGCCTTTGTTTGCTCTATCACAGTTATTTCTTAAAATATTATAGTCTGCACTTGATGCGACATTCTATAGCTAGTACTCTATGCAGAGCCGGCGACAAAGCACTTGTTAAAAACAGTAGCTCCATCAACAGTTCAACACTGTTAAAGGAGACAATATCGAACAAACACGCAGGCCAGGCACCCACTTGGGAATAAAATTGGCATAAAAATGGTGTAAAAATTATTTTATGCTCTTTTTTAAACAACAAATGAAACAAAAAAAGAAAACGAAACAAAAATAAGAAAAAAAAAGAAGTGGCCGAATTGAAATTCGGTGTTTGGCGTTAAAATTCAATGAGAATCGATTTTGGGGTGGATGCCCGACGCGTTAGCCTGTTTACGTTAGGTCAGAGAGGCGTGGAAGGGGGTAAAGAGGCGGACGGAATCGTGAGTGGGCCGCGCGGGGATTTCTCATGGGAATGGATCAATTGGTTCTGGTTCGGTCAGCCCGGTCCGGTCCGGTCTGGTCCGACATCGAAGTTGAGGGACGTTCTTCGATTCATTCTAGTCGGGCGCACAGTGGGCCAAAAAATGACACCCCCCCCCGCCCCCGGGTGTCTTTCCCTATACTTTGGCCTGACATCAAATGTGGCTCATGAAATTTGATATATCGATGTCTACTCTATTTAAAACTATAGAAAAGTATCGATCGTCATGGGGGGCAATCGAAACCCCGAGAAATCGATACTTTTCTATACTTTTAAATGGAGTGGACATCGATATATCGCATCGCACGAGCCGGCGCCACCGCCTGACATACATTAATCATGCAGTGACGAGTTCAAGAGTGGGTTTTAAAGTTTTCTTGGGTTTTCGGCGGTATTTTTTGATAGAAGTGTAAGGGAATACATGCGCCATATTTCTGTAGCAACAGTGCGTAGAAAAACCTGCTAGTGTGCTTACAATCTTGATTTTCGTCGTTCTTTTCTGTATTGATGTAATTACGTACTTACTGAAATTTTTTGGTTTCGATCCATCGTGCTGCGATAAATTCGATCAATCAAACCCAAAAATCCTCTTAACCCTTCACTGCATGGGGTTCCACCGGTGGAACAAATTCTTCAAACGCTCATATAAAATACAGGTTTTAAGATATGCCTTCGGCGCATGGTGTGTCAACGCGGGAGAAGGTATGTTTTGAGCTCACACAAAAAAAAAATGGCTGGAAGAAAACATCATGCAGTGAAGGGTTCGTGATCGAAATCATGTCAGGGGTGAAATTTGCCCCCGTATCCAAACTGACCTCATTTTCATTATTTTTATAAAGTTTCCGGCATTGGCATTTTGAAAAATCCAAATAAAGTAAAAAAAAAATTTTTTTTTGGAGAATTTAAAAAAAAAATAAAAAAAATTCCCGCCATTTCTTATGGTGTTATATCACTTGTAAAAAAGGAGTAAAAAATAGAAAAAAGATAATTTTGACCGAAAAACCGTCAAATTATTTTTTTCACTATTTTTCCCATGTATTTGACCACCTAATACATTGAAAAATCCACATTTGCTTGAGAAAATAAAAATCATGCAGTGAAGGGTTAAACAATCTCTCTTTGGCCTCCATCTTTCTCCATTTGTCGCTTGTTTTGCGTGCAATGACCTCATCATCCCTACATAGAGCAAAAAATCAATGTCAGTTCAACGCAAAGAAAAACAACTGCTCTTTCTTTTTATCGTCTCCGATGAAGGAAGAGACAACGAGAGGGAGAGATGAGAGAATGCAAATAATGCAAATTTGACATCTTTAAATCTAATTTTCTTTGCCAAAAATTACTCATAAAATACTCAACTCGCATAAAGCAATGAAAACCACGTCGCATACTCGCTTTTTGAAGTTGGCATAAGACAATCTTTGTTCTCTTTATGCATCCAGCAACGCAGTCGGTTCATGAGCTGAATGCTTACCATGTGCGTTGCGTATTGCATACCCTGGTCAGGTATCAATGTTATTATTCTCCCCTGCGATACACCCGTGGTCACAATGGCGCATGAGAAAATAGCATTTTATGTATTTTTTTTTTTAACCTATAAAAAAAAAAAAAAAAAAAAAAAAAAAGATCGAAATGTAGGGTGTTCGCGGTGAATACCTTTCGAATTAGAAAATGCGCAAATAAATGAGTGTAAATGGGCAAAATGCAATGTTGCCTAGTTCCACGAGCACCACATCGCACAAGCGTTGCAACTGTATTTATTCAAGTTACAAGCATATCTTTATCTCAAAAACTTAACTTTTCTTCTTAAAGCATGCTGATGAAACCACATCGCTCGGGTAACACGACCGTATCATTAGAAAATTCATCAGAGACAGAAAATCCGATGAAGAAAGTATAATTGACTGAATATTTTTTTAAAGGTGCGTTATAATAATACTCTAATCAAGTGACATCAAGGTTTATATTATCTACCAATTTAAGTCTAGACCATTATTTACAATTAATTTCGTTTTGGTTGCGTCTCCTGCATAAAGTTGGAAAAAAGGCGCATGTGATTGGTATATTCCGTCCCAGGAGGGTGTTTATGTTACAAGGCTCTTGTCAGTGGCGCATTGCGTTCCATTCGGCAAGGTTTTATTCGGCCCATTTAAACTTTTATTAAAGGTCTAAAAGTTCTATCTTTATATTATGAATTTAAATGGACAGCATTTATTTTTGCCAGATTGCCTAGCTATACGTCCCTGGCTCTTGATATTCAATGTAAGTACCTACAATTGGTTCATTAACGAATGTGAGTCGACTCCTTAGATTTTAACGTTGGTTTGGTTGGTCATATGCTATATGCTTAAATTAATTAAGATATTGCCAGTGAACCCTGCCTGAACCGAAATCTAAGGAGTTAAAATACAAGCCTTGAATCGTCGACTGTGCTTTGGCCACAAAATACTACAGTCAGAATGGAAACTTGGGTTCAATTTAAAGGATTATTTTCTGGTCCGCCATTTTGATAATTTCCAATTAAACTATCCAAGGGCAAAGCTATGTGAAAGACAGAGACACAGATATTCAATTCGAATGGAGGTTTTTAGTAATGGCGGCAGCCGGTGATGAGCGTTCTGAACAAAGACAGTTTGTCTCTTTCGCTCTCACGTAACCCCCATGTAATGCCATCTCACTCTAATTTCAAAAATCGTACATAGAGACATCTTTCGCGATTTTTTTTTTTTTTTTTTTTTTTTTTTTTATTATTGAAATGAATTCCTCGAGGCATTTTAACGCGATTTTGATAATAATGTGTCTTAAATAAGGCCCTGTATACGAATTTCGAAACTAGAAACAAATGGGTGTACACATGGGGGTCACGGGAGAGTGAGTGAGATGTTTTGGAACGCCACGCGAGTTTTATCACAACCAATTGCGATCGATGAGTGCGTTGTTGTGGTTGTTGCCTAACCGTTGACTTAGTACTAAAACCGTCTATAGACACCAAAAGAGTTCGAAAAAAAAAAAAAAAATTCCATTGGCTCTCATTATTATGGAAGATTCCATTCGGATTGTATTATTCGGTGCTTTGACCTTTTTAGCTGAAACCTACCTTTAAATATCTATGAAAAGAGGCAGTTTCCGGGTGACTGCAACCGTAGGTACGCGTTAACATACGGCTGGCAAACTTTCATTCATTTTACCCGTATAAAGTTTCAACAGTTGCGTTTTGACTCCTGTTGCCTTTCATATACAGCACGAGCGTGCATGAGCGGATGAAAAGCGTTGACCTGCACTCTGAAGTCATAAACTTTGACTTTATTGTCCGTAACTGTCCGTATCCTGTGACGTCTACTTTCCTCCTCTTGTGCGCCACGGCCACGGCACGGCATTGGTTTGGTCTATCCGAGTTCCGAGTTGCCTCGAATGGCTCGAATCCTCTTTATATCGGTCGGAAAAGCGCATGCATTTTTAAGCGACTTGCTTGCTCGAACGCGAACGAGGAAATCGCGGGGTCTCTCGCGGAAAACAAAGTTGCGAGGTTTTACTGCGTTCTCGTCCCGATGAATTTCCTCTCATCTATACACGGGGAAAAACATTCTCAACGTAGAGCAATTGGAGGCAGTGCGGAGGTCGCATATAACTAGGCAACAGTGGTGGTGGTGGTAGGTAATTGCGGGTTGGGAGCGTGGAGCTTGGGGAGGGGTGTGGGGGGGGGGGGGTACTCTTGCCCCCGTACCTTTGTCGAAATCGCGGTGGCAGAACAATGCGATAAATAATGAGTTAAGTAGCAATAACTTTTCTCCTAGCCACAAAGAAATCGAATCTGCGAGAAATCTCTCTCCCGCGTTTCCTCCGTTTTCCCTCCCCTCTGCCCCCCCCCCTTCTCGCCAATCTCGGACCCCCAAAGCTCCCCGAAAAGTTGTTTATTTGTCGAACTGAATTTTCAGCTTCCATTTTGTTTCCTTCGTCATGGTGTAATACCATTGTTCCTTTTCACCTGCTCCGCCTTACCTCGACCCCCCACCCCTTCACGGTTTTATCCGTTCCCTCCCTCCCCTCTCTCTTTCAGCTGCCTCTCTTCGATTTCGCGAAATGACTCGATGCACATTCCGCGCGGATAAATGCGATCGTTGTCGTTTGTACATGTATTCCTGTGTAGTGTGTGTCCTCTTTTTTTCTTTATTTCTTTCTCACACTCCTGTGTTTGTCTCTCTCTCTTTCATAGGTTATCGACTGCTTTTTTTCTCCGTTCAGATTCCCTTAACTTATTTTACGACAAAAGTATGGGTCAGTTGCACTATTATCGGCAGATTCCACTCTTGATGGGTGATTCTTATTTATAAAATCAGCAGC
The DNA here is from genome assembly GCA_011764245.1 of Trialeurodes vaporariorum. Taxonomy (NCBI): domain Eukaryota; kingdom Metazoa; phylum Arthropoda; class Insecta; order Hemiptera; family Aleyrodidae; genus Trialeurodes; species Trialeurodes vaporariorum. Next base: position 17,304,599 of record VMOF01000024.1, on the reverse strand, counting down.
ACAACGATAAGTTTTCTATTTCTCTTTTTTCCCTTTTCAATGACGTCTATGAAAGACAAGGCTGGACAAGGGAATAGAATCACCTTTCTTTATTAATACATTCAATAGGGAAATGAGAGATATAGAGGCGATTCTGAATGCACCGGTGGCAGTGGCGGCTCGTGCAAGTTGGTAACCATGCTTTTGTGCCATTTAAACCTATGCATAAGTATCGATGTCTTGGGGGTGCAATTGCACCTCCTGAGGATCGAGTGTTTTACATAGGTTTGAATGGAAAGATAAAGTTGTTGCCACATTGCGCGAGTCACCACTGGCCGGTGGTAAAATAACATAGGTGCTCTGCATCTGCGGAAACTAGGTTGATGTAGAAAAGTTGAATCTTACTTTCGCTTTTTCCAGGATGATGGGAAAGCTGACCAATTTTCCGCTTAACCCTTGTTTCATTAGCTTGAACTGTCTGGGAACAGTGCATATAGCTGAACCATCTACCAACCGCCTACCCATCGTGCTGACAAACATACGCATCTACGACCAAACAATCCAAAAACATATACTTATCTACTTTTATGAAAGCAACGCAAGTCAAGTAAACATCGTTTTTCATGACGTCACGCTAAAATGATCCATTCTCACTCGAGAAGATCCGCGCCTCCGAAATAACACTCTCCCTGCGAATCCCCGCATTCATTCTCTGAGTGCTCTGTCAAATCCTCCTTAAAGAGCATCGTCTGAAGAAGAAATGAGTCGTCTTCCTTTATAACCGCGCCTCCCGCCTTTGAAAGACGATGCGCCAAAGACGTTGACTTAGAAAAAGATTCAACTGACATATGACGCAAGTTCAACGGAGAATAATTCATGTTACCGTTGCCACATCTGCCGAAAAGCGGCACCGTTTCCTTCCGTCCGAAACCCATTTCAAAGCTCACGCGCCGCTTCCGGTATACGCGCGGCAACCGAGGTCTCGTGCTTTTAAAGCTCGGTGCTTTTGACGCGCGAAGACTTGAATAAAGAAGAAGAAAAGAAGGTGACGAGAGGTCAGACGGGGTTTTTGACGGTAGTTTGTCGGGAAAATAAATGCAGGGCAATGGAGGGTTGCGTCATGTCGGGGTGGGGTGGGGGTTCTTGCATCAACCATTCAGCGAGCATTTTGAGCGCCATAGCCGGTTTTGTAATACGCGGTTCTTGATGGAATGTATACAATGTAAGTACATACTTTTATGTATAGACGGACGTTATATCCTCTCCAAACATTGCATTACTACATATGGTGTGTTCTCAAAAAACTGGGACTGATGCTGCAAGAACAAAACTAAACAATCTATAGGTATACTTAATCTCGGTCAAGTTTAAAAGATCAACTCGTTGTTTTTCGATTAAGCTCAAGAGGAGCACATTCAATAAAGAATTGACGATGTAATGACAGTTTAGGCGGGGGGAGGGGGATATTGGTCCCTTTAGAATTTTTACGAATATTTTTTTTTTTTTTTTTAATTCATACCAAAGTTACAAAGTTAAAGCTTCATCTGCTCTTTCTTCTGGATCTAAGCGACGAATGAACAATGGGACTCTTGTAAACTTTTGCTGTGAGCAAATGCATAGTCCAACCTTATGTAAAAACCAGCGGAAATCAGGAAAATCGCACTAAGAAAGTCTAAAATTTAGTAATAAACTCACATAACTTCCTAACATTTTTGAAAATAGAATGTAAGCTGGTCTAGAAAAAGGTTTTCTCATATCTTGACAAATCTTAATCTTCAAAAAGAAACGCCTGCAATTAACAGTGTATGCAATACCACATCCAAAATGCCGGAATAGTTGCATGCATCTGATAGATACAATGGTGGCTACTATGGGGCTCTTGCGAAATTTTGCTGTGAGCAAATGAATAGTCCATTCTGATGTAAAAACCAGCAAAAATCAGGAAATTCACACTGAGAGAGTTTAAAATTCAGTAATAAACCTACATAACTACATTAATGGCAAGATCGGAATGGTGTTTCAACGCAGGTATCATGGGAGATTCCTGTCTATTATGTCACTTTCTCTAAGGAAACACTGAGATATGTCTCAATTTTGATAGGAATCTCCCATGATACCTGCGACCTGCGTCTCTCCGCCATTAGGCCCGAATCTGAGAGTAAATTTCGTAATTTTTAAGTGTTCACATCGTCATTTTTACAGGTTTTTATGCAGGAATCTAACTCTGCAATCCCCTGTAACAAAAGTTTGCCAGCGAGCCCCATTAAATCTCTACTTCCGAATAATTACGACGATAGTAGTATTTATAAGAAGTATTTTTTTGACGTCATCACGTCGTATCCTGAAGAGAAGTGCGTCGGACGATTTAGTGTTTTGTTTTTCACTTTTAGAAAATATTTGTTCAGAAATCCGCAGTTTGTTAATTTATTTTTCTTCTCAAACAAACACAACTTCGTCAAATGTTAACCGAAATGTGACCTCAATCTGGTGGTGGCTCAGCGGCGGCTCGTGCAATGTGGCAACAATGGATTTCCTCCGTTTAAAACTGTGTAAAATAATCGATACTAGGTGAGGCGTAGCGCCTCACCTAGTATCGATCTTTTTGCATACGTTTAAATGGCAAAAGTGCACGGTTGCCAGATTGCACGAGCCGCCACTGGGTGGCTCTTGCAATTTGGGAACCATGTGCTTTGCTATTTAAACTTGTTAACTTGGTTAGAAAGTACCGATTTCTCAATGGTTCAAGGAACCTCCTAAAATTCGATTATTTTATATAGGTTTAGATGGAGAGGATCCGTTGTTGTCAAATTGCACGACTTACGATGAGCCACTTCCGGCCCAATCGGTAGCAAACGAGTTAATCTTTCAAACGTAACCAAGATCAGATTGCTAGCTTGTTTAGTTTTGAAATTACAGCATCAGTCCCGGTACCACAGAATAATACAATAAAAATGGAAACCCTCATAAGAGCCAACGTGAACGGAAACATTTTTTCGATCTATTTTGGTAACTTTTCAAGATGGTGGACCTATATCTGTCTCTGTCTTTCGCATTGCTTTGTGCGAGGATTGTTTTGATCTGCTCAAGATGCGGCCGGTGGACCGAAAATAATTCTTCAAAATGAATCGTAGTTTCCATTCTGATTGTAGTATTCTATGCCTGTACCAAAGATTACTTATACATACAGATATGGCATATGCCTGAATTTTGTTAAGTTGACTCCGGCCGTGATACAACCGGGCATACAGAGGGGATCATAAGATTAAAGAGAAAATATTACACTTTCCATTGTCTGTTACAAAACTGTTCCATGCTCCACGTTCCACTGTTCACGTTCCGTGTTTGTTCTAGTTCCGCAAACAAACACAGGAAAAGTGGGGAACGTAATCTTTTCGAATCAGAATTCTGTAATCTTTATGATCCCCTCTGTATGCCCGGTTGTATCACGGCCGGCGTTTTATCCATTTTTAACTTAACACGGACGAGATGGCTTGTGCCATAACTGTATGTATAGGTAATCTTTGGCCTGTACTGATGCGACACCCTTTGCGTTATAGGGCTGATGTTTGTCCCTCATATACCTAATAACTTGAGGTATCTACGCGCATGCGCCCATTTCGCCCTGCCCGTCAGTCTGATTGTAGATCATACTTACCTCTCCGGCGCTGGCGCTGTTTGCGTTTGCCGTTCACCCAGTCCCCGCGCATAAACGGTAAATTGTTTGACATTTTCCGGATTGGACAGGTTAGCGCGCACCGGTAGCTTTAAATAATGTAAGTAACGGAGCGCCAGGAGGAACGATGCAAGGAATTATTTATACCTGTAACTTTAGCTCCCCTGCTTTCCCCCTCCCTTCGCGCCACCCGCCCCCTCTCCCCCCTCTCCCCCCTCCCCACCATTCCACTACCATGCGCTCCGCAGCAGCGTCTCTGAGGTAGTAACTTAACTTTCCGCACGCTACATCGACTGAAATATGTCGCCCAATTCTCTCCAATTTTGTAATCCTCGTTTTTTTTTTTACCTTCTTGTTTCTTTCTTTCTCTTGTATTCTTCAACGCTATATATGCATTCCACCCCTACCCCTATTCCTTTTTTTCTTGCTTTCTTTCGCCCATCGCCCGGCGTCTTCTTTTCCTTAATTGTCTCTTCCGAAGAAAAGAAAAGGACGGCGAAGGAAACCGTGTCGCTCTGAACATTGCGAAGGAACTTTAAAAATGAATCAAATTAAACAAATTTTCTGTAATTTTTCCCCCGGGGTATATAAGGAGATGGTGGGAGGGAGATTTGATAAGGGAGGGGGAGCTCTTTTTCACCTCTTATCCTTTGCTTGGAGGCAACTCAAGCGTGTTAAGTCGATCGCCCTCTCCCCCTCCGCCACTCCCCCCTTTTCCTACCACCTATCCCCACCCCCACCCCTCACCCCCCCCCACCCCCTCACCTCACCCACGCTGGATCGTTTTTAATTACAGTAATCTAGCCAATCCTGTTGCGATAGTAGTTTTTATGTGCTATAGTTACTGCGAGTGAGTTGTTGTAAAACTTTAATGAACTCGATTAAGAAGCGCAAAAATCAATGCTATACCTTGCGTCGCTTCGCCTCGCCTTTACGTTGTAACGATGCAAAAATACATCGCAGTCACACTGGCATGGGCGGAGCCAGCAATTTGGCAACTGTGGATTCTTTCCATTTGAATGTATGAGAAACAATCGATTCTGGAGGACCCAATGGCCCAATTTTTAATCGATCGTTTCCCATACGTTAAAATGGGAAGAATCCACAGTTGCCAAATTGCTGGCTCCGCCCATGTACGCTGGAAAAATTGCGGGTATAGTTTGAGTCCGCCGTTTCTGAATCTGTTATTATCGAGACCCGAAAATTTCGCATTTTCAAGATTTCGTTGCTGCAAGTGCTGTTACGATAGAAAACGCCTTCATTTCTTGAAATATGCAATTTCATCGCACTCCTGCGGGCAAATCCTTTAAATTCACGAATTTTGGGTAGACTGGATAAGAATGAATAGCAGTGATGGGTAGAGGCGAGTCACGTGGGTGCCAAGCCTAATCAAACTACGTAAAATTTATCTAATTGGTTATCGGGCAGTCTTGGAATGCCTGATAATAACCAATTAGATAAATTCCGTATTTTTATTAGACTTGGCAACCACGTGACTCGTCTCCACCAATCACCGTTTTCCATTCTTATCCAGTCTACCCAAAATTTGCGGCATTTCAAGGATTGGCCTGCAGCATATGAACTTACAAAAATTCAATGTTGCCAGATCGAGGGTAAAAAGCCGTCTCGTCCCCATTTAAATCAATGTAAAGAGTACGGCTTTTTCACCCCAATCTGGCAACACTGCAAAAATTGAAAGCATCCGTTTGCTAAATGAACGCGCGACTTCTGCAGTCAAGAGCAGTCAAAGATATTATATAATCATAGTTTTATAGTTATACTTATACAAATTATATCTTCGGCATCCTTTGGTCGCCCTCTTTGATGACTGTAAACTTGCGGACAGAAGTCATACTATACTTGTTTGATGGCGTAGAAATTTTGAGCACACTGTTTGAAATTGGTGGATTTTTAAGAGGCATTTGCGAATCTTATTGAGTATAGATTTCTGAGGATCTTAAAGTGTGTTCGTTTGTCAATGTGTCTTGGGGGGGGGGGGGGGGGGGGGGCTACCATCCATCGGAATACATGATCCATATTGCTGTTGCAAAAGTTTGGAAAACCCCCTTAAGTTTTGAGTTTTGTCATATATTGTGTCGCTTCGATCCTTCATTTATATTGGTCTCTTACGAATCGATTCCTTGTCTTGTTTCAGGTTCGAACGTTGTTTGTTAGCGGACTTCCAATGGACGCTAAACCTAGAGAGTTATACCTGCTTTTTCGAGCCTACGAAGGCTACGAAGGTTCTTTGCTCAAAGTAACCAGTAAAAATGGGAAAACAGCGTCGGTAAGTTTTGCTCAATCAGTCCTCACCCTTGAACTGTTTATGAATATTAAATTACTACCCCCCTTGGCCCTCCCCAAGGGGGTCATCATTATCCTCACCCTAGTATCATAATCAATATCAACAATGTTACGTGCAATAATTATTTACTTTGCGAACCTATTTATTCGACCCCTTTTTTTGAGAAAAAAAAAAACTCCAAAAATCATTGATTAACCCTTTTGGTGCCAAGTCAGTACATACTCGTTTACTTCAATCTGTGTCTCGTGGTTCCCATTCATTACATTGAAAATAAAGATAAAAAAATGAAAAGTTTACAATTTTAAAGAATGCTTTTATAAGCGCCTTCAATTAACGATTTAGGCAAAAACAAGTACCACAGAGAATAAATATTTATTTATATACTGGCTTCATTTGATAATTGGACGCTGCATGCATTTACTAGATTTCATTTAAAGAAGTCATTTTCCTTTGGCTATATTGCAGAACTTTCGCTTTTCCTCTTAACAATAAATCTAAATACTTTTCTCTTCTTTCTTTCAAAGTTACCTTATTTGTTTCCTCTTTTGTTTTTCCTCGTAGCCTGTTGGATTCGTTACTTTTCACACACGTGCCGGTGCAGAAGCAGCCAAACAAGATTTACAGGTAAGACTACATAAAGTCTATAAAAACTCCTAGCCCTCTTCAAAATTTCAGCAGCTATATCAAATTAGAGTTCACTGTCCCTTTTTCCTGGAAGATTTCCCCAGAAGAGTTTTCAGAAGGCTAATTTTGAAATCAATATATCTCTCTTTAAACGCAGTCCCTCCGATATTATTTAAGTATCAAAAAACTTTTTTCTTATATTATGAAAGAGGGGTTTAAGAAGTATAGGCAGGAAGCTCTGTTAACCCTTGTGAGCCTAAGGGGGGGTACATTTGTACCCCAGGCCAGTTTTTTTGACGCCATTTTGTCAAAACTGCTCAAAATTTTTTGGGACTTCATGACATTTTAAGTTAGGATACTTAGAACACGTCCACCAAATTTCATTAATTTTTATGAATTTTTGTCGATATTATAGAAATTTAAAGAGTTGGGGAACAAATATTCCCCCCCTTCGTCCTGCCAGTTTTAAGTTTGGAACCATCTATTACAGTGAATTTCACGGAAATTTTATGTAGATTAAGAATATTAAGTCAGATCATTGAAAAAAAATTGGAAATTTATCAAAAATGGAAAAATAAGATGATACCTCATTTCATGTTTACCATTTTTTTTATTTTGACATTTTTTTAAAAGTAGGTGTAAATTTGGCAACATAGCTAAAATTTACTCAAATTTTACATAAATTACTCTCTTAGGGTACTAAGTACATAATCCATCCATTAAAGTTTCAAAATTATTGATACTGACTGTGCTGCATGAAAATATCCTTGGGGTACAAAAATACCCCCCCTTAGTCCTTTGTGTTACCGAAATACCTTAGGCTCACAAGGGTTAAACAGTCACTTTTTAAAGTGAGCCGCCCTTTCTCAGTATCACATTCTACCGTGAGTTTGAGAGAGACGAGGTATTATCTTCATCAAATTCCCACTTGAAATCGATTCGGTCGCTTGAAGTTTTTCGTAGCTAGAATCGCCAATTTCCCGCGCGGGTAGCACCTACTTGCCCTGTGTTTCCCGCGTTTGCAATCCTGTAAGTTTCTCTTGTGACCGGGAAGGAAGGGGAAAGGAAAAGTGGAAAAAGAAAATGAGAAGAAAGAAATTTAGTTTTTCCGAGGTGATCTCCTTTGGTCCGTCTTTCGAACATGTTCTGCGGAAGGCTCTAGCTCTGGCTCGGAGACTATACCGACAAATCCGTATTTGTTTCGGGATTGAAATTGAGAACGAGAGACCCTATTATAAATGCGCGCGCATCGCCTCTATCCTCTCCCACGTATGCTTATACTCTCCTGGATTTCTCGGAAGCCATGCTATAACAGCTGAGAAGTATACTTTTTATGAATTCCTTCCATACATTTAAGCATGCCCGTATTATATTCCCAAAACATTTATGCCCACACACCAAAACAAAACAAAAAACAAAAAAACAAAAAACGAAAAAAACCATTTTTTTAATTATGCATTTATTAATCAATTATCTTTTAAAGTTTCTTAATCATATGACGGAAAAAAGAATCGAGTTTTTATGTAGGTAGTTACTTAATGCAAGCATATCCAACAGGTTTTACTGACAAGGGGAGGCTCAGAAGTCGCCGCCTCCGATTTTGAAAACGATTGCACAAAAATGTAGCTAAAGTAAAACTATTAGACCTGTCGAGCACCGTGCACAGGTGCCACAGACCTAGGTAGCCCTTAGATAAGTAACAAATAATTATAACCAAAAAAGTCTGTCAACCTATCAATATCGAAGAGTCTTACGGTAAGAAATAAAACATGTCAAACCCCCTAAACGTGAATCATTAATCATTGAAATAGTAAAGTATCAGTTAAGTCATTGTTGTGCATTAAGTGCTCAACAGACCCGTGTTTCTCACTTTTTGCCAATGGACCTTCCTAAAGCGTCAGGAATTTTTGAAAGTTGCTGAAATGCACGTAAAAAACCCGAGCGGAGAGCGTTCCGAATAATTACGTGAATTTCGGCAACTTTCAAAGAATTCCTGACGCTTTAGGAAGGCCCATTGGCAAAAAGTGAGAAACACGGGTCTAATAGTTTTACTTTAGCTACATTTTCGTGCAATTGTTTCCAAAATCGGAGGCGGCGACTTCTGAGCCTCCCCTTGAGAGTAGTATTAACTGCTAAAAAAATATCTTCCATAAATAAATAAACAAATAGATAAATAAAAAAATATTTTATCCGTAATCTTTTATCCCACCGATGGAACCACTGTTGAATTTAAGACTCTGCCAAAAGTCCACGCAGATTCCCCCATGAACAAGAAAACTAAGCAACTTACTGTTAGTTGAGCCTTGAGCAGTTTGGCTAATGCATGGCTATGCACTCTACAACAGTTTTATCTTTGCAGTCTTCTCTTGTACCGATGAAATTGCCTATCCATTTAAAATGCTTCAACGATGCTCAACGCCCAACGGCCCAAGGCTGGACGACAAAATTGAACAATTTAGTTTTGGAACATAATTATCTCATTCAATCTGCGACGGATCCAGAAAGCTCTTTTCGGGGGCGCGTCTATGAAATTTGTGTAATTTGAAGCGTCGCAGGCGCAGGAAGCAATTATGGGCTATGCTCTGTTAGCCTTTCAGTGGCGGCTCGAGCAATTTGGCAACCGTGCTTATTTGCCATTTAAACCTGTGCAAAAGTATCGATTTCTTGAGGGTGCAATTGCACCTCCTGAGGATCGATTGTTTTACTTAGGTTTAAAGGGAGAGAATACATTGTTGCCACAATGCACGAGCCGCCACTGAAAAAGGCAACATTTGAGAAGAATGTATCCCCCCTCCCCTTATTGGATCCGCCCCACTTCACCCGAAAATGTTTTGTTCTGCAATTTTTTCCCTCACCGATGCCGAGGCGATGCGCGGTAGGGAGCATCTTTGAATGGGGCTCTTGCAAACTTTTGCTGTAGGGGATTGAAGAGTTGATTCTTGCATAAAAACCTGTACAAATGACGGTGAGAACACTCAAAAATCACGAAATTCACTCTCAGAGTCGGGCTTAGTGATGGAGTGACATGCCGCAGGTATCATAAGAGATTCCCATCTAAATGGGTCTGTTGCATACTTTTGCTACATCAATATAACTCATTGTTTCTAACATAAAATTCGGCGAAAATAACGATGCGCACATTAAAACTTACAAAATCCACTCATTAACTCAGAAAATACCTTCCATTTCAAACAACCCGCGCTACCCTAGACACTGTATCACCGACTTATAACTACATAGATGGAACCATCTCGTTTATGTAAACACGAACAGAACTTACAAACATTGGAATGTTTCGTTTAGATGCTTACTTTTACTATATTATTTTGTAATCTTTGATCAACCGAGAAGACCAGACATCAAATGCAGCCAATCGGTCATGTATTTAGAAGGGAATTCCATCATTTTGTAGTTACGATGCTGTTCACTTTGCACGGTGGTTCCGTCTATGTAGTAGTATACCGGTGCAAATAGTGTCTAGTGTATCGCGGGCTGCTTGAAATTGAAGTGGTTTCCTGAGTTAATGAGTGGATTTTGAACGTTTTTAATGTGCGCATCATTATTTTCGCCGAATTTTACATAAGAATCAAGGTTCTATATTGTTGTAGCAAAAGTATGCAACAGACCCATTGAGACAAATCTCTGTGTTTCCTTAGAGAAAGTGACATAAGAGACAGGAATTCCCCATGATACCTGCGTTGAACCGCCATTAAGAACTTGCCATTTTAGCAGTTATGTGAGTTTATTACTAAATTTTAGACTTTCTTAGTGTGATTTTCGTGATTTTAGCTGGTTTTTACATCAGATTGGACTATTCATTTGCTTATAGCAAAAGTTTACAAGAGCCCTATATGGGAATTTTATCAAAGTCATACAAAACGGCAACCCTGCTCAAGGAAATAACATCCACCCTGCTTGTACGTATATTTGTACAGCCCCTTCTTATTTAATAACTTGCCCTACAAAGCTGCTCACCAAGACACGTCACGTGGAGGGCTAAAAACTCATTCCCTTCTTTTACCAATTTTCCTCCTTTACCCTCGCCTTCCTTTCGGATTTGCGCATGGAGCCGCTTTGTGTTCGAATCTCCTGAGCTCCAGGTTTGTTTTTCGATTATCTCCTTTTCTCTCGCGATCGTCTTGACTTGACTTAACCACACCGAAGAAGACGAGTCAAGTCAACCAGTGATGCCAAATTGCAGAACGTTTTCCGGTTGTTTCCGCTTGACTAAATGTAAAATTTAGGGATTTTTCGAAAAATCTGGCAACGTGTATATACAATCCTCAGCTCTCATTCATCTCAACAATGGATTGGAGGCTTGTGCAATGTGGCAATAACGCACATTCTCTTCATTGAAGGTGAATATTCAGCGGTTACAGCCGATTCCTGCCTCCAGATCGCTATACCGCTGTTCGATTAATTTCAAATTGATGTCCATATCGAAATGCGGTGTTCCATTTTTTTCCCGTTCTATTATTCTTATTATTAAAATTACTGGCGAGATATTCCGCAGAGGCATTTATTAGATGATTATCTATCGTACCGCTTCTTTCCATTTTCTTAAAAATAAATTTCTTTTGGCCTGTAATTTGTCATTAATCGAACAGTAGCGCTTTGGTGATAGAGATTGACTCTTAATTCTGCTCTATAAACCTTATTTTTTTCATTTTTTTTTTTTTTTTAATGTGTATGTAGCCCTCTTTAAATAGATTTTTTCTCAGAATGAATAGTATAAAAGAATTATTGCAAGATTACACGAGCCACCAGTGGTGGCTCTCCGGGTGATACAAAAAAAGCACTGCCTGTCTGCCTCACCTGCTTCAGGAAAGGAAATGGAAGGAAACGTAAACCATTCCTAAAATCACATGGAAAGTAGTTAACTGTTCGTACACACCTGTACCCTTTTAGTCTATCTTCAAAAATGAAGGCGCACTACGAAAATAAGGCGAATCGGTCGCATTGCGTGAGGTTTTGAGTGCGGAGTATCTGAATCAGATAGCGTTAGTTGTGAGTTGTAAAATAGGTAACTTCTATCTGCGTTCGCGCCTGTACCGTTTTAGTCTACCTTGAAAATGAAGGCGCACCCATAACAGTAAGACATGATTTCTAGATCAAATTGCGGGATCCGAATTTTCTCAAATATAATTATAACCGAAATCGATTGACCTCTTACCTAAAATTGAATAACTTAAATACCTAAAATCGATTAATTAATCCATTTTTCAGTCAAAAGCGCCCAGAATCACGTTGATGTGACAAGAGAGAAAGAATATAAGGATAGAAAGACTATCAGCCGATAAGATAGGCTGCAGCTGTACCAGACAGTGGCGCGTAGCGTGCAATTTGGCAACGTTGTATTTTTGCTATTTAAACTCATGTAAAAGGTTGAATTCGAGGGTGTTCACCATACGGTTCTACGACACTTGATTGCGGACATTTGACCGCGCGACAGTTGACCGCGCACAGTTGACCGTGGCGACATTTGACCGCGGCGACACTTGACCGCGGCGTCAGATGACCGCGTGACATTTTACCGCGCGACAGATGATCGCAAAAAAAAAAAAAAAAAAAAAAAAAATTAATAATAATAATAATAATAAGAATAATTATAAAGGATGATAGGAAAAAACACACAGATATCAGATGGCAATGTTGAGTGAGTCGTCAATAAAACCCCTTTTTTTATTTTTTTATTTTTTTGTCACACTGCAGTGGCGTAGCCAAGGGGGGGGGGGGGTGTCCAGACCCCTGGGGTCTGGACCCCCCCCCCCCATGACACCAAAATTTGTCCTAAAAAAAAGGTCATTTTTTGCGTTTTCAGATAAATTTGACCAAATTAGTATCTTTGGACCCCCCATGACAATTTTTGGACCCCGGACCCCCCCCCCCCCCCCCAGAAAAATTCCTGGCTACGCCACTGTGTCATAGTCTGGTAGTCTGATGAATGGGCGACTTCCGCCACCACTTACTCCTTCGTAATGGAGGGCATTTTTCCTTGTAAAGAGAAATTAGGTGGAATTTCACACCCCTCTTTAAAAGAAGGTAGCCGGCAGGTCATCCTCACCAGGTCATCCTTCACCCGCCTCTCTTATTCAGTCTTCATCTGATTGTCTTGATGTCCGTATTGTGTCCTTTTCCAGCGTTTTTTGAAACCAAGTCTTTTTTTAAGTTTTTTAACCTTCAACAATTTTAAAATCTTACGAATTTTTTTTATACAGCAGGCACAAATTCATTCAAACATTTTTAAACACTCCCACGGACATTATTTTGAATTTTTAAAAGTCGGAATCAACGTATGTGGCCAGTCCTAAGCCTGATAAAGTCTGAAGGAGAATTTTTGATTTGAAATTGACGACTCACTCAACAATGCCATCCGATTGCTGTATTTTTTTCGTATCATCCTTTATTTATTCTTATTATCATTATTATTTTTTTTTTGGCGATCAACTGTCGCGCGATCATAAGTGCACTCGGTCATTTGTCGCCGCGATCAAGTGTCGCCGCGGTCAAATGTGTGCGGTGAACTGTCGCACGGTCAAATGTCTGCGGTCAACTGTCGCAAGACCTCACCGAACACCCAATAGTTCGATGTTTTCAATACGTTTAAATGTAAAAAGTTCAACGTTGCCAAATTGCACGCTACGACACTGCTACCAGAGTGTATTTCTATTCAGATCCGTTTATGAACGCATACTCGCCACTTTAAAATAAAATTCGGAAAGCATATTCTTCTGGCATCATCCTCCTCCCCCCCCCCCACTACCTTTCATCCATCCTCGATCAGTTTCAAGCAGAAAAGGTCAGAATCGAAACGATAGCTGGTGAACATGGTCCGTTAAATGTTAGCTGTGCTCGTCGCGAGAGAGAAACATTAGAATAGTATTGAGAATTCTGGAGAGTGGCAGACTCATTGTATCATGAGCTTCCGCTCTGTAGAGGGGGCCCTTACTCAGGTTTAAACAAATAGGGAAGCCGCGACCGACCGGTAAGAAAACATTTGCCCCTGCGCGAAATTTCTTCCCCATCCTGAAATGAAATTATACGTTCAAGTGGGCTATGCTGCCGTGTTGAGGGAGACAAAACACCTTACACGATAAGCGCCATTCATGTTTTTTCTGCATTATAGGCGTGCGTATACTCGAAGAAGGTCTTGGTAAATGAATAGAGCAAGAGAGCCCCCTTCCCCAAGCCAACTTGCAGGAACCGCGTAAATAACAATTTTCGTTTACAGCATTCGTTCTTTGCACGACAGTTTGGGAGATGACGAGAGGTAGATAAAACAAGGTGGGACGGCGTGGCAGCGCTCAGTGGATTTAAAAAAAATAAAATAAAGAAAATAAAAAAAATAAAAAGAAAATAAAAAAAAATAAGTAATCGCCGATTTCAATTAAATTTTGACTATCTTCTTAAAGTTTCTTAAAGTTCTTCTTAAACTTTCTTAGTTAAATTCAAGCATAATAAGCTCAGGAAATGGATTAGTTTTAAAAAGAACAAAAATAAAATTGAATTCTCAAATTTTCATTTTTTTATAGGTAAGAAAATCTCTCTGAACTGAAAGTCAATAGTTTATTAGCTCATCAAATATGTCACTGGTACCGAAAAGTTTACAATGCCCTGAGACTGAAACTAGTATTAGTTAGTTTAAATTCCCCCCTTCTCCCATTCTCGCAGGGCATTGAGAGGCTAAAGAGACGTTTCATTCTATGCAACTTCTGCAATGATAATAAATAAAATATGTAACTATTTTATTTGCAGAGACAAATAGAGACGGAGCACTACATTAAAATACATTGGGAAGATTTGAGGCACACTGAATTTTCGGGGATTCAACAAAATAACATGTGAAACAACAGTCAACACCTTGAGATGTCGCATGGTGTTGAATGGTGACATTCGGAAAACTTGGGGGGGATGGGCGGGAAGTGAAGAGGAGGGTGCTCACCATTCAACACCATGCGACGTTGACTGTTGTTTTGTTGAATCCGCGAGAATTCAGAGTGGCTCTGCTGCAGCCAGTTAGTGCTACGTCTCTACTTGTCTCTGTTTATTTGCATTTTATCCGCATAAAAAGGAATGGCTCATGAAAACCCTTGTTCTCACGGTTGGTAATGCGGACTTCTATATCTATTCTGTCTTTCCTTTAATTCTGATTGGTCAAAATCAAACCGTATTTCATGGTGGTCAAGAGCTCTTCCCTACTTCATCAAATCACCAACCATCTGTATTTCATAATTTTTCGTTTTTTAGTCAAAATCATTATTTTAACATGTTGTTTATCTTGAAAAGCTTTTCTCCAATGTTGAGCCACAGATGGCTAGTATCTACTATATGTAGTTACGACTCGTGCAATTTGTGAACAGTCGATAGATTATCCATATAGAAAATATAAGGTACATACATAAACAATGGATTCCCCCCATTTTAATGTATGTAAAATAATCGATTCTTTGGTGGGGCACCTTGCTTCTCCTCGAATCGATATATTTTCATTAGTTTGAATGGCAAAAAAGCAACGAGGTTGCCAGATTGCTCGAGTCACTATACTGGTATCTGCAAATTTCCCGTCCTCACTCTCAGCTTATTCTGTCCACCTTTTATCTCTTTCTTCTCTCCTAATATTATATTTTCTTTTTAAGAGTCTTGATCCCCCATAGCAGTGGCACACCGAGATATTTTCTACCTCTCTCTCGTTTCTCCTTTGAAATTTGTTCGTTTTTAGGGTTGATACGGAGATGAAACTCCCTCCATTTATCGGTTTTAAATATATCCATTCAAATGGGAAATGAAATAGATCAGCGGCGGCTCGTGCATTTTGGCAACAATGTTTTCTCTCCATTTGATTCTATATAAAACAATCGATTCGATAGTGAAGAGGCGCTTCACCTGCAATCGATTATTGTCCATAGAGTCAAATGGAGGGAAAACATTGTTGCCAAATTGTACGAGCCGCCACTGAGATAGATATACGGCCAAGGAATTTTAAAAGCATACCTTGTCTCAGAAAGTCTTACAATGCGAATTATCACGTTTTGAAAATCTGTCCAACGAAACAAGATTTTTTTTAGTTGGGAATGTTTTTAGGTGCTGTTTATCTCCAAAATGTTTTATTCAACCTTGTTTTCGTTCAGTGACACGTTTTTAAAACAGTGTCTTGACGTGTACGTGAAACCTTGGTTCTTCAGAAAAAAATATAGTTCTAAGATGAGATTGGAACATCTTTTTTGAACGCATCAATGTCAATAGAATAAATGTTTCAAATGTACACGCCTATTCAATGTTTTCAAACCGTGTATCTGAAATAGAACAAGATGGAAATACAAACGGAACATTCTGGAAACATGAGTGGGACCTACAAACTTTTTCC
Source organism: Trialeurodes vaporariorum (assembly GCA_011764245.1). Lineage (NCBI taxonomy): Eukaryota > Metazoa > Arthropoda > Insecta > Hemiptera > Aleyrodidae > Trialeurodes > Trialeurodes vaporariorum. The sequence continues at coordinate 17,288,654 of VMOF01000024.1, read as the reverse complement.
GTATACGTTTCAAAAATCTGTCTCAAAAAAGACCAGCTGTTTCCATCTTTTTTTTTCATTTAGAACGCTTTCCATTCAGACATTTTCAAAACGTTCATGAGCCGCGATAATTTGAGCCAAGGTGTGTTTTTTTTTTTGGTGCTATCAAGGGAGAGGTCCCGAGTGCACCACTACCTCATAGAGCTACGAACTATGTTTGTTTGAAATTAGTTTTGCACAAAATGTAAAGAAACACCGATTCACCTAAACACTTTATCTTCACATAAAACACCAATTTTCCCTAATTTAGATCAATAATTATCTTATGAGCTCTTTTGCGTCCTCTTTTAATGAAAAGGTTTGGTCAAATTATTTTATTTTTATTGTTGCTTTTCATCGCGTGTTTGGTCATAGAGGAATTCACAAAAGTTTTTTTTTTTTCTTCTCTATTCATCGAAAATTATTTTTCACACGAAGTTTATTAATTTCTAAAACGTTAATTGCGTTACAGCCCCTCAAATTTTGAAAATCGATTTAGTGATCACCCACTTTAGATCTTAATGATATACTCCATAGTTTAGGCCAGCATCGAAAGGGGAGGGGGGGGGGTTATACTTGAGACGTGAGGCTGAAACCTTTGCTATCTTGTTACAGTGTAATAATTGCACTTTTGGCAATTACAATAAATCAAGATCTAATAAGCTCGCCGTATTATTATGAGCATGATTTACGAAATACCTAATTTTTCTCAATAGAGTCATTTCTTTGACTTTTTTTTAACAGATTCAGCCTATAAGCACAGAATAATACAATCAGAAGGGAAACTCTAATTCATTTTGAAACATTCTTTACTTCGGGCCGCCATGTTCGAAAGTGAGTATCTTCGGCAATCTTCGGCAGATCTTCGGCAACTGGCCGTGTTGTGATTGGTTGTATAGCCTGAAAAAGCATGTCCGCCATCTTGAGAAGTGAGTAGGCACAGTTGCCAGTTTGTGCTGGTAAATTCCAAATCTTGTTTCCATTGGCTCTTATGGGAGTTTCCCTTCTGATTGTATTATTCTGTGCTATAAGTTTGCGTCTTCGAAGAGCTAAATTTTCAACAAATTTCGAGGTTGGGCTCCTCGATCCCCGTCTCACAGGGATTACACCGTTAATTGGTCTCGCTCGGTGGACCGGGTCCGCCTTTCTGTCGTTTTTACGTAATTGTCTCGAGTGATTCCGCATTTCACAAAATTTTAGCTTACGCAGGGGAATTTCGTGAAAATGGCATCCTTGAATTTAAAGTTGCCAATTGAGAATAATTCGTTCAGAGACTTTGGTCATTTCTACACATTTCAATTGTAACGGACCGATCATTAATTTAATGAACCGTTGAAATTATTTGTATACGGCTTTTTCAAAAATTGGAAGGTCATGCTGCCCTGGCGGAATAATCTGCGGCAGGATGATCTTTTGAGACTTAAAGGGCTGTATGATTTTTAAGTTTATGGTCTGAATGTTATTTTGAAATTTGCAAGAACAGCAATTTCTTTGACCGAGAGTTTTGATTTCGTTTGGCAGCTTAAAATGTTCCAATGATGTCATTTCCAATAATTTGCTCGATGCATATGTCAGCGAAAAATCCTCGGTTTTTATAGATATTAAGAAGCTAATCTTAAAAGGAGGCATCGCTCTACGTTCAAAATTTTGTTAAAAATTCACTATCTCATTTTAATAATTGAAAAAAGTATGATGTTGGGTAAATTTTGGATTACCTCTCACTCCTCAAAAAACATTAGTGATTTCTTTTCGAGGAAGAGTGTGAAATTGAGGAGCCATACTGGGTAATTTCCATAAGTGACAGTTTTCTTCTAAATAATTCTGAAATTATAAAAGAAAAAAAAAACAAAACAAACAAAAAACAAAAATGCGGGTGAAAATTGAGTGACGGATATTACAGAAATAATGAATATCAATGTAGGTCTGGGCGTTCGACGGAAGTAGGGATGAATCGAAACCAAATTTTTCGAAAATGTCGACGTTTCGATGTTTCAATCAACCGGAAGTTTGTCACCTCTCTCGAATTGTGATTCTTCGATCAAAAATACGATCAAAATTTTGACATTTCGTTGATATTTCTACGAAGAGGCGTAATTAATTTAACGTTTCAACATTTCCTTTCACTATTTCATTTTTCAATGAAAAGAGAAGCTTTATTTCTGTGATAATCGAATAAATCGGTCAGCTTATTTTCTTGATTTTAAAGTGTGGAAAACCTCGTAAAAAATTTCATGGATATCGGTTTGTTGATTCATAATATTGAGGAAAGAAATTGTGATTGGAGATTTAGACACGTTGAATTGATTTACACCTCTTCGTAAAGTTTTCGTAAAAACTCTGACGATTTTTCGATCCATCGAAATGTTTTCAAGGTTTCGATTGATCGAAACTTTAAGATTTTCGAAAATTTTCGTTTCGGATCGTAATCTTGACATCGACAGGAATACGCAAAACAACATACTTTGGCCACATGGTATAAACAAATGCTTTTGAGTTGGGCAAATTTTTAATTGGCTTTTTCACCTCAGCTGATGAGTTTGCCTAACTCAAAAGTATTTGTTTATCGACAGGAATGATGAAAATGGGTCTGTTGTGTACTTTTGCTGCATCAATATAACTCATTGTTTCTAACGTGAAACTCGGCGAAAATAACGATGCGCACATTAAAAACGTTCAAAATCCACTCACTAACTCAGAAAATACCTTCCATTTCAAACAACCCGCGCTACATTAGACACTATATCACCGACTTATAACTACATAGATGGAATCATCTCGTTTATGTAAACATGAACAGAACTTACAAACATTGTAATGTTTCGTTTAGATGCGTATATTTCTTATATTATTTTGTAATCTTTAATAAACCAAAAAGACCATGACAGTAAATCCAGCTTATATTTCACGTATTAAAAAAGAAAGTCCATAATTTTGTAGTGACGATGTTGTTTACTTATGCACGGTGGTTCCGTCTATGTTGTAGTATACCGGTGCAAATAGTGTCTAGTGTAGCGCGGGCTGTTTGAAATTGAAGTGATTTCCTGAGTTAATGAGTTGATTTTGAACGTTTTTAATGTGCGCATCGTTATTTTCGCCGAATTTTACATAAGAATCAAGGTTCTATATTGTTAAAGCAAAAGTATGCAACAGACCCATTTCGATCGAACGCTCAGGCCTACACCTGTGACCCTGAAATCACCTTGTTGGTGGCTCGTAGGTATTTAGGTGTAAGGAAAAGGGTTTTGATTTGCGGTTGTATAGTATGGTTGTATGGTTTTCAGCAAGGAGTACGGTTCGATCCTGACATGCCGCAGACGATCCGTCTAGAATTTGCTAAGAGTAACACCAAGGTTAGCAAGCCCAAACAGCCAGCCGCCGCTAGTCTCTCCAACTCGCACGCAGCTCTCATGCACCCTCTCACTGGACGTAAGTATTGCACTCAAAGCACCTGACCTCCTCACTCTACATTAGAATTATTACTTTTGTACTTGTACTTGTTCCTTATTCGTATTTTATTACTTCCTTCATTAGAGACTTATCAATATTTCGCGTTTTTATATCCCAATGGGGCTGTTGCACACTTTTACCACAGAATAATACAATCAGAACGGAAACTCTGTCAGATTTTGAAGCAAATTCATTTCGCGTCCGCCATGTTGGGATATAGGATGTTTACAACTGGATTCGCGCGCAAAAAAAACAATATAGGACGTGATCCGCGAAATTTTCATTCTGAAATGCCATTAGAATAAAAGTGAGGCCAGAAACTTAAGATTTCTTTCCAGAATTCACAGAAATAAATGAGTTTCAACTCATATCACACTCGTCCGCCATGTTGGGATATAGGACCACAGCGTTGCCAATTTGTGCCGTTAAATTCCAAACTTGCTTCCATTATTGGCTCTTATGGAAGTTTCCGTTCTGATTGTATTATTCTGTGCTTTTACTATAAGCGATTTAATATACACAGAGGAAAATGTCTCCGTTGTTAGAACTGGAGATTCGGTTTATTTTGATCACCGAAGTTTTCGGTTAAAGAAACCAAAATTTTCGGTGGTAAGTACCAAAGAGTTTCGCTAAGTATAACCCAAATTCCGCCCCTCCCGAATACTCGGTACTACTAATGAAGCATTCGGTACTCAGGACCGAACATTTCGGTTCCTGCAACTAAAAAATTCGTTGATCAAATTTTACCGAAGTATTTTTTAATCGACTATAGTTGATTCTGGTGTAAAAACCTCCAAAAATAACGATGGCTGCACTAAAAAGCTACCGAATGTTTACACTTTACACCAGTTTCGGTTATTGAATCGCTGATAACAGAAGTGTGCAACAGCCCCATTGCTTGCGCGTAGCGCTCGCTCCGTCATTCAGTACAGGCGCCTTCAATTTTTAATGTATGTTGTCTGCAATGCATTCATGCGATGGAGTTGCATGCTTCAAGAAATGAAGGCGCTTCCTATTGAAGTAGAGGTCGTTTCAGTTAAAATTCGTTCCAGGCATTTCTCTGTTTACATGCGTGGGGGACCTTTACATGCGTTTTTCAGGCATACAGAAAAATGATTGATAAAATTCACCGTACAGATGTGGTTGATTTTGCACAGAGAAAAAATGTTTTAGATTTAAAAAGAAATATTTTTGAATTATATGACAAAAAGACATGTATTTTAAAATTGAAACTATGTTTTGTTAAGTTAACAAAACTTTTCATTTGATCAAAATACCGACTTTTCAAATTATAAATAATTATTTTCATTTTAAATGCAGTTATTTTTACTTTGAAAACAATTAATTTTAGTTTAAAAGTACGTTTTATTGTCATATAATAATTCAAACATATATATATTTTTTTTTAATTCAATTTTTTTTTTTTTTTTTTTTTTTTTTTTTTTTTTTTTTTTTTTTGTGTGGCCTAAAGTAAACGACGAAGTAAAATCCACTAGACAACTGATAAACGCCATCAAACAATCAAGTAAATTTGACCTAGCCTGTTTGTGGTAAGTTTAGTGAGACGTTTAGTAGAGTTAAACATACCTCTTGGTCAGGGCCAAAATCAACCACAAGCAAGTTAAATTTCTGGAATTATTTTTTTCCGTGCAGTTTTGCTCCAGTACTAATATACGCCTGAAAACATCGACTTTGCTTACATGACTCCTATGAGCTTTACGCCGCTTAATTGACTTGGTTTATCGCAGTATTCGCAGCGAATCTTAGCGGTAAATATAGTGAAGCTCTGGCTCGTGTGAGCTGAGCCGATGTTTTCATGCCGATAGTAGCACAGAAGTGATCAGCGCTGGAGATGTAAAATAGTCCTTTTACGCATGTAAACAAAGATCTCTTTGAACCGAATTTTTCTAAAAAGTCCTCTAATTTTGGTGGATAAAACATGAAAACGCAAAATCCCATGGTCTGTCTTTACTCCTGACCCCCGCCTCCAACTCCGCTGAAACTCAAAGGCACCTTAGACTCCTCTGTCCGTCATTAGAATGCCACTGAGCGCACATATCACACTTACGGAAGTGAGGAATCTGTTTGAGTCCCTTTTATCGTCCCATTTTCCGGTATCACAAGCGACAATCGATGCACCTTTACAGAAGACGTATAAAGCATGGTATAATTGGTGTTGTAAGTAATAATTGTTGCCTGAAATGAGGAACACACACGCAGAGTGGGCGTGTTTAGAGATCATTTAAGCAGTATTACAAAGAAAGAAAGAAAGAAAGAGAGAGAGAGAGAGAGAGAGAGAGAGAGAGAGAGAGAGAGAGAGAGAGAGAGAGAGAGAGAGAGAGAGAGAGAGAGAGAGAGAGAGAGAGAGAGAGAGAGAGAGAGAGAAGTACAATAATTTAACTGAGGAATGTTGGCGCTTGTGATACATCGCATATCCCTCGGTGCTTGTCATATACTTTACTCATTGGAAAACATCTTATCTCTGCGTTAAACTGTTTTTGTTTACTGATTTTCGGCGATGGTCATCGTGATATATTTTTCCTACGCTGTAGTTGGGCAGTGGCGGTTCGTGCATTGTGGCAACAATGTATTTTCTCCATTTAAACCTATGTAAAACAATCGATCCTCAGGAGATGCAATTGCACCCCCAAGAAAAGTACTTTTGCTTATAGGTTATGGCAAACAAGCACGGTTACCAACAAAGAGTAAACAAGAGTCGCAATTGAATGGAAGGCCTGCGTGGTCAACGTAGATAAGGGATCCGAACGCGGGCTGGCCTGGGCTGGCCTCTGATTGGCTGCAACGGGTGGAGCAAAAATGACTCGGGGTATAGGGAAAATAACACAGGATTTTCGTTCCGGGGCGTTTATCTCGAAACCTAAGCAAAATAGTATCGAAACAATTTATACGAGTCGATTTAGCAGATTTTTCCAAACAATTTGATAGGTCATAAGTGCCACTTTATTGCAAATTCGAAAAGACTGTTTCAGTTTAAAAGTACGCACAATAGTGTGATTACATGCTTGGCGTGTGTTCGAGCAGTGTTTGAGTAACTCACTATTGTGCGTACTTTTAAACTGAAACAGTCTTTTCGAATTTGCAATGAAGTGGCACTTATGGCCTATCAAATTGTTCGGGAAAATCTGCTAAATCGACTCGTATAAATTGTTTAGATACTATTTTGCTTAGGTTTCGAGATAAACGCCCCGGAACGAAAATCCTGTGTTATTTTCCCTATACCCCGAGTCATTTTTGCTCCACCCGTTGCAGCCAATCAGAGGCCAGCCCAGGCCAGCCCGCGTTCGGATCCCTTATCTACGTTGACCACGCAGGCCTTCCATTCTATTGCGACTCTTGTTTACTCTTTGGTTACCAAATTGCATGAGCCACCACTGGCATTGGGCAGAGTTGGGCAAATGGGGGTGGTAATCGATTACCCGATTACCAAGTAATCGTAATCGTCGTTTTTTCGGAGGATGATTCTATGGTAATCGAGGCTCATTTTTTACAAGCCACCCATCATATTAGTTGCAGAAGTATTAGATCTAATCAAAAATACCCTTGATTTTACTGTTTATCTCTGAAAAATGGATTTAATTACCATTCAAAGATTTGACGATTACGATTACTCGGTGTAATCGTTCGAACGATTACGATTCCTATTTGCCCAACTCTGGCATTGGGTAGGTACAATTTCAGTTAGGAGTACAAAAGTCTTCAGTAGGGACGAAAGGGTCACGTAGTTTCATAGTCAAACTTTACCAAACTCTTTGGTACTCCTGACTGAAGTTTGATACTCACAACCGAAAACCTCGGCTCCTGTAACCGGAACACCTCGGCGTTTCATGTGAACCGAAGTTCGCAATTCTCACAACCTATTTTTTTTCTTCCATAAAAGTTGGTGACTCTGTGATCTATCTCTTTCTCCTTTCATGGAATGCATTTGATAGAAAAGGAAGGACAGATATGATGGTTAAAGGTGGGTGATAATACAGCACTGTAGCAGTAGCTCTGCCCCAGGGCTGCCGTTTTGCGTATAATCAATGCTATTTTTCTATTCACCGATGATTCCACCGGTTGAGAAAAGATTACACAGTTCAGTTCAGTGTATGACTGTAATGCACGAAAATACTCGCATCTGTAATCTTTCCTCAATCGGTGGAAACGCCTTTAATTAATTAAAATATCCGCAAGTTTTTAATGGTCATCGACGACTTCACCGGGTGAGAAAAGATTATAGATGCGAGTATTTTCATGCATTACAGTCACGGACTGAACTGAACTGTGTAATCTTTTCTCAACCGGTGGGATCATCGGTGAATAGAAAAATAGCATTGATTAAACGCAAAACGGCAGCCCTGCTCTGCCCCTCTTTCTATCCCTCCTGTAAAACATGTGTTATTAGTATGAGCGAAGGGTGAGGAAGGAAGGGAGGGGAGAGAGAGAGGGAGGGAGTGCGAGAGAGAGGGAGTGCGAAAGAGAGGGAGGGACAACTTCCTGAATCCACCTCTGAGAACGTGATGATGCATTTCAATGCTCTCCAAACAGGTCACAGGGACTTAAAAAATGCAACAGAAACGTGAGGGAATTAAAATCTTGTTCACTCGCGGTTGAGTAATTAAAAGTAGGCGAAGAGAGAAAAAAACAAAGTTGGGCCGAATCAGCGCGAGTGGTGGGACAGTCGGCGTGTGGGGGAGGAGGGAGGGGAGGGGGGAGGGGGGGAGGGGAAAAATTGAAAATTGTTCTTGCCTACCCTTCGTCCCTTCCTGATTAATTTACGCCGAAGTTAATCACGAAAAGTGTATATTAAAAGTAATTGGGTTTTTGCAGGGGCAAAGAAAAAAAGACAGGGGGGGGGGGAGAAACTCGGCCCCGTCTCTCTTTCTCCGCCTGTATCGCTCTTTCAAAAATTTTCGAGTTCTTTCTCTCACTCGGGTATAAAACTTTCCCGAGGAAATTATATCCACACGTCCAATTGGTGTTTGCCTTACCTTCGTTATAAGACTTCGCTTCCATCGCACCGATAGAAAGTTTCCATTTGTCTTTAGAACTCAACACAAAATTATCGTTGTTTTTTTATAATAGAGTCGGTTGTAATTAGATTTTTTCGCTCTTTCTTCCAATCTTTTTCAATTCTTCCTTTTTCCTCGACCTAGTGATCGCCTTTGATTATAATATTTTCTCAAATAACCCTATGCTTGTGCATGGGTACCAGCAGTGGTGTAGCTAGAAATCTATTCCCTCTTTCTTTGCCCAGTCAATGGAGCTCTTGCAAGGTTTTGCTGTAGACAAATGCGGCCTATCAATTCTGATGTAAAATGTTGCGAAAATAACGATGAGACCATTAAAAAAAAGTCTAAAACTCACTCCTCGCAGAGAAAACTCAACTTGAAATTTCGGGTGACCACCCTTGCATGTATGCACCAATCTCGGATTCGGACCCCCAAAAACAAAAGAATAGGACATACAATTAAGTGCCGTCTTCCTCGTTTACTACGCACCGTAGAACTTTTAGTTATCACCGTGCTCCTAGTGACAAAATGTGTATAACATGAACATTTAATTCCTCCAAATTTACTTTTTGAAAGCAAATTCATTAATCTCATTGTTCAAATTCGTAGGTTATGTTCTTTTGTTTGGGGTCCGAATCTGAGGTTGGTCCATACAGAGATTACTAAGCCTAAGCTTAGGCTTAGTAATCTCTGGGTGCATACATGCAAGGGTGGGTCACCCGAAATTTCAATTTAAGTTTTCTCTGCGAGTAGTGAGTTTTAGACTTTTTTAATGGTACTATCGTTATTTTCGTAGCATTTTACATTGGAATTGATATTCCATTTGCCCACAGCAAAACCATGCAAGAGCTCCATCGCGCAAGTCAGAAAAAGATAGACACGGGCAATTGAAAAGATCGCTTTTCTTTCCTTTTTTCTACTTGTGCTATGACTTTCAAAAGAAAGTTCCCTGGTCGAAAGTTTTACTCTTTTAAATCCCGGCAACCTTCAAACGAGCTTGCGGCTTTCAAGTGTTTAAAGACTAATCAGAACAGTGGCGTCGCGTGCCATCTGGCAACAATGCAACTGCCCCATTTAAACTCATTAAATATATCGAATTTTCCTCGTGCACTGTGCACTCCCTGAATTTGATCTTTTACATGAGTTTAAATGGATAGAATACATTGTTGCCAAATTGCACGCGACGCCACTGAATCAGAATGCGCCTTTCAGAGTGCATCATGAAAAATTGAAACTTCTATTAGAAACAACGGGGGCATTTGACAATAAGAATTTTGATCAGGGTACACTTTCTTTTGAAAGCCATAGTACATTCGAGAGGATGAAAAAGAGAGGTAAAATGATTTATGGTAAGCCGCTGAGTACCAGGTGTATATGCGCAGCAAATAAGCGACTTCCTTTAAGTGGTAGGTTGTTCAGGAAGGAGTAAAGTTGTATCAGGGTGAGGAGAGGGAGGGATTTCGAAAGAAGAATTAAACTGCAAAACAAGAAGGAAAAATAATCATCTTAATCGAATCTCTGAAAGTGGTTATTTTGTAATAAGTGAGTTGAGCATACCTAGTCGTAAACGCACAACCACCTTGCTAACTAATCAAGACGTTAAAGGATGTAAATCCAATTTGCATTTCATTTCTCTCCTTTCTTCGATTGTAATTCAACTCAAACTTTCCAGGGACTCAACAAAATTTTTGTTTTAAATTGAGCTAAAAAAAAAAAAAAAAAAAAAAAAAAAGTTTTGATAGAAAGTGAACATCAAAGTATATACCGACATTAATAATTATACCTAAAAATCTACTCTGTTCATGAAAAAGGAATAAAAAATGACACGACTAGTGACTAGTTAATATAACTGTATAGGTGATTCATTTTTTGAGCCATGTCTCGGATTACAGGTCGCTTCAGATGAGGAGGCCGGGTCGACCTGTAATCTTTGGAACTTTCCAAAGGAACTTCGGAATTTTTCTTTATCCCTTTGAAAAACACGATATTTTGTTGAAAAAAAAAATGAACTTTTCGATTTCAAAACTTTATAGTAACTTTAGATTAGACGCTTCCTCTCCAATTACGCTGTTTCATTAATGTGTTATACAAAGAGCAGTAATCTCGAGTTTCGCACAAGATTATGCAGGTCGTCTGAACTGCCACGTATAGTAGAACGAGCTCTTTGGTTCTTTGTGCAGCTCAAATGACTGCGTAGTTGAAGTCGATAGTTATTTTTATTTTGTTTCTATTTCTTTCAGAGATTTATTTATTTATTTATTTATTTCCTGTTTACTGCTATCGGTATTTATAACATTCAAGCTACCAAATAAATGAATATTTCAATGTTTGGACAGTAAACAAGGATTGACAATGATTTTTAACAATATCATAAATTCAATGAATCTTCGAAATCATACGCAGCTTTTGACCCTTAAAGGTTTATACTTTTAATGATTCACTAACTTTATAAATCATTCAAAAAACCAACGTCTTTGACCGAAATTTTTTTTAGTGTGGTAGCTTTTAAAAATGTTCCAATGATTCCATTTTTATGAAAATTCCCGGTATCATGCGAAAAGGTTTGTTATCGTGGAACAGTACCCATTAATTTCCATTAACTGATTTGGATTAAATATTCGATTTGAAAGCAGCATAGCTTTCTTTTACCGATGGTTCATCTTCCCTTTTGGAGAGTACATATCCTTCTCCATTACGCTGGAAATACTTCCGACTGCGCAAGCGTGTTTCGAATCAACCCCACCCCTAATCCCTTCTAAATATTCCCTATCGTTTATGAGCCTCAATCTTGACTCGATATTGTCTCCACTCAGAGTTTTCCAAATAGTTATATTTACACAGAATTGACTTCCATAAGCTTGTAAGCAGACTAGAGCCAATATACAGGGTGTTAAAGAAAAAAGGTTCCACTTCAGTTTTTTTTTAAAACAGCTGCGAATTTTGAAAAAAACGGCCAAACACGTGTCCAGTAATATCGAGGAGGACTCATTTTGAGGGGGTTATTTTTTTCGAGGCCCCCCTAGGAGGGGCGTGGAGGGGGTTATCCCCCTGAAAATCGAACTTCTCTTATTGCTGCCCTATTTTTGTAATTCGGTTTCTGAAAGAACTTGGAAAAATAAACTTTTCGGCGCAAACCGCATGTCGATATCGTTTTTTTGTATTTGATATATCGAAGGTCAAAGTTCGATATGGACTAATTTTCAAAAATTCCTAATTCCCGTGAAAAAAGTCAGAATTTAAAAAACTGGGTGTCTAAAATACTCCAAAAAGCAAATTCTTTTCAGGAAAAAAAATATATATAATACAAAATTATCTACAATGTAGTCAAAACTGGGTTTTCAAGCCCCTGAACATTTTTAACGTCCCCCCCCCAGGGGGCTACCCGAAAAATTCCCAGAAACGACCCTTATCGAGAAATACATCTGTAAATACAGGCGCCACTGCTACTTCACCCACAGTTTCAAATGTGGTGTTGACTGGTGTATTCTTTTGTTCTAAACCAATAGTTGCGCTTTGGTGATCAACTGTATATATTCACTCAACAAACAGACATAGGTCGTGTTTGTTATCTTCCACTCGACGATCAGCGGTCATTTTGAATCCGCGCCGCTCTTGAAAAGTATCCATTGCGGAACTGTACAGGATTGACTAATCCAGCAGTTCATCCAGCACTGGCATAAGCCGGTATCTTTTTGTTTGCTGATTTTGAATTTAGAGGTGAATTGTATGTACTTCTAAGAGGGCTGCCGTTTTGCGTATAATTAATCGCATTTTTCAATTCGCCGATGATTCCACTGGTCGAGAAAAGATTACACAGTCAAATCCAATGTATGAATGAAATGCACGAAAATACGCTGATCTTTAATCTTTTCTCAATCGGTGAAAACTCCGTTAATTAATAAAAATATCCGCAAGTTTTTTAAAGTCATCGACGACTCCACTGATTGAGAAAAGATTATAGATGTGACCATTTTCGTGTATTACAATCCTACACTGAATTGAACTGTGTAATATTTTCTCAACCGGTGGAATCATCGATGAATTGAAAAATGCGATTAATTTTACGCAAAATGGCGCAAAGCACCGCATCGCAGTAGCGGCTCGAGCCATTTGTTATACCAACGTTTTTCCTCCATTACATTCTTTGTACACCTATCGAATATTGGTGAATAAATTGTTTTACCAGAGAATCGATCGTTTTACACGATTTCAAATGGAGTAAATACATTGTTGCAAAAGTGCACGAGCCGCTACTGTTGCGTCGCTACTATTGCATCATTTTTGATCAAATACACTATCGCAAAAGTTCACATCATAGACTAATTCGTCCTTTTACGCAAACTATGGTTAGTTCCGTTGTGGCATGACGTAGTGTGCAGTTTGGCGATGCTGCATTATGTCCATTTTAACCCATGCGAATAATGTCCGTAGTCATTTATTTACTTTTATTAAAGAACTAAACCTTCAATCTAGAACTTTTGCAAGTAAACTTCCTCATTGAGCGCCTTCAATTAATTACGCAGGCAATAATAAGTACCGTGGTGAACGAATATGTATCTACTCATGGGCGCCCGCAGAAAAACTGGACAAACTTTTTGAGCCTCAATTGAAGGTTCAGGTACAGCACTCAGTGATAGGCAAGTCTGGGGGACTTCCCTCTCCTTAAAAAAAAAAAAAAAAAAAAAAAAAAAAAAAAAAAAAAAAAAAAAAAAAAAAATGAATTTTTCTTCCTAATGGTACAATCTTCTTAGGAGAGCTATTGTAGATGTATCAATCAATAATATTAATTGTGACGTGTTATAAACCAAAAGCTTACTGCATCTGCATCAACAATTTCTTGTAGAAAATTAATTAAAATTATAAAGCGCACAAGACCACGGGCCTTTGAATTTTATTATCATTATATTTGTTTTTCACATCAATATTATAGATCATGATATTTTGTTCCTTTAATTTTTTATTGGAAAGTTTTGATTGGTCTGAATTCCAAGGGGACAAGTGTGCCCTTCCCGTGGACCCCCCATGTATCTACTCATTTAGTTCGAATGAACGATGAAATATTTGACGTACTGAACTGGATATACTGTTTACTGATCATGGGTGGGTACAGAAGTTTGTCTGTCTCTCTCTCTCTCTCTCTCTCTCTCTCTCTCTCTCTCTCTCTCTCTCTCTCTCTCTCTCTCTCTCCTCCTATTTGAGTACATGTGTTAGAAAAGGACAGAAATAGGGGCTGAAGTCTCGTGATGGCCCTCTCTTTGCTATCCTGTTCCAACACAAGTGTTCAAACGGAAGGAGAGAGAGAAAAAAGAAATCCCTGTATCCGCTCATGATACTGATAGGGTTGAATGGACAAAGTGCAACGTTGCCAAATTGCAAGTGAGTATGACATAGCCCTGATTGGTCCTATACTAATCATATAGATGGGATAGCTCGTTTGATAAAGTGCTTTCTTCTGAAATTTTGTTACAGACCTTGGAACGCCGTTTTTCCCTGCAGGGACACCAGAACTGTGGCCTCACCACCTGGCGTACGCAGCCGCTGCCGCTGAGTTGCCCGGAGCCGCCCTACAACACGCAACCCTCGTCCATCCGGCCCTCCACCCCCAAGTTCCAGTACGTTCTTATCTTTGACTATCTCCCGCTGACAAACAGGACCCGCCACCTTTTAATGTAAATAACTCTCCGATTTGCAACATTTTTTTTATAATGTCAAAGCGTTTGCATCAACTTTCTTTTTTTAGTTTCTTTTTCTCTTTTTATATACCCTTTTCTCTCTTTCTCTTTCTCTCTTCCCCTCTCTCTCTCTCTCTCTTTCGCTCTCTCCCACTATCTCTTTCTTTCTCTCACTATCTCTCTCTCTTTCGTTCGCTCTCTCTTTTTACTTCTCTTCTCTTCCCTCAAAATCAAGAAAGGGACCCACGGTACTCCCTATACAATATTTTCAACGAGACTATAAAGTATAGACTATTATAAAGTATAGTCTAAATGAGACCAGCGCACTACGGTCTAAGATCGAAAAGAAACGGTCAAAAATCAGTGATAAAAGACAAGAATCTAAATGAGACCAGCGCACTACGGTCGAAGATCGAAAAAAAAAGGGTCAAAAATCAGTGTAAAAAAGACATAAAGAATCTAAATGAGACCAGCGCACTACGGTCGAAGATCGAAAAAAAAAACGGTCAAAAATCAGTAAAAAAAGACATAAGAGTCTAAATGAGACCAGCGCACCACGGTCGAAGATCGAAAAAAAAAAACTGTCAAAAATCAGTGAAAAAAAGACATAAGAGTCTAAATGAGACCAGCGCACTACGGTCTAAGATCGAAAAAAACTGTCAAAAATCAGTGAAAAATAGACATAAAAAATCATCGTTTTTGACTTACTTAGCTAATATAAATTTTGCTAGTGACACTTCTATAGGTTTAAAATTTAAATTACATGTTAAAAGTGTTATCTGCGATTAAAATTGGGCTTGAAAGTTTACAAATGATAGATTGATGAGTTTACTTTGCTCTCTGATTTTTGGCGATTTTTTGATGATCGCGGACCCTTGTGCAGCGGCGCGGCGATTCAAATATCTCAGTGGACCGCGGTATTCTCTTGTCCTTGAAAAGCTCGTGTCTCATTGGTCAACAAGTTGGAATCATTCAGCTCTCCCAACATGACGGCTCGAAAATCAAGGCCGTCGACGGCCAAGCTCCGATTTGATTAGATATTCCGGTCATGATTTTCAATTTTCTCTCAATTCTCCATCAAAATCATCATATATATCTTCCGAATTTGTTCCTTCACAATAATTGTTGTGGAAAATCTCGCATTTGATCCAGCTAGTTATCGTGTGTAAAATAACGAGTTGTTTTGTCTCTTAAGAAAGGGAACACTGGCTGCGGATTTTGTTTACAAACATGATTATCTCAATGATGAAGTTTGTAGGTTAGGTTCTAATTTTTGAGGGTTTAGTGGTTTAGTACACTTACGTTCAATCAAAGGCATTGTAACTATCTTGAATCTTGATGTCCCACTCTCCTGTAGTCCTGTTGTAGGAGCAGTCGTGAACTTTTCTAGTCGGAATCTTTTGAAGTTTATTTGGTTTTAAAGAAAATCTTGTGTCTTTTTACAAAAATAGTACCAACGACCTGAGTTCTCACTTACATCTAGCAGCTAATTCATTTTAATCTCACCAACATCGGCTAAAGACAAACGGTATTCTTTGCAAGATGCATGTTTTGAACAAAGTGAAGCATCAGTCAGCTGCAGTGATCAGGTAAATGCATCTTAAGAGCCCAACTAGAGGCCTGCACTGATGGGACCTACGCCCGTCTGAAAACTAATGAAAATGCAGAACGCTAAGGTCTTAGATTGTTCGTTTGAACTATTGAGGACACATCTTGTTTGGTCACTAAACAATGTATCGAAGCATTATATCGCTCACAAAATGAGTCTGTTGCAGCTGTATGACTGCACATCACAAGCTCAACGTGAGTTATCAAAGGGACAAATGAAACTTCTCTGGGTACCAATCAAGGCTGAAAATTTCAAGTTTACATTTTATTTTGATTGTCACTGTCATGGAACTATTGAGCCTGTCACTAACTCTCTTACTCGATGGGATTAAAATGATGTAACATATGACGATATGACACTCAATCTTTAGGAAATCTAGAAAAGTCCTCGATGCTAGGATGCTATGCGTTAGGGGGGGTTCCGATCCAGTTTTTCTTTTGTTCCGCTCATTTTCATTCCCGTCTATCTCTCACTTCACTTCTTATTTCATGTAATGACATTATTAGAGTCTTGTTGCCGAGCCACCCAGTTTCCTCTCCTTATCCACTGTTTGTCAAGTTAATTTCATTTTTTGTTACTTTTTGTATTATTTGCTGCTTTATTTTTTTAATTTACCTTTTATTTTACTAATCTATTTTATTTAGGTACCTTATATTCATTCCAGTTGTCATAAGATCTGGATGCGCTTAGTGACCCTTCCTTCTGAAAAAAGAAACCATCTAACATTTTTACACTGATTCCTGCTGATCCTCTATGATGATGAAGAAGTATCCTTTTCTAAGGAAAGAGGTTCTTGAGCGGCTTTACGCGCACTGCGCCAAACCTAATAAATTCACTTACCTGAAAAATGTCTATGAGTGTTGTGCAAGACTTCCTTCCTCGTTGATCAAGATAAAAAAAGGAAAAAAAAAATGTATTTCAAAATTTGGTGCTACTATGACCTTTTAAAAGGATGATTTGTTGGATTATTTGTTATGGGCAGTCAGTTTTCCCTGACTTCGCAATGTTAACCCTTTCCGTCACAGTGTCCATTATAAGGGACGACATTTTACATGGAGCCTTATGGAAATTCAGAAAAATTGACTCACACATGAAATCATATGAGAAAAGTTTGTTCAATTTAATGGTATAGGTTTCAGACTACAGTGACACTTCTTTCATAATTCATGACAGAAAGGGTTAAAGAAGCTGATCTTCACGTACCTTTTTCTCAGGATCTAACCAAGCTTTCTCGCTCTACTTTTGCTCCTCCTCTTAGCCTGTTGTAGGAGTAGGCAAGACAGTTTTGCAAAGTTTTCAAATTTCAAACCATTTCATTATTTTAAAGTTTTGGATTTTAAAATCACGCAAATTGCAACTTCGAAAGCCTAAATTGAAAACAAATTGATGGATCTACCTGTTTACAACACTCCTGTCTATTGTTAAATAAAAGAAGACAGTGTTAAATAAAAGAAGACAGTTATAAAGAGCCCAAGTTTTTGAAAAAAATTTCTGATAGATTTTAAGAAAAACGTAACTCTTTTGACCAGCACTTTTAAAAACTGCTGTGGGAAAATGTATCCTTTCGATACATGCCTTGTCTTAAAAATGAGCTCTTTTGCATTGCTAGCTTTCAGAATTTTCAAAACTTGGTTTAAATTGATCCTAAAAGTACAGAAAAAGCACTTAAGCTATAAAATAAAAATTTCACAAAATTGGCAAAAATCTACAACCAACTGCCCTTTACTGTTACCGGTGTTGAGTCCTCCTTGTCAAATTGTGTCACGGGATGTGTTTGAGTATAGAGCGCAGCATGATAAACTCCATTCATGTTTTTGTATCTTTTGATAAGGCATCGTGTAACACTTTACAAACAAATGCAATGCTTTGGGCCCTTTGTGGCAGTATGCTGAACTACTAAAGTGCATACCTAATTCTCATTTTTGTGAGTTATAATTCGAGCGGTAAGGGTTAATAGATTGTAAGACAGTCAAACTTTCTAACGAAGTATCTTACACAAACCATCCACCGCCAACTAATTGAGGACTTTTCCGGAAGAAGGGCCCATAAAACAAGAGGTGTGCTCTTCAGCTAAAAACCTCCATTTACTCACAATGCACAATTCTCAGGAAGAGCACACCCATTGTTTCATGGGCCCTTCTTCCGGAAAAGTCCTCAATTGGAGTATCATCAATCTAAAGGAGAGATAAAGAATCATGAAAGTCATTGCTGCCAAAGCTTATTGATCGCTTAAGATACTCACCGGTGAACCTAGATTCAGCCATGTGTAAACTCCAATGAACTAATCAGTCAATGTTTTACCTTTTTTCGTAGCATCACATGTCTATTCCACATCCTACCGCAGCTCTCACCGCTATGCACGCATCGTTGCCTCACTTCTTGCCATCGCCCACCCTAGCCTCACCCGTCGGATCCTCGCCTAGTTCTCAACAAGGAGTCACCATGAGCGCCGGGCAGCCGCCGTGCTCAACGTTGTTCGTCGCGAACCTACCCCACTATGTCTCTGAACAAGAGCTCAAAGAAATTATCAACAGGTAATTTAATTTCAATTCATTTTAATTTTATTTATCTAGCATCATTCAGAGCACCATTGCATGCCAAATTAACACAACTTCTGTATTTATTTATTACTTTGCTGATTTTTATCCATGCCAATTTTATTTGACAAATTTCTTTGAGTGAGGCATCTAGAGCGTCTTCTTTTATCCACCGGTTGTTCCATCATTTGCTATTATAACAACCAACTTGCAACCAACCCGTTCTTTTATCCACCGGTGGTTTCATAATAGAAACCGTGTTTGTCAACCAACTCGTTCTTTTATCCAATAAGTGACAACCGGTAACTACTGAGAATCACCTGCGAGATTATGAATGTAAAGTAAGTGTTCCGTTTGATTAGCTGTTATTGATCAAATCATGAATCTCAAGTCCCAACAGTAATCGTATTGTATGTTTTCCGTACAATACAACAATATTCATTGAAAATAATTTGTTATCTCATTTGTTAATTGGTGTTTCATTTGAACAAAAATAAAACTCAACGGAACAAACAACCAACTGCAACCAACCCGTTCTTTTATCCACCGGTGGCTTATGGTTGAAGTCGTATATTAGAACCGAGACTCACGGGTGGAAAAACAACCGGTGGATAAAAGAAGAAGCTCCTATTCTCTAAATGAGCTCTTACCATGTTTACCAGAATATGAAAATACGAGAGATAGAAACTTTAAAACTTCAGCTTGATATCAAAGGCTAGAAAATTGTTTCTATTAATTTTATCTTGTACATCTTAATGAGGAATTGTGAAAAAAAACATTCATACTCTGATATACAGGCCTGCATTATCTCAATTTTTGATTTTTATGGAATGAGCTTATTTGAAAGTGAAGGCCTCACTGTATCGTAATTTATTTGGGAATGAGTCATTTCAAACTTTTGTTGCAGCAATATAGAACATATATTCTTACTCATCAGTTTTTTTGGTTTGGAACCAATGAGGAGTCATGATCTATGTAGCTGTAGCAAAGTTTGCGAAAGACCTTTTGTGTACTCTTTGGTTTGGATTGTGTGCTTGCACCAAAGTAATCTCTTTGCAAACTTATTCTTATTCTTTAAAAACCCCACAATTCTCAGCCTGTATTTAACATGTTAAGTGCTGCAAGATTGAGCAAAAGAGATGCTCAATATCACTAGTCCGCACAACTGGCTCGAAGGGTTTATGTTGGAAAATGAGATTTTGGCGCTTTTTTGGTATCACATGATTAGTAGTTCTGGGTCAGGTAGCACGACTAATCTTATCACTGAGCAAATGGACAAAAATAGTGTACTTTTGCTTATCTGCTTTATTGGCATAGATCCGAACCAGTATTGAACCTAGATAGCAAACACCAAAATGAACTGAAAACCAAAACAAAGTCTGTCAGAATCATGGTTAATACTGATTGTCTTAAAATATCATTTATCGGTTCAAAATCTCAACCTAAATTGAGCCATAGTTAAATTGAATGTAAAGTAATCGAGAAGTTGTGTGCAAGAAGGGCACCTCTTTAATGTATTTTAAAAGAGAGAAGTGCCGTTCTTGCAGTGTTGCCAGATTGGGGTGAAAAAGCCGTACGTTTTACATTGATTTAAATGGGGGACGATACGGCTTTTTACCCTCGATCTGGCAACACTGCCTTCTTGCACCCAAGTCCTCAATTGATTTAGATAGTAACAACCATAAAGTGCATAAAAATAATTATCGATTCCAATAAACAGAAGCCCGAACTACCGGAAATACGTATCCTTGATTATTTTCAGTCAATTTTAAACCAAAACAAGCCCCTGGGAAAGTGATTTTTTTTGTGTGAAATGAGAGTTTGACCTATCAATGGATCTCTCTTATTCACTTCCTTTTATACTAACAATTTGACAGATTTTAGAATGTTTTTGCTGTTCAAATCCAACCAAAATTAAGAGGCCTAAAATGGTCATTCAGGTCTAAAATTTTTCCTTGTGTGCACCTCTTCACCTGTAGTTAAGGATATTTGTTATGTTGCTGTAAAATCTCACCAATTGGAACTTCTATTCAGACAGAGGCGTATCTGTATTTCTGTCTTTTTGCCAATTGAAACGCACTTGTTAGAAAAGGGCGGAGATAGGGACTGAAGTCATGCGACATCCTATTCCTCCGTCCTTTTTTAATACATGTGTTTTTATTGGATAAGGAAAGAGAGGAAAACATACGTTCCTAAATAAGCTTCTGTACACAGAGGGACTATAGTACAAGCAGAGCCATTAGTCCTGCATCGACGATTCGACGCAACCCACGCTACACGTAGCCCAAACTTTTCTCGGTCTTGAGAGAACAAAAGAAAAGTAAGATAAGAGAGCGTGCATTTTGCGTGTAGTGTGGGTTGCGTCGAATCGTCGACACAGGACTTGTGGCTCTGTTTGTACCTTGTCGCACTTGGTCATGAAATTTTTATGAAAGACAAGAACGCAGGCTGGGCAAAAACTTCAGGAGGCATCATAATCTCTGAAGTGAATGCAAGATGGTTGCCAAGCAGTAGAAAGATGCCAGCCAAACAAGAACCAGATATTAGGTCTAAAGAGTCAGCTGATAGATGTGCTTTTGTTTTGTGTTTAAAACTTGATTCAATTTAGATTCAAATACCTATTAGGGTGATTCTATATGATAGTCTGATGATGAGATACAATGGGGCTGTTGCAAGTTTTTGCCATGGATGAGTTATATGTTGGTTGTTTGTTTTAAGTACGAAGTAGCTAAAATAGTGATGGTCTCTCTATAAACTTCCGATATCTACTTGTTAACTTCATGAAAGCTTTGAAACGAACCACCATAATGGTGTTGTTAAGCAGATACCGAGGTACCGCTGGGAATTTATATCTTAAATGGTCACTTTCTTCATGGATTTCCCTTTGCTAACATGCTTTATGCTATCATTTGTGACAAATTAGACCGGACCACCTCATTTTACCTGCGCCACAAGCTGAATCTGTAATGAAAGGCTATATTGTCTCCGGAATCACTATCTTGACTGATTTTTGTCTGACAATGGTGGTTATTTGCCAGTAAAGAGAAGACGACAAATTAAAACAGGAATCCCTTATGCTACCTACTTTATGACACTATTATTGTTGTGCGTTTAAAAGCTTTTAATAAATTAACAAAAGGCTTTCGGAAGTTTTCAATGTCACAATCGTTACTATCCGAGCCGGAACTTAATTGATCTGCTGCAAAAGTTAGCAATAGCCCTATTTTTGGAAGTGTCATTTCTGATATGTTGCACTCTTAGTTCACTCTTTGATAATGGACAAGCAACAGATAAACTCAAGTGGTCACAGCCTCTTTGGCTCAGGAAGAGGACTGAGGTAGTCTATTGCCCGTGTTATGAGCCAAATTTGAAATGCTCCAGCTCCTGTTAGTTTGGTGATATGATTGTACTCATGTACTATCAGCCTATCACCTACTCCTCTTTTTTTAAATTAGGAATTTTTAAAAAAAATCACGCCCAAATTAATTTAATAGTCTAGTGTTTAGAGCAATAAAAATGTATTTGCTTTGAGGTTTCTATAGTAAAGATGACCTTATTGCATAAAACGCTTACATTTATGGAATAGTGGTATATTAGTCTTACCACTTTGGGGATTCTAAATAGCTCTCTGTGCACGACTGGATGAATATCTCACCACTTTCAAATTTGTGTCAAAGAAAGAAAGACCGAGACCAGAAAGGGGTTAGAAATGACACGTCTGTAAATTGAGTCCTGCTATCGTAGAATCACCCTTAAGCTCTCCTCTCGATTTTTTCAATCAAGGAGAACTGAAGATGCAACTCCTATATAGTTCGAATTTGTGAGATCGTAACTCTTCCCTCTTCCGTATGTACAGTGAGGGACAAAAAGATTGTCAGACGACTCCTTAAATTTTGGTGTTTATAGGCCACTTGCAATGCTTATAATCATTGAGACAAGTATAACTGGTAGCCTACCTCCAGGAGCTGTCCGGCATTCTTTTTGTTCCTAGCTGTACTATAACTAATGAGGCAAGGTTATCAATTTGAGGGAGAGATTTGGAAACAAGTTACGTAAGAATTCTTACTATTTTCACCGGGACTTTAATAACATTCACTCATTCACTGACTGCACTTTTCGCACCTACCTTTTGCACAGTTTTCCCGGCTTCATTGGTTTGCGGTTGTACACTGAGGGCGAATATCCTGTCGCGTTCATCGACTTCCAAGATGTTGGATGTGCAGCTCAAGCTATGTCTGCTCTTCGCAGTTCTGTCATCATTCCCTCAGAGAACGGAACCGTTCGTATTGAATATGCCAAGAATGAAATGACTGAGGTTGGTACCTCATTCATTCTCATGTTCAGTTGTAGGCCCTTGTTACTGTTTCACTCAAATTTTTAAAAAAATTTCCTTTTACTTGAAGTCTACAAAAGGATCAGGCCCCAATACAAGTCATGTTAGTGTATGATTTTTCACTTCTCAGAAAAGTGACGTTCGTATTTTCAGCATTTTTTTACTTCCCTCTAGACTTTTTGATTTCTTTCCTTTACACTCTGTCTCTCATTCCATCTCTTCTGTTTCTTTTCATTCTCATCGGTAGCTTCTTCCATTTTCTGTTTTTCCTTTCATTGCCTAGGGCTTGTGTCTCAAGGGCTGCAGGGGTGTTATTATTATCTTCATCAATATTTCTAGAAGTTTTTGTTCCGCTGATAGTCCTTTGAAAATATTGATCAACTTTGAATTTAACCATCATGAGATGGAACACAAGGAAAAGCTACACTTTTTACTGTGGTTAGGCAGCACGGTTTGCTTCTGGAACAGAAAAGCCTACCTCTCCAAATATTTGATCCTCAAATTGCAGTTTCTTTAGACCAAGTAAAAGTAACTCATTCCATCTTGTTCATGGGTGAGAAAATTAGCCCAATATCAACTTCAATCCAAATTTTGTTGGGAACAAACTGTTCTTAAAGTTTTTGAATTCAAAACTCACACCAACTTGTTCTTTTTGTAAAATAATGCTTTACTGCAACTATTTTTAACTTCAACATCACCTTTTTTACGCTTTTATAACATGCACTTTTTTTCACTTTTGGAATACCTTGCCGTGTGTTCTAAACTGCACTGTAGAAAATTGTCGCCATGAACAAAGGGCTCACCTCTCTTTTTTTCTACTTGAAAGCACCTTTACTCTCATAAATCTGCACAGTGTTTATGGATGCCAGTGTCAGTTGTCGTGCTTGTTTATTTTGTTTCTGAATATTCCAAGTTTATACACGCATCAAAATAATTTCTGAAAAAGGCAAACCTCAGTCTCAGAAACCGAAATTAAAATAATAATATGCAGAAGGATTACACCAAAAAACTGACATTTTGCCATTTATTTAAGCGTATTTCACCGGACATCAGTGACCATGCGTCCAATTTGGTGACAGTTGTTCTACTCCATTTAAACCGATGTAAAATAATCAATTTTTCTATTTCACAAGTATCATATTATTTTACATAGATTAAAATTGAAGAAAATCACTGTGGCTTTGCCACGCTTTACCACGTTTTTTTTTTTTTAATTGAAAATTATATAAAAAAAATTGTTGATTTGCCATGATGCAAAAAAAAAAAAAATATGTATGTATATATTTATGAGTCATTCCACAGTATAGGAACTTTTTTTTGACACCTTGGAGTTTCATAATTGAAAATGGCTCAATTTATATTACTGGAACTTTTAAAGTCACCAAACAAACAAAAATGTTGATCAAATTACTATTTTCCTTTCTTTTTTTTTTTTTTACTAAACAAGCTCTGAACACGTTTCCTCACAAACATTTTTTTTTCTCTACTTTGGACCTGAATAAACATTCCTCTTAAGTTTCTGAAGAAAAAAAACTCAAATCAATTTAAGTAGATCATTTTAAAATTTCGGGACTCAGTAGAATCTCTCCCAGGAATTGTGGTTGAAAACGAGCTCAGGAAAATGATGAAGGTTGAAACAATCTTGCACAAAGCCAAAACTGAATGAAGACAATCCAACTACGGGGTCTTTTGTCTCAGTCTGTAAGCTTTCAAATTTGCTGAAGAACAAGTTGGTCTGATCAATTGTTCAGTTTTTATGACACAAACTAGAGGTCATTTTAAAAGTGGAGGCACACCTAGACAGATAATCTTTGGAATTTTCCAACATTACTTTGCTTACTACACAATAAAAATAAATGGAAATAAATTTAAGCAAGAACCGTAAGTGACATGTGCTACTTTTACTGTTTGGCTTGGGCAGTGGCGTCGCGTGCAATTTGGCAACAATGTATTCTATCCATTCAAACTCATGTAAAAGATCGAATTCAGGGGGTGCACAGTGCACAAGGAAAATTTGATATATTTAATGAGTTTAAATGGAGCAGTTGCATTGTTGCCAGATGGCACGCGACGCCACTGGGCTTGGGTCTCTATTCTTACACCAATTTCCTCTTCAGGAGTTTACTATGGTTATACTCGGGGTAACTCAATTCGCTCTAACAAAGGCTCTGGCTGTTCAAGCATACAACGTCCTTGCTTAGCACAGCAGTATTGATCTGTTCAACTGTTTGCCTGAGTACCTTAAAAAGTCCTTTTTGGAGGAAAACTACTCAAATTTCTTCAATAAATTAGAACAAATTTTACTTCCCGATGTGTTTTTACTCTATAAAGGACTTTTAAAAGTTTCCCAAGATTAGCGAATTCCAAATAATTCATTTCTTTATTTATTGTTCATATTTTCATAAACTTCATTCTGCAATTGTTTTTCTGGTGTCTTTTATCCTATAGGCTGTCCCAGAAGAGATTGGATTTGACATTTGAAATGTGTGCGTTTGATACTTTGCACAGCGATCGTTTGGCGACCACTGCACATGACACTCTGCATACCTACTATGGAAGCTGAAAACATTGGAAATTTTGGTGAATTTAAAATCTAAAAGTCAACTAACAAATTTGAAGAAACAGCAGTGATAAAGTTTCAATTTATTGGATTTGATAAGCAAAATCGTATCAGTAATGTAGTCCATTTTTTGGCAATCAAGGGAATCAACGGGTCAAATGTTTTCATTTAGATGCGTAACGACTCAGACGATTGATGTTTTCATATGGTGAGAAGCGGCCCGAGGCTGATGTTTTCAGGAAAGCCGTAGAACTGTCAATTCCAATCTTTTATGGGGCAATCAATAGTTATTTTCATCTTGACTTGTTTAACAACTTGATTTTAGGGCTCATTTGTTCCAATCGTATAGTAAATGAATAAATAAATAAATATGCTATTTTGTTTGCAGGGAACAATCAGGAACGAAGAAACTGGACAATCTTAATCATTATACAATTGCACATTCTCAGATGAACTCTACTTGACACCATGCTCATCTTGTTATCCATGTTGCGAGTTAAAATTACAGCATCCACCAGTAATTAGAGATATTTTATTTTGAATGATGTCAATAATTTTAAGATAACATTTAATTTGCTTTCTGAAGAAGGGATCACATTTTTAAGTACATAATGAACTAAAACGTTAGGAGTAGTGATAATCTGATTTTTACTTAAATTTATTACTCAAACTTTCGATTCGTTCCAACTGCGCTGCAGCTGTACAATCTTCTTTTTTTTCTTCTTTTTCTTCTTTTTTCAATTCATTCCTACTTGAAACTTCTTTCTGCCTCGAGAATGGATTTTGCATTCAAAATTTACAATCATTTTCTATGTCGGTCAAACTCTGGTTAGCAATTCTCCATTATTTTGTTTCATCTTGTTTTATTCCTTGATTATCATTTGTTTTCAAGACCTTCGCTTTTACTCCAATCCTAATTCTTTAAAATACTTACAGTTTTTCAACATGAAAATTATCTTGTTGAAAAAAATGAGCTTTGCAAGTTGTAAAATGTTTAGGACTGGTGATTCAAGAAACGTAAATTACTGCTTTAGTAACATCAATGCTCATTGCGTATTTAAGCATTCAATTTCAGCAAAAAAAAAATGAATGTAATTTATCTATCAAAATAATTGTACGAATAATGTGGTTGTTGGTTCAAATAACTAATTCAAACCATTATCGCAAACACTCTAAATGCTCTTGTCCAGGAGGAAAGTTTTAAATAAACAATAAGTAGGTATGATGAAACAGCTTTTCTGTTTCTCTGCCGATGGTTTTTCCATTTTTTCATAATGAATTCAGTCAGAATATTCCTCACGCTAGAAGAGTAGACGGAAGTAATTTACATGAGCTAGTGTTATGGACAGTATTTTTTAATAGTAAGTACATAATAGTTTTGTTCTTGTCAGTGTAGGTGTTACAGTGAACTAAAAGCAAATGCAGTAGCATTACCTTTTTTCTCTGTTTTACTTTTTCCAAACCATCTAATTTGCTATTAAGTCTAAACCAAAGATAACTATCCCCTCTAATACCAGTTTCTCTTCAAAGAAAAAACTGTAAAGTTACTAACTAAACAACTTTTGTAGTCTTATTTTTTTAACCTATTAATTTATTCCTCAAATTAATTTATTAGTTGATAATGCTAGTCATTACATGCATAATTCATGTAATTTTATTGATTATTTTTTTATGTGCTGCTATCAATTTTATTTTTTCATTATTCTTATTTCCGTTTTAATTTTTCCTACCCCCGCTAACTTCCTTTTTTTTTTATTATTATTATTTTGATGAAAGCAAGCAATATTACATTTTTAATCACTTCTCAATTACTTAATCATTATGATTATTTTCAAGAAAAGTAAAAATCTGAAAAGAAATTATTTAAAAGAAATAATCTGTAGATGAATACTCATGTGACTTTTTTTGAAAAGGATATATTTTCCTTTACAAAGCCTATGGAATGATTCCGAAGTAAACATATCATATCAAATCATATCAAAGCCATAAAGTGCTTTTCTTTGTTGATTAAAGAAAATTTGTTGAACTATTTAATTTCTTTTTTTCATAAATGAAAATAGAGTATATTGTGTAATAAATGAACTCTTTAGGTATTACATTATATTCACTCTGTATAATTAATTTATACCTTAACCATTAAATTTAAGTGTATATCTATGAAAGGAAAAAATTAAATTTATATCGCATATTCAAAAAGTTTAGCCCCATTTAATAATTTGATTCATTATATCTGAATGTATTTGTGACTAGTAAATTAAGTTGATTCTGTACTTATTGAAGATGAACGCTGAACAGTTATCATCTTCTCATGGTTCAGCAATTAGGTCTCGTGTTACTGTAGCATATTTTTTTGTTAATTCATCTTGAGCTTATCTGTACTTCTAGTATTTCAAGTGTTTTTGTTCATCAATGCATAACCATTTATTAATTATCTACAAATTTTATGTACCTACTGCGTACTATTTGTACTATTTTAAATCAAGTTCATCAATTACCTTGTAAATTGTTCATTTTGGAAACTTCGCTTGTTGAAAATCTATTTATACATATATTATATATATATACATGTTTGTAAATCATTAAATTCTTTGATTGCGCATCTTTGTGGAGTAAAATCAGCTTGGACGTCTCATCGATGTCGAGTTTTAGTCCCTTAGTCACTGAACATTGGAAACCTTGTTGCCGAATGTCCTTGTAAGTGTCGGGGGGTTTAAAGTGTTAGTACAATGAAATAACTTAACATCCGCTATGTATTGCAGCACAAGCATGGACCAGTGTTGCCATATTTATTCAGTGTTGCTGGATTTCAGGTTGAGATCTGTATACCTTGTATGGATTCATTGATTGATTTATTAATTTATTTATTGATTCACAAGAAATCCCAATATTAAAGGAAACAAAACAAAGAAGAAAAAAATTAAAAGTCACAATTAACTAGAGTTGAAACATAAAAGACTTAAGACAGGTACAGTATCACTTATATAATGAAAAACAGGAACAAAAAAAAAACAATAGAAAAAAATTGTGCTGTGGCAAAAAATTAGTGCAGCACAAGTCGAGGCCATTTTGAATAAAATCAATTTGTACTTTAAGACTTTACCAGCAATCCTCTTTATGATGACATATATTGCTGAAGCATAGTAGTCTTTGTTTGTACCCAGCGAATGGCAGAAAGAGTTTCATAAAGTTTAAGGGAATATATTTTATCTGGCAACACCGAATTTATAATAAAATTTGCCTTTCTAATGTTTAGTTACATTGGAAAAATGTACGTGATTATGCGCATTATGGCAACGCTGGTACTGGGACTGTCAAAAGTCATCCCTGGAACCAAAAATCCTTTCAATTCTTTGTGAGCTGTTCCAGAATCTGGACAAGAAAATCTTAATCTATCTAAGTTCCTGTCTAAGCTTGTTTGTAAAACTATCAGCTTGGAGTTTGTAAAAACCACTTTTGAAAGGAGATTAAAATTCATGATGATTCAATGAGGAATTCTTCTCGGTTCTGACCTTATACTCCCTTGAATCCATTGACAAAGTATTTTCAATGGAAAGTGGGGTTTCTCACAGCAACAAGTTTTCCAATTTTCGGTCCTGTTATAAATGTCTTAAATCTTGTTATGAACAGCTAACTTTGTATATAACTAGCTTTGAAGCGTGTGTGCTCAGCATTGTTTGCGGAGAAAAATTTAATTGTGATCTTTTTTATCTTTCCTTTGAAGGTTGTAACTGCATGTGAAGTTCTCTTCTCAGATGGGACTGAGACAGTGGTGTAGCCAGGAATTTTTCTAGGGGGGAGGGAGGGGGGGGGGGTCCGAGGTTCGAAACTTGTCAGGGGGGGGAGGTCTAAAGATACTAATTTGGTCAAATCTATCTGAAAACGCAAAAAATTACCTTTTTTAGGACAAATTTTGGTGTCAAGGGGGGGGGGGGGTCCCCCTCTGGAACCCCCCTTGGCTAACCTTGTACAAGAAGTTTAGTATATCAAGAAGTCTCTCTTCTAGTAAATTGAAATAAGTTGCGGATCGTGCTTCTAAAACACATCTAAACGGGCATGTGAAAGTTTAGCAAAAAAGCAATAGTTACCATGCTATAGTGTGTCAAAGTTTACTTCAAGCTTGTAAATTATAGCAACTTTCAATTTGACCTAAATTTTTTTTAAAGAAAGAAAAGTGCTTTTGGACCCCTTGTTTACTAAAGTTCTTATATCTTGTGGAAAGTCTAAATATTTTTTCTGTCCCAAAAAAGTTTAGCCTCTGCTTTGCCTCTTTCTGAAGTATTACGTTAGCACTCTGCCCTCTGTTCTCTTCGCCTTATTGTGATTTAATTTAAACATTCCAATTGTAGTTGTAAAATCTCAAAAATTCTCCTCCGCAAACAAAACTGTAATAAAGTCTCAAATGAAGAGATAAGTATCAAAATATTTTCTAACCACATATTTATTTACAATTCACTTTTTCTCCTTTTTTGCTTCTTCCCTCTGATATTGCAAGCCGATTTGTGATAGGTTTTGGGCTCAGTTCTGCTTGCTCCTTGTTTTCAATCCCTGAAATATCTCTCTTGTCATTACTCATTATTTCAGCTCCCTTTGTTTTCTAAATGATTCCTTTTATGCGGAAATATCTTTTGTTGAATTTTATATTTTCATTTATTTTATTTTTTTTTTTCTTCTTTCACTCGTACAAAATGAAGTCTACATTCAGTCGAGCTACTGATTAGCTGACCGTCCCTATATTGATCTGATTTTCGGAAGAGAGTCTTATGAAGTAGCAAGTGTGATCAGAAGTGGATCCACAATTTTTTTTCTTATCCTCTCTTCTCTGCCCATTGGAATGGGTGTTTTAAAAAAGGACAGATAGGTCCTGATACATTAGGAAATAATAACTCATGCTCTTTCAGCTAATTTTTAAAGTTTTAGATTAACAGCGTATCAATTGACTATCAGTCAGAAAATGTACAATCCTGGAATAATGAGAATCGACCATTTATTTATACTCTCCCATATGCTTGCCCAAACATTATTGTCGAAAAACCTCCCCTCACTCAATTATTGATCACTTAATAGTTAATAATAATAATTTGTACAAAAAAAAAAAAACAAAAAAACAAAAAAAGTAATTCTAGCTACTCTTGTCTCTTTTGAAACTGTCCCACCATTATTTTCCCCTTTTCTCATTTTTTCATAACCCCCCCCCCCATTTCATTTCCCCTCTCCTATAATCTTTGTTGTTATTGAATTCATCCTGTTGACAAATATGCCTTATAATTCTAAATGTGCACTTTGTTAATATACTCACAGCTGCTGACAATCATTTGAAGAAAAAAAAAATTAAATCAAAAGGGAAAACAAAAAAATGTAAAAAGAAAATATATAAAACTGGGTGGACTCTGGATAAGATGTTGGTATGTCTACCTGAAAACCAAGAGCTCTCCTTAAATTATGCACAAAATAATCCAGGAAGGAAGAAAACACTCATACCCAGCAGCGCAATGGGACAATTCTCTTTCTCTCCCCTTTCTCTTGAAGTAAAACGTACTTGTTAAAAAAAGAAAGATAGACAGATGAAACCTCATCCTTTAATCCTTTTTCAATAAATACATGCACTGGGAAAATGAGAGAGATAGAGGAGTTACTGGGTGCACCAGTGTTCTAACCAAACACTTGACGCTGATTGTAATCAAAAAAGTAATCTAATCAGAGCTATTTTCAACTATTTGCTGCCTTTGGGCTCAAAAATGACTACCCTCTTTGGGCTCAAAAATGTCTACCCTCCTTAAGTTGTAAGACTGGTTCATTGTGCTGTGAGTTAGACATCTGTTGGGAAGATTAAACATTTTTAGGAAGCTTCAGCGTATTTTAAATTTTAAATTTCTCTACGTTAAAATCTATAATTTAAAGTACAAATGCAGCAAATATCTATCTATCCCACAAGAGACATAGTAAATGGCAAAATTTCGGGCAAATGTGAAACAAAAGGAGCGATGAGAAAAGCGAAGAAATAAAAATATTGTAAAAAAAAAACTAACTTGCTATAGTTTTTTTCAACCTCATCACTGACCTTCCTCTTTTTTTTTTCAAGACTATTAAATAAGTACATAGTCGCAATCATCATGAAACTATGTCTTTAATCATCAGTTAATTCCCAACCAACAGTACGAGGGTGTACTTTTGATTGAAATCTAAAAATGATTATTTTCAGGGTTGTTTTCGGAATCTAGCTATTCATCTCAAGATCATACTTTCCAAGCTGCGTAATTCAAGGGTGAAGCCCATTCACCACCTTTCAAAACAACCATGTAGTAATTTTGATATTTATCTCTTTTTTAAAGTCCGTCCATAAATTATTTAATCCTATTTATATGTATCTTACCGCTATTTAAATATTATTTTGTGTTAGGTTTAATTTCGAATTCTTGTTGTTCTTTCTTTATTTATGTTTAATTCCTGTTGTATTCTCTTGCGTGGAAAAATCTAATTTTTGTTAACTTTTAGAAAGCACCAGAACTTCAAAGTCAATTTACCTACTCTTTTTTCAAATACCATGATCTCTTTTCCAGACAATTAAGTTCTTTGCCGTGATTTTGTCTGCCTAATCCAATTCTGAAGGAAACAGATTATGGTAGTTAAAGGTGTGAAGCATTGCAAGACTTCATTTTATTTATATTTCTTGGTTCAAAGATGTTTTCATGACAGGGACTTCAGGAAAATCTATTTCAATTAACACAAAACATGAAAAAGCATTTGTAACGCCTATTTAAAAGACATGCAGCCGGTGAATCACAAAGGTGTCTTTTTATCATGGTTTTCTGTGAGGGTCAGTCCAATTTTGAAACTTGAAATTTTCTCCTCAAATTTATCCTAAACCTTCTGGTCTGGAGAAAATCAACTGACAACAACTGTGTATTGTGTATACTGCGGTAATTTTTGTAATTCCGAAGCAGCATTTTCCGCACTGTCTCTTTCCCTTGTTGCTTGAAAGACTGAGTTTATCAGTTTCATCTAAATCATTTTGTTTACATTGAGTTTCGCTTTTCACAATTGAATGGAACTGTCTTTGATCCCTAGAATTTGTTTCACAATTTGTCATTTCATCTTGGAATGCTTTACCTCTCTTGTTTGAGATTCAATTTTTTTTTTTTAATTCAAATTCTCTGTGTCGATAAAAGTCTTGCCTTACATCACAAACCTCTCGGAGAAAAAGAAAGTTTATGTGCCGCAGTCCTAGTACTACGCAAGCCCTGTCAATTCCTCTCTTGCCAATGAAAAACTTTTGTCTCATGAACAATTATTAATGAAAAATAAAAGGTGGATGTGTCCAAACAAAAAATGTCCAGTGTATACGAAAGACCAAAATATTAATGCCAGATACCGAGCAAACAACGCAATCCTGGATACCCTAAGGAGCGGTGCATCCAGTAATGAGCTTGGAAATTGGTCCTGACGATTAAGTATCCGTGCACTAAATAAAGTCTAAAGACCCAATATTGAAGAAACTCTAAAACAATCGTGTCCAATCATAAATAAAGTTCAACTAGTAAAAGTTGAGCGGTTTTAGAAAACTTTCTGCTCCTGTGAGACAGTCCAGAATAAAAGTATTCAAGCTCGTTATCTTTAGAAGATTGTTTCAGAGCGTGTATTACTGTCAGATAGTATTGTTTAGCTTAAATATATGAAGAAAAGAACTCAAAGCATTGACTTAAACTTTGTTGAATTGCTTTCTGCTACAATAGAACAAAAACCCATTTTTACACGAGCTCTGAAATTAATGCTTCCTACTGTATTATGCGGCTTTTAGTAGAAATGAACCTAAGCTCTTTCAGCGCTGAACATTTTTACCTCTTGGAATTTATTATTTACAGATTAGATTTATTATTCAACGGTTTGCGGTTGGAAGTTTCAAGGACATCTGTAGATTGATTATTTCTCCCTTGGAAATTTCCACTGACAACCCAATTAAATGATCTGTCGTTAAAATTCCTGTAATTTCTGGAACGTTTTATAGGATGTAGGTCTTCTTACGTCTCATTTTCAGCCCAACTGTCTGATACTAGTTCAATACTGTTTGTTTTTGGTTTACAATTTCATAACTATTAGTAGATCTTATTGGGTCTGTTGCATACTTTTGCTATAGCGTTTCGGAGAGTTGATTCTGGTATAAAATTGCGTGTAAATCACTTTGAGAGGATCAGAAAGTCTCAAAACCCACTCTTGAACCTTCAAAAGACGTTTTAAGGAAAGCTTAAGATGGCCGTCGAACGGGCAAATCAACCCTGCATGCATGCATGCATGACGAGCGACAAAAGATGGCGGATGACGGCAATTTATATTGATGGCTAGAATGTAAACGAACGACTCACTTCCTCACGGTATCTACATTTTGTGTTATTCTGTGAGTGTTTTTCCGGTAAATTTTACTTCCTTGTTATTTTTTATGATTACTTTGGTTATTATTTCACGTTTTGTGTCGAAAATTCTGAGAAGGAAACGCCGGGGAAGTGCTGACTTTGTCAAATGCCTTCGTCAACCATCTTTGCTGCTCGAGGTGCATGCATGTAGGGTTGGTTAGCCTGTGTAACTACCATCTTAGGCTTTCTTTTAAACATCTTTTGTGGGATAATGAGTGGATTTTTTAGACTTTTTGATGCTCTCAATGTGATTTTACACCAGAATTAACCCTCCATAAGGCCGTAGCAAAAGTATGACCCATTGTTAATTCGTCCACCTGTACTAATAATACGAGATTCGTTAGTACTAGAGCTCTGTTTATTGTCACAAAATGATTTTTATATGAGTCTTAGTATACTCGCCCCAGAAAAATTATGCTTTCTTTTTTTTTCTTTTATCCTTTGATGTCCAACCTTACATTTGTTTAGCATCAAATGCATCAGCTGTCCTTTTTTATTCTTAAGTTTTTTTTGAAAAATGCAGAGTGTTTATGAGGTCCCAACATGCTTCTTGTTTCAAAAACTGCAAAAAAAATTATATTACATATTAACAACTTGATCAGTAATCTAAACCCTAGTAACCTAAACCATACCCAGGGAGAGTCAGGTCCAAGTCAACTTGTAATCTTTGGGCCAAATTGATCAGGTACAGTGAAAGTTCGTTGTGTGGAACCTCCGTCCTGCCCCAAAAAAAATTCCACGTAGAAGAATTTCCACTTAGGAAATTGCGGTCAGAATATTGGAGTTTTCTTTGTGCTGAAAAAGAATTCCACTTGGCAAGATATTCCACTTAGAGGGCGTTCCACACTTTTAACTTTTACTGTTTCATTTAAAACATAAGTTGCAATGTAAAAGACTTCCTGATGAACCATTTTTATTCTATTTCGAAGATATCTAAGAAATAAATGTTCAAATTTTGCAAAAGATCACATATCGACACAGCCTTTTCATCTGAAACAACCTGTGTTATTTTCTTAGATGGCACTTGTTACTAGCATCACTGTATGCAAAAGCTCCTTCAGGAGTCATTTTTTCATCACAGTATGGTACATAACTGAAAATTTTGGTCGTTGATTTCAGCATGGAAATTGTTTCAGCGCCGACTAATGTATTACGTGATGTTAATTTGCTATTAGACTTGCGGCTTGAAATATCGCCTCACTTATTTATAAGCCAAAACTTACCGTTGCGTATGTCTAAATTATTCCCTGAAATGAAAGAATGACTCCTCATTGTCCTCATTTCCCTTATAATTCTCTCATTGACCTGCCTCACTTCTAATGTTCAAGAAGAAATGGACGGAAATTACTGAAGCTCTATGTCTGTGTGATGTCTGTAGCATCCCTTTTTGGACTTCATAGACACTTTGTGCTTGTAGATCTTTTAGTTTTTGATCTCATTTAAATTATATTTACCATTCCATTCTTAATTACTTTGCTTGATTCCAAACTAATATTGTGACAGTTGAAGACCAAGATTAGATTTTCTCCCCTTCCTATTCTCACCTTTTTTTTTGTTTTTTTTTGTTGAATGTTAGTCAATAAATGTAGTCAAATTCCAATTCAAAGATTAGTCTTTCTGTTTTCTTACTTTCGATTTGACAGCTTTTCGCCTTTATATTTTGTAGCCGTAATCATTATTCGTCTTGTATTTTTTTAAAATTTTCTGATAAAAAAGAAGGAAATTGTATTGATGGATAGTTTTAACTTTAATCACAGTCCAGTCCCCACTATTCGAATTTTAATAGTCCAAACACTCCAGTACTCTGGAGGCGTTCAAAGTAACAAAAAGTACTATGTACCTACAGCCGAACAAAGTGAAATCTGTAATTTCTCAAAAAGAAATAAATAAAGTTGCGTATGTAGGTTAACGGTTTGAATAGACCATTCTTCACTTTACTATGGTTTATCTACAAATCAAGCGGTATAAGTGTAGATTATCTACATGTCTAATTTTTAAAAAGAAAATCCGCCCAAACAGCATAGTAGTGCTCATCCTCCTACTAACTCAAAACTACCCGCAAATCCAAACTGGCTGAATTTTGCTGGCTGATGGCAGTCTCTACAAATATTTACAAGCCAAATTTAGAGAACGGTTGCAACCAAGACCACTTTTTCATCAAACAGCTCATTTTTTTATTTTTGTTACGATCTGAACGAGTTCATTCAGTATTCCTTCCATTGTCAATCAAATTCATTTTCACATCTACTTCTGTACAAAATACTGTTTTAGATTTTGTTTTTGTTTGTTTGTTTTTTTTTTTTTTTTTTTTTTTTTAATTTTCTTTGCCTCTCAGTTATAGTCAAAGTTGGTTAAAATTGTTCGTAGGTGTTAAAACTCATATTTGTAAAAATTTCCCTCATGTTTTAAGTATTCATCTGTTTTATCTTTGTACCCCAGTGTCCTTTGATCATTGACTTTTGAGATAATTGCAATTTAAATTAACCTTTTCATCCTTACTAATGTATACTATTTACCTCTGTGTACATGCAGTCCTCCTAGCCCACTGATGCAGGTGTGACAAATTCTAACAGAACCAACCATAAGCATAACTTACTAGACAAAACTTTCAGCAGAGCCTAAAGAAGAGATTTAGGCCAAAATGATTGTTTATCTGTTTTTGATACCAAACGCTCTCTAGTATTCTTAAGAAGAAGTACACAAAGATCTTAGTTTTTTTTTCTCTGCTGGATGTCGCTAAAATAAATTTTGCGGACTTTTCAGTCTTCAGACCATGTAATGCTTTAATGCTGTACCTTCTCGAACATTCATCTTTGTTTTTCTGAAAATTGCAATTTTTTTTCATTATAACTTTACGAGAATCTGATTTTGTCAATTTTGGAAGGTTTTCTGCATTCGTTCTGTGAAAAATTGCTCAGTAATTGGCCTTTTGGTGGAGTAGTACCAACAGATTCATTTTTGACTTTGTGAAATTGGAGTCGGTTTTGTTAAAACACATCACGTAAACGCATCATATTTTCTTGTTGCTCCTAGATGATATGTCAGTCGGCCATTTTAAACTTTATGCAGTCAAACCCATGTAAATAAAAGAAAGCTGGAAAAAACCGTTTCTTAATCAATTTTAACCCTTTTAAGCCCAAGGTGTTTGATCAAGGTATGGTACCAAGGGTTTGAAAAAAGACCCCCAACGGTTTTGACTGTTTTTTTTTTTTTTCATTTTTTTATTTTTTAACTTTAAGCAGTGTTAGTAATTAAAAATTAAAATTACAACTCCAAAAAATTCACCAAATTGGAAAAATATTTTTTTTGCTTTTGGCTTTTTTCTGTTGTTTGCCTTTGAAATATAAAGAATTCAACCACTGATCCTAAACAGACTTAACAATTTTTAAAAAAACCATGTAATGAACTGATTTTTAGCTACAACTAAAAAATCTATTAAGTCTGAAGAGCCTACTAACATCTACAATTGCAGTCCAAAAAATGTGAAAATGGGTATAAAGGTCGGCTATATTAGTGCCTTGAATATTATAAAGACCCAAAATTTAATATAAAAAAATGAGAATGTTAGAATATTACATGAAAAAAACTAGCCTGGAGTAATTTTGTACCTCCGGGCTTATAAAGGTTAAAAAATAGTGTTTCAGTCCTAGGGGCCAGCAAAGCAACCTAAATGCAGGAGTGAAAGTGTTAAAAACGAGGATCTAACACAGTTTTCTACATGGCTCAAAGAGGAGATAAGTTATGACTTTGAACATATCTAGGTATAAAAGACATTTACCTTGATGTGACCTTCTAATTTGACTATAATTTTAAACATTCTTTAGTAAAAATGCATGTGGGAAAGTACACATATTTATTTGGTTTTCCCAACAACTTTTGAAAATCTTAATCGGTCGTTTCATTGACTGTTGAAAGCAGTATAGTCATTATTTGCCAAAGAACCGCATAAAATTATGATGATTAGTTTTGTTTCCTAGATCCAGCATCTTCTCTAAACCATTCGGAGGCCTTCAATTTGGCAACCTAGAAATTAAAGGAGCTAGCAAAAATTTACTCAAATTTTACATTATTTAAATCGTTTCTATTGCCATGATTGATTTCCTCTCTATAAATGGCTATCGGATTACACTGAGTAGTTCTTTTTTTGATACACGATGATTATCATTTTGCGTACCTGTGAAAGTGAAAGTTTTTG
Organism: Trialeurodes vaporariorum; assembly: GCA_011764245.1. Classification (NCBI taxonomy): domain Eukaryota; kingdom Metazoa; phylum Arthropoda; class Insecta; order Hemiptera; family Aleyrodidae; genus Trialeurodes; species Trialeurodes vaporariorum. The sequence continues at coordinate 17,250,866 of VMOF01000024.1, read as the reverse complement.
CTAGAATTTGTGCTAACTTCATTTCAATCACACCCTCCTGATAACTCCTGGTTTTTCTTCCTTCTCATCTATTGCTCTAGCTGCACTAAACCCTGAACCATTAGATTTTCAATCAGGGAAGGAATTGTTTTGCCTTTTTAAGAGATTGGATGTGCACCTTCAGACTTTGAAGAGAGAAAGTGTCGGAGTATCATTCAAATATTGACTCACCGCACATCACTGAAATCATCATCTGTGAATCGAACCTTTTAAGATATTCTTTCAGTTAATCTGTTTTTTCTTAAATTTGGTATTTGCTCTAAATTATTTGTCTAAAAAATGTAAATGATGTGCTGTGAAACTGTTTTTGAACTCTGTCTAGAATCTTTTCTGCTTTGCCTTCAGCTGTGAAATTAATACTGTTTTTTTTTTTTTTTTACGTTTCAAATTTGAAATTACAGACATTAGGCTTTCTTCTCAACTTCTTCTAACTTCTTCTCCCAAAAGGAGCAAAATCCATCTGCTACAAATTCAGATGTACTGAGCCGCATTTCTGACCCTTTTTTTTTTCAGTCTAAGATTGAGATATCGACCCTTCTCTCATTTCTTTGCTCTCGTGAAAATTGAGTTTGGTGAGGTTATGACCTCCAAGTTGTATGACGTGCCTCATATTTTTAGACTTTTGAAATTATTTCATCAATTTAGAATAAGATTATTTAATTTTCGATTATTTTTGAAATAATTTTGAAAAAATATATGAGTAAGTTGTTACTATCTATGTATGTACTATTGTATTTGTCATGCTTAGCGAAAAGAAGCTTTTTTAACCTGGACTGTGATAAAACACAATGACCTGACCTTGATAAAAACTAAGATGATAAGTTTGTTTTAAGTAACAATGCTAAAAGTATCTAAAACATTTGAGATCCAAGAGAGTTTGAAATTTGGATGAAAAATCTACGGTATTGAGAAATAAACAAAAGTCTTTAGAAGACTTACAAAGACACAAACCAACAAATGACTATGACTGAGATGCTAAACACATATTCAAAGGGAGTGGTGGTCTGTTATGTTTAGAATATCTGTTTAGTTGAATGCGAAGCTGGTCTCCAACTTTATTTATAGTACATACTTTAGCTTACGAAGGTGTGACCAAAGAGGCTTAAGTACTGTTATGTTAGAATTAGGTCAAATTTTACCTGGTGAAGATAAAGTTCCTTGTCGCTTGGTGTTAGTGGATTCGGACATCTGTGATGAATAATGTTGGTTTAATGAAGTTGAGACTCTTTAAATCCTACTTAAGATCAACAAAATATATTTTTAGTCCTTACATCAAAGACCATCCTCACTTTCCCCAGTAGGAACACCCGCTTACCTCTTTATCACAGAATAACATTTTTTGGACATTGCGAAAGTTTGTTCATTTTGAGGATGGCTCAAGCTTACTTATTTTTTGTAGAATTTGAGCACTCTTCTTTCACTGCAATCTTGTGATTCTTACTTTTCAGTGCTTTCATCCATTCTTTTCCTGCGTGAAATAGGCATAAAAATAGTTAGTGATCGATTGGCTGTTTGTTACTTGTAAATGATTGCTTGAAGTGTTTCACATCTTCTCTGAAGGGTCGGGTGAGAAAGTTTTGATGCCTTTAGAGTTGCAACTTGGAAAGTTTCTTTTTCCTTTTGCGTTTTCCCTTTAGTGACAACTTCCTGTTTGTAAAATATGTAGTGTCGGAAAATGTCTCCTCGAAAAGACTGTGCCCTTGCTATAATGCAAAAAAAAAAAAAAAAGATAAAAAAAAAAACATTTAAAAGTTTGTTGTCATTTTAACAAGGGTGGGATTTTTAAGAATATATTTAAATTAATGATCATATAGGGTACTCAAATAGCAGTTTTCTTCTTCTTAGAATTATATTTGCATATATATTTGATCTTATTCAATTAATATTGGTATTATATTTGTATTTTAGATACTTTTCAAGCAGTTAAATATAAGTTTTGTTTATTAGTTTTGTGTAAATCTATGGTTTTATGAAAAAAAAAAGTAAAAAAAAAGTGTGAAAGATCTACGATACATATCATATATGTGCCCCCATTTTCTTGCGGAACAAGTTTATTACAAATTGCTGGAACTAGTTTTATTTATTTATTCATTTTTATCAAATTAAGTTGTAGTTTTAAAGTGACTTAATGTTTATTTGTATCATAGTATTTAAAAAAATACATTCATATGATAGGTACAATAAAATTAATTGAATTAATATAAATAATGACATTTTTGTATTCTAACTAGTTTTGTCCTTGAACTCTAGAATATTTTCCTGAATTCTGAGGAAAAAATTTTACATAATCTCATTGTTTGTATATCTTGGACTTAGGTACCTAAATTTATTTATTCATTGATCTTTGCTGCTCTAAAAACTTGTTTTTTTTATTTTTTTTTTTATTTTTATGTTTTAAAATCTTAACTATCCTACTAATTTGTTTTTTCTGTAACTCCTTTGATTCTTCTAAAGAAAAAAGAGTCATTCCACAAGTAAGTGTTGCATCCCATTCTTAAGTGGCAATTTTTACTAAATCGAAAACTTAGTATTTTCAACTTTTCAGTATCAGATAAGGTAAGAAGTTGTTATCACATTCTTACGCTGTTTAATGACATAATGTTAATAAATGTAAAGTTCTGGACCAAATAATATCTCTCAAAAATAACAGATTTTTAATGTTTGTTGCGTACTGATAGAAAATCAATCCTTTTATTGTTTCATTCAATAAGTGAAAAGTCCAGGATAAATCTCCGTTGCTTTGTTGCACAAATTTTACAACTTAATTTTCATATTGCAAGAAACCAAACTCTTGCACCTTCACAACTATTTTGTTTCCAAGAAAGGGGACCCGTCTGTTTTTTTTTGCTAATTTGTTTGTGGAAATGTGTGAACATTAGAGCTCCCCCCCATAAAAAAGAAATCCCTGTTATTATGACAGTAAATCGTATTTCTCTTGAACTTAGCTACTAAGGCCGGCAAAAGAATCTGCTACATCACAGCGAGAGGGGAAATATTTGTTGACCCTCTCCAACACAAGAAAGATGGCAGAGATAATATGCGAATCGACCCTCGGCTCGCGTCGAGATAACAATACTCGTAGTACTAGCAACTCACACACAGCTAACGCTGACACAATGTCTCCGCCCTCCTCCCTATCATTTGGCATTGAAACGATATTTCTCACTGCTGGAGCAGTAAAGTAGGGGTAAGAAAATTTCCCCTCTCCCCTTGATGTGGAAGATTCTTTTACCAGCCTTAGTACATAGAACATTTAATATCAAAAAGCCTACCTTTATCAAATTCCTTGGTTGAGAGTCCGGTATCTAAAGAAAACATTTCGCTACCTGTGCTGCCTCTTGTTTTCGTCATTTTTGTGAAGTATTCTGAAAGTACCTAGAAAAAATTGAGGAAATGTCTCATTTCTTAGTAAATATACAGACAGATCCACAATATTGCAAGTGCTGGCTTATTATTGTCTCATTGACTAGTGTCTTTAACGTTTCTTGCTGTCTAACAGCTGTTTATTTTCATGTTTGTTTTTATTGACTTGATTGATAATCGGATTATCATTCCCCTCCTCATTATTTAAATGTTGTACATCTATGGACGAGGATGAATTTGAAACCTTAATTTAATTTGAAACAATCCGGATACCAGAAATGAATAGCATGTCAAATCAATTTTACTGACAAAATGATTAGTGTCAAGGATGAACTGAAAACTTATTGCATGTATTAGGATGTCAGAAATGAATAGCAGGTCAATTATTTATTATTCCCCAACTATTCATTTCTAACTGCCAACCTGGTCATTAATTCGTCGAAGATGAACTAGAAACCTCAAAAAATGTGAGAGCTTGTAGAAGTTAATGATTCCATTGGCTTAATCTTTCTCAGTTATTTCACCTTGCCAATAACACTTGTCATCGAGTCCAATAATAATAGGCAATTTGCAGTACTGTTGCCTCTTTTGTTTTGCAACTAACTTATTGCCAACCAAACTGGCTTGCTAACCTGTCAGTCATGCAATGTTTTTTTTTCATTTGCGCCATTTTCATCAAAATGGTAAACACAAAGTAAACGAAAAAGAGCAAAGGAGTTTACCAGCAAGATCCCCTTATTTTGGACTGCTCTTTTTTCATGATTCAATTTAAAGAGACTCAGTTATGAATGAGATCTTTAAACAGTCAGCTGTACTGCTGCTTTGAATGAATAATGTCTTACTTATCATGATCATTGTAATTTATTTTTTGTCAAATAATTCTATTTTCAATTTATGAGGTAAGATTTAGGTAATAAGTCTGCGATCTTTGTCCCTTTCTCTTTTTTTCTCTTATTTGTTTATACATTAATTTTTATGTTTTATTAATAAAATTATTTTGTTTTGAATTCGCTTTTTCTCTTTGCTTTACTCTGAAAATTTTCCTCTCGTCATTCTTGTCAAATATCCACAGCCTTAAATTTTAGGCCGTCTTTCGGAGACCCTCTTTGAGAGATGGACGACCTCTTCCTGGGGGAGGGGAGGGTGTCTTATCTAGGATTATGTTGCAGATTTCTGAAGTTCATGGGGCCATCCAACAACCAACCTCTTTCTGCCAGGGCCTAGTGATTCTCAATGGAGCTGTTGCACACTTTTGCTATAAGCAATTGAACAGTCAATACTGGTGTAAAAACCTCGAAAAATAACAATGGTAGCTCTAAAAACTTCCAAAATCCACTCTTAAACTCAATAAATGCTTTTATTTAAGAGGACGTAATGGTGGCCAAGGGCAGTAACAATGGGAGATTCCTATCTTAATTTCGTCACCCTTTCTATGCTGACAAAGATGATTCACAGAGTGGTTAGTCATCAGAGTGATGATCCACATCCAATGAATGGTACCGCAACACCTAGTGACACTGGCGTCAAATGAAAGTCGTCTCTTATTGGTCACTTCTTGATGGAGTTACAGAATTGTTAGATGGGAATCTCCCATTTGTTACTACCCTCAGCTACCATTACACCTGCGCAATGAAAAGCGTTTATCCAGTTTAGGAGTGGATTTCGGAAGTTTTTAGTGCTGCCATCGTTATTTTTGGAGGTTTTTACATCAGAATTGACTATTAAATCGCTTATAGCAAAAGTGTGCAACAGCCCCATTGGTTACTGCAGAGTTATTGAGCAACTGAATAATCTGAAATAATGAAATCAGTCTGGCAACAGAAATGATGCGTGAGATCTTACACCATTGCCTGTGAGGAGTTTTGGTCAAGAGACCAAATAATCGGTCAAATAATCTGATTTTATTGCGTTTCCAAACCAACCAGATAATCCGTTGAATAATATTTGCCCAACTTTGGTTGACGCCCTGTAAAACAGAGTTTGGCAAACATTATTCAACGGATTATCTGGCTACTTACTTTGGCAACGCAATTAGATTATTTGACCGATGATTTGATCACTTGACCATAACATTCAATTATTCAACATTCAATTCAGAATCTCTAACGGCATTTTATTTTTTATGAGAAGATTGAGAAGTATGCATATATTGCCTCTCTTGCTTTTATCTCTTTTAACACAATTCTTTCCAGCTTGAGAAATCATCATTAAAATTCAAAAAAATAACTAAATGGAGAAAAAAAACAAGCTGGTGCACCCAACACGATTAAGTTGGAAGAGCGTGCCCTGAAACGCAGTAATGTATGACTGAAAGCATATATTTTTTGGCGGCACCGATATCTTAAGGCCCTATTCCACCTGAGACTTTTGTCACCAGATCTAGCGTCAAGAAGCTCAAAACTCCCTTTCACCTAGGCGACTTGACGCGCGTCTCCGATGCAAACGGTGCCTCTCACCACTCATTTGTTTACAGAAATCGTCGGTCATTTTTCACGGAATAACATAATAACAAGAAAATAATAATAACAAAGTAATAATAATAATGACAAGAGCCGCGGATGACGGTTGTCTTGGTTGTTTTCAGCCGATTTAAAAATGACACAGTGATCTTCATGAAACTCGAGAGCTCAACGTTGCACTAGAAGCCAAAAAAGTAGGATTCGATCCTACTTCTAGCGACTTGACGCTAGATCCCGGATCACCGCTCCTCCACCTGATCTTCCTGACGCTGACGCTAGATCCGGCGACTAAAGTCTCAGGTGGAATAGGGCCTTTCAAACCAAACTAAAAACTCCCAGCGACTAACGTGTGCGCGCGCTTGCGCATGGTAGCTCAGAAACGCTTCCAAAACGCATCCCGCGCGCTCCCCTCCACTGGCGATGGCGCGCGCTTGCGCATGGTAGCTCTGAAACGAATCCCGCGCGCTCCCCTCGCCTGGCGTGTGAGCGCGCTTGCGCATGGTAGCTCTAAAACAGATCCCGCGCGCTCCCCTCGCCTGGCGTGTGCGCGCACTTGCGCATGGTAGCTCTAAAACACATCCTGCGCGCTCCCCTCGACTGGCGTGTGCGCGCGCTTGCGCATGGTAGCTCTAAAACGCATCCCGCGCGCTCCCCTCCACTGGCGTGTGCGCGCGCTTGCGCAAAATAGCTCTAAAACGAATCCCGCGCGCTCCCCTCGACTGGCGTGTGCGCGCGCTTGCGCATGGTAGCTCTAAAACGCATCCCGCGCGCTCCCCTCGCCTGGCGTGTGCGCGCGCTTGCGCATGGTAGCTCTAAAACGCATCCCGCGCGCTCCCCTCGACTGGCGTGTGCGCGCGCTTGCGCATGGCTGCTAAGAAACACTTCCAAAACGCATCCCGCGCGCTCCCCTCGCCTGGCGTGTGCGCGCCCTTGCGCATGGTAGCTCTAAAACGCATCCCGCGCGCTCCCCTCGACTGGCGTGTGCGCGCGCTTGCGCATGGTAGCTAAGAAACGCTTCCAAAACGCATCCCGCGCGCTCCCCTCGCCTGGCGTGTGCGCGCGCTTGCGCAAAATAGCTCTAAAACGAATCCCGCGCGCTCCCCTCGACTGGCGTGTGCGCGCGCTTGCGCAAGGTAGCTCTAAAACGCATCCCGCGCGCTCCCCTCGACTGGCGTGTGCGCGCGCTTGCGCAAAATAGCTCTAAAACGCATCCCGCGCGCTCCCCTCGACTGGCGTGTGCGCGCGCTTGCGCATGGTAGCTAAGAAACGCTTCCAAATCGCATCCCGCGCGCTCCCCTCGCCTGGCGTGTGCGCGCGCTTTCGCAAAATAGCTCTGAAACGAATCCCGCGCGCTCCCCTCGACTGGCGTGTGCGCGCGCTTGCGCATGCTAGCTCTAAAACGCATCCCGCGCGCTCCCCTCGACTGGCGTGTGCGCGCGCTTGCGCATGGTAGCTAAGAAACGCTTCCAAATCGCATCCCGCGCGCTCCCCTCGCCTGGCGTGTGCGCGCGCTTTCGCAAAATAGCTCTGAAACGAATCCCGCGCGCTCCCCTCGACTGGCGTGTGCGCGCGCTTGCGCATGCTAGCTCTAAAACGCATCCCGCGCGCTCCCCTCGACTGGCGTGTGCGCGCGCTTGCGCATGGTAGCTAAGAAACGCTTCCAAATCGCATCCCGCGCGCTCCCCTCGCCTGGCGTGTGCGCGCGCTTGCGCAAAATAGCTCTAAAACGAATCCCGCGCGCTCCCCTCGACTGGCGTGTGCGCGCGCTTGCGCATAGTAGCTCTAAAACGCATCCCGCGCGCTCCCCTCGACTGGCGTGTGCGCGCGCTTGCGCAAGGTAGCTCTAAAAAGAATCCCGCGCGCTCCCCTCCACTGGCGTGTGCGCGCGCTTGCGCATAATAGCTCTAAAACGAATCCCGCGCGCTCCCCCCGACTGGCGTGTGCGCGCGCTTGCGCATGGTAGCTCTAAAACGCATCCCGCGCGCTCCCCTCGACTGGCGTGTGCGCGCGCTTGCGCATGGCTGCTAAGAAACACTTCCAAAACGCATCCCGCGCGCTCCCCTCGCCTGGCGTGAGCGCGCGCTTGCGCAAGGTAGCTCTACAACGAATCCCGCGCGCTCCCCTCGACTGGCGTGTGCGCGCGCTTGCGCAAAATAGCTCTAAAACGAATCCCGCGCGCTCCCCTCGACTGGCGTGTGCGCGCGCTTGCGCATGGTAGCTAAGAAACGCTTCCAAATCGCATCCCGCGCGCTCCCCTCGCCTGGCGTGTGCGCGCGCTTTCGCAAAATAGCTCTGAAACGAATCCCGCGCGCTCCCCTCGACTGGCGTGTGCGCGCGCTTGCGCATGGTAGCTCTAAAACGCATCCCGCGCGCTCCCCTCGCCTGGCGTGTGCGCGCGCTTGCGCATGGTAGCTCTAAAACGCATCCCGCGTGCTCCCCTCGACTGGCGTGTGCGCGCGCTTGCGCATGGCTGCTAAGAAACACTTCCAAAACGCATCCCGCGCGCTCCCCTCGCCTGGCGTGTGCGCGCGCTTGCGCATGGTAGCTCTAAAACGCATCCTGCGCGCTCCCCTCGACTGGCGTGTGCGCGCGCTTGCGCATGGTAGCTAAGAAACGCTTCCAAAACGCATCCCGCGCGCTCCCCTCGCCTGGCGTGTGCGCGCGCTTGCGCAAAATAGCTTTTAAACGAATCCCGCGCGCTCCCCTCGACTGGCGTGTGCGCGCGCTTGCGCAAGGTAGCTCTAAAACGCATCCCGCAGGCTCCCCTCGACTGGCGTGTGCGCGCGCTTGCGCAAGGTAGCTCTAAATAGAATCCCGCGCGCTCCCCTTCACTGGCGTGTGCGCGCGCTTGCGCATAATAGCTCTAAAACGAATCCCGCGCGCTCCCCTCGACTGGCGTGTGCGCGCGCTTGCGCATGGTAGCTCTAAAACGCATCCCGCGCGCTCCCCTCGACTGGCGTGTGCGCGCGCTTGCGCATGGCTGCTAAGAAACACTTCCAAAACGCATCCCGCGCGCTCCCCTCGCCTGGCGTGAGCGCGCGCTTGCGCAAGGTAGCTCTACAACGAATCCCGCGCGCTCCCCTCGACTGGCGTGTGCGCGCGCTTGCGCATGGTAGCTCTAAAACGCATCCCGCGCGCTCCCCTCGCCTGGCGTGTGCGCGCGCTTGCGCATGGTAGCTCTAAAACGCATCCCGCGCGCTCCCCTCGACTGGCGTGTGCGCGCGCTTGCGCATGGCTGCTAAGAAACACTTCCAAAACGCATCCCGCGCGCTCCCCTCGCCTGGCGTGTGCGCGCCCTTGCGCATGGTAGCTCTAAAACGCATCCCGCGCGATCCCCTCGACTGGCGTGTGCGCGCGCTTGCGCATGGTAGCTCTAAAACGCATCCCGCGCGCTCCCCTCGACTGGCGTGTGCGCGCGCTTGCGCATGGCTGCTAAGAAACACTTCCAAAACGCATCCCGCGCGCTCCCCTCGACTGGCCTGTGCGCGCGCTGGCGCATGGTAGCTAAGAAACGCTTCCAAAACGCATCCCGCGCGCTCCCCTCGACTGGCGTTTGTGCGCGCTTGCGCGTGGTTTCTCTAAAACGCATCTTGCGCGCTCCCCTCGACTGGCGTGTGCAGCGCGATTGCGAATGGTAGCTCTAAAACGCATCCCGCGCGCTCCCCTTGACTGGCGTGTGCGCGCGCTTCCGCTTGGTAGCTTAGAAACGCTTCCAAAACGCATCCCGCGCGCTCCCCTTGAGTGGCGTGTGCGCGCGCTTGCGCATGGTAACTCTAAAACGCATCCCGCGCGCTCCCCTCGCCTGGCGTGTGCGCTCGCTTGTGCAAGGTAGCTCCAAAACGCATTCCGCGCGCTCCCCTGGACTGGCGTGTGCGCGCGCTTGCGCATTCGAGCTCAGAAACTTTTGTTTTTTTTTTGCAATTTTTGGTAAGAATGCAATTAAGAAAAGTAAGATATTGAATTTTAACACAACTATCGAGAATGATTAAGAATTGTCAAATGAGCAGTAAAGAGTTTGCAAAAATCAACACGTTGTAGACTTAAAATTTGGTAGCGAAACTTAAACATGGTAGTGAGAGATTAAACTACTGAATCAAAACATAACAAAAAGAACAAGTCTATATGCAACTGACTAAAAAAATGTCACTTACAACTAGTCTGTAATACCATCAATGAGCTAGGAATAATTAATAAGTCGCAATATGTATTAATGAGAGGTAATATTATCAAGATATGAGGGCGCCATTGACAATTTACAAAATATTGATCTGAAAGACAACAGTAAGTTGAATCGGGCAGTTGCAAGGATCTGAAATGTTGTGGTTTTTATGAAGAAAATGGACGAAGTACTTGATGAGCTGAGAAAAAAAGATGCCTTTGGTTTCTGATTAAGTCCCACTGTCCCGGAGATGGGATTTTGTCTCAAAATACACTTTTTTGGGAACAAATGGGAATTCCGCGTTGTGACGTCACTACATACACGATTTTTTACAACTTTACACGTATGTATCTCCGAATCCGGGACACTTAGGAAAAAACCAAAGGCACCATTGTTCTCAGCTTATTAAGTACTATCATTTTTGTTATAAGAAACACAACATTTCAGACCTTTGCTGCTCCATTAAAAGTTTCAGTTGGGCTGGAAACTATAAAAAAAAGGAAAAAAGAAGAAATTAAATCAGAAGTTTCGTGAAAAAGTTACAAAATTATACGATATTTGATTAGGTAAATAATGAATAAAAGGAATTGAATGTTTCAACGATCCAAAAGTAGATTCTCAACGCTTGCTTGAACCATTTAGAATAACAAGGATCATTCGAATAACAGTTGATTCCAATTTCCAACTTGTGAACTTCGGCTGAAGTCCCACTTCATCGATCAACAATAAGTGAGAAGCATAAAACGGGTACAATATTTTGAACGGAGGTTGGCTCGTCTAGATAGCAACGGTCGATACATTGATAGTCAGCTGTTTAGCATAAAACGGACACAATATTTCGAACGGAGGTTGGCTCGTCTAGATTGCAACGGTCGATGCATTGATAGTCAGCTGTTTTGTTTTTTCAAGAGGTGAGTTGTTTCCCTGTCGATTGGACATTTAGCTCCATAGAGTAAGCAAGAACGATGAGTGGAGGAAATGGCTTCTATACGGTCACAAAACGATTAATCGAAGCAATATATCGTACCTGACGTCAAAATACTCGAAATAATCATGCAACCAAACAAACGATGAAGCACATGTTACATCATCATGGCACATCACGGTGATCATAGTCACAACATTCATATTTTCACCATCAACTGATGGGTCGAAAAAAATCTTTCCCTGTCGATTGGTTCCCAATAAGCAACGTTTTAACAATTCACATTCACTGATTGGACGATTTTGGCACTTCTTTTGAAAAAATATTTGAATTCTCGAAAAGGGCGCGAACACTTTGAACGAAATTAAAACAACAACCGAATTTGAAAACCGAAAATCCATTTCTAGTAGTATAATCAAGACAAAAATGGAATTGTCGTCGTCTCAAAATAAACATCAAAAGGATTCCAGTAAAATATTACTTAATCAAAATCAAACAACAATTCCAAGGACGAGGTGGGCGGAGCTTATTTTCGTCCAAATACATACACAGGGAAGGTGGGAAAACGCTATATCCAATGGTCCATTGTTAAAGCAAACGATTTCAATAGAGGCTGCCTTGCGGCACGCTCTAAAATGAAATAAAAGGCCCACTCTTATCTCCATAAGAAATTAAAATATTCGATGAAGTTCTAAAAGGTTGCAATGGACTTTGGAATGACACCCCTCTTATGTCACTTCATTTGAAACGCCTTCATTTTCGGTCAACGCAACTATTCATACGGTTCACGCAGGCTGCTATTACTGACCCCTCCTCTTCTTTCAACCTCCGAATAGGGGAAAGAAGAAAATGAGTTAGAGCTTACTATATCGACCCGAGAAATAGATGCGATGGAGCTAGATCCCGCGACAACGGGTTGGTAACGAGTCATGGAGGATATTTTAGGATATTTCGAACGCCTTCATTTTCGAAGGTCGCAGCAATGCGCACAGTTAGTGACCGTGAGCGTGCGTGTTGTGCGATACCTAGAAAACGGCTGGTTAAATTGAGCTAAAATTATCTCAATCGATTTCACGGATTTGATGGATTCTTATAGACGAGAGAGGTCATATTGAGTGCCACAAGAAATATAATCTCCAAAATTTTGATGAAGTATTTTATTTTCTCTCTCTCTCTCTCTCTCTCTTCTTCAAATTTTGATTGGGATAAAAAAATAAATGATTTAAGTATATACTAATTCTCTCTTCAATCGACGCGAAAAGACGAGTGTAACGTGACTGGTGACAATAAAACAAATTGTTGACGAAATGTGGAAAATAATTAATTTCGTGTATTTCAAACGCCTTCATTTTCGATCGACGCAACTATTCATGCGGTTCATGGAAAATTTGATATTTTGTAATCAGCTGGTTACCAACTCGAGCTTTAAACGATTTCAACGTTTCCTATAGGTTGATTTAAAGTGGAAATAGCACATTTGCAGTCGTTCCCAGACAAAAACTTCAAGAATTTTTCTGTCTTCTGTCGTCACAATGCTAGACTGTATGTGATTATTCCGTCATAATTTTTTTTGGAGGGGGGGGGGTAGAATCAGAGGCTGAATCCTATGTTAATCGATCTGAGAAAATTAATGTGACAATTAGCACCTGCGACAGATTAAATGTTGTTGATTGGTTTCGGAAGATATTTCAGAACATTTTCAAGTGCCATCATTTTTTAACAATTCAGCATGCAATTCGAGCGGTTCGTTGATAAAAGATGGAAAGGGGTAGGTTCAACCCTAGTCTAAGTCCTTTTTTGACGTGCATGTCGTAACTGATAGAGAAGAAAGAGATATTCTATCCACCGGAGCAGACATCGGGTCCATGGTTATTTTTGTTAAAACGTTTCTAGCCCAGCGTTTGAGTCTCCGTATCTCCTACTTATTATGGTTGCGGTTTTGCGGTATGCAATTTTATCATAAAATAATTAGCAGTTGATTAACATCGTCACTAAAGCGCTGCTGAAAACTGTTTCACACTGTCATGCATCACCCAGGGCCAAATATGTTTACTCTCCACGAACTTTTAGGTCCCACCCCTCCACTTTCCAGCGGCGGCTCGTGCAATGTGGCAACAATGGATTTACTCCATTTAAAACTGTGTAAAATAATCGATTACTTAGTGAGGCGCAGCACCTCACCTAGTGTCGACCTTTTTGCATACGTTTAAATGGCAAAAGTGCACGGTTGCCAGATTGCAAGAGCCGCCACTGCCACTTTCGCGAATCGTGGGCCGGATGATGTAGAGTGTGCTGATGAAACCTAGATTTATGCCGTTTAATCACCGCGTGTGTTTTCTCTATTCACAGTATAAATAAAAAACAAAACAAACAAAAAACGCAGAATAAACTGTTGATATTTTTTTTCTTTTATCAGAAATTTCTCGTGTGCAAGAACACTAATTTTATATGGCTATTCTGTTTTTGTTTTTGTTTTTTTGTTTTTTGTTTTTGTTTTGTTTTGTTTTTTTTTTTTAAATGTTACGGACGCGGTCGTTTGTACGCCCAATCCACGAGTCAAGACAGCTTTACTGACGGATCCAAGTCAAAGATCAGCAAGTTTTAACGTTAAGTTAGACAGTTATCTGTGCAAAACATAATGTGGAACGTTTATGTAGAATAAGTATAAAATTAAAAAGGCCGTTCAAAAAAATATGCACATTCGGGGTTTTTGGAAGAACGAAAGCAGCTATCAAAAAGCGGTTTGTGTGAACTTAAAGTCCTTGTAATTTCCAATAAAACAAGACCTAGTAGAGCTATGTAGCTTAAAAATTGACTGATATACAGGGTCTTGAAAATGCCATGTTGAAACTACCCCTCCAGAATTTTCAGCTATTTTTTCCAAGAAAAAAAAAAACAAAACAAAAATTAAATTGAAAAAATTGATTGTTTTAATTGAAAAAAATTACAAGATCTTACTGATTGTGTGGCCGGTCAGCAAGCACAGCTTACAGGATGAAACATGCACAGTACCCAGTCCTTGCGACTTTCCTGTTTGACTTTTCTGTTCTGTTTTGACGCGTGTGCGCACTGCGAACTTCCATATTTTTTTCGCGACGAATGCCGAGGAGAAAGAAGAGTACCTAACGTCACGTTATTCATTATTGTTTTTTGCGTGGTTTATCAGCGAGAGACGCTTTTAAAGAAATGAAAGAAGTGTATAAAGACAACTGTTTAGACCGATATTAAGACAACGACCATAAGTCGTTGGTTTAAATCCTTTTCTGAGGGTCAGGAATCAGTGAAACTTCTTCAGAAATCCGGTTTGAAAAAACGATTCTTCAGAAGTGGGCAGAAAGGCTGAGGCTTTGCGTGAAACATGATGGACAGTACTTCAAAAAAATTAAGAAAGGCGAGTCATCCAATGAAGACAACTAACTCCAGTCAATTTTAGTAAGATCTTGTAATTTTTGTCAATAAAAACGCTCAATTTTTTCAATTTTAATTTTGTTTTTGTTTTTTTTTTCTTGGAAAAAATAGCTGAAAATCCTGGAGGGGTAGTTTCAACATGGTATTTTCAAGACCCTGTATATCAGTCAATTTTTCAGCTCTATGTAGCTCTACTTGGTCTTGTTTTATTGGAAATCACAAGGACTTCAAGCTCACACAAACCGCTTTTTGATAGCTGCTTTCGTTCTCCCAAAAACCCTGAATGTGCATTATTTTTTGAACAGCCTATGTGTTATCGTACGAAACGATTCCGTCGTTCACCCGACGTATTACATACACGATGCAAGTCGGAAATTTGACCTTTTGACTTTTTATCGATTCCTATTTGCAAAAAATGAAGCTCTTCCGATCTGTGGGTGTCAAAAATGACAAGTTCTCAATAGTTTGCAACGGGTAGCCAGCTCAACGAAATCTCATTCATACGTAGGAAAAGCTTTCTTGTGTGAAGTGTGCCCCGTTTCAGTGACGAATTTATCACTGACAAAAAGAAACTCCGGGGTGTAAAAGAATAACGTTATCCATTTTCATAATGGGCGCTGGAAGGGGAGAGGGTGTAATTATAGAATAGTTGCCCCTCTCTGAAAATTGGAAAACAACGTTTCACGCCAATTTTCCCTAAGATGAGCTGAAGGTTTTTTTTTGTGTGGAAAATTTAGGATTTTCTCCACCCTGGAATTTGCTTTTGAGGTCTTACACTTTTTCTGACAGTGTCCGTGCTTTTCATTTGCTCTCATTGTCATCAATCGTTGCCCATCTAACGTATAGGCGTAAGTCGATTTTTGATTTTGCAACTTTTCACGAAAGCGAAAACGAAATTGACTGTCTCCTTTGCTGACTTTGATGACTTAGGCCTATACGTTTCCCGTGATGAAACCTACTGGAAACTATTGATATTTCAATTCCTCGGTAAAACCCCGCAAAGAAGATGCTAGCTGCATTCAAGTTTTCGAAATCAACTCATTTACCCATGTAAGAGTTTTCTAGAGCGGTGTTGAAATAACGAAGCTATAGGTACAACAGGGGCAGGGACAGAGCAGGGCCAGTCTGAGCTCTATAACACACTCCCACCAGCTCTATGCTATAGAAAACGGCATTAAATATAACAACCTGGCAGGGCTGCCGTTTTGCGTATAATCAATGCTATTTTTCAATTCACCGATGATTCCACCGGTTGAGAAAAGATTACACAGTTCAGTTCAGTGCATGACTGTAATAAACTAAAATACTCGCATCTGTAATATTTTCTCAAACGGTAGAGTCGTCGATGACTTTAAAAAACTTGCGGATATTTTAATTAATCAACGGAGTTTCCACCGATTAAGGAAAGATTACAGATCAGAGTATTTTCGTGCATTACAGTCATACATTGAACTGATCTGTGTAGTCTTTTCTCAACCGGTGGAATCATCGGTGAATAGAAAAATAGCATTGATTATACGCAAAACGGCAGCCCTGAACCTGGTGCCTTTGTCTTATATTTACGCTTCTTCGCCTTAACATTCTCGTACTCAAGGTTTTCTTTTTTTCCTTATTTTTTCCCTTTTTTTCTTCAGATTTATAAAAAATGAGGAAATGAGTCGATTTCGGAGATCTCTGTTTCCATTTTGCTGGATATTAAGTTATAGCTCTCAAATGCCCCATGGGCATTACAGATTACTGAAGAATGAATTAATACTGAAATACATTATAAATAAAAACAGCTCTGATAGTAAAATTTATTAATTGCAACTTTTGAAACAATGGACCTATTAACCTTTATCTTCTCAAGATCCTCCGTCAGGCGAGGCTTTTGCCTGTATTTCAAACTGCTTTGTTTCCAAAAATTTCAAGCTTGTTCTTGTACGGAGAATATATGTATATAAGCTCAGTAGCGCCATTTGAGGGGGGGGGGTAAATTTTCAATGTGGCCAAAAATTCAAGTCAGATAGCGGTAGAAGAAAAAATGGGGAAAAATATGCGGTTGAATGCTGAAACTTAGTTGAAAAGGAGGTGGTTGCCATGCGTACGATGTATAATGAAAATAAAATAAAGGGAATTTTTACTGTAATCCTACCATCGTCAAAATTCAAAATTGTAAGTGCATGCAGTCACAAAAACTTCCTTTATTTTTAATTTTTATCTGGTTTCGAGATCGCCCCTTTCGTTCATTTTCTTTTCCTTTTTTCTTATTCTTTTACGAAATTGCGTTTTACGATGAAACGCAGCATTGACACCAGCCCTCTACACTGCCGTCTTACTTGTTTTTTCAATATATTTATGTTTTTTATTTGTCCTATCTATTTGCGTTAAATGCCTGAACGAAAAAAAAAACAGATAAGCGGATTCTTCATTGTTACCACATCAACAGTTACCCACATTTGAGGAGATTAATTAAAAAAAAAAACAAAAAAACACAAACAACAAAAAAAAAAAAACAAAAACAAAAAAAAGGTCATCCGATTTTTTGGTGCCCCCCCCCCCCCCAACACAAGGATAATCTGAAATGGCACTATTGTATACGCTGCACTTCTTGACATAGTTTTTCTCATTTGAGGAGTTGAAATTTACGATGAGGAATTACAACATCAGTTATTTGCAATTAGATTGTGCAGTTTCCTCTTCACTGTCTAAAAAAGTGAATGTATTTACCGGTGTGGCTTTTTCCTGGGAAAAAAAGAAAAAAAAAAATCTTATAACCATTAGTTATCAAAGAAATTATACATGTTTAAAAATGTCGTCTCTTTGGACGTTTTAGGTTTTCATTTTGACCATAAGAAAAATTTGTTCACTCTTTTGAAACAACTATAGAGCGCTTACCTCATTACACATTGCAACTTCTCATTTTGAGTGATCGGAAACCATCTCGCTGCAGGCGCAAAGACGGATGGTGATCGTCATGCTGCGAAAAGTGCTGATTTTACTCTGCTGATGGCACTAATCGCCGCTGATTGATGGGTTCTTCTTCCTATTGGGGCCTTGTAGAATCGAAGTTTGCCAGTTCACGGTGAATCATTCAAATTATTGCATGAATTATGGGAAATTAAAAGAGGGTCAATTGATTATCTTTGAGCGGAATTCGCCGAGTTTCACCTGTGGAACGATAAAAATTGAAGAGCCAGAGGAGAACAGTCGATTTTCGTTTTCCTCTCACTTGAATTTCGTGTAAAAGTATCGGTTTCCTCAGTAGCATCGACTGCTAAAAACTTTCAGAAAAACTGTTGAAGAGGGAGAGATTTTTGCTGGAACGGGGGAAAAAAATAAGTGAAAAAGGAGTAAAGAAGTACCCAGTGGCGCGGCGTCGCGTGCCATCTGGCAACAATGCGACTGCTCCATTTAAGCTCATTAAATATATCGAATTTTCTGGGTGCACTGTGCACCCCCTGAATTCGATCTTTTACATGAGTTTAAATGGATAGAATACATTGTTGCCAAATTGCACGCGACGCCACTGGTCAAGTACCAGTGTTTTTGAAGTGTCCGGAAATTTCAAGTTTGAGACAGCTCTATTCAAAGATTTAAAGAAGAATAACAGACGTAGTTTTTTTTTTTTTCTTTTTTTTTTTTATTAAATGTAAGATGTTCACTGTTCAGCCTGCATCTTTTTAAATCAAAAAAGATTTAAAAAGAAGTAAGTAGGTAGGGAGCAACATCCAACTGTAGGCTGATTACTGATTCTGCTGTTTTGGACGAGACGAGAAGAGATTGCAGGAATCGATTAATCCCATTGGTTTAAACGGTGTCACGTGACTATTTATAAGCACGCCTCGGAGTTGTACGATTCAGATCGAATGACTCAGAGTCTCGTAAACATGGTCACGTGTGACGGCGTTTTAACCAATGCGATTTAATCTATTCCCGCTATCTCGTCCCGTCTCGTTTAAAAGAGTGGAATCAGTCTGCAGAACCGTACATTGACAGATGACCTACGACATAAACGCTAAAGCATCTTTTTCATAGGCAAGGCTCACCTGCCAACGCGTTGTTATGTTGAAAGCCCGAAAAAAAAGTTGCCATCTGATTTTAACGTGGACAAGCTAGTTCGTGGTTTGTAATCGTGTAGGTACTGTCTTTGATATCAATGCATGATTTGAGTTTTGAGGTGGAGAGGGTATCATTGAAAAATGTCTCCAACAGACAATGGTTATCTTATCCTGAAATTTATACGAAATTTTAGAATTTTTAAATGCGTTGGAGAAGACTTCCAGAAATTGCAAATTCTAGAAGATGAGACTCGGAAAATATGCTTTTTGAAAATTTTGTGGGTTTTGGAGAAACCCTATCCACCTTTACCTCAAATTGTACTTAGCTGTATATTACTATCGTGATTAGTGGTATCCTAATGTTCAGTTGCCTAAATTGGAGGTATGCTCAGATTTAAAGAGAAAGCAGCACTGCTTCTGAATAGCTGTATTTTTTTATGTCTACAATCGTTCACTCTAGATCACTGTGGTTCATGGTCGTTGTTTTATTATCTGTGGACGACCATGAATGGGCGGAGCATCTCGTGCGGAACCAGCGTTGCCATTTTTTGTTTCCTTAGTTTTTTTGGCAACATTTCCGGTTTCAGAAAGCTAACTTCACATGGGCGTAAGATCATAAACACAGCAAAAGAGGGGGGGGGGGGACTTCGGGAAATGACAACGCTGACAGGAACCCTGCAGAATTTCGTGTCTTCTAGGTTGGTCGCATTGTTGTGACCAATTTTGAACAACAATCGTATAAATGCTCCGAACTGCTGGATGGAAGACTGGCATGGCCAGTGGTGAACGATGTGGAGGGTGTACTTGGCACTCTAAAGGCAGAATTTTAACAAGCTCCTTGAAATTTCCACGAAACCTCCTCGACTTGAAAAGTGTCATTTGACCCTGATAAAATTGTTCCATAAATTTCCATGACTGACCAAATTCCGTGGGCATTTTTCCGTGGGTGGGTAATTATTATTTTTTCATGAAATTACGTGAAAAATCTTATGGAATCCCATATGAACGGTCCACTGAACTCCATGAAATTTTATGGAAAAATAATAACTTAATTGCCCAAGGAAATAATGCCCACGGAATTTTGGTCATGGAAATTCATGGAGCACTTTTACCAGGGGAACTTTACGATTCACACTACTAACATGATTGTCGACTTAAAAAAGCCGGACAGAGTTCTCACTTGACAAGCATCAACATCCATAAAAACTGAATGTTTTTCGTTTTTCGAGACCAAAATCTGTGATCTTTTTTGAGAAGAAAAAAAAAGAAAACTACAGTGAGAATGATTAAATAATACCTAGTCCCCGAAAAGAAATGTTCTAAGCGTATATATTTTATTCGAAAAAGTAAGACTTTTTCTTTCCATGCCAGTAAATTCCCTTAAAATCACCAGAAATTGTTTCTGAAATGACAAGACATTTTTGTCATTGCAATTACTACGGAAAACCATTGGGCAGAATTTCTTGCTATTTTGAAAAATGATTTCTAGTAATTTCAAATATAAGTTCCGGCATGGAAATATTCTAGCGTATTCGATAACAATTTCTGTTTAGAAATAACCTAATTTCTTCTCATGGACTACTTTATTTTTTGCACTGCTTTTTTCGCTAGAAATTTTTTCTCGCTGTTTTTTTTTTTGAAATTTTTGTCTTGCGATGTCTGTCTGTCGAAATTATGGTAATAAATGTCAGGTATATTCTTGAATCATGTTAGATAAAAAGTACTGACTATACGGTCCACAGGAAACAAGGGCGTATTCAGAAGAAATAAAGAGAGATCAAGACTCGGTCGGAGGGGGAAAACCAACAATCGACCAATTTTTTACCATGTTTTGAGTTTTTTTCTTCTTTTTTTTTCTTTCAATTTCGGCCTAAATGTTGAGTTTTTTCATTATCTAGGAGACAGCGAGTGCCCTCTTACATTCTTTTATACTCTCTCGTAGTAGGAAGTTATTTAATTTATCAGAATTCTGAAGATCGTGTTTATTAAACAGTAGCAGTGCAGTGCTTTACTGACACATCCTCTTTAATTTTACAACGGCTTTTAGAAATGTCATTTTGCCAGAATTGGCAACAGCGTTGTCATCTTGTATTTTGCTTTCGTCGCGGTCTTGGCACGATCAAGATCCAACAAAAGTGAAAAGTGATTATCTTATTCGTGTCATTCGCGCGTCAGTCTACTCACCAACACCGTTAATATTAGATCGGAGCTTTTTTGGGATTACGCGGTTAGACCGGAACTTTTTCGGGAGATTTCGGTGGAAATTGTCGCAGTGTTGTTCGGTAATTAACTTGACACATTTCGACGAATGATCTTGGATTTCTAAAATTTGGTATTTAGGTATGTACCTTTTTAAGTTTTAAATGCCGAAATGCCGTTAAGTTTCTCTTAATTAAAATGCCTGCTGCAATGCAGAATTCATTAGGATTCATTTTGCTGCAGCCTGAAGTGTTCACATTCCTCTCATTCTCGTTTTTTGGGAATGTATTTAATATATATGTTAGGGGCAAAACCCGACGGCTGAGCAAATCGTGATCAATCCGGGCAAATCACAACTTGCCCATCCTTTCTGGGCAAAATAACATTTTTGCCCAAAAAACTGGGCGAATCGCCATTTGCTCAGCCGTCCCGGCGGGTTTTGCCCGTAACATATTTATACTTGCGGCAAAGTTCAGTATAAATAATAACCAATCATAAATTTTGAGCTACTGGTCTTCGAATTCTAAATTTTGTAACGAGGCATGTATATACTTTAAGTTTAAATACCGGTATAGAGTGTTGCTTATTTTCCTCATATGAAGCAAAATTTACTGTGTTGAATGGAGCTTCATACAAAATATGAGATTTCTGACCTCCCACGCATCCGTTAGATTTTGTATTTTGAGTGTATCTTTTTGATGAAAGAAGTCTTTTCGCGGATGAATGTACCTTTTTTAGAAATAATGAGGGATCTAGCGGGGGAATTTCTCAACTTCCAAAAATGCTTCAATCTTCCCGTAATAGCTGTGTTGATGCGCGAATTTCGTTACACTCAAAATAGTCCGCAAGACTCAAAAATATTCCGAAGTCCAAGACAAATTCCTGAATAAAAAAAATATCATTAATTCCACAAAGTTAAACAATTTGTCCTCTGAGCTTTGATTTTTTCAAGGTTTTTAAAAATTCCAATTTTTTTTGCAATGGATATTTTTTTTTTCAAAATTTTACTGAAATGGAAATTTTCTTCCAAATATTCTCAAATTTTCGAAACTTTTAAACCACGTCGAAAATATTAAGATTTTTTAATGATTACTCGCTTGACGTCCTCGTGATAATGGAAGAACTAAGAATTTTTGAAAAGAGGCTCACCTGTTAAAAATCTAAGATGCACAATTGGAGACAGATGAGACACCCAGAAGCAGCAAAGCGTGAAATCTGGTTACGTTCCGTTCAGTTCATTTAAATCCATAAAAAATATCGAATATTCGAGTAGGCAGGGAAAATTCTAAATTTTTACCGTTTGTAATAGGTTTCAATAGAAAAAATGTAGCACGTTGCTAATGTGCACACTTTGCCACTGACGTGACCAGCTGCATCAGACATTTAGAGTTCGTTCATCCATGCTCAGTCCTGAATGTAAGTCGTTTATAAATAACCTCGAATTACTGTTATATTCAATCAAAGGTAAAACGCAAATGTAGAAAAAATAAATATCAATTTATTTTAACTCCTTCAAAATTAAAAGAAAAAAAAATAACATTTCCAAACTTCATATAGTCGTTGTCCTCGAAGTTCCATTTCAGTGAAAGGATATTAAAACGCTGTAAGAAAATTTGATGCATTACAATTTTTTGGAGACGAAAACACACAATTTCCATTAACTTTATACATCCGAAACCTTTCAAATATAATCCGCATCAAGGTTGAAATTTATATTCTGACTATACGCACGAGACGGTTCTATTAGTTGATATTTTTGCAAGGTATACCAATACAAGGAACTTAAAGTGATGTCTCGATTTAAATAACTGAAATGGTCCGCGGTTTTTTGTTGCTCTGGCCCCTGGGTCTGGTTCTGGGTGCCATAACGATCTTGTAAAAGGGACATGATCAATAATTTTATCATTTTTGATTCAGCCAGGTTTTGCCGCAAGGGCAACTAATTAGCATGCTCCCGCCACCTGTTATAAGAAATCGGCGCTGCGTTCCCCCTTTCCTCCCCTGCCCCCCGGCTGCGAGAGTGCGTAGACATGCAGATTGCTGCACCCACTCGGTCTGGCTTTGAACTTCCCTGGAGAGGCTTAAGAACAAGCCTCCGAGATGCATCGGCTAACCATACTAACGTGACCTGACCCATCGGCAGTCGACGGCAAAATCTTTGCAAGAACGGCACTCTCTTACCAGAGTAATAAAGTACCAGAGTACCAGAGTCTTGCGCTTCAGTATTCACTATTCATATACTTTCTTTAGTGCTCGTTGTGTTCCAAGTTGAAGTGCATCGAATAAGTGCAACTGTGCGTGTTTTACAGGTTAGAATCATTAGAGTACCTAACGATTATTTGTAAAGTTGAGACCCACTTTGTTATATCTACATTTTATCTCTTGCTTAGTGGCGTGCGGTGCCAGAAAGCAAGACAGGTACCTCAATGGGGCTCTTGCAAACTTTTACTGTGAGCAAATGAACAGTTCAATGTGATGTAAAAACCAGCGAAAATCACAAAAATCACACGGAGGAAGTCTATAATTCAGTAATAAACTCACATAACTTCTATAACGGTAAGTTTGTAATGGCGGCTCAACGCAGGTATCATGGGAGATTCCTGTCTATTATGCCACTTTTTCTACGGAAAAACAGAGATATATGTCTCAATTTAGATAGGAATCTCCCATGATACCTGCGTCTCTCCGCCATTAAGCCCGATTCTGAGAGTAAATTTTGTGATTTTTCAATGTACTCATCATCATTCATACAGGTTTTTATGCAAGAATTAAGCTTCAATCCTCTGCAAAAAAAGTTTGCAAGAGCCCCATTATTCAGTTACCCTATTTATAAACCTACCATAGTTTTCAATAGTTTCAATATATCTGTGTGATTTGACTAACTTCTGCGCTTAGGAAATAGAAGATGAAGGATTTTTTAAGAAGACTCTCTCTGTATGATCATCTTTGCAACACGTATTGCCTGCCTTAGGTACTTTCTTATCCAGGACACGCTATACTGCTCTTGTTTATTTCATTACAACGAGGTATAGCGATATAAAGGATTTTGTGGTACTTGATATTGAAACTTCAAACAGGGAGCTTTGATGGGAATCTTGCTTATGGTCATTTTAAACGGGATCGGTTTATTTGCCTCATATTTTTTAACTTTGAAAAAAAAAAGAAGAAAAAAGTTGTAATTAATCCCAATGGAAATTATTTAAACGAAAGTGCATTAGTGCAAGTGTTTGAGAAAGGCTATCTGGATACAAAAATCTATAAAACTGTTTCTTTAAGAAGGATTCGGATGATAAAGAAACTGACACTTAACAGAAACAAGCAAAGTTTTCTCACCTGAATATAGTTGTATTAAAATTCTGTGTCCAGATAGCCACTTTGAAACACTTGCACTTTCGTTTAAAACCAATTCCCACTGGATCAATTGCAACATTTGATTTAGAGTCAAAAGATATAAGGCAAACAAACCAGTTTCAGATCATCCATGCTGTCACACTTTGAGATAAGGCTTATAACATGTATATCAGCCTTTCTATAGCTATAGCTCGTTGTTTCATTACAACGATATATACAACGAGAAATTCAAGCAAACCGTTGACATCAGCTACTCAATCAAACTGAAATCAACGTCAAGTTGTTTGCTTCCCGAGTAGCGTGTTGCATACATTCTTTTTGAAGGCACCCCACAAAAACACGGTCGAAATTGAGCGTGTTTCAGGAGTGAAAGCGGAGTTAACCAATGCAATGTAATCCTTGGCATTTTTCCAACATTACTTCTCAATCTAAGTGATGGAACTGAGTGAAAATAAATGTGTGAGCTTTGACTTTTCATCAAAGAACGCTCTAAAATCAATATGTCAAAGTTTCAGTTAAATTTTGTTTGAATTTGAAGAAATGAGACATAAAAATTCGCCAAAGATTATCGGTCGTGTACTCGGCGTTCACTTCTTCAGCGAACAATCAGCTAGTGACAATTGACGTAACTAGAGTCTTCGCATAGGCGCCGAATGAAAACACTTCAAGGGGGTGTGGAGAAAATCTCAAAACAAAATTTCACGATTTTCGTGAAACAATTGTTTTTAGCTATTGTTCGGGAAAATGGCTTGAAAATCGGTAATTTCCGTATAACAACGGGGGGTTCGCTCTAGTCTCTCTCCCCCAGCTCACTTATAAAGGGTGATTTACCCACATCTTGGACGCCCGAAAATTGCCACCCTTTGATTTGGCCCAAGGTTAAGGTGGACATGGGGGTTCCGAGTCAAAACATTTAATACCTCGTAATTTCTAAACGAATGAAACTTATGAAATAAACTTCGCTCCAAAAGATTGGAATCTATAGAAGCTACCGAATGTTGAGTAAATGTGTAAAGTTAAAACTTTTTGAATGGCGCAAACCACGATTTGGAGGAAACGTTCCATTCATCAGTTCGAATAGTTCAAAGTTGTACGCCACCATGCATGATGCCCGTCTTATTTGAACCGCGAGCCCCACTACTTCTCTCGGGCGACTTAACATGCATCAAGATTAATAAAATGACCGCATTGGTATTTCGGAGATGTATATCTTTGAACAGAGCCGAGTTCTGCGGAAGAAAGAGAAGTTAACTGCAACGGGTTTTTCATGTAGTTTGTTTCCTTCTGCAGAACTAGGTCTAACTGTTTCAACAATATAGTTCGGGATGTATATTGAATGAAACGTTATTTTAAATTTGAGTTTAACCCATTTGAATTCCAACTCTGATTGAAATTTTTATTTTTATTGGTTTTTGTTTTCCTCCGTGCGTTGCGTGTATTTCGTGTATTCAATTTTCAAGTTTGAGAAATCGATCAATTGATCATGATCATAGAAGTACTGGCTCTATACATAGAATAGTTCTATAGAAATTAGCTCGATTATTCACAAATCGATAACCCTACTTGCAACCCTGGTCCCTGAACAAAGTATTGTTTCCCCCCGAGGGAGTTATTTCCTTACAATGGGAAATAGACCAATCTCCTTATGGGTTTTAAAATTAAAAAGTCATTCACAATTTCATGGGCGGCTTTTATATGTTTGTATAGGGTGTTTGCTGGTTTTTAATGATTAAAATCTATTGGAATAAATTCTACACTCTTGTTGCAAAAGCTTGACGATGCTAGCGTTTACTCTGTGTAAGTCTGATGTCTGACGTCTGAGGACTGTCTTGGGCCATGCTCGTAAACATCCACGTGTGCGTTTCAATATACATTAGACGTAAACAGTGGTAGTGAGTCCTGAACATTAGTCTTGGTCGGAGATATAAATGTTTGTCTCCTTTACTTTCAAAAAATCTAATAAGGTGTGCGGTAATTGTTCCTAATTATGTCAAAAGTGAATGAGGCTGTGCTTAGTGCTATTTACAGGGTCACTTACAGTTAAAGAGTTCTATTCTGACTTCAAACGACGCGTCGTTACCAACTCCCATCATTATATCCGTTACTTACGTTGCCTCGCCAAACGAATTAATCGGTTACAAAATTGGAGCTGTTGATGTTGCTACCTATATCTCTAGTCTTTCGGATCGGTTAATGATGCTTTAGTGAAGCATATACAACATTTCGCTTCATATACAATGTACTCATACCATACTTCCTATTTCACCTACTCCACCTACGTCATGACAAACCCCCTGTAATGGAGGACCTTGTCAGCGGGGGGGGGGGGGGGCAAAACAAAAACGAAATATCCACAAGGAAATGTGCATTTCGAGAAATATGTGTGTTTTTATTCGCAACTAAGATTAATGTTTCGTCGAATTTTTTATCTAAAAAAAAAAAAAAAAATGAAGGCTGTGAGGGAGGGATACTGCCACCCCCTCCCCACCGATTTTGCGTCTGTTAGCATTGAAAGGAAGAAGGCTCTTGCAAACTTTTGCTGTGAGAAAATATATAGTTCATTGTGATGTAAAAACCAACGAAAATCACTCTGAGAAAGTCTAACATTCAGTAATAAACTCACATAACTGCTATAACGGCAAGATCGTTATGGCGACTC
The DNA here is from genome assembly GCA_011764245.1 of Trialeurodes vaporariorum. Taxonomy (NCBI): domain Eukaryota; kingdom Metazoa; phylum Arthropoda; class Insecta; order Hemiptera; family Aleyrodidae; genus Trialeurodes; species Trialeurodes vaporariorum. Next base: position 17,224,264 of record VMOF01000024.1, on the reverse strand, counting down.
AACGCAGGTATCATGGGAGATCGATCCCTGTATAAGGACTATGTCACTTTCTCTACAGAAACACATATTTATGTCTCAATTTAGATATGATTCTCCCATGATACCTGCGTCTCTCCGCCATTAAGCCCGATTCTGAGAGTGAATTTTGTGAGTTTTTAGTGTACTCATCATCATTTATACAGGTTGTTATGCAAGAATCAACTCTTCAATTCCCTATCGCAAAAGTTCGCAAGAGCTCGATCCAGTGTCATTCCGCCCTCAAACACAACGCAATAGGTTAATTTATACAGTGTGCTCCTAATTTGAAAATTGCTGATGTGTGAAACTCAAGAACTTCAGGCGTTGAAAAGGTCTCACGATTAGGTGGTTTAACATTTTTACTTTTGCTTCATTTTGATAGCCCCTGATGGATACAGCGACGCAACGGATCAGATCAAAGCGGGCGTCTCGCGTTGCGCGTCATTGGACCCCAGGCGTTCAACTCACCATCGAACAACTCAGTTATTTACGCATTTTTAACTATCAGAACTGGGTGAAATTTTTTACTCGATTTAACGGCTACACACTACACAGTTTACGGGGAGAGCTAATAAGCTCTCCCCGTGCAATCATTATGTTTGGTATATGGTCGTCGGATCTCTTCAACAGTTTAAAGCACGCATTTCAGGATTTTACGGGGGGAGGAGAAGGAGAACATTATTATAAGGGCTGACGACCATTTATGGGCGTACATACATATAATTTTAATTAATTTTTTGCAATGAATAGTTGTAGTAAGAATTGCTTTACTATCAATATCATCTTGTTGTCACTTTATCATTATTGTTGATAGATACATTTACAATAGCTTAAAAATGTACCATTTGGGAGATTTCGTTTCTCTCTCTTTGAGAGGGGGAGATCCTACAGACCTTCCATTGTGGTTCAACAATCCCCCCCTTCCCTGGACATTATTCTGACCGAACCCAAAAGAGTCTTTTTTGGCGGAAATGCAGCCTGAGGACATGAACTCCTGCTGTTAAAAAATAAAATTCAGGTAAACATTTTGAGGATCGGACAAAAAAACCAGTGCCCTATTTTCAACTTTCGCTTTTCCGCCCACTTCAATTTTAGCGTCAACTTGGCAACAGACTGTTGAACGTTGATCTCTAGCTCTAAAGCTATGGTTAGTGATTAGATCTTAAGTCCGAGTTAATTTTCAGCGATCACCAAACCATCAGAGAAGGTGTGCATCAGTGTACATCAGTGAGTGCCTGAAGGTGTGCTATAATCAATAATGTGAACAAAATGGTAAAATTTTGTTAGATTATATCTAACATTTTAACTGTTTTCCTGTCGGATGATTTTAAAGGCTGGCGCAAGGCCATTGAGAGTCGCAAATTTGTATGTTTATTGGAAAACCTTTCAAGATTTAAATAGCTAGTTGAAATTAATTGATCGAGTTTGCCTCGAAGAGCCGTTTCTCCACAGACAACGTTTTTTACCTTATTTTACGTAGTTTTAAAATCAAAGGGGGAAATTGAAGTAAGAACTGTTATTTCGGACACGAATGCACAAATTCTTGATTCCTACCAGTATTTCAATTAATTGTGAGCATATGCTTAATCGTGTTGCTAAATAGTTTATAAAGGAAAAAAAATGGTCGCAAATAAAAAGCATCATGGATTTGCGGAAAATATGAGATCGCGAAAAGTAGCTCGAAAAGATAAGCAGCCAAAAGCCCAATACAACCCGGATAGTGACAGTGTTCACAAGTTTAAATGGACAGATTTCAATGTAGCCATATTGCACCAGATTTCCTTAATCCGAAATCTCATCGCTGGTGCATCGGAACCGTTATCAACGTAGCATAACGTAGTAACGTAGTAACGTAGCGATTTGTCAGTTTGAACCCATGGAAAAGGTCGAAGTCGGTGGTCATCGCTCGCCGATCCATAAAATAGCTCGATATTTTTTGTGGGTTCAAATGAACAAAATGATACGTTGTTAGATTGCAACAGAGCTGCCGTTTCGCGTAGAATTAATGGACTTTTTTAATTCACCAACGATTCCACCGGTTGAGAAAATATTACACAATTCATTTCAGTAAATGACTGTACCTACAGCACGAAAACAATATTTTTTTGTCGATGACTTTAAAAAACTTGCAGATATTTTAATGAATCAACGACATTTCCACCGATTGAGAAAAGATCACAGATCAGAGTGTTTTCGTGCTGTACAGTCATACGCTAAACTAAAGAGTGTAATCTTTTCTCAATCGATGGAATCATCAGTGAATTGACAAATGCCTTTAATTCTACGCAAAACGGCAGCTTTGGATTGCACAGTTTGCCGTTGTCAAGTTCTCTGATCCTCGAATTCATCTCTTGCTTCACGACGGCTCTTTAAATAAAATAGAGCTGCTCTTCACAGCCATGAATAATTAAGTACACGATTGGGGGAGCCGAGGAATTCATACATGTAACAAATTCTGAAATTGCTCTTTGCTTGATCAAACCCGTTCCGTCATTGTTAAAAGGAATATCATGGGGTTTTCGGAAAATTCGCGGTAAATTAGCGGTAAATATTTTTCTCCTTTCAAGTAAGTAATGACTAAAAAAACCTACAATATACAGGGTTAAAAATAATGCGCGTAGGCTCAAGGTCACATACATACGGGAAACCTCCAAAACTCACATTAGGGTCTCAGCGAGTTTTAGCTAGAGTGATTTTTTCGTCCGATTTTCCAAATTCCGATTTCAGTGATCGGCAATCCAAGTTATGTAATCGGCCCACCGCGCCCTCGCCAACTTGAGGGAACGCGTTTTTTTTTTCTTCCTTCTCTTTCTTTTCCTTTTCTTTTAAACTGTTTAAAAGAAAGAGTGGGTCTACTCAGGACTTTTACATTTATTTTTACCAATAAGAGTTGGTTTAAACCCTATAACATACCAAGTGAATGAACTCAATATGTTTATATTTAACCTACAATCGCTGCCATCAGCGCGCTTTTATTAATGAGGGAGAGGGAGGCAAGCACTTATTCGAGATTTCGCCTCTCCTTTTTTCCCTGTTGTTATAATTGCGCAAACATAGTGCGGCAATTTTCTTTCAAATCAAATGACAACAGTTAAGCAACGAATTAACAAAGACGTACTAATTTTTTTATATCTGTTACAGCATATGTTTGAGTGATGGGTTCAATACCAAATCTGTCAATTCTAAAGGGTCCCGACTCACAGGTGCTCACTCAAAATCAAAATGATATTGCTCTCCAGAGATTGTTCGAGAAAAACGCGCAGGACATCAGCCATGCCAGCAGATTAGCTCTCATAGCTCAAAGTATGTTCCTCAAATATTTTCTAATTTTAAGCAGGGAAGGTTCTTCTGATTTCCACCCGACTTATAGAGAGCGATATAAAAAGCGGAAACAGTTGCGTACCTACTTAATGTCTCGATTGGTAATAATTATTTTGTGAGTTGCAGATTTAAAACTATCAGATTTTACTTGAAAAAGCCAAATCTCTGTTTCATTTTTTTGATAAAGCTCTTCGTCTCGGTAAAAACTGGACTTGGAGAGTAAAAGCACTCTCGAGAACAATTAATTAAACTGAGCTTTGAACTGAGCGGGTTAAGATTCTGTAATTGGACACTTTGTTTTTTTTGGAAACCTTGAGTAGTGACGCATATTCATGTGCTCATGAGAACATAGCAAGTTTGCAAAATTAAATAATAATAATAAAAAAAAAAAAAACTTTTCCTTTGCTGTGCTGTTTTCTTGGGTTAGAATTGAATAAGCTCTCGGAAACATCAAGGTACAACAAACTACTAACTTACCAAATTTTTTTTCAGCACTATAGTATAGAATCGAAGGAGATTAATTAGTGAGTGATGATCATTTTTTGGACCGATTGTCTATCTTTATGGTCTACTGGACCGCACTGGTATTCAAGATCCTCAAGGAAGATAAAGCTCAAATTGATATGCATATTTCCCAAAACTCCATCCCAATAAAACGTCACAACAAAAAATAAATTAGCAGAAATGTGCTTTGAAGAGTCCCTGCACATGAAAGAGTCAAGACAAGTGAACGGAGGCGAGGAAGAAGAAGGGGTCTTAGGAACCTGGAGGCGCGCCTCTTGCTCACACTTTCATCCAACGATCTTCCCGGCAAAGATTACTTATACATGTATACGTGTGTAATTAATCTTTGTTAGGTCAACCTAACCTTAAATTCTCGTTGGCTCCACTCACTTTTTTAATCTACAGTGAATAGTATTGCGTGAATTTTATTCTCCTTTCTTCAATTCTAATAGAAAATGTCTTCAGTAAAAGCTGAAAATGCCGAAAGTTTCCTCAAAGCTGGGCTGCGGGGAAAGTGGTTCTATGAATATGTAAACTAGAGGCGCGTCTCCAGCCTTCATAGACCCTTTCTTCTTTTTCAGTTTTCAGGAGCCAATCAGAGATGGAACCTAGCATGGAGAGACTCTTTCATATACAGGGACTCTAGTGCTGTGTACATGAGAGAATTACGGGGGTCACTGACAATGGAGTGTTTACCCCGTTTAAAATTTAAAATTAGTAACTCGTTTGTTCTATTGACAGATAAGGATTCGAAGGAATGTATCCGATGGACGTATGCAGAACTCGATGCGGCTGCAAATCGTCTAGCCAGGGCAATTTTGAAGATCATTCAAAATACAGAGGGTCGCTGCAATCAAGATGGCGATTTTATAGTCGCCGTCTCAATACCGCCTAGTTGTGAACTTATAATCACATTGTTAGCCATTTGGAAAACTGGTGCTGCATACCTCCCGCTGGATGTTCAGGCTCCTGCCAACCGCATTCAACATATTTTGAATGAAGCGAAACCTGTGCTTGTCATTAGCCATCAAGACAATTGTAAGTGACTTTCACAGATCAGCTCTTCTGAAATGGTAAATATCTACCTTGAGAATAGCCCATCAAAGAATGGCATGGATACAATAATCATAATGATAAAAAAAAAAAAAAAATGGATTCTTTAACGAGTGATTTAATTTTAATCTTCCTAATACTTCACCATCTAAGTGTCTGATCTCTTTTTTGGGGAGATAATTTCTCAACTATTTCCTTTCGTCGCATTGCTAAAGAGAATTCTTTCCTCAGGTGAAAGCTATTTATAATAAATAAACGCTCCAAATTAGTCAATTAGTACATAGAACTTTACAAACAAAAAAACTTGTTGACATCTTTTTTTCAACCAACAATTGAAAGAGAAGGCAACGATCGTTGCTAGAAAATTTAATTGAAGGCTCCTTAAATTTAATCCAAAACTTTTTTGGTCAATTTTAAAGCTTCTAGAGAAGTACCCTTGGAATTCATCACGGACGTTATCACACAAATTACTTAAAGTACCAAAAAATATTCCAGCAATTATTTCATTCCATTGAATAAATTACTTGTAACCTAACGGAATTCACAAAATGTGTAATTTACAGGCAATGAAAATGAATTGTACAAGAATGTCAACGTCGTCAGCTTCAAAAATCTGGAGATAAAAGTGGCTGGGTACAACTCTGATGTCATTCAAGACGAGGAGATGCTCCCTAGCTCGTGTGCGTCTAAAATCGCAATAATACTGTACACATCAGGCAGCACAGGCATCCCTAAGGGTAATGATTTGTTTAATTTTTCTCCTTAGATATGCCTCATAAAACAACTAATTCACCTCTCTGACGCAAAATAGGTAATGAAAAATTCGTTCTATTTCTGTTGAAAGTAAAATATTCAGACCATCCTGCTTCTTTATTTTTTGCGAGAACTTCAGATAGGAAAATGTGTATCAAACTTTTATATTATGAAATGACAACAAAAAGTAAAATGAAAAATATTTTTTACCTCTCCCCTCCTTATAAAAAACACTCTTTAGTGGGGGAAGAGGTTGGATCACTTGTCTTTCAGATTTTCAAAGTGAGAAGTAATGAAATTTTGACTTTGAAAAAAAAATCAAGTTAAAACAACCAGCAACTTCTTTGTTAATTGCAACTTTTCCTAAAACCACCTCTTTTGGAGTGTAGGTTGATTTTAGATATTTATGGGGCGATTTCCAATGGAATGCTGTGGTCAACAAAATTTGATAATTCTTGAAATAAAGAAAAATGCCACCTCACAAAAGTCTCAAAAATTATCCATTTATAAGTATAGCGGTAATTTATAGATTCGGGCTTCTTGGTCCAGAGAAAAGATCACAAAATGAATGATACACATGACTGCAAACCGGAATTCATAGCGACCCTTTGATATCCAATTAAGGTTGGTTGAGTTATACACACGCATTTCACTATATGCAAGGAAAACCCACTATCATTAAATTTCAATCACGCGTAACGTATGATTAAAGATTCGCCATGACTTGCGGGTTTCAAAATTTTAGAGCATGAGTGTCATGCTCTATTGAAATCGTTTCTACAAGGTCAATAATGCTTTTCTTATAGGAACGGCATGGTTCGGGGGTCCGCTCGGGGGATCGCTTGGTTTCAGTATCGAGAACGGGTCCTCGAGGACCGATTGACCCATGTGATTCCGCCAATCCGGTGTCCTCCCAATTTGTCGCTTTTTCTTTGTGGCGGGAGTTTTTGGCCAAGATTGAGGTTAAGCATTTTTGGGAATGTAATTACGTTACTAATTTGGATCAGACTTCAACGAAATCTTCTGTATGAGATATTGGGGTTTTATATCAGAGGATTGTGTCCATGTTTCGTGTATTCTGCGATTTAAAATGCATTTAGATGATTTCAAATTTCCAATCCTGTTATTGTTGATGTTTCGGTCCGCTAAAAGAGTTCGTTTGGGGAACGCGATCGGCGTTGCGTTTTAAGGTGAATCCTCAGCGACCTGTAGTAAGATTCTCATCCGCTAGATAACGTCACTGTTCCGCGGTCCAGAAACCATGCTTTTTCCGCCTTTAATCGTTAATTGCGAGAGCTAGAGTTAACTTTTCGAAAATGTAAGAACGTTGCGTTCTAGATCAAATCCTAAGGAAAATTTTAAGACCATTCCGAGCCATGGACGAAGATATAACTAAGGACTGCCGACTCCCTATCTCCGCCCGCGTTAAAACCTGTTAGCGGGTTTTCGAGCGCGACCGCAGCGCTCCAAGCAGCAATAAGGGTCAACTAAAAGCGAACCGCTGCAGCGGTGGCCGCTCCGGCTCCCTTTCTCCCATGCCTTCCCGCAAATGTATACCGTGTAGGTAATTTGAATCACGATTGAACGAAGGGAACAAATGATCAGCGAATTAAAAGGAAGCAAAATCCGCTAAAAAGCAAACGTCTGGAGTATTTCTTGAAAGATTCCTGAATTGTCGAAAATGATTAATCAAGGACTGAAATACTATACATCACAGTTAACCTCAAAACGGAATCAAACAAGAAAGAGTACATAGACATTTGTTTTATTAGTAGAGATCAGGCGACTCTTTTAATTTGCTGATGATTTCTGTTACCTTGTCCAAAGTTGATTCTGAATTTCCCTTGCTTTCGATCTTCCATTGAGATACTGAGTTATCTGATCCTCTTGGGTCGCCGACAGCAGTTGACAGCCATGCCATAACAGACCAACTCCAACAACGGTTTTAGCAGTAGCACAGCATGTGAGCATGGACACATCGCCAGGATCGCTCACTTGAAAGAGTAGTTCAGCTGACCGCTGCTTGGAGCGCTGGGGTCGAGAGCAAAACAGGACTAACAACAGTCGGCAGTCCTTAGTTATATCTTCGTTCATGGTTTTGCGACGACCTCCCGTCCCCTTTGCCCTCCCCACGAACTACTGCACCTATGCCTACAACAGTTGCTTGCCGCGTTGTGCAGATTGCATGAATGATGTGTGTCCATCTACTTCATCCCAATTTCACAGCCATCACGGATGCCACGCCCGCCACGGGTCTTCTACCTGGTTTTATGCGACATCGGTCATCGTGGCCCAGTGTTACATGGTAATCAGCGGCGGATTCGGGAAAGGCACGCCCCCCCCAACTCACGGTAGCCTTTGCCTTTTTTCAACAGAAAAAATCCCATAAATTCCTCTCTGCAAATTTGAAAATTCATAGGCGTGAAGCCCCCCCCCCCTAAAAGAATTTTCTGGATCCGCCATTGGTAGTAATTTTTGCGGCACACTACGCCGGATTCCCGTGCGCTTTCCCACACTTACCTTTCTCCCTTATCTGTCAATGGGCGCTCCCCGAGGGGCGGCGCGGCGCCCCCCCCCTAATTCAGAAAAATCAAAACTTTACAATAAAAAAGAATCGGAACATTCGAAGATCAAATAATAACGAAAGGAGTAAGAGTTAACAAACTTTATTCTTAGTTTACTTTACAATTTTAATAGGGGGCGTAATTTAGGGGGGGCAGGGCGGGAAGTAGCCCCCCAAGCAGTGGTGCCCAACCACCCCTTGCCACTATACAGCTCGCCCCCCAGTTTCAGGATTCCTCTCCCCCCCAGATCTAGACCTCCCCCTGATTTTTACCCCACCCCCTCCTGATTCAGACGACATCATCCTTCCCACCCGTCATCTCCCTCGCCGAAAGAAGTTTTAAAATCTACTAGTATGAACGTGTCTACATTGGCAACTACCGTTGGCAACGAGAATTTTGCGAACTTCCTTGAAAATTCAGAATCCTCTGGTCGATAATTACATGATTAGAGAATGTATAGGCAAGAGTTTGGTTTTGTTAATTTAAATAGGTTAACTCTTAGAATTCATCAGGACAATGAAAATAAAGAAGGAATAGTTGTACTTAGCTTTTTACTATTTCTATCATCTGATGCTGTCACTTTATTCATAATATCAAACACTTCAAAAATAGAATTACTTTTGATACAACTACATGCTACAATCACTTACAATTTCTACCATTTGGAAGGATAATTGATTTATTTTCTATTTTGGGCGGAAGTGGGGGGGGGGGGTTCTCTAGACTTGCCCGTCTCTAAGTGAAGTCCCCTAGACCTTCCATTGACATTCAAAAAGTTGCCCCTCCGGGCAATGAGCTTGTTGCACACTTTTTTTTTAATTCAAAATATGAAAGTACTATGTGAGCTGAGTACTCAGTAATTTTTTTAGAATTTTTTGACGCCGGGAACACAAAGAAAAATTCATTTGAAAAGTCGAAAATTTGATAAGATTTGAAACGGCTCCAAATGGCGGGGAACCGCCGACTACGTCACAGCTAGGTCACAGCTAAGTACGGTCGATTTGTTTACATTTCTGCCCATAAGCTACCATGCCGAAAACGTGAAATTTGGACGCTTATGTCTTCTAAAAAGTCGTAATCTTTGGTCATCTGCCGTACTATATCGATTGTTTTGGACAAATAAAGATCCTGACAAGCCACAAAACGCGTCAAAATTTATTTTTTTAAGCATCAAATGAAAATACGAGGTCGCAAAATTCGTCAGTGCCGCAAATGAAACCAAGGTTAGGGGACTCTGACAACAAGTTAAATTCAGTCCATTGCATCTCTTTTCGTCCATTAAAGTGAAGCGAATCCGTTTATTTTGTCTTTCCTTTGCCTCTTTGACCTTTAATGGGTAATTCTTCAATAACTTTGAACGTTTTCGGACAGTAAGAGTCAAGGGAAACATAGTGGCTTTCCCCATAACCTATATTGCCTGTAAGCTTATACAAACTATACAAGATCATTTCATTTGAGTGAAAGCATCTTGTAGTCATGTAAAGGCAGAGTATCTCCTTGCTAAGTATGAAACTGAATTGGACAGGTAAATTTTAATGTATGGCACCTGACTCATCCAAGTCAATTGAATATACTTAGCGGTGGAATTTCATCGGTCAACTGTAATGTTTGTAGCACTTTAACCTATATTCTTTTCATTGGCATTTCAAGAGGAATCTGCCCTTCCTATACTTAAACTTAAGTGTGGTAAGCAATTGACTTATAGTAAATAATAAGTTGGCATTTTCTCATTAAGCGTTTCATGTGAAGCTTGCATCGACTTAAACGCTAGCCAACGGATAACGCTGATCCACTCACAAATTGACAATCTTCCTAAAATAAGGCAGCATATTCTCATTATATTTCATCAGTATTCATCAAGTGTTTACTAACTTTGATTTGCAATGACTTGATGCAGTCAAAGCTCAATACTCAGTTAATCCATTTTGACAAAGAAGAGAAATATTGAACATTGGAACCGCTCCGTCACATGTTAATGGGCTCTTAATAGGTATCAATTTCCCAGAAATTTTCAAGACATGTTCAGTGCCACATAAGGTACAGCTAAATCTAATGCATACTGCAGTGGGATGTAAATATTCCAATATTTACCAATCTCCTTGCAAGAGAATGACACAATAACCACTAAACAATCATTCACTTACCCGCAGAATCATTTTAAAAACTTAAAATTTACACTAGTCAAATTTATGGATTTTTGACACATCCATCCTGAAACATTTTTTCAATCATATCCACTTGAAAGTCATGCTCACTAAGCAAAACTTGGCTTTGAATATAAGCACAGATTACAAATATAATTTTCTAAATCAGGTTTTGTGAATCAATTTAAGTTTTAAAATGATTCTGCGGGTAAGTGAATGATTGTTTAGTGGTTATTGTGTCATTCTCTTGCAAGGAGATTGGTAAATATTGAAAAATTTACATCCCACTGCAGTATGCATTAGATTTAGCTGTACTTTATGTGGCACTAAACATGTCTTGACAATTTCTGGGAAATTGATACCTATTAAGAGCCCATTAACATGTGACGGAGCGGTTCCAATGTTCAATATTTCTCTTCTTTGTCAAAATGGATTAACTGAGTATTGAGCTTTGACTGCATCAAGTCATTGCAAATCAAAGTTAGTAAACACTTGATGAATACTGATGAAATATAATGAGAATATGCTGCCTTATTTTAGGAAGATTGTCAATTTGTGAGTGGATCAGCGTTATCCGTTGGCTAGCGTTTAAGTCGATGCAAGCTTCACATGAAACGCTTAATGAGAAAATGCCAACTTATTATTTACTATAAGTCAATTGCTTACCACACTTAAGTTTAAGTATAGGAAGGGCAGATTCCTCTTGAAATGCCAATGAAAAGAATATAGGTTAAAGTGCTACAAACATTACAGTTGACCAATGAAATTCCACCGCTAAGTATATTCAATTGACTTGGATGAGTCAGGTGCCATACATTAAAATTTACCTGTCCAATTCAGTTTCATACTTAGCAAGGAGATACTCTGCCTTTACATGACTACAAGATGCTTTCACTCAAATGAAATGATCTTGTATAGTTTGTATAAGCTTACAGGCAATATAGGTTATGGGGAAAGCCACTATGTTTCCCTTGACTCTTACTGTCCGAAAACGTTCAAAGTTATTGAAGAATTACCCATTAAAGGTCAAAGAGGCAAAGGAAAGACAAAATAAACGGATTCGCTTCACTTTAATGGACGAAAAGAGATGCAATGGACTGAATTTAACTTGTTGTCAGAGTCCCCTAACCTTGGTTTCATTAGCGGCACTGACGAATTTTGCGACCTCGTATTTTCATTTGATGCTTAAAAAAATAAACTCTGACGCGTTTCGTGGCTTGTCAGGATCTTTATTTGTCCAAAAAAATCGATATAGTACGGCAGATGACCAAAGATGACGACTTTTTAGAAGAAATAAGCGTCCAAATTTCACGTTTTCGGCATGGTAGCTTATGGGCAGAAATGTAAACAAATCTACCGTACTTAGCTGTGACGTAGTCGGCGGCCAACCAATGAAAATCGTTTCTCGGATCCCTCAACTTTGAGCTTTAATTTCGGTACTTTCTGTTCGTTTTTGAGCGGAAAAAATGGTACCATCGTTCTTCTCGTGAAATTTTCAGTCGATTACATATAATTTAATAAAAAAAAAAATTTCTTGCAACAAGCTCATTGTTTTGCGGGTGCCCATGTCTTTGTCCATGGTCTCTGAACCAGAAATTGAACGTTCTTCCGGTCTGTGGTTGCCTTCTTTTCTCATAAGTTTAGACACGGCCACCCTGTAAACCCCACAACAAGTTAAAAGTCCGCAATCCGCACCCTCGACCCGCAGCCACTATCAGAAGTAAATTGCCGGTTGACTTGCAGGTACTCTCCTCCTCCTCCCCCAACTTAGATTAGACACAAATATAAAATTAAAAAAAAAAAAAAAAAAAAAAAAAAAAGTGAAAAATAGAATGTATGCCCCAGCAAAGGGGCCCCCCTCCACAGTTTTCAAAGAGAGGGAGCGACCCCCTTCCCAGCGTAACTCCGAAAAAATAATTCCAACTGGGGTCCAAGTAACTCAAGTAAGGTCTCAAAATGAAATCAGATGGATCCAAAATTTTAACGGCGAGTACCGGTAAGCTTACTCTTTTGATCGGTCCAAACCGGATTGCGATACATCGATTTACTCTCGAGATATCGATTTTTCAAAGGCGCGCGGTATAGGGTCAGAAATCTAAGATTCTCTAAAATCCGCGAATTTCGACTCTCATGGACCTAGTATGCGCCGTGAGAAGTCATATGTGAGTTTTTTGAGTTCACATGAAGTTCATTAAGGGCCCTGACAAATGTCGGACCGATAAAGTCTATATCGGGGGGGGGGCGTGGCCCCAACTCCAGCGTAAGTCTCACGTACAATGTCTCACTGCGGCCGCGGGAGGTCCCATAAGATCCGTTTAAAACTTGGATGGATCTGAATTTTTTTCAAGAATTATCTAAAAGCTGAAGCTACCGCCCAATCCAAACCGCAGTGCGCAATCCAGTGTGGGCATCGATTTGTTCTCGAGATATCGATTTTTCAAAGGCGCGCGGTCTTGTCAGATCGACCTTAGAGGGGCGCTGGAGGCTGGAAAAAGGCGAATTTCGTCTCTCACGAACCAGTCGTGTGCCGTATTATATCGGTTCCGCTTTTTTTCGGGTCCCAATGATGTCCCGAGAGGGCCCAATGCAGTTTCGAGCCAAAAAATATCATCTTAGGGGGGGAACTACTCCCCGTTCCAGCGTAACTCTGACAAGAAATGTCTAACTGCGGCCGCGAGAGGTCCTGTAAGGTCATTAAATAAACTCGGATGGATCTGAAATTTTCGAGGTTGTCAGTCACAAGCAAGCGCTTTCGATCGGTGCAAACCGAATTGCAATACATCGATTCACTATCGAGATATCGATTTTTCAAAGGCGCACGGTCTTGTCAGATCGAACATTGAAATAAGCTGTGGATACTCTGTACCCGCGAATTTCGTCTCTCATGGACCGTTTAAGCCCCCCTAAAAATCGAATGAGCTTTTTTCAAGTTCATATTACGTTCCTTAAGGGCCTTGATGAGTGTCGGATGACATTTGATCAATATTAACATTCATTTTTTAATCTGAGACAAAAAGAGCTGAAACCATAAAGACGAAGAATTTCCATCGTGATGACTTTGGTTCAAGCGAGGAAAATTCTATAGAAGTCCCAAATAACTAGACTAGACTTTCCGGCTTGCTAGGATTGGTATTAAGAATTTCCTTCCTGATGACTTTGGTTCAGGCGAGAGAAATCTAAAAAAGTCCCAAATAACTAAACTAGACTTTGCGGCTTGCTAGGATTGGTATTGCGTCATCCGATTTTAAAGGAACTATCACTATCGAAATCGATTTTCAAAACCACAGTATTCACCTCGCCTCGTGAACAACTGTTTCAACACGCTATAAGTAAATTTTCATTCCCACTTTGACCTATCAAGTTATTTTTACAGCGATCACTGTTATACAAACACAAATGCAGCGTTGCGATTGAATTTGTCGCAGTTTTGTACTATCAATATGGAACTCCACACTTACAATGATTTACGGCCGACACTCATGCTCTCTTTGCTAACACTGTTCCAGTGTTGCAAGTTCCAACTTGTTTCTCTTTTTCTTTAAGACCTTCTCAGTCATATACAATGATTTATTTTTGGTTGGATCTTTTTCAACAACTTCCAATGGCCACCATTTTGGAAATGGTGGGTTAGGTCAATCGCTTGCTGAATTTTTTCACCTTCAGGCTTTTTTAAATTATATATTTTACAATCCATACCCATGCATACGACAATTTTTGCCTACAGTGCGGTGCGGTGCCCCAACATTTAGGAAGAAAGTGACCCCCTGTACCGCGCACCATTTTCGATTGAAATAAATACTGCGCAGAGTTTTGAAACCTTGTCTCAATTTTATTTATTCAGAGCAAGACTTTTTTTTTATGACATGCCCATTATTTTGATTTTTTCCAGTTTCTTGGCGTTCGATAACTTTTTAACCATAACGATACGGTAAAACATTGAAAATACTTGCGTAATTAAATTCTGCTTCGTTTCTCAAAGGACGGGATTTATTGTTCCTAAAATGGTCCAAGCTCTTTTTATAGCTTTTAAGAGCTTTTTTCATAAATGAAATATCACGACACAGTAAGCCAAAATGTATGTTTTTGTCATACTCTCAGCGATATGAATTCAGAGGGAAAAAGGTGTACCTGCGTGCTTTTTTTTAACATTGTATTACATAAGAACTGGGCTGAGTTCTATAGATCCCCTGGGTAAAATTTAGAAAGGAAACTCACATTACTAAAACTCATTGAGGATAAATACATCACAATTTTAGTCTAATACATATCCCATGCAGCACATTTTGAATATCTCTTGAGTACCTAGATATTCAAAATCTACATAGAAAATGTATGATCTGATGTAATGATGCCAATAAATATGATTTATCACAAATAATTTGTGTGTAATCTCTGATCCATTAATTTTGTTCTCAGGTGTCCGGATCTCACAACGCGCCATTTATAATCGATTGCAGTGGCAATGGAAAACGTTTCCTTACAGCGAAACCGAAGAAAAATGTGCTTTTAAAACAGCCTTAACTTTTGTTGATTCAGTCAGTGAAATTTGGGCGCCACTCCTTGGTGTCACGCCAAAATCAGTTCTGGTGATATCGAAAGAAACTACTGTGAACCCTGAACAGTTGATAGCCACTTTGGAAGATCATAAAATTGAAAGATTGGTCCTCGTGCCATCCCTTCTTAGAGCAATTCTGTTTTATTTGGACCTCAACAAAGCAAATACTCTGCGAAACGATAGACTTTTAGAAAGGTTGAAGCTATGGGTTTGCAGTGGTGAGCCTTTGGTTCCAAGCTTAGTGAAGGACTTTTTCAGTCATTTTGGGACAGAAAGTCATATAATATGCAACTTTTATGGCAGCACAGAGGTGATGGGAGATATCACTTTTGAGAAGATCACCAAATTTGAAGATGATGTTATCCCTATAGGATCACCAGTGGACAACAACATCGTTTACCTTTTAGATGACAAACTGAATCCAGTAGCTTGTGGAGAGATCGGTGAGGTTTACTGCGCAGGCCGCAACTTAGCGTCCGGATATGTAAACAATCGTGATGCAAATCGCTTCATACCCAACCCTCACACGGTTGAAATCGATTACGCTACTTTGTACCGTACCGGTGACTACGGAAAAATTGTTAACGGAGTTTTGATTTATCAGGGCAGAACAGATAGTCAAGTTAAAGTTCGAGGTCATAGAGTAGACTTGTCCGAGATCGAAAATACTCTTCACAAAATAAGTTCCGTTGACAAGGTCTGTGTTCTTTGTCACCAACCGGGAGAGTTTGATCAAGCTATTCTGGCGTTTATCACACTTCAAGATACAAATGGGACAGTAGATAGTATTGAGCATGAGCTGAAGCAGACTTTACCACCATATTCAATGCCACTAATCAAGATACTGGACAAAATACCGCAGTTAAACAATGGCAAGACCGATAGGCAACTGTTACTGAAACTTTACGCAGAAGAAACAAGTAGTGAATGCGGCAAAAATGTACAAATTGATTTGAAAGGTGTTCCAGAAAAGAAAATAAAAGCTGCTCAGTGTTTATTTAAAACTGTAGCATCTATTTTGGGTGGATCCCTCAAAAGTACCGTCATTAACAAAGAGGTTGGGTTTTATGATCTTGGTGGTAATTCTCTCAACTCCATTTACACTATCACGAAGCTCCGAGATCAAGGTTTTGTCATTGGTATCACAGAATTCATTACGTCAAAAACACTTGGGGATATTCTAGAGAAAATTCGAGATGAAGATGAAACATCGGATATTCTCAAGTCAAACGATTTTAATAATAACAAAGGTATTGAAGAGAAGTTTGTTGCGGAGATACTTGAAAATGCGCATCGGGAACCTGTAACTAACATGATTGCTGATAGTTTTTGCGAGAAAGGTGATCTTGAGCAGTGTATCTATCCTCGGATAGAGAGAGATGCATATGTTCAGCTATTGAATATTCTTTGGAGCTCGTTGGTGAAAGCGGGCCTTAGTTTCGCTATCAAACGGAAAGACACAGGCGAGTACATCGGAGTATCCCTTAATTTTGACTTGCATGCAGAGCCCGAGGTGGCAATAACCACTCGTCTTACTATTATCTTCGATTTTCTTGAATATTTAGAAGGACCCATTCGTGACTTTCAACTTCCACAGGGGACAGGAAAAATTCTACATAGTTTTATGATGGGTACCCACAAAGACTTAAATGCTCAAGAGAATGTGCAAACTATTCAGTTTATGGAAGAAGAGGTACTCAAACTAGCCAGATTAAAAGGATTTGTCGGTATTTTTACGACCAACTCTAGTCCGTTAACTCAACAATTAGGGACGGATATTTTCAATTATGAAGTTTTACATGATTATCAGGTGAATAAATACGTTGCTTCAGATGGTTCAAAACCTTTCTCTTCCGCGCCAGATGATCAGAGAGCTGTTTGTTCTCTGAAACGGGTCTAAAATGTCGCTGGATTATTTGACTATATTTAGACCAGCTATCAGTCTCAAATTAAGACAGAAAATATGCTTATTGCAAGTACAGCTGTTCTTGTTGATATCCGCTACCAAGTGAAATTGGAAGACAGACTCAACACAGAAATTGAGAGATTTAACAATTTCTGGTTCCTGAGGTTGTAATATGTGGCGGAATGTTCACGGTTGTCAACAACTGATCATTATTGTTGGACAAACAATTGAAAAGTCGAAAGTCATCGCCAGGAAAGTTTCAAAACACTGAAATACTGATCACTGACTTTGCTGCAATTTTGAAGAGTTAAGTTCCTAACTATTTCAAATTATAGAACTATGGACTTATGGCCTGGGAGGAAAATTTACTTTCTACTAGTAAAGAGAGGTGCTCTTGAATGGTCTGAACAACCAATTATATCAGTTTTCACTTTGTTATCTTCAATTTTCGAATCGTTTGTGAGAAGTGTAACTATGCTAGTTGGAAAACCATGGCTCATAGCCAATATTTCCATGTCAATGTTCGTTAAATGTGCTCTCTGCTAATTAAATAATATGCATTCAGAGAGGTCATATTCATCAATAGCCGAATGCCGTCTTTGGACGTAATTCAAACCGGACGACGGTCGTATTAGTGAACACGACCAATTTGGACTGGACTATTCATGTAAATATCTCATTTTACGGAGTTTTTGATCTTTTCGGAAGGTGAGACTTTGTTTCCTGTTCCTAACAAAAGCTTATGAAATGTGTTTCCATCCCAATTTCACATTTTTTTCCTTCCAAATTATTTATCCTTTTTTCTTTTTCCCTTTTATTTTTACGGTGTGCCGATGCACGCCCCAAAACGCCCACTTTTATTCCTGCCGTAGTGTTGCCAAATTTGCACAAAATTGACAACACTGTGCAAATGACTTCAGGCAGTTTGGAGAGAGAGAGAGAGAAAAAAAATTAAAATACATTTTAGGATTACTCGCCTTAAGTTATGTTACTTCCGTTAGTAAACTTAATTATAAGTAAGTTGTATGATATGATGTTCCAATATGAACACAATATCCTCGCCCAATATTAAGCTCTTTTGGAGGAAAAATATTGTGATTCAAGTATTACGAATTCATTTGATATATTTTACAATTTAGGCTTTATTTTTTTTTGCTGGAACGTCTCACCACAATAATTATATTAATCGTATTTTAAACGAATGTATATATTTTTAAAACAAATTTTGGCTTGGAATAAATGTTTGGTCGAAACGGCATTTTGGAACAGTTAAGGGTTGGAAAACTACAATAATTATTCACTTGATTCTTTGCACGCGTAGGTCAATGCGTAGTGAGGAGCTTAGTTTGTAAAATAAATATTTCAACATTGTTATATAACTGAAACTGAAAGTGTAAGTGAAATAAATTGATCAACGAGGAGAAAGCCATTGCAAAGAATATTTGCAATATCTTGAAATTAGTTCCAAAAAAATAATTTTTATTTAATTTAAATGAATATGTATAGGGGTATCTGTTTGCCTTTTCTTATTTGTGATATTAACTTAAGTCATATATTGTAAGCAAAACATTGTTTGGGTTGTGATAAACCTCTATCTAATAAAACCTCGCAAGTCTAATGTTCGATTCCAAATGTGAAACCTGTGATTGGGCTGTTGAAAAATGTTGTAGCGGATGAATGGCGCGACGGCTTTTTCGTTAAAACCCCAGTTAAGAAAAATTATGATGACGCTTACATAGCTCCCAAAATCCTTTTGTTAGAGGTAGTTTCAGGTGTGTAGGCGGACCTAGACCGATAATCTTTGGAATTTGTCAACATTATTTCTGATGTTACTCGATGAAAATGAATGAAAACGAAATTGAGTGTTTACTTTTCAACGAGGAACACTTTAAACGCAAAAGAATAAAGTCAGAGGCAAGTTAGGTTTTATTTTAAAGGAATTAGATTTGAAATTTCGCCATAGATTATGGTTTAGGTCCGCCTATGAAGCGACTATGGCAAAGCATCGCTAGTACCGCAAAGGTAAAGCAACGACACTTATTCGGCAGTTTTGCTGATTTTGGCCTAAAAGAAGAAATGGTGGCAGCCGGCTACCTTTAGCATGCATACGCCATTTCAGAGACTGCAAATGAAGATTGGCGCAATCATGTATGTCTGATGACAATAATCCAAAACTAAACAAGTTGGAACTTGCAACACTGGAACAGTGTTAGCAAAGAGAGCATGAGTGTCGGCCGTAAATCATTGTAAGTGTGGAGTTCCATATTGATAGTACAAAACTGCGACAAATTCAATCGCAACGCTGCATTTGTGTTTGTATAACAGTGATCGCTGTAAAAATAACTTGATAGGTCAAAGTGGGAATGAAAATTTACTTATAGCGTGTTGAAACAGTTGTTCACGAGGCGAGGTGAATACTGTGGTTTTGAAAATCGATTTCGATAGTGATAGTTCCTTTAAAATCGGATGACGCAATACCAATCCTAGCAAGCCGCAAAGTCTAGTTTAGTTATTTGGGACTTTTTTAGATTTCTCTCGCCTGAACCAAAGTCATCAGGAAGGAAATTCTTAATACCAATCCTAGCAAGCCGGAAAGTCTAGTCTAGTTATTTGGGACTTCTATAGAATTTTCCTCGCTTGAACCAAAGTCATCACGATGGAAATTCTTCGTCTTTATGGTTTCAGCTCTTTTTGTCTCAGATTAAAAAATGAATGTTAATATTGATCAAATGTCATCCGACACTCATCAAGGCCCTTAAGGAACGTAATATGAACTTGAAAAAAGCTCATTCGATTTTTAGGGGGGCTTAAACGGTCCATGAGAGACGAAATTCGCGGATACAGAGTATCCACAGCTTATTTCAATGTTCGATCTGACAAGACCGTGCGCCTTTGAAAAATCGATATCTCGATAGTGAATCGATGTATTGCAATTCGGTTTGCACCGATCGAAAGCGCTTGCTTGTGACTGACAACCTCGAAAATTTCAGATCCATCCGAGTTTATTTAATGACCTTACAGGACCTCTCGCGGCCGCAGTTAGACATTTCTTGTCAGAGTTACGCTGGAACGGGGAGTAGTTCCCCCCCTAAGATGATATTTTTTGGCTCGAAACTGCATTGGGCCCTCTCGGGACATCATTGGGACCCGAAAAAAAGCGGAACCGATATAATACGGCACACGACTGGTTCGTGAGAGACGAAATTCGCCTTTTTCCAGCCTCCAGCGCCCCTCTAAGGTCGATCTGACAAGACCGCGCGCCTTTGAAAAATCGATATCTCGAGAACAAATCGATGCCCACACTGGATTGCGCACTGCGGTTTGGATTGGGCGGTAGCTTCAGCTTTTAGATAATTCTTGAAAAAAATTCAGATCCATCCAAGTTTTAAACGGATCTTATGGGACCTCCCGCGGCCGCAGTGAGACATTGTACGTGAGACTTACGCTGGAGTTGGGGCCACGCCCCCCCCCCCCCGATATAGACTTTATCGGTCCGACATTTGTCAGGGCCCTTAATGAACTTCATGTGAACTCAAAAAACTCACATATGACTTCTCACGGCGCATACTAGGTCCATGAGAGTCGAAATTCGCGGATTTTAGAGAATCTTAGATTTCTGACCCTATACCGCGCGCCTTTGAAAAATCGATATCTCGAGAGTAAATCGATGTATCGCAATCCGGTTTGGACCGATCAAAAGAGTAAGCTTACCGGTACTCGCCGTTAAAATTTTGGATCCATCTGATTTCATTTTGAGACCTTACTTGAGTTACTTGGACCCCAGTTGGAATTATTTTTTCGGAGTTACGCTGGGAAGGGGGTCGCTCCCTCTCTTTGAAAACTGTGGAGGGGGCCCTTTGCTGGGGCATACATTCTATTTTTCACTTTTTTTTTTTTTTTTTTTTTTTTTTTTAATTTTATATTTGTGTCTAATCTAAGTTGGGGGAGGAGGAGGAGAGTACCTGCAAGTCAACCGGCAATTTACTTCTGATAGTGGCTGCGGGTCGAGGGTGCGGATTGCGGACTTTTAACTTGTTGTGGGGTTTACAGGGTGGCCGTGTCTAAACTTATGAGAAAAGAAGGCAACCACAGACCGGAAGAACGTTCAATTTCTGGTTCAGAGACCATGGACAAAGACATGGGCACCCGCAAAACAATGAGCTTGTTGCAAGAAATTTTTTTTTTTATTAAATTATATGTAATCGACTGAAAATTTCACGAGAAGAACGATGGTACCATTTTTTCCGCTCAAAAACGAACAGAAAGTACCGAAATTAAAGCTCAAAGTTGAGGGATCCGAGAAACGATTTTCATTGGTTGGCCGCCGACTACGTCACAGCTAAGTACGGTAGATTTGTTTACATTTCTGCCCATAAGCTACCATGCCGAAAACGTGAAATTTGGACGCTTATTTCTTCTAAAAAGTCGTCATCTTTGGTCATCTGCCGTACTATATCGATTTTTTTGGACAAATAAAGATCCTGACAAGCCACGAAACGCGTCAGAGTTTATTTTTTTAAGCATCAAATGAAAATACGAGGTCGCAAAATTCGTCAGTGCCGCTAATGAAACCAAGGTTAGGGGACTCTGACAACAAGTTAAATTCAGTCCATTGCATCTCTTTTCGTCCATTAAAGTGAAGCGAATCCGTTTATTTTGTCTTTCCTTTGCCTCTTTGACCTTTAATGGGTAATTCTTCAATAACTTTGAACGTTTTCGGACAGTAAGAGTCAAGGGAAACATAGTGGCTTTCCCCATAACCTATATTGCCTGTAAGCTTATACAAACTATACAAGATCATTTCATTTGAGTGAAAGCATCTTGTAGTCATGTAAAGGCAGAGTATCTCCTTGCTAAGTATGAAACTGAATTGGACAGGTAAATTTTAATGTATGGCACCTGACTCATCCAAGTCAATTGAATATACTTAGCGGTGGAATTTCATTGGTCAACTGTAATGTTTGTAGCACTTTAACCTATATTCTTTTCATTGGCATTTCAAGAGGAATCTGCCCTTCCTATACTTAAACTTAAGTGTGGTAAGCAATTGACTTATAGTAAATAATAAGTTGGCATTTTCTCATTAAGCGTTTCATGTGAAGCTTGCATCGACTTAAACGCTAGCCAACGGATAACGCTGATCCACTCACAAATTGACAATCTTCCTAAAATAAGGCAGCATATTCTCATTATATTTCATCAGTATTCATCAAGTGTTTACTAACTTTGATTTGCAATGACTTGATGCAGTCAAAGCTCAATACTCAGTTAATCCATTTTGACAAAGAAGAGAAATATTGAACATTGGAACCGCTCCGTCACATGTTAATGGGCTCTTAATAGGTATCAATTTCCCAGAAATTGTCAAGACATGTTTAGTGCCACATAAAGTACAGCTAAATCTAATGCATACTGCAGTGGGATGTAAATTTTTCAATATTTACCAATCTCCTTGCAAGAGAATGACACAATAACCACTAAACAATCATTCACTTACCCGCAGAATCATTTTAAAACTTAAATTGATTCACAAAACCTGATTTAGAAAATTATATTTGTAATCTGTGCTTATATTCAAAGCCAAGTTTTGCTTAGTGAGCATGACTTTCAAGTGGATATGATTGAAAAAATGTTTCAGGATGGATGTGTCAAAAATCCATAAATTTGACTAGTGTAAATTTTAAGTTTTTAAAATGATTCTGCGGGTAAGTGAATGATTGTTTAGTGGTTATTGTGTCATTCTCTTGCAAGGAGATTGGTAAATATTGGAATATTTACATCCCACTGCAGTATGCATTAGATTTAGCTGTACCTTATGTGGCACTGAACATGTCTTGAAAATTTCTGGGAAATTGATACCTATTAAGAGCCCATTAACATGTGACGGAGCGGTTCCAATGTTCAATATTTCTCTTCTTTGTCAAAATGGATTAACTGAGTATTGAGCTTTGACTGCATCAAGTCATTGCAAATCAAAGTTAGTAAACACTTGATGAATACTGATGAAATATAATGAGAATATGCTGCCTTATTTTAGGAAGATTGTCAATTTGTGAGTGGATCAGCGTTATCCGTTGGCTAGCGTTTAAGTCGATGCAAGCTTCACATGAAACGCTTAATGAGAAAATGCCAACTTATTATTTACTATAAGTCAATTGCTTACCACACTTAAGTTTAAGTATAGGAAGGGCAGATTCCTCTTGAAATGCCAATGAAAAGAATATAGGTTAAAGTACTACAAACATTACAGTTGACCGATGAAATTCCACCGCTAAGTATATTCAATTGACTTGGATGAGTCAGGTGCCATACATTAAAATTTACCTGTCCAATTCAGTTTCATACTTAGCAAGGAGATACTCTGCCTTTACATGACTACAAGATGCTTTCACTCAAATGAAATGATCTTGTATAGTTTGTATAAGCTTACAGGCAATATAGGTTATGGGGAAAGCCACTATGTTTCCCTTGACTCTTACTGTCCGAAAACGTTCAAAGTTATTGAAGAATTACCCATTAAAGGTCAAAGAGGCAAAGGAAAGACAAAATAAACGGATTCGCTTCACTTTAATGGACGAAAAGAGATGCAATGGACTGAATTTAACTTGTTGTCAGAGTCCCCTAACCTTGGTTTCATTAGCGGCACTGACGAATTTTGCGACCTCGTATTTTCATTTGATGCTTAAAAAAATAAATTTTGACGCGTTTTGTGGCTTGTCAGGATCTTTATTTGTCCAAAACAATCGATATAGTACGGCAGATGACCAAAGATTACGACTTTTTAGAAGACATAAGCGTCCAAATTTCACGTTTTCGGCATGGTAGCTTATGGGCAGAAATGTAAACAAATCGACCGTACTTAGCTGTGACCTAGCTGTGACGTAGTCGGCGGTTCCCCGCCATTTGGAGCCGTTTCAAATCTTATCAAATTTTCGACTTTTCAAATGAATTTTTCTTTGTGTTCCCGGCGTCAAAAAATTCTAAAAAAATTACTGAGTACTCAGCTCACATAGTACTTTCATATTTTGAATTAAAAAAAAAGTGTGCAACAAGCTCATTGCCCGGAGGGGCAACTTTTTGAATGTCAATGGAAGGTCTAGGGGACTTCACTTAGAGACGGGCAAGTCTAGAGAACCCCCCCCCCCCACTTCCGCCCAAAATAGAAAATAAATCAATTATCCTTCCAAATGGTAGAAATTGTAAGTGATTGTAGCATGTAGTTGTATCAAAAGTAATTCTATTTTTGAAGTGTTTGATATTATGAATAAAGTGACAGCATCAGATGATAGAAATAGTAAAAAGCTAAGTACAACTATTCCTTCTTTATTTTCATTGTCCTGATGAATTCTAAGAGTTAACCTATTTAAATTAACAAAACCAAACTCTTGCCTATACATTCTCTAATCATGTAATTATCGACCAGAGGATTCTGAATTTTCAAGGAAGTTCGCAAAATTCTCGTTGCCAACGGTAGTTGCCAATGTAGACACGTTCATACTAGTAGATTTTAAAACTTCTTTCGGCGAGGGAGATGACGGGTGGGAAGGATGATGTCGTCTGAATCAGGAGGGGGTGGGGTAAAAATCAGGGGGAGGTCTAGATCGGGGGGGGAGAGGAATCCTGAAACTGGGGGGCGAGCTGTATAGTGGAAAGGGGGTGGTTGGGCACCACTGCTTGGGGGGGCTACTTCCCGCCCTGCCCCCCCTAAATTACGCCCCCTTTTAAAAATTGTAAAGTAAACTAAGAATAAAGTTTGTTAACTCTTACTCCTTTCGTTATTATTTGATCTTCGAATGTTCCGATTCTTTTTTATTGTAAAGTTTTGATTTTTCTGAATTGGGGGGGGGGGCGCCGCGCCGCCCCTCGGGGAGCGCCCATTGACAGATAAGGGAGAAAGGTAAGTGTGGGAAAGCGCACGGGAATCCGGCGTAGTGTGCCGCAAAAATTACTACCAATGGCGGATCCAGAAAATTCTTTTAGGGGGGGGGGCTTCACGCCTATGAATTTTCAAATTTGCAGAGAGGAATTTATGGGATTTTTTCTGTTGAAAAAAGGCAAAGGCTACCGTGAGTTGGGGGGGGCGTGCCTTTCCCGAATCCGCCGCTGATTACCATGTAACTGGGCCACGATGACCGATGTCGCATAAAACCAGGTAGAAGACCCGTGGCGGGCGTGGCATCCGTGATGGCTGTGAAATTGGGATGAAGTAGATGGACACACATCATTCATGCAATCTGCACAACGCGGCAAGCAACTGTTGTAGGCATAGGTGCAGTAGTTCGTGGGGAGGGCAAAGGGGACGGGAGGTCGTCGCAAAACCATGAACGAAGATATAACTAAGGACTGCCGACTGTTGTTAGTCCTGTTTTGCTCTCGACCCCAGCGCTCCAAGCAGCGGTCAGCTGAACTACTCTTTCAAGTGAGCGATCCTGGCGATGTGTCCATGCTCACATGCTGTGCTACTGCTAAAACCGTTGTTGGAGTTGGTCTGTTATGGCATGGCTGTCAACTGCTGTCGGCGACCCAAGAGGATCAGATAACTCAGTATCTCAATGGAAGATCGAAAGCAAGGGAAATTCAGAATCAACTTTGGACAAGGTAACAGAAATCATCAGCAAATTAAAAGAGTCGCCTGATCTCTACTAATAAAACAAATGTCTATGTACTCTTTCTTGTTTGATTCCGTTTTGAGGTTAACTGTGATGTATAGTATTTCAGTCCTTGATTAATCATTTTCGACAATTCAGGAATCTTTCAAGAAATACTCCAGACGTTTGCTTTTTAGCGGATTTTGCTTCCTTTTAATTCGCTGATCATTTGTTCCCTTCGTTCAATCGTGATTCAAATTACCTACACGGTATACATTTGCGGGAAGGCATGGGAGAAAGGGAGCCGGAGCGGCCACCGCTGCAGCGGTTCGCTTTTAGTTGACCCTTATTGCTGCTTGGAGCGCTGCGGTCGCGCTCGAAAACCCGCTAACAGGTTTTAACGCGGGCGGAGATAGGGAGTCGGCAGTCCTTAGTTATATCTTCGTCCATGGCTCGGAATGGTCTTAAAATTTTCCTTAGGATTTGATCTAGAACGCAACGTTCTTACATTTTCGAAAAGTTAACTCTAGCTCTCGCAATTAACGATTAAAGGCGGAAAAAGCATGGTTTCTGGACCGCGGAACAGTGACGTTATCTAGCGGATGAGAATCTTACTACAGGTCGCTGAGGATTCACCTTAAAACGCAACGCCGATCGCGTTCCCCAAACGAACTCTTTTAGCGGACCGAAACATCAACAATAACAGGATTGGAAATTTGAAATCATCTAAATGCATTTTAAATCGCAGAATACACGAAACATGGACACAATCCTCTGATATAAAACCCCAATATCTCATACAGAAGATTTCGTTGAAGTCTGATCCAAATTAGTAACGTAATTACATTCCCAAAAATGCTTAACCTCAATCTTGGCCAAAAACTCCCGCCACAAAGAAAAAGCGACAAATTGGGAGGACACCGGATTGGCGGAATCACATGGGTCAATCGGTCCTCGAGGACCCGTTCTCGATACTGAAACCAAGCGATCCCCCGAGCGGACCCCCGAACCATGCCGTTCCTATAAGAAAAGCATTATTGACCTTGTAGAAACGATTTCAATAGAGCATGACACTCATGCTCTAAAAAAACACATAGGTAGGTCGTCACTACCAACAAATTTACTGAAATTTAATGCAATTTCTAAATATTCTCATTAAAAAATTGGTACGATGAGGTAAGGAATGCTGATTTCAATTTCCTCATAATCTGCAAAAACTTAAGGAAGTAGATTTTTGAGGATGGAAGTTAATTCTTAAAATTGACTAATTTTTTATTCTACTGTAGCCCTGCCACATGAGCCATTTGCAGTTATGAATTGTATGGTTTTAACCACCTCGGCAGGATTTGACTGGCTCAGGTAATATCAACAACAACAAAATTTTCTTATCATACCGTCCCATCGGTAACTTTTTGGGTGATGAATAAGAACTTTACTTTAGGGTTTTTTTTTAGAATTTATGAAGATGGTTCTACGCTAAACATATAAACTATCGAGAAAATGATCGTTGAAAATTTGGCCGAGAAATCAACGAAGACTTTTGTAGGGGATCCTATCTTTTGTATCGATAGTACATTTTAAAAAGTGGTTCAACCTCATTTTCGCGAAAGCTCGATGAAATTACGTTTTTTTGTAGAATTCTTTCACTCAAATCTATGGAGACTGACAAGGTTTAACCTCAATAAGTTTTTGACCTCATTTCCTCTCGAAAAAAAAAAAAAAAAAAAAAAAAAAAAAAAAAAAAAAAAAAAAAAAAAACAAGCAGCCAGCAGATTTTGTATCGCAATCTAGCGATACAAAGATAACATGCAGTCAATCAGTGTAAGCTGCTTTGACTGTGCGTTGTTATTCTTGTAATACCGCTTTTCATTAAGGTGATTCCAGGCGAAACTTTTCCAGATTTCAATCCGATGGATAGCGCCACTAGTCGCTTTTTGGAAAAGTCGTGTTTTTGGCGTTAAAAACTGAAACCATCGATAAAACGCAAAATCCAATAACGTCAGCACCTGAAAAACTTTTTTATGGATTTTTTGAGCCCAAAATGAGAAAAATTTGGTTAAAAATTAAGGCCGCAAATTATGAAATTCGTTTCGCCATAAGCTTAGTGAGTGAGAGTGAGCGCGAGTGATGATATGTCTATCTGCCTCACTCGCACTCATTGCAGCTTACGGGAAGTTTCGTTTTTCATAATTTCCGGCTTTATTTTTGAGTGTTTCAGCCTGAAACTTTCAGGGTATCTTCCTGAAGTATGCTCGCAGGTGCTGACGTTCCTGAAATTCGTGTTTTCAGCGTGAATTCGTTAATTTTAGCCAAAAACTGTTGACTTTTTGAGCAGCGCGACGTGGTGTCCAAAGTTGGAACTAATTGACCCTGGAATCATCTTAAGGTGATTCTATGGCAAACTCCCGAAAATTTTAATCCGATAGATGGCGTTACTTGTCGCTTGCTCCGGAAATGACCGTTTTTTGACGGTTTTCGGCTGTTTTCTCTGAACAGACGAATAATTGACGAAAAATCAGAATGTCAGCACCTGCTTAATTTTTTGCTTGATTTTTTGAGCCATAAACTGGCCAAATTGGTTCTAAAATTAAGGTGAAAGTATGCAAAGAAAAAATCATGTGTAATTTGGAGTTGTATCAGTAAAGATTACAGGTGAAACAGAAACCTGTAATCTTTACTGATGCAACCCCAAAATTACGTATGTTTTTTTCTTTGCATAGTTACGCCCTACGCCTTTATTTTAGAACCAATTTGGCCCGTTTATGGCTCCAAAAATCAAGAAAAAAATTAAGCAGGTGCTGACATTCCGATTTTTCGTCTAATTTTTGTCTATTCAGAGAAAACAGCCGAAAACCGTCAAAAAACGGCTCTTTTCGGAGCCAGCGACAAGTGACGCCATCTATCGGTTTAAAAATTTTCGGGAGTTTGCCATAGAATCACCTTAAGTTTCATAGCATATAGGGTGTAAATTTAAAAAAAGGAGCTGGGCCCAAAATATCTCGAGAACGGCTCCGGATTTTGAAAAACACTGAAACAAGTGTTCAATTCCCTTGGGGGGGACATCTTTATAGGGGGTTTTTGATTTTGGGGCCATCTCTGGGGGGCCGCAGGGCGGATACCACGTCCTTAAATTCAATACTTCAAACGAGGACCCCCATATTTTTTTTATTAATCAAAAAGAGGGTAAAATTATCAGACTTTTGGAGCGAATCGAAGTTCAATATCGTTTTTCGTATTTGATACATCGAAAGTCAAAGTTCGATTTGGACCAATTTTCAAAAAATCATTACTCCTCTTTGAAGAGTCGGAATTTAAAAATCAAGGACAAAAAAATACTCTAAAAAGTAAGCCCTTTTCAAAAAAAAAATTCTTTTATAACAAACATTTAGTAAAATTTTGGTTTTGAAGCTTCCAAAACTTTTAGACGTTTTTTCGATAGCTTCGAATACTGTCATTCGGGGTAACTTTGTGCATTGGGGTGTAACTTTGTGCATGCCTAGTTCAAGCTGTATAAAATGTGGAATCTTTCAGAAATTGGCAGCATTGAACACAAAACACTCTTTAAAGTTACTTAGGTGTGTTGAATGAAATATATCAAAAGTTGCAAAAAGTTGTCCTGAATCACAAAACGTCTTGCACAAAGTTAGACTCAAAGTGCACAAAGTTACCCTGAATGACAGTCGCCCTGTGGTGCATATTTGGGGGGGGAGGCTCAATCATATCTATTTCAATTTTTTTTTTCAAAAAAGCTCTTTTTAAGTTATGAGAAAAGCTCGTGTCCTTGAAGTTGAGGAAATTTTCCAACATTTCTGCTCCCATGGACATTTACCAAAAACCTAAATTTTTTGAGTTACGGCGGATTTTTGGAAAAATTCTAATTGGCTTTTGTGGCCACCCTGTTGAGAATTCTTCAAGTACAAAACAGATTCTGATCAAATGGATGGAACCATTTTGATTGATGTGCCACTAGTTTGGTACTTTAAAGTGAAAAAATTAGGTGTATTTCCCTTTAAAATTTAAAAATTTTTGGGGAAGTCTAAGTCTCAGACCATGAAATCAGTCCGATTCTGCCATTGAAGTCCCAAATTTTGATTTGAAAAAAGACACCTTATTTTGTCTCCTCAAGTGAACACGTTGCACATCGATCGGAAGGTTTCGATACATTTTTTCAGAATCTGTCAAGTTTTGTGAAAAATTCTCAACTGGATAAGCACAAGGGTTGATTCAAAAATCTTCCAAGTCCCTATAGCTAAAAAAAAAATCTGGGTTTTTTGGTAAATGTCTATGGGAGAAAAAATGTTGGCAATTGCCTCTGCTATGGGGTATGAACTTTTTTCGTACTTTTAGAAGATACTTCTTAAAAAAAAACTTGATAAGTGTGTGAGCTTCTCCTAATATGAACGAGGAGCTGTTGAGGGCTTTTGAAAATATCAATCAGTAACAGATGTACCCCCCCCCTCTCCTGTCTAACTTTTGAACGAGTTGAGATAAAAAGTTGCGGTTTGGACCATTCTTCATAGCTTTAGATGAACTTTATTTTTTTGGGGGTAAACCCCCCCCCCCCCCCCCCCCCCGGGGGCCCCCCGGGGGGGCTATTTCAAAATTTTCAAACATCAACCCCTATATTGTGATACATCGTTTGAAAGGGCATAAAATTCCAAGACTTTTGGCGCAAACTAGAGGTCGATATCGTTTTTAGTTTTCGATATATCGACTTTCAAAGTTCGATTTTCAAAAAATCAGAATTCCCATTTAAAAAGTCGGAATTAGAAAAACTAGGGGTCTAAAATGCTTTAAAAAGCAAGCACTTTTCAGAAAAAAATACGGTTCTGCCATACATTTAGTCCAACTTTGGTTTTAGAGCCCCACAACAATGTTCTAAAATATTGCTCCTCAGGGGGGCTACCTCAAAAATTCCGAGGCACGACCCTTATCGAGTGATACAGCGCTCAAAAGGTCACACTGAATTGAGCATTTTGGCGCAAACCGCAGGTCGATATCGTTTTTAGTTTTCGATATATCGAATGGCAAAGTTGGATTTTCATCTTTTGTCAAATTCCAATATATCGGAACCTAAAAACGATATGGACCTGCGGTTTGCGCAAAAATGCTCAGTTTAGTGTGCCCTTTTGAGCGATGTATCACTCGATAAGGGTCGTGCCTCGGAATTTTTGAGGTACCCCCCCTGAGGGGCAATATTTTAGAACATTTTTTGGGGGGCTCTAAAACCAAATTTGGACTAAAAGTATGGCAGAACCGTATTTTTTTCTGAAAAAGACTTGCTTTTTAGAGTATTTTAGACTCCTAGTTTTTCTAATTCCGACTTTTTAAAGGGGAATTCTGTTTTTTTGAAAATCGAACTTTGAACGTCGATATATCGAAAACGAAAAACGATATCGACCTCTAGTTTGCGCCAAAAGTCTTGGAATTTTATGCCCTTTCAAACGATGTATCACAAGATAGGGATTGCCATTTGAAAATTTTGAGCTAGCCCCCCGGGGGGCCCCCTAGGGGGGGGGGGGGTTTTGCCCCCCAAAAAAATTAAGTTCATCTAAAGTTATGAAGAATGGTCCAAACCGCAACTTTTTACCTCAACTCGTTCAAAAGTTAGAAAAGGGGGGGGGGGGGGGATACATCCGTTACAGCCTGTACATCATGTCTAAGTAACTAAATAAATGCGAGAAGCTCAAATCATTTTTAAGCGTTTCTCCCATCGGACTTTAGACATTTTTTTCAAATGGTAAACCTGTATCAAAAAATTTTGTGCTTTTAATAGTACAATATATCTTGAAACGTATAGTCAGACTTAATTTCTGAATTTCTCAAGTTTATAAATGGATACTTTATGAAAAAATACTTCAGATCACCAAGTTTCAAGTCTATTTGATTTGTAACTGTGGCTATTACTGCAAAATCAAATTTTAGCAACACATGGAGGAATCGCAGTTCAAGAGGGGGGCATTTTTTTACCCACATTCATAGGGAAAACATGTTTTATTTCGGGCTCCAATATACACAGTAGAAGTTTGCGCCCGGAATTTAGTTGCATTTTGCATATTCCTAATATTTTGTAGCTTGCACTTATTTAGTTATGATTCAATTAAATACTTTAATC
Source organism: Trialeurodes vaporariorum (assembly GCA_011764245.1). Classification (NCBI taxonomy): domain Eukaryota; kingdom Metazoa; phylum Arthropoda; class Insecta; order Hemiptera; family Aleyrodidae; genus Trialeurodes; species Trialeurodes vaporariorum. The sequence continues at coordinate 17,192,743 of VMOF01000024.1, read as the reverse complement.
CTGCGCACTTATAGGTGGTTGTGGCTGATATGATTATGGTGTTTGCAATTTATCGCTCCTCACCTACGATTGTAATCCTCGCTGTTGGTAGTATAGCTTAGTGCTCCTGCCACTTGAGGCAGCACTGTCGACCTAGCCGTCCGGGGTTGTCGGGCAAGGCGATCCTATAATAAATATCATATATTCTTCACGGTTCTAATGGCGTAGTCACGACTTTCAATATCCTCTCGATCAACATGGTGTCGGGTGTCGGGTAAATCGTAAAATCTTTTTCTTTTGCGAGTATACGTGCGGTGAACTCGCCCGCCTCGTTTTAGCTTTCGTTCTTTTCTTTTAGTTCTTTCATTATGTCCTGATTATGTCTATTTTAAATCCTTAACTTTTAAATCCTTAACCTCAATTCCGTCGCCGAACCACGTGTGGCCTAAAATGTCGATATTTTATTTCTTGTTAAATCTAGTCAGTGATCGGTCTCGCCCATACATCCTCATTTAAAAATCGTTTTTTCCTAAATGCCGTCAAAAGTCGTCTCAAAGTCACGGTATTCGTCGGAGTCACGTGAAACTTAGCTCGTTCAGTCAGCAGCCTATACCTCATCCATGACCCAGTCCGCAATCGTCGTAGTATTCAAGTCAAAGATATCTATCTAGTCTGTCTCATCATGTCCAAGTCTGTGGTTCTAAGCCGTCAAGTTCATGTCTGTCCATGAGTTCTCCCCAAATTTTAACGTCTGTCTGTCTAGTCATAGAGTCATCTTATCTCGTCCTGTCAACTCAAGTGAGTCGCTAATGATGAATCAGTCATCCCCAGTGCAAGTCATCCAGTCTCGTCAAATGTAAGTCTTCCAGTCACGTTAAGTCCAAGTCTTTCAATCACGTCAAGTCCAAGCCTTTCAGTCACGTCAAGTCTAATCCATCCTGTCACGTCTCACGAGTCACAGTCATATTGTCTCGTCACGTCAACCGAGTTTACTTACTGCCTTTAACCAACAAATCAGTTCATCTCTAAGTCTGTCTGTCTCGTTTAAATTGTCAAGCTTCTCTATCTAGCTGTTTCGTACCTTCTTGCCATCCATCGAAGCAGTATCATTGCAAATAAAAATGCCCAATGACCAAGATGAAAATAAAACCAACCCTCTCCTAACAACTCTCGTAAGTCAAATTTTGACTTATCAATGTGCATTCCAATGTCGTTCAAAGGAGACCTTGCTGTTAATTGGAAAGATTTCAAATCTAGTTTCACAATCTTTCTGTTAGCCGCAGGACTCGATGAAGAAAATGATGCACGTAAAAATGCATTACTAATTAGCTGCATGGGTCAACAATGCACTCCCGTCTTCAAATCTTTCGATGTGGATGTCTTAACTATAAAACACAAAGACCTAATTAAAAATTTGAAAAACATTTTTCACCGAAAGTGAATGTCACCGTGGAACGACTGACTCTATTCAGCCGCAGACAGAAAACCAATGAGACTTTTGAAGAGTTCTTGACAGCATTAAGAAACCTAAGCAAACACTGTCAACTAGACACTCTGCGAGAAAGCATCATCAAAGACCTTTTCATCGGAGGCATGAATTCCTCTAATGAAAAAATCAAAATAGAGCTTCTCAGTTCCTCTGAAACAGATTTAACTAAAATTTTTAACCTTGCACAAACTTTGCAACTGTCCAAAGAAAACTCGGATAAACTAAGCCAATCCAGTGTCAACTCAATTGCTTCATCTTCTAAATCAGGTCCAAATCACATGTCTCAACGCCGTAGTTTCAGCCGATCTCCATCACCTAGAATTCGCCATTCATCACCCTATCGTCAAGGATCACCTCATCCTCGCCGATCTTATCAACATCGTCAATCATCGCCCCATAGAAGATCGTCACGTCACCAAAGATCGTCTCCTTACCGAAGTCCATCGCCACATCACCGTTCTTCACCATACAGACACTCTTCACCTCGTCACTCAAGAAGTCCGAATCGACAACAGTGCCCCAACTGTGGTCAACATCATCGATACAGATGTCCCGCCAGAGATGTTGAGTGCCGTGCGTGTAGAAAATATGGTCATTATTCTAGAATGTGTCCTAATAAAGCAGTGAATAGTATTCGCGTAAGTGATCTTAATGATTCCGATATTCTCTTCGTCGGTGAAATTAATAAAGCTCCTAAAGCTAAAAAAAAATGGTTCATCCCCATCTTTATTAATAACCAGCAAATCGAAGCGAGAGTCGATACGGGTGCTGAAACAAATCTAATCTCAGAAAAGTTGTTCAATAATTTAAATTTACAAAAGAATGTGCGCTGCAACCAACTCGCGTTCAAATCAACACCTTCACGCATCAACCCATCGATATTCTTGGTGAGAAAAATTTTAAATATTTGTTATAAAAATAGAAATATCAACGATATTTTTCATGTTACCAAACTAGTATGTACTCCTATAATTGGTCTTACCCTTGCTGAAGAATTAGGACTAGTTAGCATTTTTAAATCAAGTCAATAAAGACTGGGAAACAAACTACCAATCCATTCTGAAAGAATATAAAGCTGTTTTAACACTAAGGACAGCATTGGCTGTATTAGTGATAGAGAGGTTCACCTTGAGATAGATCCTACTTTTAAAACCTGTTAATGATCCTCCCAGGAAGATTCCCCTAAAATCTAGAATTGCTCAAAAAAAGCATTTTAAAGGGAACTTGTCAAACTTAACATCATAGAGCCCGTAAAAGGTTACACTCCGTGGACTAATTCTCTTGTTATCGTTCATCGTAAAGACAACTCTATCCGTTTATGTCTTGATCCAAGAAATCTTAACAAGGCCATTAAACGTCCTATACATTGTCTTCCAGATACTGACTTCATCAGATCTGAGTTGCGAAATGCTAAATATTTTACCAAACTTGATATAAAAAATGGTTTTTGGAATTTGAAACTTAACAAAGAAAGTTCTGAGCTGTGTACCTTCAACTCTCCATATGGTAGGTTTAAATTCTTGAGGTTACCCTTTGGTATTTCCTCAGCCAATGATTTTTTTCAGGCTGAAATGGTGGAAAAATTTTAAAAGATATCCTGGTCTCATTATCTACGTTGATGATTTTTTGATCTACGCTAAAAACAGAGAAGAACATGATAGGATTCTGAAACAGGTTCTGCAAAGAGCCGCTGAACTTGGTAAAAAATTTAATCGTCCAAAATGAAAATTTTTTTCAACTAGAAATTGAGTTCTTAGGTGAGGTATACTCTTTTAATAAAATCAAAATTGACCCCGAAAGAGTTATTGCTATTAAAAAAATGAATCCGCCCAAAAATGTAACGGAATTACAAAGATTTTTAGGTATTGTTAACTTTCTTCGTTCTTTCATTCACAATTTGTCTGCTAAAACACATAACCTACGTCAGCTTTTGAAAAAAAAAATCTGTGGGAATGGACGCCCACTCATAACGAAGAGTTTGAAAATCTTAAAACTGAAATTACCAATGCCCCCGTATTAACGAACTTTGATATCAACTTCCCTATCCTATTGTCAGTTGATGCCTCTAAGGATGCATTAGGTGCTACTATCATGCAAGAATCTAAACCCATTGCTTTTGCCTCTACAACTCTTACCAATGCCCAACAAATTTGGGGGACAAATAAAAAAAGAGCTCCTTGGAATTTTTTTCGGTTGTACTAAATTTCATCAATATATGTTTGGACAAATTGTACATGTAGAAACAGACCACAAACCATTAGAAACATTTTTTAAAAAAACAATATAAAGATGTTCCTATCCGGTTACAAAGAGTAATGCAAAAACTTGAACGCTATAACATTCAAGTCAAGTGGGTTCCAGGGAAAAAACTTGCTATAGCAGATGCTCTTAGTCGAGCACCCCTTAAAGATAATGTTGAACGTTCAGACGAATTACAGTGTGAGTTAGATTGCCAGATTGCTGCTCTAGATCAAACCATCGCTCTGTCTTTCAGTAAAAATAAACTGAATGAGTTTAAAGCTGAAACGTTCAAAGACGAAACTTTAAATATCTTAAAAGATTATTATTTTAATGGATGGCCTGGCACAAAATCTAAGTGTCATAATCTTGCCAAACCATTTTTCAATGTAAGACATGAAATTTTTGTCAAAGACAATTTGCTTTTTAAAAATTTAAAGCTATCATTGTACCTAGATCACTACAATCAAATGTTTTAAAAATAATTCATGAAGGTCACATGGGTTTCGAATCATCTAGCCGCCGAGCCAAAGGAGTTGTCTACTGGCCCTTTCTAAAGTCCGATCTTAAAAATTTTAAATGACAGCTGTTCAGTCTGTATTAAACATTCTAACGCAAATCCGAAACAACCCATAACACCTCATGAAATTCCACTCATTCCATGGCAAAAAATTGGCGCTGATTTCATAGAAGTTAAGAATCAAAAATCTTTGATTGTAGTGGACTATTATTCTAAGTATCCTGAGGTCATTTCAATGGGTCAAGCGACTAGTGATAAAATGTAATTCCAGCTCTCAAATCGGTTTTCGCGAGATTTGGTATTCCAAAGAATCTCGTTAGTGATAACGGTCCTCCGTTTAATGCAGATTCTTTCAAAAAATTCTGTGAATCTTGGGATATCCAACATGATTTTTCATCACCTCACTATCCGCAGTCAAATGGTATGGTGGAACGTACAATACAATCTGTCAAAAAAATTATGATTAAATGCCTTGAAAATAATGAAGATTTCCATCTTGCTCTTCTACATTTCCGGAACACTCCTAAAAGTGATGCTCCTTCACCTAGTGAATTATTAATGTCTCGTAAACTGCGATCCACCTTACCATGCACTGAAGAACAGTTGTATCCTAAGAATATTGACCGTACTGAATATGAGCAAACCCTAGCAAAACGCTCAGAAAAAATGATCCCAAAAAACATCCCACCTAAAAACCCCCAGGTTCACTTGGAGTAAATGATAGGATTTATTTTAAAAAGACACCTAAGGATGTGTGGTCACCAGGTTTTATATCACGAGTTTGCAACGAACCTAATTCATATGAAATAACTGCACCAAATGGAAAAATCTACAGACGTACAAGATACCACATAAAGTCTCATCCTAAAAGTGTCTCATTTAGCTTCGACGAAAAGCAAGATAAAGAAAATAGTACAGTTGAAAAAGGAACATTTAAATTCCAACCATCATCTGATGATTTCAATCAGAATAATAAGGAGAGCACAATTAGGCTTAAAATTGACCTGAAGCCATCAAAATCTAAAGTGGATGATAATATATCAATTAATCCTCCCTCAGCAGTTTCAAGTCCTGAACTCATTGACTTGTCTGATTCTGAATATTCCACCCCTCTCACAAATAAATCTAGTTCCAACTGTGCTAATTCTATACCACCCCCCCAATCTAGTCATTCGATTAAAACCAAAGGCCGAGAAGTAGGTAAAACTACGCCATTATGTAGTGCCTCTAGTTCCTCCGTCAGAGGAAGAGGTAGGGGGATAACCGAAACATTAAAGTCACCTTCCAAACGAAGAGTGAAAGCACCCAACAGGTATTCGCCTTAATTGTATCTTTTAGTGAAATAATTAAAATTTCTCATTGTGATATGCTTAAATATTTAAAAATTCTCAGGTATCTGATTTTCTTTTATTTAATGTAATTTGTTGAAACAATTCTTAATGTTTTATCTTGCCCTCTGCGGTAGATTCTCTCAAATGTTTTGTCGTGTCTTATTTTAAATAATCTTACAAAATTGTGATAAATCTTTAGCTTTGTAATTGTGATAAATCTTTAGCTTTGTAATTGTGATAAATCTTTAGCTTTGTAAATAGGCGCAAAAATTTTTTTTTTCTGTTTTTTCTATAAAAAAGGAAGGATGTTGGTAGTATAGCTTAGTGCTCCTGCCACTTGAGGCAGCACTGTCGACCTAGCCGTCCGGGGGTTTTCGGGCAAGGCGATCCTATAATAAATATCATATATTCTTCACGGTTCTAATGGCGTAGTCACGACTTTCAATATCCTCTCGATCAACACTCGCCTTGTTGAAAGGTGCTGTTGGCATGGTCATAAATAAAATCTTTAGGATGCGAAATTCCATTGACTTTCAAAATTAGTTGCTAGGTATGTTTGTTCTGAGTTGGGCAAAGGAGGTAGTACTTGAACACTACGAGTACTGTACTTGGCATTCGTAATTTTTTTAAATCGCATTTCAACGGTAATCAGAGTGAATTTTCAAAGAATCAAGAACTGAGTACAGGTAGACTACCCCGTTTCCCCAACTCTGGCCTTGTTGCACATTTCAGCCTCAAACCCATTTAAAAGTTATTCAACAGTACAGCAATAAGAAGTAAGTAAGTACACACATCAAAACAAAGAGACGAGTGAACTTTCGGACTACTGATTGAGGAAGAATATTGAGACAATCTCCATGTAGAGAGCCGTTTTAACATCTGATAAGCACTATACGAGGGATTAAACCTGTGTTGTATGCTAATGGATGAAAATAATGAAACAGGTTGGTTTTAATCTTACCTTAAAGCATCAAAGCTGGATCATTTCGGACAGCAACCAGGGAGGGTGTAAATATGGCGGACAACAAGCTTTTCTAAATTCAAATTATAGGTAGCCGGAATGGCTTTTAAAACATTTGAAGATTTGGAAATTGCTGCTGCCACAGACCAGTTCAAGATTGTCAATTACTTAATAGCTATATGGTACTTCTTGTAGCACCATTTATTTTTTAAAAATGGTCATAAACAAAATAAAAAAACCCAGCAAGTTATTCAGAAAAATTGGATGATTCACTTCAAAGACAAGTAAGTAATTCTTGAACCTTCTGATAATCCTGTAGCGTGAGAACAACACTGTAGGTGTAAAATGAATTTCTTGCAGCGTTGAAAGTGTATACTGTGTAGGAAGTAGGTACCTTTTAAGACAGGGAAATGTCCGAAAAACACCAAAATGTGGAGTTTTGATGAATGATTAGCGCAGAGATGAAACGTTTGAAAGTCAATGTTTTTGGAAAAAGTAAAGTCGTATGTTTACTTTTGTTCATAAACAATGAAAACAAACCATGAGCAAACCAAATTCTGCTGTGAATTTTAAATAGAAATGCGTCAAAAATGTCTTTAATACTAGAATTTAGTCCTTCACAGCGTTCAGGTGTAATTATGGACTAATTGTAAGTGTGACCTTATTAAAAGCCTTGACGCAGTTAGAGCCATTCGTTTACTGCCTTGTCTTACCAGAGTCTCCCCCCCATTTCAAAAAGAAGGTACCTTCAAGACATTTCCCCTAGAATCACTGGAAGTATTGCCTCTTGAGCTCCCAAACTGTAAAGTATTATGTTTTTTCCCAAAGTTTGTCCATACAAGAGTTGTTCCAAAATTTAAACTGTCGCAAAAAATTTTCCTTTACCTGCTTCAGTTTGATCCTAGAAAGCTCTCACGATCATCTGTGATGTCACCGCTCTTCCTCTGTCAAAACTTGTAAGTCCTTATTTTTCTCTGACTTGGAAACTGATCACAAACAATCGATTGGACTTGGGTGAATTAAATGGACTCCTTAAATGGAATCTAAAAGAATTAGGTAGAGTCGAATAAACTTAGCCCTGTCCAATTAATTTCGCATTTTGGGCCATATGCACAATCGTTAATTACTACTTGCGATCAATAATTCTTACTTAAATGCCGCGGAAATCACATAAAGCGCTGATGCATCAAGATTTGTTCAGTTTTAACTGAGACATGGCCATTCGATAAAAACTGCTTCATGACGAATATCCTTGCCAATATTCCAGACCAATTGTACCTATGCTTGCATGACAGTTATGGAGAGCAAAACTATTCAAATGTCAATACCAACACCAAGTTCTGTGATGCACGGTGGGGTACGAATGCCTCCCCTCCACCTTTATACTTCCATCGTGGAAGAAATAATGATGCATCTGCGCTCATTGTGACATTTTTAGAATTTATTTAAGAATTCATGCTCAAAAGTGGAAATTACCAGCAGAGCAACTGACTCAAATGACTGGAATGGACTTAGTCCAATAGCTTCGATTCGTCAAAGTTGACTCGATTGTTCATAATCGGCTGCCAAGAAATTACATCATGCAGAAATAGGTAAAAAGACTTACACTGCACTTACACGTTTGGACAGAAGAAGAGTGCTGATATCAAAGATGGTCATGGAGGGCTTTCTAGAATCAAACTGTAGCTGATAAATGCTGATAGTTGGAGACAGTTAAAATTTTAGAAATGCTCTTTAGCAAATGAACCAAATTTTTCTCTGGAATAAACACTGGGAAAACTGAAAGGGGCAACACTTCAGTAAGGATCAGGATCACAGAGGCTTCTTTGAGAGAACAGTCATCAGAGCACTCTTTCACATGGACAGAATGATGACTTGAGTGAAACTGGCAAGTTAAGTCTTAAACAAAAATAAAAAGCTTATTATCACCTTACAAATTAGACATCAACTCAGGATTAATTCAGTAATTTTTGAAATGCTTGGAAAGTCAAAATAGTCAAGCTCTCTTGAAAAAAGAAAGATATGCATTGGCTACGCTGAGTACGCTCTGATGTTTTCTGAACGTCAAATAATAAGGTCTCTGATGAGTGCCGAAAAAAACCAAACACCCTTGCTCACAGTAATGTTCGGACATTTCCTTGTCTTAAAAGTATAAAAATCCTGTGTGGGACAGGAAGCAAACGATTTTACAGCTTGATGGTGCTGGAGAGAAATTAAACTGGATGTAGCATGAAGCTTGCTTTCAAATCGTGAAAACTATTATTCAACATATAATCAGCGTGGAAGGTAGTACCTAAAGGCTCCTGACAGAGTTCCTGATGAAGTTGTCTCGAGACATGGAAACTTGAGAATAGGTAATGGAGCACATGCCTTCAAGACAATTCTTGGTTTAAAGTAAATTATTTAATCAAACAATACATCCAAGGTGGTTTTTTTTTTTTCCCTTTTGGTAACTTTTCCACTGCACAAACATTTCAGAAGGATCAAGGAGCACGCTTATCGGTTAAAGAATTTATCTACTTCAGATCACTCAACTTAGGAGATGGACATGAGAAAATCTGTCTCAGGAAGATAGAGTTTGCTGAGAGAGGTCAAATTACAAAATTTTTGAATAAATCACCACAAACATACCACTTTCACTCGTCAAAATGCCAAGAAAGGCGATGAGTTACGGCATTACGAGGCAATAACACGCACTGTAGAATCTGGCAAATTTAAAAGAAAGCTATGAAGAACTTGAGTGTTTCAAATTTGTAGAAACTAAAATTAAGGCTTTGATTGACAAAAACACGCACAGTTCATAAAGAAATTCAGATTTTAAAGTCTCTGATAGACTTCGAAAACACGCGAATATACATTGCGGAGGGAACTTCGGTTTTTTTTCACAACACAAATCTCTAACCTTAAAATCTCCGAGGCAAATTACGCATGTTTACCAAAGCCTCCGAACTAGATATAGCTCGTTGGTAGTCACAGACAAAATAATGAAACTACCAAATTTATTCATAACGGAGACAAATCCTTATGAAAAACTTACGTTCAATACTCAGTCAAAAGCTAACTCAATCATTATTCGAACATTTCAAACGGCGCACTATGGATCCAAATCGAGTCCTAAGTGGTCAAAAGTACAAAGACATGAGATATCACAAGAATTGTCGATCCATCAAATGATATTCTCCGATAAGTATGGGACAGGCCAGGAATAAAAAACGGAGCCAAATAAACCCCTTAAAATCAACTATAGTATCCATCTAAAATACTAATTTTCCAACTTTGAAAGGATCGAATTTGGACCGCCAAAGATTTGATTTCTGTCCATTGTGCGGCGGACGGAAGAATATCGCGGATTCGATACGGCGCGCGATTCGTTTAGTGACTGCTTAAAGGATAGGGAGACTTTTCGCGTTGCCGCTCCGCAATATATCGAACGAAAGGAATCCACCGAAAAGCAGTACGCGATCATTACGCGCGGAAATCTGACAACGCACGTTTGCGACCAAGCCGAAAATTGTCGATTTTTATGCAGGAAGTTTATGGCCAAAATCGATACAAAACCATAACAAAAACATGCAGTACTTACTGCATGTTAAAAAAAAAAGGGAAAAAATTTTATGTTTCTGGAGTGTCAAAATGCTTAAAAATTCAATCATAATAGGAACTTCCAATGTCCTAAGAGAGGGCTGCATGTGATATCTTATCCAATGAGTGTAAATAAATCCACACCAACGAGTACCTCGGGGATGCCTGATTAAAGTTGGGACTTGGGACCAATTTTTTCATGAAAACTGAACTTATGAATAGACTTATCCGAAAATTCAAAAAATTCACCCAATTGTTACCTAGAAAATATGTGTACCTTTATGTGAAGAATGAAGGTTAAAAGTCAGGTCAGAGTTCGATATTGACCCATTTTCAATAATGTCTAGCTCGCCTTAAAACAGTTCAAATTCCAAAACCTACAAATCAATAATATGCTCTACTAAAAAAGTACTTTCCGAAGGAGGGGAGGATACTTTGAGTCTCCAAAACGTAGCCCAAAATCGATTTTGACCCCTAAAAATTATTCGATTTATTCAATATGTTTGTCTCACCGATTTGAAAACCGTCAAAATATAAAGAATGTAAGAGCTGTAAATCATCACCAAAGTTACACTGCTGACTTCTTGGCCCGTGTAAGTTTCATTTTCTTCCATCCCATTTTCATCCCTGAAAACGCACGCACAGCTGTCGATTCAAAATTTCACAATCAGCAAGACCTTAACTGATAGCTTTACTTAAAAAAATTGAACTTATATAAGTGCTTCAAAATGGTGATCTTCAGTTCATTTCTTGATCATTTGATAGTCATCTTCAGTCGAAAAGCGACAATTCAAAACTTTGTACCCTAAAATCGCAAAAAAAAACCACTCACAAAATTGAATTGAAAGGTATTTCAAATTTCCCTTCACAGAGAGCCAAAAATGGCCCTTACCTAATTGGACAGCTTTTTTGATAGTAAAAAAGTTTATTTATCAGGAACCGAAATTTTATGATCAAAATGTAAATCGGACAAAAATCTTGCAACGCGTTCACTTAAGAAGCATTGAAGCTAGTTTACATTATAGTTGTTCATTCAATTATTTACGCTTAAAAGAATACATGATACCTTTTTATCTTCTGACCATGCTTATGTCATGTTATACTGGCGTTAAAAATCAATGGAGACATTAAAGCAGAAATGTAAGACTTGCTCATAGGTTATTAAGACTCTAGTTATATTCAGTCAGAGAAGAACCGTTGGAAAATTTATAAACTGAGGGGATAGGTGTTTGGGTGGTGGTCGCTTGATGCCAAACATGCGTAAAAATAGAATGACCACCAGAAAATTTGAATGAGCTCTTCTCAGTGGCAAAAGTGTTTGGATGCTAATCAAGTAAACTTGTGAGCAAACATTATTAAAAGACCCAAAAATAGTCATACGTCATTGACATTCAAATGAAACTCATCGAGTCTAGATAAAGAATCGCAGCAAGATAGAAAAATCACCCCGTGCAAAAGTTGAAAATTGTGTTGCGTATTGAGTGCATTTTGTTTTGAAGGCGCTTAGCAAATAGTAACAAGACTGAAAAACGTAATACTTTCCATGTCTTGAAGCGTAGTTTTTCTATGGACCACGCCACTAAATTGAGAGGGGAAGGGGGGGAGAGTGAAAGAACCTTGCGGAATAACGAAATCATACCTCACCAAACTTCGAGAAACGAAAAGAATGGCACCAGAGATTACTAAGCCTAAGAGATATGGCATAACGATTCAAAAGTGTTGTTCGACTCCTACGAAGTATGCAATGTGGCGTATACGCTGGCCAAAGCATTGTTACTACTGTTGTTGTTTGAAATGAGGTTTGACAGCAACGCCATTTACTAAATTAATAAGATTAATAAAGTGTTTGGAAAGTTTAATGAGCTCTAATTGTAAGTATATTTTGAACGTGAATCTGCAAATGTAAGACACTTTATTCATCCCATCGGCCATTAAATGACAAACATTTAGATGCTTCAGAGAATCTAACCTCATTTCCAACAACATGAATAACAACAATGTTTACGGTCACCAGCGTACTGCAAGTTGCATCACGGCCATTCTGCAGGCGTTTTTTTACGGAGCCCGGCCAACAGTTTTTCAACACGGTGGGGATAGGGAGTGATAGGTGGTGGTGCTCTTAGGATTAGTAATTTCTGAATGACATAGATGTATGCCATAGTTCCCACGCTCAAGAGGTTTAGATACAGGGTTATTTAAAATTAATGGTCAACCTCAGCCACCTCGAGGAATTAACGAAAACAGACCTCACCAAACTTCAAAAAATGAAGAGAATGGCACAGGTGTATGTCATAGCTTCCATGATTAGATTCTAGGTTTAGATATAGGGTTATTCAAAGGTAACGCCCACCCCCCTCCCCTTGATTTTTTTCTAATTGAGATAGAAGGATGTGGTATTGACCAATATTATTAATATAAAAGGTGTTTTCTTAGTGGGCTATTTTCGATGACCCGTCACCTCGGAAAAGAGGAATGGGGGGGGGTGGCAGGGTTCAACGCTATTTTTTCTTATAACAACCCTTATCTTATGATACACAGTTTAAAGGGCACACAATTCTAAGACTTTCAACGCAAACCGACGGTGGATATCGTTTTTCATTTTGGATACATCGGATGCAAAAGTTTGGTTTGGACTTATTTTCAAAAAATCATTACTCCCCTTTGAGAGGTTAAAATTTAAAATATGTTGATACCAAAATACTTAAAAAAGCAAGTCTATTTCAGAAAAAATACGATTATAATAAAAATTTGGTAAAAATTTGGTTTTGAATCCTCCAAATATTTATAACGCTTTAGCCCCCTGGGGGGATATCTGAAAAATTCTGAGGCACGATGCCTATCGATTGATACATCTATCAAAAAGGTATAACAAACTGAGCATTTTGGCAGGGGGTCCATTTCGTTTTTGCATTTGATATTGAATTTTGTTAAACTACCTTCGATATCGATATCTCGAATGCAAAAAACAATATCAAACTCCGGTTTGCTCCAAAATTGTTGGTTTGTTATGCCTTTTAGATGCATTTATCATTCGGAAAAAGTATATTATATATACGTATATTATATTAATAAAAATTCGAGATTTAACAAAAATAATAAATCAAAACGAGAGGATTCATTTTATATATAATTGTATTTATTTATTCAGTTCTTTACGTTTACTCATTGAAGACATAATAATGAAACAAAGCTTACTAACTGTAAACATGACTTATTATGTTTTTCAATGTTATTGCACAGCAATTGCACGATTCCCAAATTTTCAATTCACTGACTATCGTAAACTTTTAAATATGGATTGCTTAGATTGCTCTAGAATAAAACCGATATGTACAATATATTTTCTATGTACAGCGAAAATTACAATTTGACAGGAGTTTCGACAAAATAAAAAATGACAGCTTTTCAAGGATGTACATTGTACTTGTTAAAGAACGTTTTTTTGCACTTCTGACTCTAACATATAAAAATCATCGAAGCATAGAGCTGTATATGTGACGTTTGAGTGTATAAATAATAATTTGATAATGAACACCACTTCATCATTAAGTTTTGTTTTTGTAGTGAAGCAATTAATATTTTGTACCATTTATTTTACTTGAGTTCAGTTTTCAAGGATTGTTTTTGGTAAAAAATTTCCTACCACACTCTCTACTTAAAGTAAATTCAATCAGGTACATTATTAAGAGACTAAGGGAGACCCCTTGGTCTCCCTTAGTTTATTCCTGTAGCTTAAAGATTTACTTTCTAAGGGTATGCCTACTGTCTCAAATTCAAGGACTCATCCAGTTTTCTGGTGATTCACACAGACAAGTATATCAGTTGAAATTTTCACATCAGCAATATTGCAAAGATCCATAGTTACCGATGGGCTCTTAGACATTTGGCGGGAATGACTTCAAGGAACACTGTAGTTTCCTTCTACTGTGCCGATTTTATGTCCCACCTATGAATATGTATAGTATTAACCGTCAGTGTTTTCATTTTAGAAAGGCAAACTTGTCAATAATTCTTGTCAAATATGTCTCGTACCATCCCCTTTAAACTGGGTTTATTGCCCAAATACTAGATAAATAAATAACTCTGGACTGTTTTCTTCATTCCATCGTAAGCTCCATTTGACCCTTCACACTGTCAGCGTACAAACTGCAGACCATGGAATTAGTCCCATAAAAAAGACGTTAAAAGAAGGTAGGTAGACAATGCTCACTCATTTTTCCTCTGGTCCGGTAATAACTACAATAATTATGGATAGTACCCAAGAGAATTTTCCAAATTTGAATTCCGCAAATAGTGAGGCTCGTTTCCTTGAACCAGGCAGCAATCGGATGATTGTATGGTGTTATAAATAACAGCATCTCTGGTTACTTTGTACGGCTGTGAAATACATTTTTGCATGGAAGTAGAATTGGAGAATAAGGCGGCTATTTCGGCAGATTTTTTGACCGACAAAGCCTCTGTGGCAGTCATGTGGCTGTTACTTCTTGCCAAAGGCTTCTGTTTACCATTCTCACCTCTACAGGATGTATCTAGGTATATGATACGCCCCTTTGAGTCTCTCGCTGACACTACGAGGACTTTCTTTTCTTTGCGATGATTTTTCTGCAACTGCTGCTGCTTGTTTTTGGAACTTGAAAACATATCGTAATCCAAAGCCAAGTTGTCTGAGCTCATGCTTCTTCGGCGAGAGTTGATACTAGACGCTTGCGATGAGGCGTTGTGATACGAGAATGATGAAGAGCTTGGGTGATTTTTATAGTTCAACGAATCGTAAACGTCCATCCGATTTGAAAAAGGGCTTTTCTTTCCACCTTTACCACTTTGACTTTGAGTCCGATTAAACTGTACGAACTCTAGACTTTTTGAAGATTGTACCCCTTGGTGCTGGCTAGGTTTTGATTTTGACGTTCCTCGTAGAAGTGATTCGTTTTTTTGCCAAGCAGTTGTGGGTGAGGCGGCCCTTGAAAGACTAGACTCAGATGCGGCAAACCCTTGTTGTTTCAGCTGCTCAAAGGCAGATAAGTTTCTAAAATTATTGCAATAGCATTTCTCACTCTCGACACAACTGTCAGTGTCACAGTCACAGGACGACATAGACATAGCACCTGAGTCCGTTTTAACGTAGCTTCCAGCTATGGGATTAGACGATCGTCGGGAGGCTCGATGTGCCAAAGAGCAGTAGCACTTCGTTGCAGACGAACATGAGCAGGACTCGGTATTACAGCTGCATTCACTGTACGAGAAATAGCCACTTGATGACTGATGAAAGCAATCTCCGTTGCGATTCGACGCGGGCTTAGACGACTTATCGCAACGGATCAAACTAAAAAAATCGCTATCCTCTGATGTGCTGGCCCTTGCGCGATATGTAGGTTTAGTGGAGCCCCTCCGGCTGGCTCTCCTAGAGGATCTCATTTTTGACTGAGATACTTTAAAGCTAGGCCTCCTACTTGCTCTGACGCTGGAACGTTTGGGTCGACTAAAGTAGGATGACCATGTTGTAACGCTTGTATCTGTGTAAACAGATTTACTCTTTTTTTGCTTTTCAGTTGAAAACACGCCCGATGTAAATTCTAAATTTCCGCCCCCTTTTTTGTTGTACTTGCCTTTGTTTTTCTGATTTAGCTTGGAAACGGACTTGCGAAAGGCATTTTTTAAACTCAAGTTTGAAGTGATGCTACTACTTTTTGAGCGTTTGCGTTTTTGTTTTTTTGAATTTTTCTGCTGCCTCTGCATAATAACCTTACTCCTTTCATAAAGTTCATCCTTCGTTAAAGTTAATGCTAATTTCAAAAGGAATTCCTTATAAATGGGTTTCAAATCGTTAAAAGACATCCCCTCTCTATTAATTATCGCATTGAGAATGTCGTCCATACTATTCAAGCCTTCTTGGAGTTGAAGCTCTGTGAATATTTCATTGAAACCTAAAGGGCTAGATTCTTTCACCCTTTTACTCAAATCGTTTCCTGCAGGGCTATTTCGATTTGGACGATTGTAATTCGTTACAAATGGGCCATTTGCATTTAAGAAGCTTCTACTTCTAGGAATGGCTACTTTCGTAAAAATATCTCCTTGGGTATGCGTGTCCATCATGGATTGAACTCCACTTTGACAACGTTCTGAAGCGGATCGCCTTAAATTTTGATTATTTTTCACCGACTCATTGACAGAACCTGGTGACCTAAATGCTTTCAAATGGTTTGCATATTCATTGTTTGATGATTGATGATGCCTTGGCCGCCGAGGGCTAACGTCATCGAAGTCTGTTTGGGTATTCTTCGTTGAACTTGACACAGAACCGGCGCTGAAAGATGACCTGTGCGTTGGCATGGCACTGTTGTTTTTAGAAGTTCGCCTTGAGGGCCTAGATGACTCTTGTTTTGTTTTCGCTACTTGACTACTGCGTGGCATATTTGGAGTCCTATCATTTTCAATCACCACGGTAACCTCTTGAAATCTACCCTCGTTTCCCATATCAGACAAACTGCTACAGCTTCGGAAACTTTTCATGTTTTGTTGGTGACGTTGCAGATGTCTTTGATTATTCGATACTTGTGAACTGCTCTCTCTTCCACTTCTGAAACTTCCGCGACAGCTGCTCGCGACCCTACTAGGTCGGTTGTTTTTACCATTAATTTGAGCTTTCATTTTTAAAAGTTTTTCATTGTTAATCTCACTCGAACTACTTACACTCATACTACTCAGTCCATTGAAGTGCTTCAATTTGTGTTTGGAATTAGGTTCTGACATCGCTTGAACTAGCGCTTTGTATAGTTTGGCAGCAATAGTTATGGCCAGTTCGTTAGACTCGCAAACAAAGCCGTGACATTCAAGTTGCTTTGAGGTACCAGATTTTCTCATAACTACAACAAAAATTGGTAGATTATCTATATTATTGTTTTCAAAGACGAGCGTTTCACTTGACGAGAGCCTTTGAAAGAGGGCTTTCTTGTCAGAAGGGTCTGTGTTTGATATCAATGGCATAAAAGAATACTCCATTCCAAACTCTTTACCGTGATTTAGACTACGGGGGCGGCAGATAAACTTGACCGCTGCCCAAACTGCTATCGTTGCAAACGGATTCGTTTGTTCTACCTCTCCATTCCTTGAATTACAGTTTATTCGCAGCCCAGTCCTTGTAATTTCGAGCGAGCTTTCAATGCCACAGTTTCGGGCGTTATTCTTTGGAATTTTCACATAGTTGAAATAGAGGTTTTTCAGTGGCTCTTGGAGACTTTCGAGTGAATTTATCTTCTTATTATTCAGGGAAACTGACCCAAGGTAATTAACATGGTAACAATCACTGGTCTTGCTACCGTAGTCTGTTGTTGTATCATCGTCGAGTGCCTGATTTAACGATTTATCGTCATCGTTATGTATTTCAGAGAACATTTTATCGATTTTCATTTGAATGTTATTTTGATTTATGCTTTCGTCACTGTCCTCACCGTCATCGTCCCCTCGGATCAGACTTGACTTGAGACCGATTGGATGCGACTGAACAGATTGAGTTTCAAACATCGAGTCAATTTTCTGTTTACATGTTGCTATTGAGCCACTACAGACGGACTGATTGTCAAATTTCTGCGACACTCGATCCATGATTGAGGTGGAATTCAGATCCAATACGTTTTGCTGGCCTAAACGAAAACCCCTGCCTCCGGAAGAAATTGATGGACTTCCAATCATCCGAGGGTTATCTTGATACTTCATCATTAATATCTCGTAATTATTATCCATTTTCATCGAATCTTGGATGTCTGTATGATTATAACAGTTGCTTTTAACCATGTTTATGCATCCAATCACTCGTAACTAGACAGTAACCTTGAGTGAATAGTGAAGATTTGGTCGTTGAAGGTTATTTTAAAACCTTTCTCAAATAACTACCAAATGTAACCTAAGATAAACAACGGTTTACGTTAATTTAATGCAAATTTAATGATAGAACCATGGCAGCTTCAACTAGAACTTGCTTCTGTATCGTTGCATTGCATTTTTCATCGGGCTAAGATACATAAAATCTAACCTCTTGAGAAAATTAAGAAAAATATTCCTGTTTCTGATTTTTTTCAAGAGTCAAATTTTGATTGAAATCAGTATGACATGGATGGTTGAAAGAACATCAAAAAGCTTCGAGCGTTCATATTTTTGTCCAAGTAAAGTTAATCCACTCTGTTCAATATCACCGATACAACTGCACCTGAAATCAGATAAAGCAATTTTACATTAAAACTACGACATGGTCTTCATATTTTTTAAAAGGAAATTAAAGAAGTATTCGGTGTTTTTAGATTTTTAGGATTTATGATGACCCGAAAATCAACTTTCAACTAAATATGAGAGGACAACGAGTATTTTGCAAACGTTTGCCAGCGTAATATTGAGCATACATTCCCATGACTTTGAACCCAAAATAACCCATATGAACACACTAGGGTGAAACTTGAAGAGGAATATGTTCTTACCTACAGTAGGTGTAAGAGACATTAGTGCAGGTGTAGCGTGCAATTTGGCAACGTTGCATTGTGTCCATTTAAACCCATGTAAAAAGTCGAATACGAGGGTGTTCACTGAACACCCTATACTTCGTTCTTTTTCATGGGTTCAAATAAACGAACTGCAACGTTGCCAAATTGCAAGCTACGCCATGCGCCACTGAGAGACACTTCTCAGCAGTCAGCAGTTCCTTGTTTAATTGATGGTACGTCAATTTCGAGCGCGTCGTTTGAATGGGTCTGTTGCAAACTTTTGCTACAGCGCTATAGAATGTTCAATCTCATGTAAAATTGCGCAAAAAGTTCATTGGTGGCATCATAAAGTCATAAAATGCGATAATAAACTCACAAGAGACGTTTAATGAAATCCAAGATGGCGGTAAAATATCGAGCAACCTGTATGCATGCACCACAAACATCCAAGCATAGCCAACCTCACAATATCGATCACACCCAATCACAACGTAAATAAATACGTAACCTCTGAAGCTGTGAGGTTATTTTACCGCCATCTTGGATTTCATTTAACGTCTCTTGTGAGTTTATTATCGCATTTCATGACTTTCTGATACCATTAATGGACTTTTCGGGCAATTTTACATATGAAGAAACGCTCTTTATCCTTGTAGCGAAAGTTTGCAACAGACCCATTAAAAAGGTTCTTAAGAATTATTTACGAAATAATATTGATGTTTTTGGTGTCTTTCCATTGTCCTTTTTTGTGGTGAAGGGGGGAGGGGGGCTAATACACGAAAATTCAGCTGTATATTGCAGAGTAAAACGTTCGCAAAAGACTCGGAAATCAGAGAAAGATGGCTGCGAGGAGCAAAAAATATAATGTAGGTAGGAGGGTGTGGTGCGAGGAATGGCGGGAAAAAATAGGTTAATTTGAATGAGCCGTGCTTTAACGTAGGCAGGCGGGAGGTTGGATACTTGGATACGATACGATACGAAACGATACGATTAAACGCGGCACTTTTCATTCTACTCTAGTTCCTGTCGATCTCTGCAGCTCACCGCAACTCCACCTTGCTCTAACTCATGCGATGAATGGACGAAAAGAGAGAAAGACAAGTTCTGCTCTGCGGACAGAGCGCAGAGATGCAAAAATGAGCGCGCGCCATCAATCGCCCATCGCACAGTAGTACAGACTTGCTACGTTTGAGAGCCGTACATGTCAACTGTCAAGCACTCTGTTTTTGAAGTGTAACTTCACCAGATTAGGAGCCCAGTATTCATAAATAGAGGCCTCGAGGTGCATTAAGTAAATAATGGTATGTTGCAAATCAAGTTCAAACTTTAGTGAAGCAAATTTGAGCAACGAATTGATACATAAATATTCATGCGCGCTCAGGAAAGTAATTAACCATTAGTGTATGTTGAGATACATATTTTAATGCATTAATCATGCTGTTTACGTATTTCAAAAACTGAGATGCTTGAACTGAGTGAGAGTAATCCAAGAATTTTGATACCCAAGTCTTTTTGTAAATTACACAAGGTGCTGAGTTAAAAAGTTGTTACCATGTCTAAACACCATGCAGGTAAGGGTTTTACACCCGCTCTCAAATTCATGAACACCAAATAAAATGGCACTTAGTACGGATACTTTTACTTAGAATAGTGTCCGGGCGGTAGATTCTAGATGGACACTTATAGAGGGTTTTAGTAATGGCGAATGCCGGTGATGAGCGTTCCAAACAGACGCAGTTTGTCTCTTTCGCTCTAACGTGACCCCCATGTACTGCCATCTCAGTCTAATTTCAAAAATCGTGTATAGAGACATCTTTCGTGACATTTTTTGGCTGAAATGAATTCCTCAAGGCATTTTAATGCGATTTTGATAATAATATGTCGTAAAACAAGGCCCTTCATACGAATTTCGAAACTAGAAAGAGATGGGTCATGGGAGAGTGAGAGAGATAGTTTGGAACGCTACGCGAGTTTTATCACGACCGATTGCGACCGATGAGTGCATTGTTGTGGTTGTTGGCTAACCGTTGACTTCGCACTAAAACCGTCTTCATGTAGATCATAGGTAGCGTTCTAGAATTCAACCATTTATTGCATCCGGGCAAAAAAGATTACTTTATCCTGTGATGTAGTATATCTATGTATATTGAAAAGTGATATTGTTTATAATCTTTTCTGCATCGAGACAATGAAGGGATGAATTCTAGAACGCTACCATATAAACAAGCGCGATACAAAGGGTTAATTCGCCCATTCGACCGCCATCTTAGGCTTTCCTACAAAACGTCTTTTGAGAGTTTCCATGAGTGGATTTTGAGACTATTTTATTCTCTCAATGAGATTTCCACGCAATTTTACACCAGATTCTACCCTCCTTACTCCTTAGCGATGCAGCAAAAGTATGCTACAGATCCATTAAAACGGCTTGCAAACAAACGGTTTTCTTCCTTCTTCTTGAAAATATAAAAGGAGCTAAAGAGGCTGTGATATACTCAGATCCCTATAGGAAAGATGTAGATGGACCCAAATTTGGCACCATTGTCAAGCAGCGTCGAGCATGTGGCAGCCTCAAGCTCCTTGAAACAATCGGAACACTTTTGCGTATGGAAGAAATCCGATTCATTTTGCATGCGCTAACCAGCAGATTGCGAATGCGAGAGAGAAAATAAAATCCGGAACAAACGCGCTTGTGCCGATGCGCTGCGCGGCGCTGATCTGATACTATGCGTGTGCGACTGTGCGTCTTATTAGCTGCGATATTGACTGTGCCGATTCTGAGCTACCACTTTTGCGTTAGCTTGAATGTGAACCAGTGGCGTAGCGTGTAATGCGGCAACGTTGCGGTTCGTCCATTTAAACCCATGGAAAAGATCGAATCATTGGGTGTTCGGTGAACCGTGAACAACTTCATATTCGACCTTTCACATGGCTTTAAATGAACAAGACTCAACGTTGCCAAATTGTACGCTACGCCACTGGCGTGAGGTAGTCGATTTTTCTCAGTTTGCTTGCGTTAAAGAACGTGGAGTAAAGAGATAAAACTGACAACGTTACGCTTCGACCATTTAAACCCCATAAGCATAGATATCGAACTACACTTCATTCCACTTGCGACGGTTTTGCCTTGTCGGCAATCAATTTTTCGTCAAAACCTTAAAAAGGTCAACACTACATACATAAATAGGTGAAGGAGCCCTATAGCCGTTAGAAGCTCACCTTTCTCCATAAAAAAAATACCTTTTTGACCGGCCGGGAACTCTCTTTTATGTTCTCTTCATTTTGCATCACATCGCGGAGAAACTTTCTTCCCCTGTTATTATTCCCGATTTATTATTTTGTTGTTGTTGTTGATAGGTTGGATTCTTCCCATTTCCGAAGCAAAAAAAAAAAAATAATAATAATAAAAAAAGCAAAAAAAAAAAAAAAAACAAAAACAAAAAAAAGGTGTTAAGATCAAAGTTAGTTCAACCTCTCTGACCATCTTTTTTGTCCGTCAAGTGGCGAAATATGATCGTATATATTAAAACACCAATTTTGGACTTTTCTTAAAAAAATTAAAAGGACAGATGGCGTTTCATCTTAAAAATTATGATGATTACTAAAAGTTGTTACACAAAGAAACACGCAATGATGAAAAATGCGCCTTCCGTCTTTATTTTTTCCTCGAAGAATAACGGAGCTGCATGTCGGGTAAAGATACGCTGCCGAGTACCGGTGCGTTTACGTAAGGCTTTCTTTCAGTAACGCAGTGTCATTGCGAAAAGACTTCTTTACTGGGAAAAAAGCTGGAGGCTCGCTGAACGTAAAGGAAAAGGGGGGAGGAGACGGTGCGAGCAGATGATGACCAAAGCAGCTTTGTTGGATGAAAATCGTTGACCCCGCGAGCTATGAATCAAAGCGACAGCCGCGCGGTCAACAAGCTAACTGCTTTCAGAGCTGAACGCTAGATGGACCGATGACCGGCCAGCGAAGAGCAGGCTCAGTGGACTTGTCTCTTTAAGCCATAAACCACAAACCATCAGCCGATTTAGATTCTCGGCTAATAATACCGTTTGACGCTTCAACGCCCCCCTCCCCCCACCCCCTCCGCTCATAATGTCCGCAGTATCTTATCAGAAATTTACGCAAGGTGCATGAAGGGTACGGGGTGGGGGGGGAGTCTAATCGCGCGTCCATCTCTCAAATTGAAGAATCTGTCTCCCTGCTTGAGAGGGTTTCGTCCAGTTCCCACGATCAGTGAGCTGTCTGCTCTGTCCTTTGAGAGAAATCACTTCTAAAAACAATAATGAAACACGTTTAATTGTGACAGTTTTTCTTGCGCGAAGTAAAGTTTTGCTGCATGAAGGAGAATCACTGTCATAACAAAGAATATTTTACTTAATTGTAGCCGCAGACATTTTCCTTTGGTTAAAGGAATGCCCTTCAATATTTCATTGTGCAGTTCCTTTAACACAAACGAAATACACCTTGGATTTAAGAAAAATTCTCTCAGTGTAGGTTCTGCGCAGAAAAGAGCAGTAAAGTTAGAGACGGTCCGACAAATTTGTTGCACATTAACTGCCGCATGCTCGCAGAATGCTCAGAACCCACTGCGCCCCTGATCTCTGCAAACTACTTTGTACACCACTTCGTGCTAATGACATACATGCTATTATGAGGGATGGGTCCTAATTATGCTGCACCAGTTGGAAACAACGATTTTCGGTGAAAGGGTGCACCCCTTTTCCTCTCAGTGGCAACGTTGTACCTTCTTTATTTAACCCTTGAAGAAGATCGAACTATTGGGTTTTCTGTGAGCACCTTATTTTACTTCGACATTACACACGCGTTGAAATAAACGATATTTAATTTTTCTAAAATTTACGCCTTGCCAATGCTTCTTCTTTGCTTTGTATTACTCAAGATAATCATATTTGCTGGACACATGCAGCTTCGTTTGGTACTTCGCCAATGTTCGTTCTGTAAACCAGTTTCTGAATTTCGAAAAAATAACTATTTGTTTTTTACACTCTAGGGTGTGTTTTTTGCTTTACACAACCTTTACTGAAAAATACCCCAATTTTAACCTTAAATTTATGGATTGAACGACCTTCAGTTGTTGCTGCATTGCCAAACCAGTGCAGGACAATTTTAAAGTTTTATATTTGATTGATGGACAATTTTTTGAAAGGCAACAGCAGAAACTTTGCGTGCACTTTAGCAACAGCGTATTTCATCCATTTTTAACCCGCAAAAAAGTCGATTTATTCGAGGTGCATGCACTGGAAACTCTCTTAATCGATATTTTCTATGTATTTAAATAGACGACATGCAGAGCGTTGCCGACGAAGAAACCTATAATTTGGTATTCTAGCGTTTGACGTCTCTTCTATATGAGTATCGAGAGGAAATTGATTCCTTGGGTGAGAAAGCTGTTCGAACCGTGATTTCTCTGTCAAGGGAAACATTTTTTGGCTGCAGCAGACCTAACACTTACATTGCACGAGATTTAAATTGATTTTACGTATGTATACATATATATAGTGATCGTGCATTCCGTATTTCACTCACTGACTCATCACTCGCTCCGTTCCGACGTCACGTCACGGTAAGGTGAATCCTAGATGAAACCGTTGCGTTTTGCTGTCTACTCGCGAGTTCCGTATTTTCCGATGAATGATGAGTCCTTCTGTTCTGAATGGTTCGGAAAATACCGTCTCTAAACATACCAAGCTGCTTCTTTGAGGTTAGGGTCGTCTTGGTATACGTACGCTTATGGAGAATGAAATATTGGTGAAATGCAAAATCGAGATTTATCCTCTCAACACATGATTTTCAACTCTTTTACTGCTTTGGGGAAGTAACTAAGCCATAAACTTTCATTACTGACGTACTTTTCCAATTTTGGTTGAACTTCAAAAAACTAACCAAATCCTCAATAACGTCATATGCATTCCATAAGCTTACATGAACCAAGACGAATCCTAACCCCTTTTTTTCAAAAGAAGCAGCCGGGTATGAGTAGAGGCGGTATTGGTTCGGAAAAGATTGTCAGCAAGTGTGTACGCAGGCGTTATTTTGTTTAATAATGTCAACAAAAACCAAATTCAACAACACTTCTTAGAAAAGATGTCCTCTAAAAAATGTCTAAGACCAAATACTTAAAAATAAATACTTCCAAAGCCTTAAATCCCAAGAAAATGTAGTCCTGCTACAAAAATATCCATGATGTTGATGTAAAAAAAGTCCCGTTACAATTTTAGTCCAATGTAAATAAAGGTCCACTACAATTCGTGTCCAGCATAAAATAAAGTCAAACACAACTCTTTTCCAAGGTAAGAAAAATCCCACAATAATCTATATGCAATAGATCCTATTGCATTTAGATAAGTCCTATTGCCAATAGGACTTATTGGCGCTACTGTTTATTTGCAATATTTTGGGATAAAATATTACTGTGGACAGTACATCCTTTTAACTAAAATGAGACAGGACATTGTCATTTAGACCAATAATTACGATGGACATTACTTCTGGCCACCTTAATCCTTTATGGGTCAAGCCCGAGTATACTCGTTTCTCTTTTCTAGTCTACTTCATATTGTTTTAGTCTTTAATCCACGGTTATTGATGAGAACACAGAAAAAGATATATTACAAGATAAATTTTCGTTAGGCGCCTTCAATTCGTCGTATAGGCGATTCCAGCTCCCCCGAGTACGAACAGTTAACTACCTTCCCTATGTAAACGGAAGAGTGGCGTTCTTTTGAACTAATCTGGTCCTTAGAGAGTTAACAAGATGAGAGAGGAAAGAGAGGGGGGCGAAAGAGGGGGATTAAGAGGGATGAAAAGAAGGGTGAAGGAGGGGGGGAGACGAGCATACCACTACTTTGTCTCTCTGCTGAAATTCTGAAATTAACCATAAGATAGGTGAAAAATTATCACAAAGATGATTGTAAAATAAAAAGTAAACTGTTTTTGGTATAGAATCTTGACCGTCGATCATGTTATGTTAGAAAGGTTTATCGTAAAATAAGAAGAAAGGTGTTGAATGCATCCTTTATGCATTGCGATATGGTCTGATTGTTAGGTAGTCAAAAATGGGCAAAAATCAGAGAGTAAACTCATAAATTTACCAATATTTTATAAACTTTCAAGACTCCTTTTAATCGCAGAAAACACTTTCAACATCTTCGTTGCGCAGTCAGTGAAAAGTGTACTCAGTTTAGCGCAGGTTGTTCAAAGCGGACGATTCAAAAAAAAAAAAAAAAAAAAAAAAAAAAAAAAAAAAAAAAAAAAATCCCGAGTTAATCGGATTCTTAAAAAGTTATTAATTAACAGCAGTGTTGTTTTCGCGACATTTTCGGTTTCGGAATCAATATACGCAAAATACATATTATACCTCTTAATGGCGACCAGTGACTTGCATTCTGATTTAAATTAAAATTGTGTCGATGCATTTCGGGACGATAGGATGGTAGTAAAATCAAAAGTACATACAATAGCGAGAAGCTCGTATAACGTGCAGACAAACAAAAGGTAATATCGCAAATAAATGAATCTTATCCGGAAAACAGCAATCAAAATAGATCACTTACATGCAATATCAACTTTTCTATGGTCGGCAGACCGGCCGGCCGGCCATCAACATGATTGAGACGTCTGCTTGGACGTTTAAATGTGATTATTCGTCATGCTCATATTCAATTCGTAACGTTTGACGCTTAAATATTGATAGAAACTTGATGGTCTTGGCGCGGCGCTCATGCATCGAAACATGGCTTTTTTTCGGACAAAAAAAGCTTTTAGTTTTTCTTATTTTGTCCGCGAGAAATGCTGAAGTATTGATTTATTTATTTAATAAACCCATGAAATCTAACTTATTTAGTGCTTTAATAATAATAATAAGCAAACTCTCATTTTTTCAATTACCTCGCCATTTCCTGGCCATGATCTTGATTTTTTATTTATTTATTTATTTATTTATTTATTTATTTGTTTATTTTCCACGAATAAAATAATGGCCGACAAATTTTACACTTCGTTCCTTCTGTGGGGCGGCGAACAAAACCTTAAAATCTCCCCCCCCCCCTCCCATTTCATACACTCAGCTCATTCTTCGTTCGATCACTATGCATCAGAAATTTCTATTATTGGAAACAAATGCAGGTATACCGTTAACTAAATCATATTTTTGCTGAGTTTCATAGACGGTGCGGGCTTACACTTTCGTGAGCAACGTTTGTTTCAAAAATTTCATTTGATTTCCCTTCTTTCAAGAGGCGATCACTCCTAGATTGACAACGCGACTATCTGTAAGTCTGCTATTCTTAGTTGTCTCATTTTGAAATACCTACTCGTAGACAAACTTGACAAGACTCAAAGTTGATTGAATGACCGACTTTAGGGTCCAAAATTCAGCAAATTAACTGTGCATAAAAATGTTTGCAAATTAGTATTTTTATCTCCAAAACCGTCGATAGATAAGGCAGTACACAAAAATCAGTTTTACTATAGTAAAGTCAACAATACCTCCGAACTAGTATAATGGATCTTTTTAAATCAACCCCCTCTGACCCTCTCCCCTAGCGAATTCGTAACTGATCGGTCAACATAAATCGCCCGCCCTTTTCTATACATCCAAGTGGCGATCGCAGCGACACTAGCAGAGGGACATGGAAGCAAGAAATTTACATTTTATTTTCTCAGGATTTCAGATGCTTCAAATTTTCAGGTCAGGTCTCGACCCACAATTTCCAAATTCAATCAATCCAGCTTAGCATTCGTCGCAAAGCTTCATGACCCCCCTTTTCCAGACAATGTTGCCCGGTAAAAATCCATACTAAGTTAGGGGAGAAAACAAGTTTCGAACATTTTTTCTCCCTCCCCCAAAACTTCAAAAAAAAGGAATCTTCCCGCGATAATCAATTCTGTAAGTTGAATTGATCGCACGTCAATATATACGAGTTCATTGTCAGCGACAATGAATTAGCCCTTCTCTAGATAAAAGATGGGGAGGGCCTCATCAGGTGCTACGACTTTTGTTTTTCCCGTTTTTGGAGCCCTTTTCCAAAAAATAGGGGCTTGATTGCTTGAGCTCTCAAAACTCCCCCCACCCCCTAAGGACTGCCCACACTGAAAAAGAGAAAAATACGTGCTTCTTATGATAGTCTAAAGGTCGACTGAATGACGCAGAAATAGATGAGCTCTCCATGAGTTGACCAATGGTCACTGGCTATAGGACAGTTGATGTCGGTGCGTTTAAAAGAAGTCCAGTCCACCGTTCAGCAGATGTTGAAGCATCAGTAGCCGAGCTGCTACTAGCAGCGCGGCGCACGGTGGATCAATACATAACATTTTTTAGACATATATACAAAGTTTTAAGAATAACAATCAAGATTATGAAAAATGAAAAGCAAATTATTTGAAAAAATGTGTGAAATTATTTATAATAGAGCTCAAAATGAGTTAAAAATGCGGTTTTTGGGGAAATAAATATCAACTTTAACATGTTTTTGAAGTTACAAAACAACAATTTTTCATTTCTGGAAAAATCCATGTCTCAATCCATTGAGCGGAGTGACCATGAACAAGTAAAGCAAAGATGCGCTGAGCGGGACGTGCAACAGCGTCGTCGACGTACGGTTACAGGTACCCGTTAGCGGGAAATTCGCCAAGTATATTTCTATATCTATATATCTATATATATTTTATTATACACACATCTACTGGAGTGCACTCATGTCGCGCCGTTGATGGAAATTGCACCACTGATGAATGACGAGTTATCGCACACAGGTAAAAAGCAAACTGCGTGTTTAGCGCTCTATCCACAGTCCACACACTATGAGGTTCAGGTTGAGCACTGGTTGATGAAATTGCTGAGTGGTGAACGTAAGATAAAAAAGCGAATTTTCGCGATCGAATATGTAACACTATAAAAACCAACATATTCGAGGAACCTCGATTGTGTTTTTATAGGTGTTTTTGGGGTATCTATGGGCGCATCAATTCGATTTTGAATTCATCTCCGGACTTGAATTTAAAATCTAATTGACGCCATCGATGCCTAAAAACACCGAAAAAGTTCGGAAAACACGATCCAGTGTCGTGTCATCCACTAGACTGTTGTCATGCGTATATATAGGTTGGCAATGATTTTGTATAATTTCGTTGGATATATTCGTCGCGAAAATTCGCTTAAAAGCGACCAGCTCGTATAATGTGATCAACAATCATATCGGATCATCATGGTCAACAAAATCGACAGTCATCCGAAAATGTGCATCAAACAATTTTCAGAAATGGCGTTTCCAGAAAAATCTTTATTTTTAGCTTCATTAATTCTACACCTATCCAAACTAACTATCAACGATCCTTTGATATAAAGATCGCTTAATACACACACAAAAAAATGTTTATCAAAAATTTCAATATGCATGATTGCTAAATACAGGGAGAAATCTTTGTACATAATTGCAAAAATCGCAATTTATCAAATGCTAATATGTAGCTTGAAATACTGCTAATTTAGCTGGGGGTATTGCTAGTTTAGTTTAGCAATGAAACTGCTATTGAAGCAAAACATAGTGCTAAATTAGTATTGCTATTTTTTTTTTTTTTTTTTTTTTTTTTTTTTCGGGCTACATTAGCATTTCATATAAAATGTAATATGTAGACAAGTGTATTTCCGGTTTAAAGCGTTTTTATGTAATTTTAACATCGATATTTTTTCTGTGTACTATATAATCGCACAGCTTGTTTCATAAACGTTTTTAAAACGTTTTGTTTGTAAAATATGTTTACTTTGGTTACAGGAGGCTGCCTGCGATACTTATCACAATGAAATTTTGATATACGTCAGGTTGCCTACTCGAGCCAATGCTCTACAGAGTCTACTGACTTTATTTAATTTGCCGATTATGTACATACAAAAGATGCTTGGCTAACTGTTTTGTCAAACATGAGATTTTTTAAACCGTTTGATCTGCACCTATATCAATTAAGATTTTATCTGATAATATATCGAAAGTAAGTGCGGTTAGCAATGAGAATGAATGGAAATGAATTCGGTCTGAATCACAAATACCAATCTTTTATTGAGTCGTTAAAAGTTTCAATAAACTTAGTGCTTCAGCGACACAGTTCTCAATATTTTCTTGCCCACATAGCCTAGACTAGCACGCGAGTCAATGCTTTATGCTCCTGACTCGATGAACCAATTAAAATACCAGAAATGGCAGGCACATAGAGATGTTCCAATAATGCGGAAGATAGTCGAATAATCGATTTTATACTCCTTAAACCATTGTATTAATAAGCGAATCTTATTGAGGTTCGGGTGTAGATTTTCACTCGAACCAATGGTTGAGCATTTTACTATCTCACACGATAATGGGTCTGTTGCAAACTTTTGCTACAACGATTGAGAGTGTTTAATCTAATGTAAAATCGCCTGAAAAGTCCAATGGTGGCATCAGAAAGCCACGCAATGAGATAATAAACTCACAAGAAGCGTTTAATTAAATCCAAGATGGCGGCAAAATATCGAGCAATCCGTATGCATGCACCACGAACATTCAAGGATAGCCAACCTCACAACATCGATCACAACCAATCACAACGTAAACAAACACATAACCTCTACCTCCAATGAGGTTGTAAACGTTGGCAATCCTTGGATGATCACGGTGCATACATTCAGATTCCTCGATATTTTGCCGCCATCTTGGATTTCAAAAAACGCCTCTTGTGAGTTTATTATTGTATTTCATGACTTAATGATGCCACCAATGGACTTTTCAGGCGATTTTACATTGGAATAATAACTTTTTATCGTTGTAGCAAAAGTTTGCAACAGACCCATTGTCTAATTGGTATCGATGGATGACACCGGATGACACCAATGCAGTACTCGAGCCTCGAAAGTACCTATTCCAAGAAATGGGGGCGAAAATATCATCTCGAAACAGTGAGAGATATTAATAAGTCAATAAACAATGCTCCTGATAGGTACTAAAAATGGTTTTGTTGACTTCGGCGTTGTTTGGTGTTCTCTGAAAAGTTAACCTAACCTCAAATCTTCACCCGAACCGAATAATAAAATTTGCTTAGTAAATTTTACATTTTTGACAAGTATTACCTATAATACCTCAGTGTTTTCGATTAATCGATGAAACGGTTAATACCTGTAATTATAAGTAATGGAATGAAACGTTGAATCGATTACTGAACCGATGAATTATCTCTTTTTTGACGTAATGTTTTTGAGGTGTAACACTTGAAGTGCTTTTTTCCGAACGAAAACGTTTACTCCTTTTTGGCCTCGTTTTTTGCCATTTCAATCGATGCACAGGAATCGATTTTTATTTTTTAGGGATTCAATGAGTCCCTGGAAGATCGATTATTTATCGATTTGATAAGATCGATAAGATTCGATATTTTATAAACTCAACCCTACTTTTACGAGACGTAAACTCTGGAGTAAAGAAAAGAAAAAAGAGGTTCATATCACTAGCAGTTCGTGAAGAATCGACAATTGTTCTTGACCCATTTATTTTGAACCTATGGAAACGTATCGATTTTTTGGGATTTCAATTGAACTCTTTGCTTGATAATCGATTCTTTCTCATAGTTGAAGGTAGATAAGACATCGATACATCACATTTCACGAGCCGTAATTTGCTTGATGTGCGCCACATTTGTCAGATGTTTTGCTCTATCTCTTTTTGTTGCCTAAACCCCTGACCCTTCGTGGCATCGCTTCGCTAAGCCACGCCGTCATTCGAGGATTGCGTTAAGTTTCAAAGTCGGCGCATTAAAAATGCACTCGGGAATCGCAACGCAAACAACACCTGAAAATTGCCGTAGACTCGCACGCCATCTTCATAGCTGTACAATCCAACAATTTTTCAAGTTAGTACTCTCGTTTGTATACTCTCTATGCTTAGCTAACTGTGATTATCAATTGTAGTCTCCGAAGAATTTTATTCCTCTCTACGTCTGAGCTACTTATCGTTTTTCTTCCTTTTTTCCTTAATCCGCGTTCTTTCTCTATCAGACAGCATGTCGACACAATCGCAGCGAAATCATGTAACTTGAAAAAGCAAACACTGAGAGAATTCTTTTTTTAATCCAAGGTGAATTTCGTTTGTGTTAAAGAAACTGTACACGCAGTGAAGTATTGACTAATGGGAAATTCCTTTAACCCAAGGAAAATGTCTGCTGCTACAAGTAAAAGATTTCTTCTTGTGACAGTGATTCTCCTTCATGCAATAGATATTTACTTTGCGCAAGGAAAACTGTCACAAGCAAACGCGTTTCCTTCTTTTAAAAGAAGTTATTTCTCTCAGTGAACTAAAATAGCTTCTTTTATTCTGGGATCTTTGAGCTGATACCGACACTTCCTGGTAATGTATGATTCACGCGCCAATTTTACAACTTTATGTAAGAAAGACGTTAAACAATATCACGAGTCTGCGTTGCAGACTTTTGACACAGCTATAGAGAGACTCGCTCCTATATATTAAAATCACTTAGAAACAACTTTGGGAGTATCAGAAAGTTCCAAAATCCACTCCTAAACTCAATAAAATCGTTAAACAAAAATCAAAGATGGCAGAATGAGCGCCTTACATCAGGGAAAACCCATCTAACCGCAACTTTCTAATAGAAATTACTTCTTTAAAAACAAGGAAACACGTTTACTTGTGACTGTTTTCCTTGCGCGAAGTAAAGTTCTGTTGCATGAAAGAGAATCACTGTCACAATAAGGAATCTTTTACAAGAAGCAGAAGACATTTTCCTTTGGTTAAAGGAATTTCTCCTTAGTCAATATTTCACTGTGCAGTTTCTTCAACACGCAAACAAAATACACCTTGGATTTAAAAAAAGCATTCTCTCAGTGAATACGCTGAGAAAAGTGATTCACCATAGAGGAAGCAGACAATTAGAGTCCCTTGATGGAAATATTGTATAGGGAGTACCGACACGACGCTTTATGCATTTTGACAGGAGTCGATTTTGTCGACCGCGTGAACGCATTCAAAGGTTAAGTTCGACAGTGGACCAGTGGTGGACTGGCGGATTTGCCGGCATTCCGGTCCGTTCCCATACGTTCCTCTACGAATCGACTCCTCTTGTGTGGAGTCTTCGATGTCGTCGACTCCTGCTCGACTCCATAAGAGCCTAAAACCAACGACCAATCACGACAACGACAACTCGTTGAGCTCGTGTCGGTACTCCCTATACAATATTTCCATCAAGGGACTCTACAGACAATAGCCAAGATTTGTCGATGGTGTCCCGCTCATTCGAGTGCCATTTTTGAATTTTGTAAGGCGCACTTTGTTATTGAGTTTGTGAGTGGATTTAAAGACCTTCCAATGCTTTCAGCGTGATTTTCACACGAATTTCAAAATAATCGACCCTCCATAACGCCGAAGTAAGAGTTTACAACCGACTCATTGACAATGTAAGTAATGTTTGCCGCGGCCTGAAATTATTTGGAATACTTGCCGGATTCGGATCTGGGAAAAATTAGGGGGATTTTGAAAGAATTTCATTTTGTAGCGTCCACAGGTTGTGTCTTCTTTTTAAAGGAGCACGAGAGATGGCGATGAGTTTGATGCCTTGAATTGGTGCAGTAAACCGTGCACCAAAAACATACCGAGCTCTGTGGACCGTACTTGGCCGTGCTGTGCTTATACCTAGCTACCGCATGACTTATTATAGGCCGAACGGTATTTAAGGCAATTAATTTTGTTTTCGGGGCAAGAGAATTGCGATATTAATGAGGCGGCTCGACACTGAGCTCGGTCTCGGTACAGCACGGCATGGAGATGAATCTCTCTCTCTCTCTCTCTCTCTCTCTCTCTCACTCTCTCTCTCTCTCTCTCTCTCTCTCTCTCTCTCTTTCTCTCTCTCTCTCTATCTCACTCTCTCTCTCATCCTTCTATTTCTCCTTCTCTTTCTCTCTCTCTCTCTCTCTCTCTCTCTCTCTCTCTCTCTCTCTCTCTCTCTCTCTCTCTCACTCTTCCTCCCCTCTCTTTCTTTCTGCTGCAGCAAACCAAGATCCATTAAATTGTGCAATTCGGTATACCAGCATCGCACAGTAGCTCATATGCAGTAAATTCTCCGACAGAATTAATCTGCTACTCTATACCAGGGCTGCCAAATTTGGCGGGAAATTAAAAAAAAAATGCACTGAGTTCATTGGGCGATCGCGTATAAACTTTGGATAAGCAGAACGGCAGGATATTTTTCACGGTTTTAAGTATGGACCAAAAAAAAGCCTTGCCAAATTTCACGCTAGCTCCATTACTGCGCACAATGGACAGTCTACGCTTTCCAGCTCGCTCTTTATGCGGCCGCAGCAAAATTGTTTGAGCTTGTCAAAAAATTGCCAAAAATCAGACCGTAAATTTATCACAAATTCATCATTTATAAACTTTCAATACTAACTTAAATCACAAAGAACACCTGGGAAAAGTAATTTAAACCTTGAAATGTTCCTGCAACGTTTCCAGTTATACTTGATAGGTCGAGAACGATGATGTTGGGATGCCTTTTTTTCATGGATTTTTGCCACTTTTTTTTCGATCTCAGACATTGGCGTATAAAGGTACTTTGCACTTTGGAAACGTTGCATTGTGTCCATTTAAAACCATGTAAAAGATCGAATGCGAAGGTGTTCACTAAACACCCAAAACTTTGATATTTTTCATAGGTTCAAAACAGAGACAAATAGAGACGGAGCACTAACTGGCTGCAGCAGAGGCACTCTGAATTCTCGCGGATTCAACAAAACATCAGTCAACGTCGCATGGTGTTGAATGGTGAGTACCCTCCTCTTCACTTCCCGCCCATCCCCCCGTGTTTTCCGAATGTCACCATTCAACACCATGCGACATCTCAAGGTGTTGACTGCTGTTTCACATGTTATTTTGTTGAATCCCCGAAAATTCAGTGTGCCTCAAATCTTCCCTATGTATTTTAACGTAGTGCTCTGTCTCTTTGTCTCTGGTTCAAATAGACGAACTGCATCGTTGCCAATTTGTACACTACGCCTCTGATCTCAAACCATAATGCATTGATGAGGGAGTTGCATGGTTTAAGTCCACGGCCCTGCGGCCTGCAGGTTAGAGTAAGGAGCAGAGGAAACAAGGAGAGGAGTTGCACTTTGGAAGAAAGAGAATGATCATTTACCTATGCCCGACTGATGAGTGATGTTCCACAGCTCTGAGCACCGAAGCCACCGCGGTTGCACCGGAAGTGGATTTTGTTGTGCAGAGAAGCGTCTTCGTCTCCGTCTTCTTCTTCACCTCTTTTTTCCACTTCTTCTTTCGTGATCGTCTGGAGGTCGCGTGCTGTCGCTGCGTGGATTCCTTGGTCCAGATCCGATAATGAGGGAGAAGGGGGGGGGGACTCGGCGAATATTCAACCTAGAATCAGAAAAAAAACGCAATGAAAACAAACAGTGAATAAATATGGCTCTTAAAAGTTGTTTTTAATCTTTAAACCAAAACTCCAGATTTTTGTGTAAGAATTGGAAACAGGGAAGAGGTGAGAGGGATGGAAGACAGTCATATCGAAAATTAACCCTTCACTGCATGGTGTTCCACCGGTGGAACAAATTCTTCAAACGCTCATATAAAATACAGGTTTTGAGATATGCCTTCGGCGCATGGTGTGTCAACGCGAGAGAAGGTATGTTTTGAGCTCACACACAAAAAAAAAAAAAAAAAATTGGCTGAAAGAAAACATCATGCAGTGAAGGGTTCGTGATCGAAATCATGTCAGGGGGGAAATTTGCCACCGTATCCAAACTGACCACATTTTGATTATTTTTATAAAGTTTCCGGCATTGGCTTTTTGAAAAATCCAATTAAAGTAAAAAAAAAATTTTTTTTTTGAAAATTTAAAAAAAAAAAAAAAATTCCCGCCATTTCTTATGGTGTTATATCACTTATAAAAAACGAGTAAAAAGTAGAAAAAAGATAAATTTGACCGAAAAACCGTCAAATTATTTTTTTCACTATTTTTCCCATGTATTTGACCACCTAATACATTGAAAAATCCACATTTGCTTGAGAAAAAAAAAATCATGCAGTGAAGGGTTAATATTTCTTTTGGAAGTCCGTCCACTAGATTTTACAATTATTAAGAAGCTTTTTCTAAAAGTTCGATTTTTATGTCAAATTAATTGTTAATCGATGGCTTTTGTCGAAAGACTTGCATCAGTATTGCATCTCGTTTCTTTAAATAACACAGAAAAAAAAAATAAATGGATGTGAAAATCGGGGGGAAAAAACCTCATTCATGGTTGCGCTCACTAAACCTTTTAGTAGAAAAATAACCCAGCCAAATAATTAAGTCGAACGCGAGCCAAATGTTTCTTACGCTTAACAAAAGATATTTTTACCCATAAACATATCTTTAGTTAGGCGTAAAAAACCTTTGGTTATGGATGAACCAAAGATTTGCTCTATTTTAAATTTTTGCTTGGCCATTTTTTCCATCGAAAGTTTAGTGAACACTACCAAACAATTTTTTTTCTGTGCGGGTCTGTTACGCAGCATTCTTTTGGCTGAATTAATTGGGAACTTTTGTTCCTGCAAAATTGAACATTAAATCTAAAATAAAATGATGCCAAACCGATGCAATATAGTTTTTAAATTAACTAAAACTCACGACTAACTCAAGATTTGGTCTTAGAATTTTAGTTTTTTAGGGCTTGCAAGTTGCTATTTATAGCTTGAAATGTCTCATAATTAACAGCCCATCACCTTTGCTCAGTCACACTGAAAAACAGAATTTAACTATTTACAATGTTAGAAATATTAATAAACCTTAAACTTTTTTAGTTTTACCATTTGAAAAAGTTGATTTTCCTTCGTGCTGTGTTTATTCAGCTATTTTAAATTATCATAAGTTTTATCCATTCTTCTATCACTGTAAATAGTTAAATTCAGCACTTTTTTGGTGCATGATGATCACTTTTCGCAGATTGGTCCATCTCATTCTTATCCAGTCATAGTTTTACGATATCACAAATTGAGAACCGATTGCATGGAGATACAGTGTTTTTGCTTTACACATCACTGTATATAGTCGTTCCATCGTGCGGTGAATTGATTCGAAAGCTATACGCTGCATGATGTCAGATGACCACTGCCCTTCGTGTGCTCTGACGCTGCGCTGGGCTGTGCTGCAGAATTACTGATTGCAAGGTTTATCCTCTACGTCAACGACCTGTAGTGGGATCAACTCCCCTTATAAATCCTCACCTCACTCTTAACAGCTATGTTTCTTTTCCCCGCACAGTGTTGCCAGATTTGGTTGAAAAAGCCGTATGTTTTACATTGATTTAAATGGGAACGATACGGCTTCCCCCCCTCGATCTGGCAACACTGCTCCCCGCATCTTTTTAAGGACGTTGCAATGCACCGGTGCCGTGCACCATGTACGACGGTAGGTCGATGTCCCCTTCAGACCAATAGAAATAAAGTGAGATCCTCCCTTAAATAGATCGCAATGGTAGCTCCTGCAATGTGGGAATAACTCTTCATTTAAACCTACGTAAAATAATCGATATGCAGGATATTCACACTGAGAAATCGATACTTTTACATTAATTTAAATACGGCCAGAAACATCCCTAGTAAAAAAATTCCATGAACTTCGTTTCAATTTTCTACGTGGAGACATGGACATCAGCGTGATACTTATGTTCTCATGACAAATTGGAACAGAGTTCATGAAACTTTTTTACTCGGGGTAGTTTCCAAATAACACGAGTCACCGCTGAAATAGATGAGGGGTGAAATGCTTGTTCATAAAAAACGATGCAAGCATTTTTTTAGAATTCAAGTTTTTTTTTTTTTTTTTTTTTTTTATTCCATTCTATTTATACTTTGACATGTTCAAATTGTTTTACCTAGCTCCTACGTTGGCTGATGAGCAACGACCAAAAAATTAATGCTTTGTTCTGCTTGGCGACTGACATCAACATCTTTGCGCATCAGCCAACGTAGGGTGTCGTAGAGTGTAGTAGGGGCAAAAGTGTCGATCTCTCGGGGGTTCCATTGCACCCCCTGACGATCGATACTTTTCCATTGTTTTAAATGAGTAGGTACCGATTTATCGCATTTCACGAGCCGCCACTGGCATTGAGATGGGTGCCTCCTCCTCTATCCTTTACACGAAATTTAAACAGAAAAATATCAAGAATTCTCAAGTCAAGGCCAATTCAACAAGAGTTTTTGTTCTGATTACACCATTAATCTGTTCATCGGGTTTTTTTTAACAAAAATCCATGGGAATGCATTTTTCATATTGCCGCAGCAAAAAATGTGCAGCAAACTCATTTCGGCTATTTTTGCCTCACAATCAGTTTTTGGGTCATGGTTGACTTTTTTTCAAGCCGCAATCATCATTGTTAAACACGTAAAAATCCGAGATACATTATTTAAAATTTGTTTTCCCGTTCAAAGCTTTTTATAATGAACAAAAATGCGGAAAGAATGACAGGTAATAATAATCTCATTAACCTTTCTTCCTATTTATAAAGAAGAAGAAAAAAATCGATTTAAATTTTGAGAGATTAATAACATATTTTGGAGCGACTGCATCAGGTTATTTGTTTTCTTTGAGCTATGCTGAATAAAATCTAACGGAGCTTAATTCTTCCAGAAAAATTACGAGTATAAGAAGGCAAAAACTATGAGAATTAGATCCGTCAAAATTGGTCGAATATGCTGGAATATAATTTCTAAAGATGGCATGCCTCTAGTAGCAAGCCAAATCAGGAGGAGAGGGGAGATGAACTAATCTAGAACAAGCTTCGAGTCAAGGAAATCTGTGATGAATTTATCAACCACCGTGACGAGATTCCGTACTGTACTGAGTACTAGTGAAGTAAAATCAATCAGCAAAGTTAATAGTCGCTTTGAAAATCGAGCATCGGACATGAAATACTAACTCGCTTAACCTATATTTGAAGCCAGGCCCGATGACCGCATGGATTGGATTGGTCGGACAGAGGACACGCAATTTTCTGTTCAACTCGTTCGTCTCAAGAGTGCCTGGATGGTAGGCAAACCGTTGTGCTTTTCCAACCGGCAGTGTTGCCACATGAAGGCAAGCTTTAGAAGTTGGCGTTTTTTGTTTTTGTTTTTTTTTTGGACGGTGCGATGTCCAGTGATGTAATATTAGATGGGATGGGCATGGCTTTTTTGCCACCCCCCCCCATTTTGATGAAAATAGGAAAGAAAAAAGGGGAGAGGGAGAAAGAAAGAAAGTGAATGGATAAAAGAAGGACAAACAGAAACAAAGAAAGAACGAAGGAATACACAAAACAGGAGGTGTAAAAAATAATGGCTAAAAATAATTATAAATGTCCTTTAACCCGGTTTTCTAGGAATGTTTTCTATGAATATGCGGACGGTCCCCCTGAAGAAAGAGAAATCTTTAGGGAAAATGTCTCCATTCCGATACATCTCGTGGATCTTCACTGAGCAAAAATAAAGGTAAAGGAGCATTACACTGACTAGAGAAATTAGGAATTCAAATGCCAATTTCACATTTCCAAGAGACTTCCAAGAAATAGTTTTTACAAGCCTAATTAGCCTTTACGAGGCATACATATCAGCTTTATTCAATAGAAAGTCTAAAATGAAAAATAATTGCACCTCACGGAACGGGTGTGCAAGTTCCAAGGTTCGGGTACTGCATCATTATTGGTGTGTCATTCATCGCTGCCGCGAACAAACAGTTCGGGTTCGATAAAAAAATGCATTACCGTTGTGGTTCGCGGGTGAAAATTTTCACCCGAACCAAATTATAAAATTCGCGTAAGTACTAAAAGGATTGCGATGGAATTGCGACCAATGAGTAATTCTCTCGGAAATTCACCAATAAAAACCAAGCATCAAAAGTGCATACAATTTGCTGACACTACATGCAACGGATTCTCTCATAGAGGCAGAGCTGCCGTTTTGCGTATAATCAATGCTATTTTTCTATTCACCGATGATTCCACCGGTTAAGAAAAGATTACACAGTTCAGTTCTATATGTATGACTGTAATGCACGATAATACTCCTTAATCTGTGGAAACTCCGTCACTTAATTAAAATTTCCGCAAGTTTTTTAAAATCATCGACGACTCCACCGGTTGACAAAAGATTACAGATGCGAGTTTTTCAGTTCATCACAGTAATACACTGAACTGAAACATCCAATCTTTTCTCAACCGGTGAAATCATCGGTGAATAGAAAAATAGCATTGAGTATACGCAAAACGGCAGCCCTGCATAGAGGGTGGCCGGTGGCAATTCCAAAGATTATTTTTGCAATCCAGCAACTTCAAATTAGAACAGATACCATTCAATGAAAACCATGTTTGAGCTAGCTTGGCAACATTCGTGTTTTCTGGTTCCATTCAGCGACCATCT
Organism: Trialeurodes vaporariorum; assembly: GCA_011764245.1. Lineage (NCBI taxonomy): Eukaryota > Metazoa > Arthropoda > Insecta > Hemiptera > Aleyrodidae > Trialeurodes > Trialeurodes vaporariorum. The sequence goes on along the minus strand of VMOF01000024.1, from coordinate 17,152,738 downwards.
CTATCATTTTTGACAGTCCACTGAATGATGCGTCCGCAGTTTTCTGACCCATGAAACCGTTCAAAACTATCAACGCTCACTGTGACTGCGATGAGTGGGTCGGATGCACTAATTATGAAATGTAACGTATGGGTAACGTCGAGCTGGTGATATGCAATTATGTCTGCGTCAAGCACCTTGTTTATAGAGATTTTAAGAACTGTCGGTCATTTCCGACTTTTTTCAGGCTAGTTTTAACTGGAAGCAAGTATAAATCAGCCAATAAAGCAAAATGAAATTTCTTCCGAATATTCAATTTTTGGGACAGTCCGAAGTTTTGGTGTTCTTTAGCGGAGAAAACAAAAAATATATGTGGTTCCATTCGTGCTCAAAACGGTTTGTTCAAACTCAAAGTATCGGTCGTTGAGTCAAAATCCACCACCAACTGCAGTTGACCAACAAACTGTTGCGTGTTGAAGATGACAAATATTCCATTGGTGTTAGTCAACCAATAACAACTGATGTTTGACAGATTTTCAAGTAAATCCTTCAAATAGCTTCATCAATCAACAGTTGTCTATCTACAACATTCCGACAGTAACGACTTCGTGACTATCGTGATTTTTTTTTTGAATTTGGAAAAATTCATGTTGGCGTACCTGCCTATTTAAGCGATGTGTACTGAGCTGTTGATCAAACGAGAAAGCTAATTTTTTATGGTTATTTCCAAATTCCAACACACTCACTCCTTAAGGGCATCAATTTATATGACTTATATTGTAAACACTCATTTGAGATCAAAAGTATCTCTTTAAAATCTTGTAGTTTAAATAGTGTTTTTAGAAAGTGTATACCAGTATAGCGCAACGAGAAATTATCTATCTCTCTCTTTCCCCCATTGAAACACGTTGGATGGAATTTAAGGCTATACAAGGGGGTAAACTATCCTCTTTCAATCATTTTTTCCCTTTATATATTCAAATGGGAAATGAGAGAGATGGTAGAGAACTGTGGCGCAGCGTGCAATTTGGCATCGTTGAACTGTATCCATTTAATTAAACCCATTTTAAAGGTTGAATGTGAAGGTGTTCACCGAATAGTGTTCACTATAGTCCATAAAGCCTTTACTTCCTTTATGCTATAGTCCGTTTCATTCAAATGTAGAAGCTTGAGCTCGACTCTTTCCCCTACGAGTTTTACCCTCTCTCTTGTGCCTGTGATGACTCGAGACCCTTCAGGTCAGTCGGGGATTCTGTCCGTCACAAAGTGCAGTCAAGTTGTCAAGTGTATCCAAAGTCCAAAGAACAGTCCATTATTGTGAAGGGACGGAATCCCCGACTGAAGCAATGTCACGTCTCAAGTCATCACAGGTACGAGAGAGAGGGTAAAACTCGTAGGGGAAAGAGTCAAGCTCAAGTTTCTATTAACGGACTAATTGTAAGTTCGATCTTTCTCATGGGCTGAAATGAAGGGACTTCAAGGTTACCAAATTGCACGCTATGTTAAAGTGTGTAACTATGTATGCCAACGCAGCTGAAAACAGAGAGAAAATGGGAAATCGATTCTTCAACATCTCCAAAAAGTATAAGCCCTTATACGGCTAATGAAAAGTTACAATACTATTATGAGCGTCACTGAGTTGATAATTTTTTTTTAATCCTTTATCGCACAAAGCCGTGGCAGGTAAGGGAAAGCCAAGTTGCCCCCAAAGTGCAAGGTCAGTGTTAGATTGATTGCTTTAAAAAAAAAAGAGATCCAAACATTCTTCGAATCAATCTTACTTACTCTATCAGTAACCGTCGACTAGGTTGTACGGCGAGCTGACTTTTTTTACTTTTCCTCCGACCCGGGTCCAGTGGACCAGGAACATTTATCTACAGAGACAGCTCGTGTGACACCGGTTTAAGTGTTAATTGATAAGAAACATTGCAAGAATGAATAGGTGGCTGGGGCGCTGTGTTGCCAGCAATGAAACTGCGCTGGAAGCTTTTGATGCAGATGCAGTAAAATTCGAAATTTTTTATAAAAAGTAGCAAAAATATACCAATGATCATACAAAAAACTTTCAAATCTACTTGTAAACTTATTAAAAAAGATTTTAAATTCGCGATTGCAATGGTACCGTAACGCATCAACTGAACCGTGAAGGATTCATGTCTCTTTATTCCGTCACTTTCTCGAATCAATAAAGGCCTTCGAACACGCGCAAAGTAGGATCATCAAATTGGCATCGGTGAAACGAAATCCACCGCAAACTTCATGAATTCCCGACCTGACATTTCTAAGATTCAAACAAAAACTTTGACTAAAACACCTCAAAAACGGGTTTATTGGTTTTGTTGACTGTAGATTGGTGTGGACAGATGACACACCATCCATCGTCAAAAAACTCTGCAGTTTGACTCTATGGCCATCAAATTGCACATTTAGTTGTTTGACGAACGAAACAGCAACCAAACAGGCAACGGTTGGCTCACCTGCCGTTTTGAGGTGGACCTCGGCTCATCGATGGCAATTTGACGATCCTACTTTTGAGCGTGTACGTGTGTATGAAGGTCTTAGCAGCGAAGGGATATCCACAGAATAAGTGGTGGAATAGACAGGACTACCCCGCATGATGCCTGCGTAACGACTTCATCATTCGATTACTAACCACTGTAGTGTCTCTCGAATCACTATTCTAGCTATAGGCTAGCTGCTCCACAAAATCCCTTGCCAGCTTAGAGAGAATGACGAGGTTAATATAGGAATCCTCTCACATGGTTCCGGCATTACGACGTCATTACTGTTGTGCGCATAAAAGCTTTTATTCAGATAACATATGGATTCCGAAAGGTTTAAGACTGACCATTATTGTTTTTACTGATTTATAAATAAATGCCAAGACTAGATACTTATTGTCCAACAGAAGCTTGCAAAAGTACCAAGAGACAAATTGTCTTTGTATATAATTATGATTCAAGTGGCGGAGCGAGCTTAAGCAACAATTTTGTTCAATAAAACCCATGATAAAGATCGAAATATTCTAGCTTCCGCTGAACTCCGTCAAAGTCGACCTTTGATGTTGGTCAAAATGAACAAAATTCAACATTGCAAAATAATTGCACGTTATGATGCCACTGTTTAATTCATCAATCGGCCATACTTGATATGCTATGTGAGCTTATGGTATAACATAAAATACTGTAACGTCATATACATAGAATGCTTGGTGCACCCAGAAGCAAACATCGCACATTTTTCAGGGATTCATAATGTTTCATACAGACCGGTTTTGATTTGTCAACAATTCAAAGTTTTCTTTTGACCGGTTTTGATTGAGCGGATGGTTATCTATCAATGTCTGTAGGTTACACCAAACCTACAGTTGACGTTACGAAAAAACAAGTTTTTTCAAGTTTTAGAGTTGCGGCCCATCGATCAGGAAGAAAATCATGTGACGTGAGTCCTCCGATGGTTTTTTGCAATCTGGCAACTTTGCATTTAATCCATTTAAAGTAATGAAAAAGGTCAGCATTGTGGGGGTACACAAATCACTCCCTCGAATGGGTCCGTTGCAAAATTTTGCTACAGCAATTACGAGTGTATAATCTAATGTAAAATCACCTAAAAAGTCCATTGGTGGCATCAGAAAGCCATGAAATGCAATAATAAACTCACAAGAGGCGTTTAATGAAATCCAAGATGGCGGAGAAATATCGAGCAATTTGTATGCATGCACCACGAACATCCAAAGATAGCCAACCTCACAATATCGAACACAACCAATCACAACGCAAACAAACACATAACCTCTACCTCCAGTGAGGTTGTCAAAGTTGGCCATCCTTGGATGTTCACGGTGCATGCATACAGATTGCTCGATATTTTTCTGCCATCTTGGATTTCATTAAACGCCTCTTGTGAGTTTATTATTGCATTTTATGACTTTTTGATGCTACAAATGGACTTTTCAGGCGATTTTACCTTAGCTTATATACTCTTAATCGTTGTAGCAAAAGTTTGTAACAGACCCATTGACGGAATGTAACATTGCCATATTTCACGCGCCAGCCGCTGCCGCCGCGCCACCGCGCTGCCTCTGCGTGAATCATTATCCAAAAGAGGGCTCTAATGGAGAGCTTTACAATTTTAAATATTATTTATGTTTTAATCCATTATCTATATTATTTTATCTACCTTATTTTTTTGTTTTATTTTTGTTTTATTTTTTTTTTTTTTTAATGATGACGAATCCGAGGTTTCAAAGTTTTTGGTTGCAGAACTGTAGATTTGGCAACGTGCGTGGCACTAAAGAGTCGCTGGACGAAAGGGCCGAAAGCTAGTGTCGCGTCGGGACGGGCGCTGACGCCTCCGCCCTCGGGGATCGGAATGGTAATAGCGTCGATGAGTAAGGCCGACAGAAACAGAGAAAGAGAGTAAGAGAGAGTGGGGGGGGGTGAGGGAGTGACGAAGAGGGGGGGGGAAGAGAGAAAGAGCAAAAATGTACTTCAGGTCGGGTGAAATGGAGAGTGGAGGAAAAGAAAGAGACGGGGAGGTGGGAGGGATATTGGAAGTAAGTTCCGAAGAGTTGTTTAGACGAGTTAGTAACTCTGACGCTCTTTCCTTATTCCTGCGAGATTAATAGTTTTGTCGTATTTTTGTTCCCTTCAACTATCGGCCATAGCCCATAGTTGCTGCTGATCCTGTTGAGACAGTACAGGGACAATCGACTATCGATTTTTCTTCTATTTGAATCAACGAACAAAAGTATCGATTATCAAGATTCGACTGAACCCTCGCAAGATCGATTCAGTAACGTGTAATTTTATAGTGCATAATAGTCTAGTTACACTATTCTATCAAAAGATTTGATTTGCGATGAGAGCCTTTGATCTGGATCTGGATCTGAATCTACCTAGCTGTCGCAAGCTTTGTTCTAGGGACCAATGAATGTTCGGTACAGACGGTGCTGCTCCCAGATGATTGGTGAGCTCGTACGGCCATTTAAAATCACATGTAAACGCTCACCATCCAAAGTCTTTCGGGGACCGTCAGCACCGAGCATTTATAGGTCCCAGGCATGGGCGCCTGGAACGGGGAGCAAGAAGGGGCACTTGCACCCCCCCTCCCCCCTAGAATTCAGAAAAGTCAACATTTCACTATAAAAAATGAAAGGAAAAAAGAAAATGAAATGTTAATCAAAAGAGTGATAGTTGGCAAGCTACATTATTCGTTTATTTTGTAACGTTAACTAATTTTTTGCAAGGAAAATTATACATTTTTCTAACTATCGTTATCATTTGTTGTCTCTTTATCCATTTGATCAAATACGTCAAAATTAGATATTATTATTATTTGATACATCCTACAGTGGGTTAATAATTGGACATTATTTGGATAAAAAAAAAAAAAAAAAAAATCCACCTTTTTCCGGGGGGGGGGGGGGGTTGTCTCCTAGACTTTCCATTGATCCACAGATGTTATGTCCAAAACCGTATTGTCCAAACGGCAATGTCCAAAATTATATGCCCAAAGCTTGACTGTCCAAAATGAAATGTCCAAATCTTTAATGTCCGAATAAACGGATGTCAAGTTAGATTAACAAAATGTCCAAACATGTTGCGTCAAATTTGTAATTTGAAATTATGACCGAAAAGTTAATCTGTTGCGCGCAGAAATTTCGAATTGTAGGTTTCTTGTAGAAATAATCAAAAATACGAACAAAAATGTGCATGATAATACTGCTGCTGCTTTTGTTATGACAACTAGTTCATAAAGTATTAACAAATGTAAGATGACTCCGCTCAGTGAAGCTGCATTCAATTAAGAATACACGTCTATACGGAGTGGATCAATTTAAAGGAGAAAAAAAATGAAGAGAAGCGAATAAAAGTAAAGAAAAAAAAAATTCTGGACTTTGGACATTACTTTGCTCCAGGGCATCGGACCGAACCGAACCGTGAACCGCGAACCGCTCCGAACCGCCGAATTTCCGAACCGCGAACCGAACCGCGAACCTTTTTTCCACTGAGGCAGAGAACCCGAACCCGAACCGAACCGACTGGCTGAACCCGGTTCGAACCGGTTCGACGGCTTAGTAAAGAGGTTTTGAAAAAAAAACCTGAAATGGGGAAAGAGCGAAAAGTTAGAGTATTTACTCTGTGAGTATTCAATGGATCTCAAAATCGCATTTTTCGTATCGAACCCTTTTCGCATAGAAAGATTACACAGAGTCACACATCTAAACTAGTTTGAAGCAACTGAACGTTTATTGGTCTACTGATTCGTTTGAAGTTATAAGGGTCTAAACCAATACATTGTATCCCATGTTGCCTTCTATTAGTCCACAGTTTTTTTCTGTTTCTGCCTTCTGAGCTGTGTGTCTGTTGCGAAACTTTGCCCCAGCAGCAAATACGGCTTGTTGAAGTATGAAATCAATGAAACTAAGTACGTAAGTTGTTTGACCCTCTCAACTGCCGCCGCAAATGTTCGACCTCGACCAAATTTTCTCCGAACCGAACCGCTCCGAACCGGTTCACAAATGTCTGAACCGGTTCGGAGCGGTCCGGAAAGTCGCGTGAACCCGAACCGAACCGCGAACCTTTTGTTTCGTGAAGTGTGAACCGCGAACCGAACCCGAACCGATTTTTGCCGCGGTCCGATGCCCTGCTTTGCTCACATTCATAGGTTTTTTCTATTTGGACTTGTCTATAGTTGGACATTATAGTCTTATGGATGCAAGCGCATTGGACATTAAGGTGATTTGGACAAAATATATTTTTGGACGAAAAAGTTTTGGACTTTCATGTTTTGGACTTATCATCTGGGAACCTTTCCATTAAGGTTCAAAAATTTTGCCCCCCCCCCCCCCCCCCTTGGACATTTTTCTGCGGGCGCCCATGGACTCCCAGGTCTCTAGGATTTTTAAGAGGTTGACTGCGTATAGAAAAACTCAGTCCGGCTGCAGTATTCAATGGACGTCTATATGTAGAGTTGGTGCTCAGCGCAGCTGTTTAGAGCGTCGGACCATCGTATCGCATCGGTCGCCAACATCCATCATTTCGAGGAGTAGAAATCGCACTATCCGCGATGATCAAGCCGCGTCTCTTTGCGAGAAATTGAATAGTGAGCGTTACAAACTGAGCAGTTAAACGGAGGATAAGTCAGCCATTATTAATCTTTCTCTCCCTCTCCCCTTCTCTCACTGTCTCTAACCATCTCTCTCCCTCCTCTCCCTCTCCCTCTCTCTCTCTCTCTCTCTCTCTTTCTCTCTCTCTCATATCGTATACGTTTGAACACATTTTACACATATGCACATTATACGCAGGACGCAGCTTCGGCCACGGACACGGCCGCGGCCGGCCGCTCCGCACTCAATCCTTTTTTAACGGCCACCGTCGATCGACTGTTAATGAATAAGAATGCAGATGAGTACTCAATGGCTCATCTCCTTCAGGATACGCACCGTCCGCCGCACAGCGTACCAGCGTATAGAATTTTCTGGATATCGTCACCTTAAGGTGAATCTTCAGCGTTTAGTGCCGATTTCTACCACCAGAGCGCTACGGCTCGATTTAAGTCGAATTCCAGGCCGAAAAGTAATTTATATTTAAGAAAACGGAAAATCGGTTACTAGATACTAATCTGCAGAACGTCTCTGTAGAAAATCTCGTCAATAACTTCAAAAATAAGGCTGTAAGTACCAAAAAATGAAATATCGCATTTCGATCACAAGAATCGATTTGCGATATTTCATTTTTTGGTACTTTCAGCCTTATTTTTGAAGTTATTGACGAGATTTTCTACTGAGATACTCTTCAGATGATTATCTAGTAACTGACTTTCCGTTTTTTTAAATATAAATAACTTTTCGGACTGTAATTCGACTTTAATCGAACGGTAGCGCTCTGGTGGCAGAAATCGGCACTAAACGCTGAAGAATCACCTTAACCCTTTAAGTAAGGGCCAGGTTAGTTCAGAAGGAAACCTCTCTTTAGTTTATATAGGGAATTTAGTTAACTGTTCGTACTCTGGAGAGTTGAAATTGCCTATACAATGAATTGAAGGCACCCGCAAGAAACCTTATATTGAAAGTGCTTTTATAGCTGTAATTGCGTTTATCTGGAATGAGGACTGAAACAATGTGAAATAGACTAGAGGAGAAAAACGAGTATACTCGGGCTTGGCCCATAAGAGGATATAATCTCTAGACTGAAAAAAGTAATTCCTGAACTTTAGGAATATTATCAGAAGCACAACGGTATATGTGAACCACAGAAAGTCTGTAGTACTTTAACCAGACAATTCTGATGTTAATACCAGAAAATGGTTTTATAGAAGGGTGTCGTTCAAGCTTAACTGCACCACCCTCAACATTTTAAAACTTTTCTTTTCATCCTATATTTTTGAATTTTGATTTTTTTTTTTTAGCAATCAAAAGGGTGGTAATTGAGTGACCTCTTTCTCGTCCAATCTTTAAAAAAAAACAAAAACTTGATGTTAGAGAATCAAAACAATGGATTTTAAATGTTGCGGGTGGGACAGTTAAGCTGGAATGACTCAGCTAACTAAATTTCCTCAAAATTGTCAAGAACTGTGGTACAAACACTAGAATTCTGGTAACTGTACTATCCTTTACATTGGTTTACACATCGTCAAGCTTCTGGTAATCTTTTTTTCTTTCAGTGTGGTAATAATTTTCCATGAAGTTCCATGACCAACATTTTCAGGGTTACCATTTTCGTGGGCCTTTCATGGAATTCTATGAAATGACATGGGAAATCTTATGGAATTCCACAAACTACCCGAGGAATTCCATAAAATTTTTCCTAAAAATGACCAAAATCATATAGTAAAAAGTCCCAGAAAGAAATTCTGGAATTTTTGACGAGAATTTTTGTATTTTCAACTAAAATTATAGCCTTCTTACCCATATATCCATGTGTTCTTCATCAGATTATGATGGTAAAAAATACTTGATTATTCTCGTCAAGGAGGTGGCCAGAATTTCGGATGAAAATATCATATTGGGTCTGTTGCATACTTGACCAACAACGATGTAGAATCTTGATTCTTACGTAAAATTCGGTTAAAATAACGAGGCGCGCACATTATAGACGTTCAGAAATTACTTACTAACTCAGGGAATCACTTCAAATTCAAACAGCCCGCGCTACACTAGACACTATTTACACCGGCATACTACCACATAGAAACAACTACCGTGTATATATGTAAACAACTTCTTGATTTCAAAATAATGGAATCCCCTTCTAAATACATGAAACATAGGCTGCATTTGCTATCTGGTCTTTTTTATAGTTTATCTAAGATTACAAAATAATACAAGCACTTAATGCATCTAAACAAAAGATTCAAATGTTTGTAAGTTTTGTTGATGTTTACATAAATGTTAAAGTTGTGTGTCGGTGATAATAGTGTCTAGTATGTGTAGCGCGGGTTGTTTGAAATAGAAGTGATTACCTGATGAGTTTGTGAGTGGCATTTGGAAGTTTATAATGTGAGCATCGTTACATTTTCGCCGAATTTTACGTCAGAATCAATGTGTCACATTGCTGTAGAAAAAGTACGCAACAGACCCATTCTCAACAAGCAGTAGCGCACCGAGAGTTTCTTCATCTCTCTCTTTTCTCCATTAAAAAACGTATGTTAGATAACAAGGATGGACAAGGCGATGAAACCCCCTCTTTCTGTCCTTTTCCTATTTATACATTGAAACGGAAGATGAGAGAGATGGAAGAGATCATGGTTGGGCTAGTGTCACCAAGAATACGTGGGACCAATAAATGTACGGTATGGACGCCTGGACGCGGGTCCCTTGTTCTCTACCCCAAGTAGCGAATCCTCGCTTCTGATTGGTTAGGGCTGCACCTAACGTTAAAGAACAAGGACCGTCCGGACCGTACATTTATTGGTCCCAGAGTTTCTTTCCAGAACTTTTTTTATTCGACCTCTGGCCAATTTTAGGAGAATATTTTTCTCAGTGTGAGTCAGTTTGCGCGGCCGTCAAGACGATCCACCGTTCCGCGAGACCCCGAGACACAGACACAGAGACCGCGAGTCTTACTTATTTAATTATATTTACCTTTCTTTTTACGCGCCTCAATGAAATTCGCAAGCCTGCAACGCTCGTCACTTTCAATCTTTTTCGTCGTTAAATTCTCTCTCCGATGCTATATCGCTCTCTGTATTTATCAGTAAATAAACATATTATATGTAGACATGTATTTAGCACTGTTAGAATTGTTTCACGTCTGCTGACTGTCGAGTGCGGATTCCATGCTGACCAAATCAGGAGAAATGTAATTATATAGTAGTGGCAGCGCCGAACAATCGATAATTTTTTTTTCTCATTTGAATTTTTTGTTTTCTCATTTGAATTAAAACCCTTGATCAAAAGAAGCGATGCTTTGCCGGTTCGATTTGAATTTTAAACAATGGTGGCTCGTGCAAGTTGACAACAATGTTTTGCCTCCATTTGGTTCGATGTAAAACAATCGATTCGATAGTTCATCGGTGCTTCGGCGATAATCGATTGTTTTACATAAATTTAAATGGAGGAAAATTATTGATGCCGGATTCCGCACGTGTCATCAATAACTAGAACCGCTGTTAAAGGTAAATTATATTCTATAGATTCAGAGGCGAGCAGCTCGGAGTCTGGTAAGTGGTAACGTTGTATTTTGTCCATCCAATCTCACGATGGTGCTCGAAAATTAATTGAGGTCACCAGATAGCTCGATCTTTTTCATAGGTTTCAAATCAGTTTCGGGCAAAAATTAACGTTTGATTAACATGAATGATTAACCGTCTCTCAGCCACGTAGTTCCTTATTTTTATTGAAGTATGTGGGAATTTATGTGTGATATTAGCCCTTTTTAATGATATTGAAAATTTTATTGCTATAAATGGCTCCAGAAACTGAAAATGTGAGGATCACGCAGATACTTTACTAATTGTGTAAAATCAGTCGTGAAAAGTATAATTAAACCAACTTGAGTATTAACACGCTGCGCCTACAAAGCGTTTGAAAATTCATCAGCTTTATCATGACTTCATAGTCAAATTCTGATGAATTTCACCGGGTTATCGGTCCGGAGAGTTCAAGAACTCCCTCTTAAGTCAAGCCATTTTTCAGCAGGGATTGAGAAAATTACAGTAGGTAATAGAAAATCATAAGTGGCAGTAGCCGCCCAGGCCAAGTCAGAAAACACAACCCGGAGGGTACTGTGAACAATTATTATACACTACACGCAACAGCTCATTTAGGGCATTTTCATGAAAATCGCGACTTGTTGACTACTATTCTTAGTAAACCGCAGAACAAAACCCTCAAGTGTTGTATACATTTGGAATCAGCATGATGTGACATTCGTGGACCTTAATCTGCATTTATTTAACGTTAAGCCTTAAGATTTAGACTGCAAAAAAATTAAATTTAGTTTAGTTTCGGAACAACACACGCCTCCTCCTCATCAGTCTCACTGAACTTGCCACGACCTAAGACGGTTGGAATAGTAGTTTACGACCGCTTTCCACAGTCCAGATCCTGTGAGTATATCCGAGTGTTTTTAAGAAACACACAAACCTCACACAAACGTCATGATCACGCGATTTTATTAGGTCAAGACGTCGCGTTGTCTCGCTAACCACAAAAATACGATTATTATGAAGGAAGGTCTGTTATATTGTCTGACGAGGTCTCAGCGTACGACTGCGCAGAAGCTGTAAATATAAAGAGATAGACTGCGCCGTTAAATATGAGAGAGATGTATAGAGTAAACTGTATAGTGAGGAAAGAGTGGAAAAAGAACGACACAAGCCTAATTGCAGTAAACGATTCATTAACACTACTGGAGTAAGTAATAATCCACGGTGTATAACTGTGTTCCGCTGTTCCCAAGAAGCCCCCCCCCCCCATCCACTCCACGCCAACCGCTGTATCATGTCGGAAGCAGCGTTGCCATTTAAATGAATATTTTTAGTACGTCTCAAATAGATCATTAAATGGGTGCATGACGTCACAGAGCTTAATTCTCTATTCTTATTATCCTTTGATCTAGACTTGGGTCTAAATTAGCTCAGTTATCACATCGAAAAGTTGTTGTTGAACACCTTCATCTTGATACCTTTTGAGTTCTTATCAGATCGCTATCATTGGTGCTGATGATTCTATAACCTATCTAGGTATCCCATCTAAGAGAAAGGGAGTCTCACACAAGGACAAAACATAGAGCTTCCTTCGATATAATTGTGATTACAAATTAATGCGAGGTGCGTTTCGAACATTTTGTTGAAGCGTGCACATATATTTCAATGTACGTGCGGAGTACATTGGTGCAATAAAATCTCCGGAAACCGTTTGTTTATTTGCACGCATTTGTATATATTTGAAAATTTGGAACAGATTTTTTTTTTTTTTAATTTTTTTTTTACGGCTAACCATAGGTAAGAGAAAAATAAGACAGACATTCATTTGTTTTTATTGCTTGATGTCTAACAAAAAGTATCTTTTTGACACATATTAACTTTACTCTGTCAACTGTGCGTTGCAATTCACAAGAAGTCTGAAAGGATTTGGTTATTTAACTCTAAGGGGACAGTCTGAACCAAAGATTACTTATACATACAGACATATAGCACAAGCTATCTCTCTCGTGTTAAGTGAAAAATGTACAAAACGCCAGCCGTGATACAACCAGACTTACAGATAGAGTGGATCATAAAGCTTACAGAATTCTGATTTGAAAAGATTACTTTTCCCAATTTTCATGTGTTTGTTTGCGGAACTAGAACAAACATGGAACAGTGAACAGTGGAACGTGGAACACGGAACAGTTTTATAACAGACAAACATGGCAAATGTAATCTTTTCTCTATAATCTTTATGATCCCCTCTGATGTATCTCGGTTGTATCACGGCCGAAGTCGACTTAACGAAATTCGGGCTTATGCCATATCTGCATGTATATTGTAAGTAATCTTTGGTCTGAACAGATCAGTTTTTCAATTTTTCTTTTTAATTTTGCGAGAAAAAATGTGCTTATCTTCCTTACACGATGCTACAGGATCAGCGAGGAACGCGGCTGGTTCAGTTTCTGCTTGAGTACCCGCGAATTATCCGTTCACAGTTGCCGAGATGTCCGCCTGAGAAATCCTCCACGCGGAGTAACCATGCACACAATGGTTCAGCGGTGGCTGGTGAATGAACCAAAGATATTAGATAGAATACCAAAGATATAGAAAAAGACTGAGCAACAGTGTTGCCATTTTCAGATAATTATCCGATTATTCCCATTTCACATAAAATACACGTAAAAGATTAAAATGGGAACCAGGCCAATACGAAGAGTACAATGGGGTTCTTGCAAACGTATTTGCTACAGCAGCGGCTCGTGCAATGTGGCAACAATGGCTTTCCTCCATTTAAAACTGTGTAAAATAATCGTTTACTTGGTGAGGCGTAGCGCCTCACCTAGTATCGATCTTTTTGCATACGTTTAAATGGCAAAATTGCACGGTTGCCAGATTGCACGAGCCGCCACTGATTTGCTATGAGCAAATGAACAGATAGTCCATTCTAATGTTTAAACCAGCAAAAATCACGAAAATTACACCAAGAAAGTCTAAAATTTAGTAATGAACTCAGATAACTGCTGTAACAGTAAGTTTGTAATGGTGGTTTAACGCAGGTATCATGGAAGATTCCTGTCTATTATGTGACTTAATCCTCTATAGAAACACAGAGGTATGTCTCAATTTAGATAGAAATCCACCATGCGATACGTTCGTCTCTTCGCCATTAAGCCCGATTCTGAGTGTGAATTTCGTGATTTTTTGGTGTACTCATCGTCAGTTTTACAGGTTTTCTGCAAGAATCAACTCTTCAATCCCCTACGGCAAAAGTTTGAAAAGAGCCCCATTATTCGTTATATTGATTGTATTTATTCGTATTAATCTCGTTTCCATATTAATCTTGAATGTGTGTACTGTGTTTTTGGCCATCTAGTTTGCAATTGTTATAATATTTAATATAATGTAAAAGTTGGTAGTTTATAGAAAAAGCTGGTGACATTACTGAGCTATAGCGCCTATAGTTGACGCCGGTTTGGCATGACGCATGGCGGAGAGTATCAGAGGGAAATTAACCAATTTAGCATTATGGCTTATGAAGCCGAGGTAGAAACTGCTTCAAAACAATTATAAAAATCTATTTTAGGTTTGTAAAGTAACACAAAGTACTTAATGATATGAAGCTTATGTTAAAGTTAAAATGAAGAGATAAAATGCAAGTTTTGGTCAATTTATCAGCTAGATATATTGGTGATAGAAAGGACAGCGGAGAGGAGGATGTGTATCGACGTAAACGCAATAACCGATCAATCGTTAACTACGATTTAAAAAAAAAAAAAAAAAAAAAAAAAAAAAAAAAAAAAAAAAAACCTATTTAACTTAATAACACCAATTTTTGGGATTAAATGTGTAATACACTGTCCTGTAAGTACAGACTACATCATACATACTAACGTGGAACTACCGGACAGGACACTGTTATTTCCAAAAATAATCGCCTCTAATTGGTTCGAAGAGCGCGGCTTAAGCTTCGTAGAAGATAATGTTAAATGTGAGTCACAACTTCCGAGTGGAGTAGTCGTACCAACCATGAATCCGTTTACCAAAACCGGCTTCTTTTTTCCCAATGCCCATACGGGGAAAAAGGTTGAGTGCTGCTTCCCCAAAGTTTACGTCCTATTGCACCGGCAAAAAAATAGGGTGAAAATTGTAAACTTTCGAAAAAAGACCAAAAGTTGTGGGAAAAGTCGACACAACTTTTGGAGTTTTCTCCATTTCTCAGTATAAATTACCACAAAGCTCACATTATTTCCTAAATTATTATTGCTTGTGCATCAGGCCGTAAACTTTAGGGAAATAGAATTTGTGTCCATGTAGTCTTATTCTACAATGAAGCTGCAGCAAACTTTTGCAAAGGCTTTTTAATAAGTGAAAATGGGGTAAAACCCTGTGAAAATAAAAATTAGCGGACTAAAAAATAACAAAATCCACTCCCAAACTCATAAAATGCTTTCAAACGCGAGACCCTATATAATGGCGGCCGTTGCCGCCGAAATCTTACGGCAATTTTACAAGTCTTATAATATATACTTCTTCTTCTTCTTAGGCGCGGTGTCGCGAGAACTCTTCGTGAGAATGGAGCTGATTGAGATAGGAGACCCCAATGTAATCGGCGGCAACGGCCGCCATTACGGTCTCGCGATTGAATGAATTTTATGAGTTTGGGTGTGGGTTTCGTGAATAGTGCGCTTTTCGTTATTTTTACAGGGTTTTACCCCATAATCAACTATTAGTATAAGCCTATAGCAAAAGTTTGCAACAGCTCCATTTATAGGCGGACCGTGACCAAAAAAAGTGGGGGGGGGGCTAAAAAAATGTTTTTTTTTGTTTGTTTGTTTTTTTTTTTGCTTTGCTTCTCGTCTCTAAGGGATGTTTAAAATTACCTAGAAGAAAATACGGCGACTTTTCCGTCGAAAAACGGTTTCCTGATTCTTAGCCCCTTCGCCTATAAAAAGTGGGGGGGCTATAGCCCCCCTAGCCCCTAAAACGGTCCGCCTATGGCTCCATTTATTTCGTCCGGCGAATTCTACATATCAACCCACTGTGCGGTTCGGCGCTGCAGCTCGCACTGGGCCAGGAGGCCACTTAACGGCGGCGGTCGGCCGGCGTGCGGCGTGTAACGTGACGGACTCTTACTCAGTTGCTTAGACTGGGGACCAGGGTGCTTGCTTGAACTTCTTGAAGTTGAGCTGCTGGAGCTGGGAGCTCGAGGTCCGTGGTTTAACCCGGATAAAGAAAGAGAAGAGAGTCTCGATGTATAGCGCTATCTGTACTACTACTAGGCGCTTCGTTTCGCCTCGCCCTCCTCCCCACAACCGCGGCCACTCGCTGTCGCGTCGCTGGTTTGCGACTGAGCCCTGAGGGTCCTTCGCTCGGTACTCGCGCGATAGCATTGGGGCTTGGTTGGGCTCTGGACCTATACCGATCAAGCATCCATTCACAGCATCCTCGGTCCAACCTCTATCCTTATCACGTGCTCTCATTACTCTACAATTCGCCGTCTCTTCGCTGTGCAGCTAGCGCAGGGCAGTAGGGTTCAAATGGACGATTTTTCGGACACGGAGTCGGACCAGAGCTGCCGATTTGCGTAGATTTAATGACATTTTGAAATTCACCGGAGATTCCACCGGTTGAGAAAAGATTACAGAGTTTAGTTCAGTGTATGACTGTAATGCTCGAAAATACTAGCGTCTTTTATCTTTTCTCAACCGGTATATTTGAATTAATTAACGGCGTTTCCACCCATTGAGAAAAGATTGCAGGTCAGAGTATTTTTGTGCGTTACAGTCATACTCTGAACTAAACTCTGTAATCTTTTCTCAACCGGTGGATTCTTCGATGAATTTCAAAATGTCATTAAATCTACGCAAATCGGCAGCTCTGAGTCAGACGATCTAGTATGATGACCAGTGACGTCATTTGAGGGCAGTGGCGTCGCGTGCCATCTGGCAACAATGCAACTGCTCAATTTAAACTCATTAAATATATCGAATTTTCCTAGTGCACTGTGCACCCCCTGAATTCGATATTTTACATGCGTTTAAATGGATAGAATGCATTGGTGCCAAATTGCACGTGACGCCACTGTTTGAGGGGATTAGGGGGAGGGGAGCACTATGGTCGGAGATTGTCAAAAAGTGGCAAAAAATCAGAAAGTAATTTTTTTTTCATCTCATTATTTATAAACTTTAACCCTTTGTTGCCTAAGGGTACCTCTCAGTCTCGTCAGGTATTTGGACTGCTATGGGTGACATAGTCGGGGATTTCTCATGTAAATTGATGGGTGTATTGATTTTTTGTATTTTCCATTCAATTCGGTGCAAAATAGGTGGTACTTGAGAGTACCGTCGGTCACCAAAGGGTTAAAGACTTATTTTAACTACAACAACACTTTCAGCAACTAGTTTAAACTCAAATATGTCACTAGAAAGTTTTAAATTAAGCCTTAAAGGACGAAAGCGATGATTTTTTGTGCATTTTCAGTACTGATTTTTAGCCACTTTCTTCGATTTTAGACGGCGGTTGCTGAGGTTTTGAGGGTGGTTTTTTTTTCTCAGAGGCACTTACTGCAATGCCACCCCTCTATATGGTTTGGCAAAACCAGTTTTATCTATACAATTTTTATTTTAAGGAAAAGATGTGAGCAACATTTTTAATATCCCAACATTTGTCTAGCTAGTAAGTGGAAAAGGATAGTGGAAGATCAACAAAGGACTTGATGGTCAGAGTTTTCAAGGATCAAACGCGTCAGAAAAAAAAGAGAACCCCCCTCCCCCCCTCCCCCCTAATAAGACCTCAGATGCTGCCACTGATAATGACGTCACCAAGCAGAAGTTTCGATGAGTATGAACAGTGTTGATTAAATACCAGTGACCGTTACGAAATATTCAAATGAGCCACTTCGAAAGTCGGACAGTCAAGCAGAGCCAATATAAGTAGCTATAAAGTCACGCGGTTTGCTCTCTGAATAGCGTTTTGCATTGAAGGGGGTCCAGATTCCACAGTACTGGATTTCTACGTAGAACCATACGCTCCTTTTTAATGTTTTATCTAAAAAATATTCTAAGAAGTTTGGTGCAAAGCTCTACAGAGTGTATATAGATCCACGCTCAATGTTATTTTTTTTTTTTTTTTTTTTTTTAACAGATATGCGTGAACAGAGATAGTGTGAATACACGCTCCTTCAATTTGATGTTACCTAAAATATTTCTCATGATTTTGATGCACAGCTCTACAGATTGGAGATCGACGCTCCTTATGTTTTCCAAAATATTGTAGCTTTCTAGAAGAGATCCTTGTTGAGCCGCGCATTAAAGTTGTGAAATGGACTTTCTGTGAAAAATCAAAGAATAGTAGATATACGTTTTCCGCGCTTAAGTTTATATCCTTAATTAAAACAAATCTTGAGTGTTGATCGACGCTTAATTAAAACAAATCTTGAGTGTTGATCGACGCTTAATTAAAACAAATCTTGAGTGTTGATCGACGCTTAATTAAAACAAATCTTGAGTGTTGATAGACGCTTAATTAAAAAAAATCTTGAGTGTTGATCGACGCTTTGTAGAGCTTCCGCATCATTTAAGATCATTTTGAATGTAAAAAAAATGAAAGAGCGTAAATCTAGGCTCTGTAGAGCTTTGGATCAAAATTTGATATTACTTTTAGGATATAGCAAATTAAAGAAGGGTAGATCTAAGCTCATTCACACGTTCAGGAGATATTAATAAGCGTAGATCTACGATCTGTATACATAAGGAATGTATTCGTTGAAAGAATTTTTTTTTCTTCTTCGTAGAGCCATCATATCTGCAGTCTAGTTATAATATTTGGCAAAAGTGCAGGCCTATTTTTATTGCTACTGACGTATTTATTGCTAAAAAAAGCTTTTCAGCGAGTATTTGCCTTTCAAAATGAATTTCGACGTGGGGGTGCCCGCAGCTGACCACTTAAACTTCCTCTGTTTTTCAGTGTCCTAAAACTTCCACTTTTCAGCCATCTGTGCCTCGAACAACGTGGAGCGGATTGGCACTTAGAAAATCGTAGTGGTTACCTGTTTTCAAATCCGAGCCTCATGCCCCCACCATGCCCTGCGCGCGGCGCCATCCGGAACCGGCTTCACATCAAGTTCCGTTCTGTTTCCGGTTGCCTAGGCTTTTCGACAATGTCAATCCGGTTTGTGCGCGAAATGTCATTTTCTTGCACTCTCTTTCTATAAAATTTGGCAATAGCTCCTAAGATTATAATCCGCATTGAAACGTCAAAATAAGGCGTGACAAGTATGGACTCTTTGAATTTTTGTCTTAAACAGATCCATGCATCATAAAATTGAAATATTTCTTTTTCTTTTTCGAAACATCGATCTAACGGCATGGTCTCTACGTCACGCGTCGTGTCCGAAACAAGTCGTATTTGTATCCAGTGTTGCCAGATCCTGTGCGCGGTTTTTTCAATGTGTTCTTATGGGAATAAAAGACAGAAGATCTGGCAACACTGTTTGTATCACATATTGTTTGTGAAAGAGAAGTCCGGCGCACGTCTTGAATGAGCCTTCGTGCAATGTGCGATTATGCATATGGTTTTATTGTTGCAATGAAGGCAGTTGTGAGAATGTGAGCACAGACATTTCAATGAGTTTCATAGAGGAGCTGTAATACATATAAGCTGAATGTCCGGTTATTCTTGCAATTTTTATCGGTTACGAATACGTATTCCGAGAAAAATCAACTTTAAGTTGCGCAAAATTAGACGCTTCTAAAATAAGGAAAATTCACGCCAGGAGACAATGATGCCAGATTATCTGATGAATTTCTATGAGAAACTGGAAGCACAGAATAATACAATCAGAACGGAAACTCTGTCGGATTTTGAAGCAAATTCATTTCGCGTCCGCCATGTTGATTGTTGGGATATAGGATGTTTACATCTGGATTCGCGCTTGAAAAAAGCAATATAGGACATGATCCGCAAAATTTTCATTCTGAAATGCCATTAGAATAAAAGTGAGGCCGGAAACTTAAGACTTCTTTCCAGAATTTATAGGAATAAATGAGTTTCAACACAAACCACACTCGTCCGCCATGTTGGGATATAGGACCACAGCGTTGCCTATTGGTGCCGTTAAATTCCAAACTTGCTTCCATTGGCTCTTATGGGAGTTTCCGTTCTGATTGTATTATTCTGTGCTGGACACACATTTGTCCGTATAGGAAAAATGTATAGAATATGTATATAAATATGGGAGTATCTCTAAAGGCTAAATCTATGAGCCAATCAAAAATTGATTCTGACTTGGCGTAACTCTCATATAATATAGGGACTCTGGGAACACTCAATGATCTTTTTCACCGGATAACGTCATCACTAAAACTGTCTATTAACAGTATCAATATGACATCAGGACCACAGGAGCGTCGCGCGTCACAACTTGACGCGACGATGCGCGACACTCTAAGCGGCTGGACCCGACTCGGCGCGTCGCGTCACCTGCCCTTGGTGATCGTGCCTCGACCGTCCGTGCAGTGGCAGCAACGTTTGAATTACGCCAATTGACGCGCGACGCTAGACAAAACGTGACGCGCGTGCCGTCACAAACAATAGCACGCGACAAGAGATATGGTAACGCGTGACATCTATCTAGCGTCTTTACATGCGTATTTGTCCATTTGTTTATTCGTTTTATGCCCGCATGTGACGGAAGCAGCATTCGAGAATACTTTCACCGTTTGCACGCAAATTATTACACTGTGAGAAGTTAAAACGAGATGGACATTAATATGAGCCCACAGCTATAGAGACCCATAGTAAGGCTTGCTCGTAATGTCTGCTTTTTCTGAGTCAAATTTGGTCCGGAATTACTGAGATATCAACATAGACGGATCCAGCAATCTGGCAACTCCGCATTCATCCCATTTGAATGTATGATGAACAATCAATTCTTGAAGGGTCTGTTGCCCTGTGACGAATTGATTAGCTACCATGAAATTTTATGTGAATAATACTCTGTTGCCAGATTGCTGGATCCGCTACGATTGCTGGATATCAATCAGTTGGGGGCCAGGTTTCGAAGAGTGACTTCAACAGGCGAGTAGAAAAAAAAAAAAAACTTACAATCTCTAAAAACATTCAGTTTTAGAAATATTTTACGAAACATTTTGCAAGATTTTTTTGAAGGTGCTCTCAAAACTATGCCTGGAAACAATCTTCAGACCATTCGAAAATGTTTAGATTTTAACTCATACTTAAAACTAAGCATTTATTATAAATATTTTCAAATACAGTCCTTCACTCTCGTCAACAATTATTTATTTATTTCTCTTTCTTCAAACATGCTCCGAAAAAAATTAAATATTTTTGGATATCAGCCACATTTGCACCAAACCGCCTTCCACGAGCCAATATTATGATTTGGTACACATGGTCTGACTGAATGAACATCCAAAAGACACCGATTTTTCGAGAAAAAACAAGAAGGAAGGAAACTAGGATAAAATGAAAATCGTTCCATTAATCACGGTGATTATCACCGGGAGTTAATTTCACGAGGCTGATTGGGATGCGTCATATAAGCGTATAAAACGCATCTGCACACGGTTGTTAACCACTAATCACTGATCAGACGTGTCTATTTTCAAAGATCAATTTCTAGTGCAAACTACTTTCGGACGTAATTGCTACTTATCGCCAAGATTTATATTTACAGCAGCTAATCACTACAGTTTAGGATTCTGGTTCTATAAGAATGCGGAAAACAGAAGGCTAATAATTACTGTTTCATTATTATTCTTCCCGAATCCGGACGTTTCCCAGGAGGTTTATCTCACGAGATTTTACAATAGATGAAAACCGAGATCTATCCAAAAAAATACGAGTAAAGTTTCTTATCTGACAATGATCTGTTGAAATTAAAGCGCGAAATACGCCCATATTATTTGCCAACCAATTGACAGTAGAGTGTGAACAGTTTTCAACAACTTTCTGACCCCTCCTCCAATTTATGGTATAGTGGTGGGGGAGAGGGTCCAGAATCCCCAACTTTCCACTCGGATTACACATCGAAACGTGCCCTTTAAACCTACCCCACTCTCGCAGCGAAAGGATCCTGACGTAGAGGAGAAGTGAGAGATCGGACAAAGAAATTATACCGTGAGAACCACTCGTCAATTCTTAAAAAAACGAATTTCTCAAGTGTTTAGTCAGATTCGGTCCACATGCGTGACTAAATGTGAATACCACGTCGCAAGTGAAAAGGAATTCAAATTCTCAAACGACCGAATATAGCATCATAGGGAATTTGTCTAATATTCACGTGGAATGAAAAGAAATAAACCCAGCCGATGACAAATGCTTTCACCTAAATTCATCAATGTTGCTGCAGAGGCAGACCTGCATTTTTTTTTTGCTTTGTTCTGAGCTAAGCCAAATTAAAAACAAAAAAAACGAAACAGATTCCTGGTGCTCAAAGTATTCCTAATAGCCCCATTTTTTACTAGCTGATAACAATGTTGATATTTTAGATATATGGAGGGCTTGGTGTCATACTTTTTTAACCTTTTAACTTGTGAGTTACGGATTTCACGCTCTCTAATGTTTCATAGGGCTCATCAGTTAATGTGAGTTAGACAATTCTGTTATAGGACTGAATCCTCCATGCAGGAATGTGACGTGACTGACCTCTGTATGATGGATTTCAAGGTAGAGGTGTAAACATAGAATGCATCGACGTATGAATAAAAGGACAGGCTCTTACATTTTGTTGCAACCGAAAAACCATGTGCTTGGTCAGTTATTAAAGTAGAGGGGCTTAGAAAGCTATGAACTTTTTCTATTTTTTGCTTTTTAGAGGTCAAGGAGGGATTCAGAACCCTGCGATAGAAAAGAACATTGTCTTATCATTGTAATAGGAGTTGGCAGTCGTTCTATGCTGCCAAGTCTAAAACTGTCAAGTCTGCCAAGTATTGTGAAATTAGTGATATCGCGACGTATTTTTTGTGCCCTTTTACATATGAGCTGGAGGAGGTTTAGCCTCCAAAATCTCCCCCCTCCCACCACAACAGAATGCTGATTAAGTGTCTTTGAAACATCTTAAAATCCATAGATTATAATATTATCACTACTATGGTTATTTTGCTGATGCTTTTCACTGGTTTTGTGAGGCTTATTTGGTTCAGATATGTGTTAGCAATACGGTAAGACCTGAAATTGATCTGAAGCCGTAAAGCTTACAATGCGACCTTAAAGTCTGGACAAAATATGAAAAATACAAAAAAAAAAAAAAAAAAAAAAAAAAAAAAAAAAAAAAAAAAAAAAAAAAAAAAAAAACTTAAATAAATCAATAAATTAGGTAATGTACAATCTGTCCCCACAGTTGTGTAATGTTTTGCTGCGCCTGTGTATGAAATTGATAAAATTATTTTACATTTGATCTGCTCCTTCACATATTGGAACGTGATGGATTGAGGAATATTGGTCCTCTTATTTTGCTAGGCGTAATTATACGGGTAGGCCAGGAGGCGGAGGCCTTCTCCCAGAACGGCCAGAACATCGCAAAAGAAGGAAAACTGGGGTAGAAAATGAGGGGGAAAGGAAAAAGAAATTATTTTGAGGAACAGCCAAGTTCAGATTCGGGCTATGACCGATGCCCCCCCCACCCTAGACAAAAATTCTACTTACAAGTAAATTTTGCAAATTACCGGCTTCTTTCAAGTTCGGATGGACAGGTAAGAGGCTATGTGTAATAATATTTCTCTGAACTTTCTTGTGAAACGATGAAGACGACAGTTGCAGTAGCAGCAAAATTTTAGCTTTGGTGGATAGGTTATTTATTTGGGTTTTCTTCCATAGAAATCTATCATAGTGATTGAATTAAAACTAAAGCACATTCTTTAATTTTTAGGTCCTCTTTCCGAGGAACGTCAAGAAAAGTGGCCCTAAACGATTCATTTTCCAATCCAAATTCTTATCAATCGGTTTTTGTTAACTTCCGAAAGTTTTAATTAACTTATTAAAATTGAGACCTCTTTGAATCATTTTAATTTCTTATCATTCTTTCCAATCAATCTTGCAAAATTAGAGGAAAACCTACCAAATTCTTATCAATTGGTTTTTGTTAACTTCCGAAAGTTTTAATTAACTTATTAAAATTGAGACCTCTTTGAATCATTTTAATTTCTTATCATTCTTTCCAATCAATCTTGCAAAATTAGAGGAAAACCTTCAAAATTTGCAAACTTTAAAAATAATGACCAGCTCAGGGTAATGGCTACACAGATCAGTTCTTCATTTTTTTCCCAAACTACTTCGAACCTATAATAAACATACCTCACGAGTTTTGAGAGGACGGAAGATGAAAAAAAACCATGCATATTGGAAATAGAGCAACTTGAAGTTGGGGTCCAAGAAACCCCACTTGGAAATCAACATAACAAAAGAGCTTGGTAAGATGCAGGTTATAATCACCTGTTTTATACTTGTTTAATTCATCACTTGAAAATAAATTGGACAGGTTCTAATTAATATGCTTGCATCGCAAATGTGGCGAACAATTTAGGTGGCATTCAATTGAACATTCATATTTTATTGGCTGCGCTAAAACGCTGAGTTGCCGAGTGAATGCAGTGCAAAGACAGTCTTTCGAAGCAACGCAATGAGGTTTTTCCGTAGTCTTTGAGTCTCACACTGACTTTTTTTCGTGAATTGTACTTATACGCGCGCACTCAGAACGATTTCAATTACGGTAATCCGTTTCAGTTATATTTACACGAGCCGCAGACTGTAAATCTGTGAAATTCGGACGTGTTGCGGCCATCAATCAGCATAGAAGAAGTCAGCAATGTGGCCGAAGACATGCTCGCGCGGCCAGCGTGGAAGCAGCAGTTTCAAGGCTATTCGATGGCCTAATTACGAAAAAGCTGGCCCATAAAAAGGAATAAATTGACGGCCGTGACCATGTTACTTTCTACGGACTCTCCGGAAGACTCGAACCGGTTCTCCTCTCGTTCGTTGCTTCTCTCTCTCTCTCTCCTCCATCTCGCCCTCTCTTTCTCTCTCACTCTAGTCGTAGCGAGTGAGTGTTTATCCGAGTATTGAACTTGCACTACGCGTATCGCATCGCATGGCGTATGTCGGAGCTGCGCAGTCACCTGACCAAAGCCAATCTGGACTTCAACGGCCGAGTCATCTCGCGTCTCTAGTTTTGCTAGACTCTCTCTCTCTCTCTCTCTCTCTCTCTCTCTCTCTCTCTCTCTCTCTTGCTCGCGCTCTTTCTCTTCTTATGCTCTTCTTCTACCTCAATCTCCTCCTCTTTCCCTTTCTTGATTTCGCGCCTATAATGTGCAAGATTCCGTTCGCGCGTTGAGCGGTTCTTCGAACTGTCCGCCAAAAATAAGAATTGAGATGTTGGTTGCAGGAACGACACTCCTCCAATGAATTTTAAATGAGAAAGGTGCTGTTGTTGCACCCATCAGATAAATTGCATTTTTTCTTAAAAAAAAAAAAAAAAAAAAAAAAAAAAAAATGGAGTATCGATTGCTTGATCAAATTGTTTACTGCGTACACGGAAAAAAAAGACTGGTTAAATTTTCCATCTGTATAACTAATTTTGGAGTCTGCTATCAAGTACGGTAAATTTTACCATCATATGGTAAATGAAACGTACATTGTGGTGCAATGTGCTAACAGGTTATCTTAATTTACCACAAGGTACGTTGCATTAACTATATGATAGTTAAATTTACCATACTTGATAGCAGACTCCAAAATCAGCTGTGCCAGCAACGCAACGGCTCGTGCTATTTGGCATCACTGTCTTTGCTCCATTTGAATCTATGTTTAACGATCGATTTCTGGTGAAGCGCTGCTTCACTATCGATTGTTTTACATACAATCAAATGGAGGAATGACATTGTTGCCAAAGCTGTGCAGATGGTAAATTCTACCAGTCTTTTTTCGGTGTAAAATGTCTGCTGGTATGAGCCGGGTCATTAGCATATATTTGTCTACATCAATATGGAACATGTATTTCCGTATATGTATTTGAGCTAAAAAAACACCGATAAAAAGCCATTAAAATCATCTCGTGAAGTCGTGAGAGTCCATCTAAAATCCGTCCCCTCAAACAGCACTCTCGCAACTGCAGGCTCGAATGAAAACAATGGGTCTGTTGCAAACTTTTGCTACAACAATTAAGAGAGTTTCATATATTGTAAAATCGCATGAAAAGTCCATTGGTGGCATCAGAAAGTCATAAAATGCAATAATAAACTCACAAGAGGCGTTTAATGAAATCCAAGATGGCGGTAAAATATCGAGCAACCTGTATGCATGCACCACGAACATCCAAGGATAGCCAACCTCACAATGTCGATCACACCCGATCACAACGTAAATAAATTCATAACCTCTGAAACTGGGAGGTTGTCAACGTTGGCAATCCTTGGATGTTCACGGTGCATACATACATATTGTTATTATCGCATTTCATGACTTTCTGATGCCACCAATGGCCTTTTCGGGCGATTTTACATACGATGAAACACTCTTTATCGCTGTAGCAAATGTTTGCAACAGACCCATTAGGCAACTGTGCTGTTGTCATCACCTAGTCCAGTCATCGTATATATACGCGTGCTGATTACTTGGATCAAATTGATCTTCAAATTGGAGCGCATCGATCTAAAACGTTTCCTCTATTTGACGCATTGCGAGAGTAAATGTTTGAGATTGATGTTGTTTTATACCATAGAAATTGCAAGCGCGCTGTTTGAATTAGCGGATTTAAAAAAGGGGGGCATTCACGGCTTTCTCAGTAGATTTTATTGAAAGTAGTGTGCTTTTAGTTGGTAATAAGGGACAGCTTGGAAATAAAGTTTTTATACCGGCGAAAAAACAAAAATTAATTTCCCCATAAGAACATATGGAAAACGGGTCGCGGGATTGGTGCAAAAAACATCGGGTTTGAATGTTCAAAATACCGAAACTAGGAGATTTAGCTTCCCAATTTGAAGCTTGCTCCAACTTTTTAGCGAATATCTCCAGTATTAACTCAGTCTCGTCAAAAATATAGTTAGACCACCACTCTGTAATGTATTCAACTGATTTTATTATGATATTACAAAAAAGAAGGCAGTTGTACTTTATGGAGAATTCACATTTTAGATCGATCACGCAAATCCCACATCGCGTCGCGTTGAGCAAGTTACGGATGCCATGCATCAGAACCACGATACGCAAACAGTAGCGTCGCGTGCTATCTGGCAACAATACAACTGCTCCATTTAAACTCATTAAATATATCGAATTTACCTTGTGCACTGTGCACCCCTTGAATTCGACCTTTTACAACAATTTAAATGGATAGAATACATTGTTGCCAGATTGCACGCGACGCCACTGTACGCAAACAGATTTACAGGTGGCATCCAGCAAGGCAAGGGAGTTTTCCCGTAAGACACTAGATGCTAGATCTATAGCTCTTTTTTTGAACCTTTTCGGTTTCCACCGCCAGTGGCGTCGCTTGCGAGTTGGCAACACTGTAATAAATCCATTTAAACTCATGTAAAAGGTCGAATTTAGGGAGTGCACAGTGCACAGGGAAGATTCGATGTATTTAATGAGTTTAAACAGAGGAGTCACATTGTTGCCAGATGGCACGCAACGCTCTTGTTTCATCCTGCGAACCGACTTATACAATTAATTGAGGACATTCCTGTTAAAGAAGCCTATAAAACAATGTGATCTTTCGCTAAAAAAAAGTCCATTTGATTATGATGTGCAACCAGTGGCGGCTCGTGCGATTTGGCAACAGTGTTTTCATCCCATTTAAATACATGGAAAACAATCGAAACTCGAGGAGGCTGCCAGCCTCCGCTTGAATCGATTTTTTACCTAAGTTTAAGTGGGAAAAATGCATGATTGCCAAATCTCACGGGCCGCTACTGTGTGCAACTCTCAGGAAGAGGACGCCCTCCTTCCAGAAAATTCCTCAATTAGAGGTTATGTTGAGTCATAATCACGCGCAAGTTAAGACGCTACAAATCGAGCCGAGACGTCACACAATCAGTGATATACCGGAGTAAATAAAAATACGAATAAACCACTTTGACTTGGCAACTACGTTCACATTTAATTTTTCCCCCAACTTATTTCACAGTGCGGGACATTGGGGTCCGAGCCGAGTGGAAAGCTAGAAAGGGGAGGGGGGAGTGTTCAGGGGTTTCAGGGAGAGGGGCAAGCACTCAGTCAGATATAGCTGATTATGATCGAAGTAGGTTTATGAGATGATGTGAATTATATTAAGTATGAGATCAGAGCATGGATCTGCTTTGATGCTTACTGCTTACCTTGTCAACTGCGCGCAATTATCTTCATACTCGGCTAACTTCTAAATGTCACTTCTTAATGGAGAAATTCAAATCAGGACATCAGGACTGCGGCGCTGGTAATTGCTCTGCCGGGAAATTACTGGAACATACGTATACGTTGGAAAAGATCAGTTTTTCTCCTGTCCTGTAGCCTAAGAAAAGATCCATAATGGATTGCATGATACAGCCATGATTATCATGGCCTCTTTTATTAAAATATGGATTAGTGTGCCATAAATATCCTTACAGAGATACGGCTTGTTCCGCGACGGGAGGGTAAATTCATTTTGCAGTGACGAAGATTTATTCTAGTCTAAATGTCCAATTCTGAAAATTCTTTGAGGACAAATTGACTACTAATTTTCGTCTACGGACAAAACGACGATGATAAGTTTAAGCCACAAATATCTTCTGTTTTCTGTTTAAAAGTCTACCTTTAAAAATGTCTTTTGCCAAAAAATCTATCGTAATTAAATTTGACCCGCAAAATTACCTGCCAAAAATTTAACAAATCTGTTAAGTTAGTCTGTTAAGTTAAATCTGTTAGTCTGTAAATTTAGAAGAATTTTCTGAAAATTTAATAAGGAAAGTGACCCAAAGGTGGCCATACCTATGCTTGGGGCCAATATGCACGTATAAGTCATGAGAGATTAAAAAAACTAAATATGTCAATTAACTATTCAGACAGTTGGCTATCATATGTTAATTTCATTTTTTTTAAATTCGCTTGTTTTTGAGGTTTTTTTTGCGTTTGAAAAAAAGTAGAGTTTTGACATCGCGCAAAACATGCACCTAAGGTGGCCAACCCTAATATTTTTGATGCACCTAAAGGTGGACACCCCATTTCAAATTTCATTAATAATAAGTACTAATAATAATAGAAATGCTATTTTATCGTTCAAAAATGGAATCTAGACCCTGGTTACACCAGAAATTATAATGATTATGATGAATTGAAAGTCAAAGGTGAAATCAATTTAAGGGCTTAGCTTTTACGATTGTTTACTTCCGTGAAAATTAGCTGAAGACCTGCGAAAATGGACGTTGCACTGTTCCGCGCCGACTGAATCGCCCAATGCTCCTTATTTTTGGAGTGGGGGAAGCGATAGCATCCTGCTTCTCAGCACTAACGCCATCTATCCTCAATTAGTGTAATTAACTGAAATAAGCTAGGGTGGGCCACCTTAAGAGCCGGGCCACCTTTGGGTCACCTACCTTAGATTGAAAATACTTTGAAAACTGTACATTTTCAGTTTGGGTTAAAGGGTTTCTCAAATTCAGCTGTAATTTGAAATGAACAAGTATCGGCTGTTTCTAAAGTATAATGTATCGTACCCTTGAACCTATGGATGAGCCTTCGCACTCTAAATAAGAGATCTTCCTCACCCTTACTTATAATCCTTTCAATCCTGTTTCCTTTGTTCGCGAAGAAAATTGTCTTTTTACTTGTAGATCTTTCATAATCCTCTCGCGGACGATTTTACGATTCTTTTTTTTTCTAACGATAGACTCTTTTGCTATAGATACTTTAAAGTATTTGCACTTGTCAACAGCTGACACATATTTTATGATACACATCAGTGGCGTCGCGTGCCATCTGGCAACAATGCGCCCCCTCCTTCTAAACTCCTTAAATATATCGAATTTTCCTCGCGCACTGTGCACCCCCTGAATTCGACCTTTTACATGAATTTAAATGGGTAGAATGCAGTGTTGCCAAATTGCACGCGACGCCACTGATAGACATTTACATGCACTGAAAAAAAAGATTACCAAAAGTATGACAATATAAGTGAACCTTATGTAAGGGATAGTACAATTACCAAAATTATTGTGTTTGTACCAAAGTTCTTGAAAATGTTTAAGAAATACTTGTTCCATGTCCATATTTTTGTATTAACACCATAATTTTCTGGTCAAAGTACTAGACTTTCTGTCGTTCACATATCGTTGTTCTTCTGGTAATATAGGACTAGAATCTGGTATTATGACTATCGCTTTTTTTTCAGTGTAGCTTAAAAATGCCCGTAAATTTTTTGTCAATAGACAGTATTCTGAGTATTCTTCATGGAATTTTCAGATCATTAACCATCAAAATGGTCAAGGAATAAAGTCGTGATTTTGCGCGAATGGATTTCAGCTATCTCTGTAATGGTTAATTGCGAACGAGATGAGAGAGTATATATTTCACTCACACCTATGAAAGAGATGACCGAAATCCGTTTTCAAAATTATTTGTCTTCACTTCTCGACCAATTTTAATGACCAATATGGATCAAAAACTTCATAAAAATTTGAAGAACAAGGCCGTGACGTTTATTCGTTAGTTAGTGCAATCATCTGTTATCCCATTCAAATTGCACAAAAAATACGACCTCCAGGAAAGTTGCTCGTGGCACCATCTAGGGGATTGGATAATCACCAACTTTCACACCTGGAACCACCTTAAAGGTAAAGTTGATAACTTGGAAAGAGCAGATCTTTTGCTTTATGAGCCTTTGTCATAAGATCACCTCAAGTAGAGACATCGCTTCAACTTTATCTTTGCAAATCTCAAAATTAAAAAATCCTCGGTGCCTCTCTGTGTTTATTGAGTGCGCTATAAAACGTTTAAGAATTGCTTCAAGTTTCACAGCCTGCTTTAGAACATTTTGCAAA
This sequence comes from Trialeurodes vaporariorum, assembly GCA_011764245.1. NCBI lineage: Eukaryota > Metazoa > Arthropoda > Insecta > Hemiptera > Aleyrodidae > Trialeurodes > Trialeurodes vaporariorum. The sequence continues at coordinate 17,122,109 of VMOF01000024.1, read as the reverse complement.
TTTCGCCAATCTTCTTATATGTACATAGGCAGTGCGCATGTGTCTTAATCCGGGAAATAAAACGAGAGTGAAACGTTTAGATAGACATTGGATGCATGGATAAAATCTCAGGATTTATCAGCAGAGTAGCCGCAAATTTCTCCGTTGGCAATTAGAAAATGCAACTCGTTGAGATGAGAATATATTTGAAACCACCGAGCTAGCCATCCGATGCGACAGCGACAAACTCCATAATTCATGAATGGGAAGAAGCTATAAATCGGTATGGCTGCGGATGCATAGGTGCATCTAAATTGATCGACCAATCGAAAGATCGACGTATCAATCGATTGATCGATTTGCTCATGCAAGTTTGTGTGGATATTTGATAAAAATTAGAAAACGGCTTTGAATTCGAATTGAGTTTGGAACCGGGCAAAGATTGCCGATGGAAATGCTGAGGGAGGGTCAGACTGATTGCCACGTCGCGTTGTCGCGTGGATCGCGGCAAATCGATAATCCCGCCATACGAACGCATGGAAAAGAGTTAACCTTTTTACGGATTTACTAGAACCTCTAATTAATCAATACTTTTGCGTAAACTCAAATTTGGAAGAACAATATATGATTAGCGGCATTTCACAGAAACGTCAATGCCACCGATAGTCGACACATGTTGGATCATATATCTTGAGATGAGGAAAGGCAATCGATACGATATATTGCTCTACTAAAACAGTCTATTTATGGTGGTGCTAAATTTGGCGGGAAATACAAAAAAATTGTATCAGTTTAATAGGTAAAATGCACAACTTTGCACACTCGGAAACTTTGAAAAACCGAATCGCGCAGGGGTGTACTTTGGGAAATGGATCCGGGACTCCCAAGTTCAAGATTATTTGGAACAATAATTTTTTTTTCGGGAATTTGTAGGTATTTTCCGATAAAAATTTGTCGGGATTTTCAGAAAGATTACCCCCCTACTCCCAAGCTATTTGAAGGTTACTTTGCACTTTGGAAAACTTTGAAACCACGTCTCAACAATTAATGGCTATTTTGACCACTTTACGCGATCCCTTGAGCCTATTTCAAACCTTTGAATTCGTTTTGAACACAGAATCTAACATTTTACTCATTAATAAGTGAGTGCAAACTCAACATTTCCAAAATCCACGCGCGAGCTAAAAAAAACATAGCAGCTCAAAGTTGTTTGGTGATGTTGGAATGTTATAATGCATGATTGTACAGTTAATAATAAAAGATTAAGTTTTTTAAAGTTAACTTTAAGTATAGGTATTACAGTGAGAAAAAATTTCCTGGTAATTCAACAGGGCGTTAGTTTAATAATTACTTAACCAGAATTTCTGTTTTTTTGACAGAAATCACTGTTATTTCAACAGGAATTCTTGTTATTTCAACAGGAATTCTTGTTATTTCAATAGGAATTTCGGTTACTTGACCCGAACTCCTGTTGCAGTAACCGGAATTCCGGTTAAGTAAGTATTAACAAGACATCTGATTACAGTGGCAAGGCATTTTTCTCGGTATAGCTGCACATACCCATACCATGCATACAGCCTGTGATCAATTACCGTTTTTCTTTCTCCTGATCGATAAAATGCTTGAGAGATAGATCAGTTTTGAAAATTGATTTTCGCACATTTGGGACATGAAATTCGCCAATGTTTCTCATTTTAAACCCACAGCGACTTAACTACGAGTTGTTCTAACGTTTATTTCTTACACAACTATAAACATCAACAATAACATTCGCAAGGTCACGTAATTAAAAATAATCAATTAGCAATCAACCCGTCATCTTGCTACTGTTATTTCCTGAAATTTACGGAGTTTTCATCTCCAGATACTTTAATGGTCTGGCAGCTTCCTATTTAAGCATCTGCGAAACGCCTTATTGAAAGATGCGAGTTGTCTTAGAAAGGAAGTTGACGATACTGGAAAATAATAAATGCCAGCCGCTATATCTATCGTAGATGCCATAGGCGGTAAACTCACTTTGTAAAATATTTCCATTTCGATGTGAGAGATATAAACTCTGCTCCTCCCATCCTCCGGAAAAGTTACAATGGAATTATTCTAAGACCTAAGTTTTATGATAAAATACAGCCGGTGAGCTGGGGGGGGGGGCATAAGACGTGATGGGCAAAACAGCGGTTTCCCACCTCAACATTATGGTTGAACATGTTTGATACCTTTTTTTGTCAACATCATGTACATCGATTTCAATTCTGACGAGACGACGTCAATCAGTCTGTCTCAGTACAGAGAGTGGTGCAGCCTGTGATGCCAGATTTGATGACGAAAGCCGTTTATTTTACATTGATTCTTATGGGAAATATACTGTCTAAAGCCGCACGTCTGGCAACTCAAAGGTTCAGTACAATGGATCAAACTATGGAATTTCCCGGACATAATTTTACGAATATGAATTAAGACAATGAACATCAAAAAGCAAAATAAAAAAGAACGAAACGGGATCAAAGCTGAAATATCAATTAAAATAAAATAAAATGATTTTGGGATGCTTCGAGGCTCAAACGCGGCACTCTTCCTCAGCCACTGAGTGGCTTTTATTTCAATTGATATTTTAGCTTTGATCCCGTTTTGTTCTTTTTTTATATTGTGAATTTTCGGGCTACTTGTGTAGTTCTGTTTTCAAATATCAATTATTAAGTTAACTATAAAATGTGTTAAATAATTCATTTTAGAGGTTAAAACAAGTTCAATAACATGGGTTTTGCACTAAAAGATCAATACCATATTAATTAATTTAAAAGCAAAAAAAAAAAAAACAACAACTTTTAATGTTGTTCAATACATCTATCCATTGTGCGCACTGCGCAAAGGAGACACGACAGACACGTAAATAGCGATGTATCGGCACCAACCATATTTAAATGTATGGAAAAAGTCGATCCTCCCGCCCCTCCAGGCACCTTCGAATAATCGATAATTTTGCATAGGTTCAAATGGGAAACAAATTATTATCGATTGTTCATAAGCTGTCACAGTTAGCGAGATATATCATCTATAATTATAACTAACCTATAACTCATCACAATTCCGTTAAGGCAAAGAAGACATGCTTGATCCTGTTGCGCAAAGTCGACTCCGTCTTTGTCAGAATGAACTTTTGACGATATCTTTGAGCTCATGCGCAACTGTACATTAGCAAATGAAAGAGTCAACTCAAATTGGAGCTTTCCATATTAACAATTAACAAACCCGACTCAAATTTGGAGTTTTTCAATTAACCTTTACGATGGGAATTTTCTCCAGCTTTCCAACCATCGGAAAAAACATAAGGTAGGTAATTTTTCAACAATGAGTTTGTTGCACACTTTTGATGTAATAGATTTAATAGTCGATTCTAGTGTAGAAACCTCGAAAAATAACTATGACAGCTCTAAAAACTTCCGAAATCCACTTCTAAACTCAATAAACGTGTTTATTTGCGCGAGTGTAGTGGTTGCGTAGGGCAGTATATTAATGGGAGATTCCAATCTAATAATTAATTCTATAACTCCATCAAGAAGTGACCAAGAAGAGAGGACTTTCCTTTGACACCAGTGTCACCAGGTGTCACGGCACCATTCGTTGGATGTGGATCAGAACTCTGATGTATAATTATTTCGTGAATCTTCCTTGTCAGCATAGACAGAGCGAAGAAAGGAATATCCTATTATTACTGCCCTACGCCACCATTACAAAATAATAAATAATATTAAATAATAGCATTTATTGAGTGTAGGAGTGGATTTAGGAAGTTGTCAATGCTGCCATCGTTATTTTTGGAGATTTTTATACCAGAATCGACTATAAAAAACGCTTATAGCAAAAGTGTGTAACAGGTCCATTTGAGTATGGTTATAATTTCTCCAAGATTAGGACGATTTCCCAAGAAATTTATGGTTCAAAATCAGTTCAGTTGAGGAAACAACGACATCTTTCTTCCCTGGGTAGATACTACGAAAATCGTGATATCTTTGATTCAGAGGCTCATTCATCTGGTTGAATTTGCTATAATATTAAGGTACTTTTCTCCAACGACTAAGATCTAAGAAAAAATGAAGATCTAGAACCACAGCACTATAACTAATTTTTTTCCTACCTGAGTTCAGATACCAAAGAACATGTTCGAGTTTTAAATTGTTGCCGAATTTGGCGAAAATAATTTAAAGTTTACATTGGACCAAATGGAAAATGTGTAATCTTTACACAAAATCTGGCAACACTGGAATTTTCACATTTTTTTGTGGTTGTTATAGGTCCTATGTCTTCGCTTCCGAGGGAATTTTGAATTTGCATCAACATTTCCGCGTTATAATCGAGGTTTTTTTTGGTTTTTGGTTATTTTTTTAGAAGCTAAAGTACGAAGCTTATTTTTTGTTTTTTTGTTATTTTTTAGGGCCGACCCCCATTTTAACGTTGGTGGCAAGAACTTCATCGTAGGTACATTCACATTAGAATCAAACCAAGGTTTCATCATTTTTGCAAATATTCCAGGCAAAAAAATGGGGATCTTTAGTTATAGGCGGCGCCAGTGGGAAGTGTCCACTCTCCGAAATGTCGTGTTTTTTGTGTAGTTTGAATATGATAACACTAAAAACGATGATTATGCTAATTAGCAGATGGTCACGGTATACTTCAATTTTTATGGATTTTTGAAGCCACCACACTAAGAGAAATCACTTATTAAAAACAAGGAAACACGTTTATTTGAGACAATTTTTCTTGTTCGAAGTAAAGTTCTGATTGCATGAAGGAGAATCATTGTCGCAACAAGGAATTTTTTACTTGAAGCAGCAGATATTTTCCTTGGGTTCAAGGAATTCTCCCTTAGTCAATATTTCACTTCACTTATTTTATGGAGACCAAGTATATGAGTAGGCACTTTCTCCCCTTCTTCCCCTTCGAAGTTATAGGGAACAAGGAAGTAAAAAATGATGTTTAGGTTTGGTTGAGTTTGACTTTTGATTTGGCTTTTGGACCCAAGCTTAATTGGTATCGATTTTGTCTCTGAAAGAACGCTCGCAAACCGGTGCTCTGAAGGTGCATTTGCTTCGAGGGCTGACATTTGCAGAGTCTAAACAGTGTCCACCATTTTTTGGACAATTTTCCGATGACCAATTTTGTAACTTTAAAGGGCTTTACGGTTTGAAAGTTAGACATTTTCAAATCTTTCTTTTAACTAGGTCCAGTTTTTCAGTTTCAGTTCAAATTCCATCCAGTTTTATTTAGATCTTATAGGTGGACCCAGCGTCATTTAGATACGACAACTCAAAAGCTTTGATTTGACGCAAAAACCCTATAGCGACTGAAATGCTTCATCAGCAGTGGCATTGTAAGAACCAGAAACACAAAAACTGCGTCACTGGCGTGGCGTTGTTGCTGGTACCCAGAGAGGAGAGATCGGATGTCAACCTTGAATAAAAAAAAAAGGCAACATCTTTTTTTTTCTCTTCTCTCTCATAAAAGTGGCAACCTCTCGCCAAAATATTGACACCCAGCAGCCCCAATTTGAAGACCACCAAGAATAAGCCGAACTAGATATATCAGACTACTGATTTTTCGATATCACTATGACCCCTATAACACCCCCCTCCTCTCAAATTAGAGGAACAGCCTTGGGTCCTCTTTGAACTTGAACATACTAACTGAAGTATAGAGTCTTGCTCTCTGAAAATAGACCATCCTCCCCTAAATTAGTCCCATTTAAGTATATTTTAATCCAATTTGAATGATGTATCGCTAGTTACCTCGCATCCTGGAGATTTGCCGAAATGCTATAGTCGAGGTAGTATCCCTTTGCACTTTGAAATAGCTTCACTGGTAACAAACTGAACGGATAAACTGCAGGTTCAATAAAGACTAGAAAACACTCACAAACACACATACACACTTCAAAAGAGAAGAAAAACTGATCACACAAAATCCAAGCGTTAGGACAAGTGACTGAACCAAATCATCTTCATTCCTTTTGTTTCTTTCTTTATTTGTAATTTATGAGAAAAAATAATTATCACATCATGCACAAGAACTGTTTGAACTTTCACACGGAAACAAAACGTAAGAACCACCGGGGGTATCGTTTCAATTCGTAAAATGCACGAGCTTCAAACCCCGGAACTATAACATCAGTTTTATTTTCGTTCCTCGAAGGGGTTGAATCATCCGAGACCACGGCCTTTGGATTGGGAGTCTTGAGTTTAATCTCGGGGACTCACTCGACTCGACTCGGGTGGGTACGAACGAATAGCGGCGGCTGCGCTCACGCGAGCTTGCGGACTGCACTACTATCAACTGCGTTGGTACTGTTCCGCTCTCCTGTGCTCTCTTCTGTTTCCACCGAATATCTCTCTACTCGTCTCTTCGCTATTGCCGTCGTTACTTCTCAAGCGCACGTTGCGCCGCTGCGATGGACGCACACTGGAAACTAGTCTTGGGATTTTCTAGGGTGCCCTGCAACGTGACATTTTAGTGCGCCTTCTATTTCTCAGGTAGGCAAACCGATTACTGCCATGAAGGAATAGTTACCTACATAAAGTTCAATTTCTTGGAAACTAGTCTTGGGATTTTCTAGGGTGGCCTGCAGCGTGACATTTTAGTGAAGCCGATTAACTGTCTTAAACTCTTAAAAGTGTTGTGCGCCTTCAATTTCTCGGGTAGGCAAACCGATTACTGCCATGTAGGAGTAGTTACCTACACAAAGTTCAATTTCTTGGAAACTAGTCTTGGGATTTTCTAGGGTGGCCTGCAGCGTGACATTTTAGTGAAGCCGATTAACTGCGCCTTAAGTGATGTGTGCCTTCAATTCTCGGGTAGGCAAACCCATTACTGCCATGTAGGAATAGTTAACTACACAAAGTTCAATTTCTTGGAAACTAGTATTGAGATTTTCTTGGGTGCCCTGCAGCGTGACAATTAAGTGAAGCCGATTAACTGCCTTAAGTGTTGTGCGCCTTCAATTTCTCGGGTTGGCAAATCGATTGCTGCCATGTAGGAATAGTTAACTACACAAAGTTTATTGTCTTGGAAACTATAGTAAGTATTGGGATTTCCTAGGGTGCCCTGCAGCGAGTCATTTTAGTGAGACCGGTTAATTACTTTTAATATTCGAGCGCCTTCAATTTCTCGGGTAGGCAAACCGATTACTGTCATGCAGGAATAGTTAACTACGCAAAGTTCAATGTCTCAAAATCGTAATTACTTAAATTACGTAGTCCAGTAGTCTCAAGTCCTATACAAGTACAACTCAAGTCCTCTACTTTTAGATAAGGCTTCGAAGTAATTGTTCCAGATCTGGGCTCATCTGCAGTTAAGGGTTAAAAATATAACCTCAAAAAGCACGTCCTTCATTTTAAGGAGTGAGTATAGACACGGTTGCTATAAACTGAGTTGGTAAATTTCAAATATTGTTTCCATTGACTCCTTCACGAGTTTTCTTCTGATGGTATGATTTTTATAAGAGAACATTCACATAAGAGTGAAAGACAATAAGCGGAACGCAGAGAAAAAGATATGTGTTTCTGAGGAGGAGAGCAAGATTGCAATTCAGCTACCTTTAAGGAAATTGTCACATTTTGCCGCTCGCTCTGATTGACATTTTTTAAAGTTTCGACTTTTTTTCTTTTGCTCGTCCACCCTCACGTTGACACCCTTGACAAAATGCCACCCAATTTTGCCCTTCCAAGATCTGCCCCTGATAACGCTCCAAGACTTGAAGAGCCTTCCGCTATCTTAGTATTAGCGATACCGGGTAACAAAAAGGTACGCTCACAAGTTGAATTCTCTGATGATATACATATTTTATTTAATCAGTCTTGGAGGAGCAACTGATGGTATAGTTAGCTGCATAGACTAGTATCATAATTTTGATTGTTTTCTAAGCGATCTGCTAATTTTAGGTGTGAAAGACAGAAAGAAAGAAATAAAACAAATAAATAAAAATAAAATAAAGAATAATAATAAAAAAAAATTATCAGACTTTGAACCCTCCCCACTCTCCTCTCTGGAGAGATCGGTGAAATGGCGCCCCTGATGATGCATATCATAATCCGAAGAAGGCAGTTAGGCTGGAGTCAAAATCAGTTCCCATCCTGCATTTAATCTAATGTGAGTTTATACGAAACTCTTAATCGTTATCACTGTGCGGCGATCCACTCTACGCTAAGAGAATTTGATAACTGTATCAGACACATCTCTCTCTCTTTCTCTCAAGCCACTCGTGTTCCCGGTCTCCTCCCGTCCAACCCCCCCCCCCCCCCCCCCCCCCCCCCCAAAGTCTCTCTTTCCCCTCGTTCAACTAAAAATCATCCAGACTTGGCACATCGGCACCAGCATTGGTCAGTGGTCACTTTTGTGTCCATCATTCGTGGCAGGTTCGTTTCGAGTCGTCGTCCGTCCGTGTGGCGTACAATGGTAAAAACTAGAATTCAGTCGGATATTACATTTTTTTTTCACTTTAAGAAAAAATCGATTTGAGAATTTACTTAAAAAAACCATATGATATGACGTATTGTAGGCTACAAAATTGATCAATAATTTAACTAATTTTGTAATTCTATTGATTGCTATAACTATCGACGGGTTGGGCATTATTTGTTCATTATATCATCGGTGCTTTTACTATAGGAGTCGCCAGGCAATTTAAAGATTAAGAATCTCCTTCCGCATAGTTTAATTTTTAAAAGGAAATCATATGCGTGAGTAAATTCCTGGTGTTTTTATTTTTATCCTAACAATTCTAATGGTTGAAGCAGCGGGCCCGCAAAATGGTTTTGTTAATTAATCAAAACGGAATGGTGAATCAACAAAATTTTATAGTTAACTGACAAAACAGATTGTTAAAATAAAAAATTTTTGTGTGTAAAATTCACAAACATTTTGCTGATCTAACAATCCATTTTGTCAATTTAATAATATTATTTTGTGGATTCGCCATTCCTTTGTGTTAGATTAACAAAACCATTTTGAGGGCCCGGCTTCTTTAATAATATAATTTTTAAATCAAATATATTGTTTGTTTGTTTCAGTGTTACCGTAAGGAAAATCGAGCAAAAAAAAATTTCATGGAGATCGGTTCCATGGTTCGATTTGCCATCGGAGAGAGACCGTGTTTGGAGATTTTGAAACACTGGATTGACTTACGCCTCTTTGTAACAGCGGCGGCTCCTGCAATGTGGCAACAATGGATTTCCTTCACTTAAAACTGTGTAAAATAATCGATTACTTGGTGAGGCGTAGCGCCTCACCCAGTATCGATCTTTTTGCATACGTTTAAATGGCAAAAGAGCACGGTTGCCAGATTGCACGAGCCGCCACTGCTTTGTAAAAACACGAACGATATTATTAACCCTTTCAGACCTGGTGTACATTTCAATGTATACGTCTGAACAACATTGAATCTTATGAAAACATAAAAATACATCACGCGCATCAATTTAGATGAGAAGAAAGCAGTGGCGTAGCGTGCAATCTGGCAACGTTGTATTTTATTCATTTAAACTCATGTAAAAAGTCGAGTGAGAAAGTGTTCACCGAACACCCAATACTTCGATATTTTGTATAAGTTTAAATAGACAAATTTCAACGTTGCCAAATTGCACGCTACACCACTGGAAGATAGCACTAAAATCAACTATTGGTCAAAAATCCGTTTCTGAACAAAAATGATTTCAGGTTTGAAAGGGTTAAGTCCGAGAAGTTCAATGTTTGAATACACTGTGCGGCGCGGCGCGGTTTCCACGGCCACGGAAGGTTATGGCCACAACAACAAGAGCAAGAGCAAGAACAACAACAAAAACAACAATAACAAACGCAAAATGAATTCTTTCTACCGCGCCGTGATCGGCCGCAGCATCTAACACGGTGCGGTTCGCGCGGTGTTTGAGTCGCGAAGCCCCGTAGCGGAAGCGGTAGCGTAGCGACTTAACGCGGCTCTCTTTTCTGCGGATTGAGAGTCGCGGGCACTTCACTAAGCGCCGCCGCGCCGCTTGGACTCGCGGAATCCGCTGCTGGTGACTAGACGGGGAATCGGTGGATCAGCGGATGGATGATGCGAGAGTGTGATGAGCCCCCGATTAGTGGGATTTGTGAATTGTTATCGCCTCGGCCGCCCGGTGCCAACCGCAGCTGGTGTTTTGTGGTTTTCCCTCGCTCTGATTCGGAGTTGCCGGTTGTCCTGCCGAAAGAGCTTTACTTCAGGGCTGCCGTTTTGCGTATAATCGATGCTATTTTTCTATTCACCGATGATTCTTCCGGTTGAGAAAAGATTACACTGTTCAGTTCAGTGTATGACTGTAATGCACGAAAATACTCTGATCTGTAATCTTTCCTTAATCGGTGGAAACTCCGTTGATTAATTAAAATATCCGCAAGTTTTTTTAAAGTCATCGACGGCTCCACCGGTTGAGGAAAGATTACAGATGCGAGTATTTTAGTATATTACAGTCATGTACTGAACTGAAATGTGTAATCTTTTCTCAACCGGTGGAATCATCGGTGAAATTAAAAATAGCATTGATTATACGCAAAACGGCAGCCCTGCTTTACTTACTTGCATATGTTTAATACTCTTCAAGCAGTGGCGTAGCGTGCAATTTGGTACCGTTGCATGCAGTTCGTCTATTTAAAACCAGAGACAAATAAAGACGGAGCACTACGCTGAAATACATAGGGCAGATTTGAGGCACACTGAATTTTCGGGGATTCAACATAGGCTGCCGTTTCGCGGGTAATTGCCCGCACCGAGGATCTTTTGGCAATTTTCGGATCAGACTGCGGATATTTTAAAAATCGGGATAAATGCGGGTAATTTGACATTTTCGCGGATTATTCGCGGATCTCTGAACATCATCACTAAAAACTGATCAATTCAAGTAATTTTCAAATAATCTGTGCTCATCTCATCTAGCTTTTATTCCACAATTAACTTGATTTTGAACGTAATTTGAAAAGATTGTTGAATTGCATCTGATTGGCTGATGTTCTCTATATTGCTTCTTCGGAACTATCACAAAATTTTCATCGACAAACTGTGGATTTTGACGGCTTTCTTCGAACTTCCGAGCAAATTGCAATTATTTTGGAAAAATCAGTGATGCGGATCTTTTGAAAATTTTCGGACTAGCACCGGATTTTTTCGAAAGTTACGGATATTTGCGGAATTTGTGAAGAATTTGCGGACTTTTTCAGCAGATTTCGGATATTTTTTAATAAAACTAGCCATGCGGACTATTTTAAAAAATTCGGACTAGCCGCGGATCTTTTCGGATCTTTTCAACATTTTTTGCGGGAAATTCACTCCAAGCCGAGCGGCAGCCCTTATTAGAATAACGCAGTCAACATCTTTTGATGTCACATGGTGTTGAACGGTGACATTTGGTACACACAGGGGGGATAGGCTGGGAAGTGTAGAGGAGGGTGCTCACCATTCAACACCATGTGACTAGAGTCCCTATTTATGAAAGAGTCTCGCCATACGCGCGAGGTTCCATCTCTGATTGGCTACTGAAAACAAACTGAAGATGCGAAGGGGATCCATGAAGCCTGGAGGCGCGCCTCTTGTTTACATCTTCATGGAACCACCTTCACTGCTGCCCAGCTTTGAGGAAACTTTCGGCATTTTTAGCTTGTACTCATGAAATTTGAGATAGAAATTGTTGAAAGTGTGTTCAGGACAGAATAAAATTCACGCATTACTCTTCACTGTAAATTAAAACAGGTAGTGAAGCTAACGGAAAAAACACAAAATCAGCTATGCAGATGGTAAATTCTACTAGTCTTTTTTCCCGTGCGCGTAAAATTCTTTTTTTTTTTTTTTTTGTAGTTTTTACGAGGCTTTTTAGGCTTTCAGAATTTTTTTAAACTGTGGATAGAACTTGGTTTAGTTCATGATTTTTTTTGGAAATTGTATGATTTCTTAGGATCATAATGGTTCATATTTTAATGGCTCAAAATAAATAATAATAAATAAAAGAAAAACGAAAGCTAAAAAATCATTTTCCAATTTGTTGCATTTTTTTTTTTGGAACCGTCAATTTTTTTTAAGAAATAATAGTCAGACATATCCACGTATTGGTGATTTGGTATAGAAAAAAATATCTTAAAACAGTCAGTAGTATGTACTTGACTATACTTAAGAGTTTAATTTTAATACGTTCCTCGAAACTTTCTCGACTCGAAATATGACCTAGGCCATTGATTCTTTCAAGCTGTGGTCCGCGGACCTGCGGTGACCTAAGTTTGTATGTTGAGGTGATTTCTTTAGCATTTAGTTGCACATTTTGACACCATAACTGGAAAGGCATGCACGCAGCCAAAAATCGATCGGGTGACGGGAGGGGAAGGGCTCTCGGAGGTTGTGTGATGCTAGAAGCCAGCCATTGTTCAGCCGATTCTTTTGTCTGTCTCGTTCGTTCTTAACCACCACAAATCACGATACCTTAATTTCTTACGAATTTAATTATTGGATACATACTAATAAAAACAAATACAAACAAACATACAAAACATTAATCGCCCATGAACCTCTCGAAAGAATCAAAGTTTGAAATAATGGAAGGAAGTGAAGTTTTTTGACTTCGATAACAGATGGGCGCTGCAATTTTGACTTAGGAACAAACACCTTGAATAAAATTCTACGATAAGCTTTCGCAGGAACTTTCTCTGCATCGCTGCTCTCCAGTGTTGTCGTGCTGATCAAATATTATTACTAAGACTCCAGACCTGGGGAAAAATCCACGCAACGCGCTATTCAGGATACAAATCAAGTGGTTTTACGAGGTTGCTGTGATCGGTTATCTATGAAGTTGAAGCGGTTTATTTGAATTTAGATGTCATCATAAACTTTGAGTATGCTTCAAATAGAATTTCGTTTAATCATGTATTTACAATTATAATATGTATGAAAAAACAAACATTTTAAGAAGAGCAGTTTAAAGTAGGAACACATTTAAAAAAAATGGTATTATATATATTTCCTATTATTTCCAGTATTTGGTGATGTTTAAATCTGCGTATTGATGTACACGAAAACGATACATGAGACATGCTAAACGCAAAGAAAAGAAAAATAAAAGACTGAATAAATAGATAAATAGATACATAAAGAAATAAAGGAATAAATAAATAAATAAATAAAACTCCTCACAACCTACCTGTGATCATAACCGGGATTCCGGTAAGTATACAATCTCCCGGAGGAGTCCCTCCCGGGGGGCCCCAAATTTGGAACTACTCCTCATCAATTAGCCTTTTCAAATGATGAAGGAAGGCGTAAACCAATTTCAAAAATCTCCACTTCTTAAAAAGTTATAACCATTTTAAAGTTACTTTCCGGCCACCCTGCAGATCGATTGATAGATAAATAGACGGATGGATGGATTGAAAAATATATAGATAAATGTTGATAGATAGATAGATATATAGATAGAAATAAGGATACTAGAATATTAAAACTAAATTGGCCAAATAACTATAATATGAGACAGAATTGGGAAACCTGCTTTTCTGGCTTAGTTCCCAATTCTTTCTCATTATGATAGATGGATAGATATATAGTTCGATAGACAAAGTGCCATTCAATTATGTTTTTACGTCGTTAGATAGATTTATAGATAGACATATAAATAGATAGATAAAAAGATGATAGAAAATGTATGTAGCCGAATACGATCAATACACTGACAATTAAAATGGAAAAACAAGGCTAAAAAACTAACACGGTAAAAAACGAGACGTTTCAAAGCAATACTGCTTCATTATCAATCGCTAAAAAAACAAAAACACATAAATAAAAAACGAACTAACGGAGGTTAGTTCATTTTTCATTTATGTGTTCTTGTTTTGTTTTGTTTTTTTTGTTTGTTTGTTTTTTTTTTAAGCGATTTATTTAATGAAAGCGTGCAGTAATGCTTTGAAACGTCTCGTTTTTTACCGTGTTTGTTTTTTAGGCTTGTTTCCTCATTTTAATTTTCAGGGTATTGCTTGATAAATAGATACATAGATAGATAGATAGATAGATAGATAGATGAATAAATAAATTAAAAAACAGTTGGCAGCATTGCGGAGCATCTTGTGCCTCTCTTCAATTGTTCTCCTTGATTAAATGAGTTTAGCTTGTAGAGGAAATGGCATTTAGGCGCTTTCCGTTCACCCATTTTAATTTGTCCATCATTATTGTCAGAGCTATGCAGGTATAACAAATACACAAATTCTCGCCGTCTCTTATTTACCAAAGTTTACGTAAGTAAGTCATTAAAACGTTTATCGATAACTACAAGGCAGCTCCGAGCACATGGGCCGTTGAGAAGCATTTAGGAAAGAGAAAAAAGTTGGATGTTTATCACGGCGATTTCGTTGCGAGTCGTCGCTCACTGAGCAGAAATTACAAATTTGCTGATCAAAAATTAGCGGGATAAATTAGAGGGGGAAGGGTAAATTTGTAAAATAAGTGCTGAATTGATCCATCCATGTAAAAAAAAAAAAAAAGACCCTGCGATATTTAATGCTTTGGTTCGTTTATTTTTAAGAATTGAAATACTTGTTTTGTATGCTGGAAATACTCTGATCTGTAATCTTTTCTCAATCGGTGGAAACTCCGTTAATTAATTAAAATGTTCGCAAGTTTTTGAAAGTCATCGACGAATCCACCGGTTGAGAAAAGACGGAACTTGGTAACAAAATGCATGCAATAATGCAAATTGGAAAATGAGAATTCTGCTTGGTACATCAGCAAATGTGTTTCTTTTATTTCTATGTTTTATATTTATCTTATTACACGCCCTTTACCTCGAAGTTACCAGTTACAGATGGGACTCAAAAAAGATTAGTTGTTTCAGGCTATTACTACATGGCAATGTTGCAAAGCCCCATAAATCACTATTTTCTCTACTTCAGTACCCCATATTGAACTGAATAAAAATATTTGGTTGGAAAAAAAAAACAAAAAAAATCTGTTAAAGAGTTTTAAAGTCATTTTGTGAGTCTGGTGAGTGAATTTCGTGATTTTTGAACATGCTCATTGCATTCGGCTGTTTTTTTCGCAAGAATTAAGTATATTGAATCGAATACAGCAAAAGTTAGCAAAAGCCCCATTTTCGGACGCCAAGTTAATCGATTCTGTCCACTGTGTGTTGGGTGAGGTAAATTAGTCACGTGATGCTCTTCAACAGAGAGCTCAGAGACGAGACTCTGAAAACGCAATAGGCGAACAACACTCACCAAAAAAAAAAAAAAAAAAAAAGCAAAAAAAATTACGCTCACTCTCGGTGACTGAATCTCGAGTTCGAAATTGTAGTTCCGTCAGTATTCAAGAACAATGAGCGTGATGGCTGAACGCCGCAGCATAAAAGTCATCCAGTTATGTTCCGTTGTATTGTTGCTCGTTAATATATCGTATGCTTGCGTACCCCTTCTGAATGTGAGTATACTGAGTATCTATACGCTCTCGTATATATAGCATGATTAATTATTGCGCGAGTGAATTTTTATGCCCTGTTCATATCGCGAATGAATCAAGTACGCAATTATGTCACTTTATTACTCCAATAACAGTGGCGAGACGTGCGATTTGGCAACTTTCCTTTTTCCCCACTTAAACACATTAAAAAGGTCGAACTGCCTGGTCACCGCCGATATGACTGAAGCGTTCGACTTTTTTAGTGAATTTAAATGGAGAGTTGTTGCCAAATTTCACGCTTTGCCACTAATTACTCCAATAAGTTAACGAGCTATAATCATTGAGGGACGACCCCATGCTGTAGATCTATTCTAAAGTGAATTGTGTATGGGCAACTTCACGCGGTGTATTTGTATACCTAATTTTAACCTCAAGTTCAAAGTTTTGAATCAATTTAGTTGAAATTGGTTTTGAATGAAAGTAACCGAGTTATGAGCGGCTATCTATGGACGCAGTAACAAAACAATGGCATCCAGGAGAGAAAATGTTGAATGTTTTAGTCGTGCTGGTGTCTTCACAGCTCAACATTTTCAAAAAAAAAAAAGTCAACCTTAATAGGGTTGGCTATATCTGGGTCCACATAGTCTTGAACACAAAATTACTCTCGTTTTAAACCAGTTCCAGTTTAATTTATCACAGTTATTAATTTAAGGTGATAGTTGAAGAAGCAAATTGAGTAAGTATGTGTGAAATGAACACAACAGATCTTTATCGTGGCTTCCTCCGTGGTGCTTAAAAAAGTATATGTTTCCCAAATCTCCTTCCTGATTATAGCTTGATTGCTCGAAGTCTTATGATACGTATCAAACACGGGAAGAAAGTTTGCCCAAAAAGAGTAGTTATTTGTTTTTTTTTTTTTAGTACATTAACAAATTAACTATACTTGAGACCACCTTCTCCTCTCAACCATTTTTCTCCACATTCTCGAATAGAGGACATTCTTTCAACATGGATTCTTCTTATTTTTCAACAAAAATTGACATATACTCATGAAATCGTTTGAGGAAAAGTCATTCGACCTAGCTCCTGTACACGAAACACTAACAGGAACACTCGGGGGAGGTCGTTTCGACCCATACTTTTTTTTATCCAGTTTTCAATTTTTTTTTTTTTCGAAAGACAATAATTGCTGAACAGTTAATAACGATGTCGTGCTGGGTGCGCATTTCAAAGCACATAATTGGGTAATGTAATAATTGGGTTGAAAATAAAAGTCATCAATCGTAACTTTTTCGGTTTTTTGTATTACGTCACTCCATAAACATTGAAAAATACAACTCAGCGAGATATTCCGCAAATCGGTGCCCGTAAACATTAAACCTTAAAACCCCTTAACCGAGGGCTCCTTACTTCCAGGCACTATGTATGAGATAATTTCACGCTTAAAAAGTTTGAGGTTGTGCTTTTGCGGGAGAAGGGGGTCGTAGACGACTTTAAGTCTTTTCAACGCGCTCGCATGTCGCAAGATATATTTGGAGTAAAATCAAACTTACATTAAAAGTATATACTGAGACGATAAAAAGCAGCGGTCATCCCCACAAAATGCCCCCATCCAAAAAAAAATTCCAGCTATGAAGTCCAAAAAACATTCAAAGTTAAAATTTCGTTCCAAAAACCGAAAAATTTCGCTTGAGAGAATACATTTGTATAAAAATGTTAAAATACATAAAGGACATATACAAAACGAGACAGAAGATATAAATAAATTAGGCTTATTTTACAAATGACCCTCATATATTATCATAAACGCATTTTATCTCGCGCGGGCGTGCCTTCTCATTGGTTCCGTTTTGATTTAATTTATTTTAATCCATTAGACTGATATACCAAGCTTCCTTATTCTGAGATAAAATAGTGAATAAATCCGCACGGAAAAAAATCCAGTTATTTTCTCGATGAGATCTGTTTTTTTTTTTGTTTTGTTGTTTTTTTTTAAGACGAGTTTCAGAGTAAAGAAATAAATTTACTGTATGTCAATTAACTAATGTAATGTTGCGGTGTAAATGGAATGGCTGATAATAATGATCTAAATCAAATTAGAACTAATTTAACATGAGACCATCGATGGGTTGCCGATAACCGATAATATTTTGAATGAATACTTAGTTCTATGAACTCAAAGTAATTCCAATTGATGTGAAATTTTACTGTTCGTCTTGAGATCAATAACTGTTCTCAAAAATCCAAATGAAAACAGCGAGATACGTTAATCTATAAAGACACAACTGGTTTCTATTTTGCTGCAAATTCATTTTTTTCAATCTGAAGCGCTTATTTTACGCACGGTACACGCAATGTCCGACTTACTCTTCAAGTAAGAAAACTGGACATGATGGAATATCATAATGAGTGACTTTAGAGAATGGAAGTTTGTGTTGAACTATTCATTTCAGTTAAAAAGGGTCATCAATGTCCCTCCACATGAAAACTTTTAACTTTTTCGCCATAGCCGAGTGCACTATCAATACTATATCGATACCTTGGGGTGAAACTCGTCGTAAAATTTTACAGCCCTCTATACATCTCGCCTCAAACGGTTACAGTTATGTGCTCTTGGTCTCATTGAAAATCTTAAAAATTTATCATAGTCATCTTGTACAAGCAAAAAGAAAAAAATAAAATAAACTTTTTCTGTGTGGTCACACAATTTTACTAATTTATTTTCCATGTTAGAAAAATGTTCTTATTTTAGAAATTATGGGAATACGGTGGACCAATTGCTTTTCCTATTGTTTCTGTAATGAGCAAATAGATTTTTCACTTTTTTTTTTTAAATCTATTATTATTTATCTGATTCGTTTAGTTGTTCTGTGGTCGCACGACCTTTAATTAGTAGTAAATTCATTTCTAATAATTCTAGCTCATCAGATTAAGCCTTTTTGCATTATAATCTTTGTTCATTGATAATAGGCATTTTAATGCTGAGACAAAAAGTAGCAGTCACTTATAAAATAAAGTTCTCTATTATTCATTTAACTATTCTTATATCACAACAAAATCTATGAGTGAATACAATCAATTTTTTTCTCCACGCAACTATTTATTTTTGTTTCATAACTAATTATAATCAATAAGAACCTAAAACAAGAACCCATAGACAAGGCATACAGATGATGCAGTGTTTAAAAGACTTGATTTGCTATCCCTGAAGTTATTGCTTTGCACACCGTTAATTCATCGTTGCCAATTCTTCGCGTTTCTCTTTGACGTGATTAATCAATTATGTTACAAAGCAGAGACCTCAAAACCGTCAAAACCATTGACTACCAATTGTATTTTAAAGCATTTGAGATTGAGTTGCGCTGCACTTGATCGATCATATAAACATGATAACTATTAATGAATAGTATTGGAAATTGGATACATTGGAGCGCCGCGATGTGTATGCCGTAGATTTCCTCCGTGTCGGTAGTTTTGCCGCCCGCGAGTTTTGAAGGAGCTTTAACTCTCTGACAGTGGCCGATGACACTGATGTTTTTTACGCATATACTCAGCGAACTGCCCGGTGCGACTAAGCTTCAGGCAATGATAAAAATCTGCGATTTCCTTTGTAATTTCAGCTGCTCTTATTTATTGAATGCCTGGATACGTCGTTGCACTTTCTTCTTGTGATTTCTAAGTTCTAGGATAATCCGTCCATAGACTTTGTCCTTTTTTGTTTAGGTCCGCACTTACTTTTACTGTTCCGTGATTTGTATGCGCAATATTTTCATGTACAGTATATGATACGTCCACTGATAAATGTGTGCACTTTATGCACATCTCTTAAGTCCACTTTTATAGAGTTCGCCTTTCTTCAACTGCGTTTTTTAGAAACTCAGCAACATTGCTCTTCTTTCAAAGCCAATTTCTTTAGTCAGAGCTTGCATGAAAAGCAGCTACGATGCGATAAATATAGGCCTATTAATATGAATGGACGTTTCCTCAACAGCGGAAGGATAATAAGGATTCATATAAACGGTTTGTATGACCAAACCTAAGAAAACACTTCAATTTCACAATTAGCATAGAGAAAACTTTAGTTTCTCTTGCTCACGTTTTTCTCCCCATTTTTACTTGAAATTTCAGTGGACGGTATGAATCTAAACAATAATAAAAAGTGGACTTTAAAGTTGTGGATATGATTGATGTTGGATGATAAAGTATAAACTATAAAGTGCGGACATAAAAACTGTGACTTAATGAAATGGACGTAGATGAGATGGACATGTAATGTCCATTTTTCACTCCACCGATTTCTCACTCAATCTCACTATGCAGTCGGTTCAAAAATCCACCGGCAACCTCATGATTAGTCATTCCCATAAACTTGACTGAAAGAAAGAACGGGTTTTAACAAAATATTTTTTGGTAATTCATGAGCGGATGCAACGAAGAGACGATAAATTAAAATTTATATTCTCAACACGAATTATTAGAGACAGATGCACGACCTTATCAAATATTCAAACTCCTCGGTTTCATTATGGTAGCGCTTCTCAGAATACGTTATTCTCCTGAAACGACACAATTCAAAATACAGTGGTAGAAATGAACCCCTTGCATGCACTGAAAAAAAATCAGCTAAATTTAACTAATTTCAACTTAAAAGTATGGACACCACTTAAAACTGTTAGTTTAACTATTTGAATTAGTAAAATTAACTCCGTGCCATGTTAATTAACACGGCACGGAGTTAATTTTACTAATTCAAATAGTCAAACTAACAGTTTTAAGTGGTGTCCATACTTTTAAGTTGAAATTAGTTAAATTTAGCTGATTTTTTTTTTTCAGTGTGGCAACACTGTGACAATGAGCTTTGATTTCTCCTTGTTAATAGCGAGGAAACACGCGTTTACTTGTGAAAGCTTTCCTTTCGCGAAGAAAAATTCTATTGCACGAAGGAAAATCACCGTCACATTGTCACAACAAGGAATCTTTTACTTGTTGCTGCAGACATTTTCCTTGGGTTGATGGTTGATGGAATTCATTCCCCCTTAGTCAATATTTCTCTGTGCAGTTTCTTTCACACAAACGAAACACACCGTGGATTAAAAAAAAATTCTCTGAGTGTAGGTGATTTCGATACAAAAAGTAGTCATTTTAGAGCAATTGAACGAGGTATATAGAAAGCTGACACAGTAATAAACTACGAACCACGAACAATTATGCTTTCTAGGAAGTTTCCGAAACAAAGCCTTATAAGATGCACGCGCAATTAAAGGTCCTTAAATACGCGTAGTATGAGATATACGCCAATTCTGAATCCACTTTTGATTGGATTTCACGTTCAAGCTTTTCTGAAGCCTTCAAGATTCTCTAAAGGCTTAAAACAAATGGCAGACGGTGGCGATTATCAGCGTAGAATCCTGATTATACATCATACTTACATGTCTGGATGAAGCTTAGAATGAATGTAATTTTCAAGCTGAGTAGCACAAATGACACAATTATTGAGTGCTTTGTATACTTTTTTCAAACCTTAATTGAGAGTCCAATGAGAGGGATCTAAAATGATCTCAGGCCAGTCTTTTGATGTGAAATTCTCATTTTATGTGGTTTAAAACTTAAGGATATCTCGAAATTTGAGATGTTCGTCTGACCTACAAGCCAATTTTCACATTGATTGTTTGGAGTCCTGATTGTATAGATTATGTCAGGAATTTAATAGGGTTCTTGCAAACTTTTGCTTTAAAGCAAATAAATAGTCCAATCTTATGTAGAGACCAGCGGAAATCACGAAAATCACACTAAGAAAGTCTGAAATTCAGTAATAAACTCACATAACTGCGCTATAACAGCAAGATCGTATTGGCGGTTCAACGCAGGTATCATGGGAGATTCCTGTCTATTATGTCACTTTCTCTACGGAAACACACAGATATGTCTCAATTTAGATAGGAATCTTTCATGATACCTGCGTCTCTCCGCCATTGAGCCCGATTCTGAGAGTGAATTTCGTGATTTTTTAGGGTACTAATCGTCATTCTTTCTGGTTTTTATACAAGAATCAACTCTTCAATCCCCAATTGCAAAAGTATGCAAGAGCCCCATTATTTGAACAGGCTTTATATCATATCCATGCAGTGGCGTCGCGTGCCATCTGGCAACAATGCAACTGCTCCATTTAAACTCATTAAATATATCGAATTTTCCTTGTGCACTGTGCAGTGTGCACCCCCTGAATTCGATCTTTTACATGAGTTTAAATGGATAGAGTACATTGTTGGCAAATTGAAAGCGACGCCTCTGTATCCATGAGTACATTTAAACGTTTCTAAAGCAGAAAACCCTCGGTTTTATTTCATTCCCGGAGAACTCGTGACACGTCACCCGTTTTGATGTCACACTGTGTGGTGCCTGGTCTAAAATAAAGTCTGGTTTTGAGGTCAAGGAGTGCACTGATTTGAAGTAGGTCTTGGAAGTTCCGTGTGTCATAAAAGGGCGTCAACTAAGAAAGCTCATTGAGGAGCTGAAATTTAAAAAACCATCACGGAAATTGACGGCTAGTTTCTAGTATTTATAAAATGAGTAGAAACTGCATGCGCTGAATGTCGATTGAAAGCAATTCTCGCTATTGCAGATTTAAAGTGTTCGGATATAAAAACACATCTAGCTTCAAATGTTTGCAGCAGTGCAGAGTACTCTACGAAATCCTTTGAATCACGTCACCTCGTTAACGCAATTTTGTAAATAATGGACTTGCACCAATGTATCATACTTTCACTCTAAACGCCTCGGCTGTAATAATGAAAGTATGACTATCGTTTGAGAGAACTTGGCGTCTGACAGTTGTGATGTGATCAGCGCTTTGATGACTCTCATTAGCAGAGACGTCGATTCTGGTGTGCGAAATACCGTAAACATGTTCCCTGCGGAAAAACACCACGAAATTTTTGACGCCATTTTATTTGAAACGACCTCTTATCAAATACATGTAATAGTCTGTTAGTTTGTATTGTAGAAGGTTGATAAACGCATCCGATGTGACGAGAAAGCATGCCTTTTCTCAACCCACAGTTGACGAAATTATGCCCTATAAAAATTGGTAAACGGAAAAAGTCAATTTTAAAAACATCCCCGGGTTTAAAGTTTACAACTATGTCCAAGTCGTTTACGGACTCCCCTCGTAAGTAGTCTGTCACACTGTCTGCAATTTAAAACGACTTCTATGACGCTGTTCAAATGCCGATTTTTGACTCAGCATATGAAACTTTTCATTAAAGTGCAGTATAGGATACTTAAAAGAAAAAGAATGTAAAAACTAATTTTCAATGAAATCAATTTTTTTCTCGATGTCGTGCCGTGGCAAAATAAGTTAAACTTCTCCCATCAAGAGGAGAAGTAGAATGGGGCAATATTTTGCGAAAATGAGCCTAATATTTCTTCTCTCTAGATATGTGCCATCAAACGTATAATATAAATAAACAGCATTTAACTTGGCATTTGGATTTTGTATTTTCATAATTTTGAGATAAACAGTACTTAATCGCGAGGAACTTTTTGGAACTATAAAATGGCCCATATAGAAACAATACAAAACTAAAAACTGGAAGCTTATTCATTGTAAACAGTCGCAGGTCAAATGCCTTGGTGATGAATTTTCTCATAGATCACATGATTATTTGAAACCAAGTGATGCTTGATTTAATTTTATGCTGTCAATTTTCTCGCAACTAGTTACAGCAACTAGATAAGCATCAAGTTCGTGAATTTCAACTTATCTCTTTACTGATACAGTGTATATGTATAAAACGTTTCAGGATAGTTCACTCAATGCTTCATACATCCAAAGTGATATCGTCCAAAAGTTTATTGAGCTTTTATATATTTTGTCCAATTAAATATTTTCTCCAAAAACTTATTTTACTCGTAAAAGGTCCAAACGAAACGATAGCCAAAAAAAGAATGTAAGACCAAAGTCAAAATAAGGACCTTAATATTTGGTGTCCAAAAAGTAATTTTCAATCAATCGTCCGATCGAAAGATCAAAATTTCGAAATTTTCAAGAACTTTACTACCAGTGAATAAAGACAGCTAGTATCCTGCAAGTATATACCGGGTGTCCGGTAAGTCCCGGAACGGCTGCGCCATTTCTTTATTTACGCAGATAAAAAAACCAAACTTTGGGAATATTCCTAAGTAAATAAAAACTACTTTTTGGGGGGGTCAAAATTTTGGTCGCCCCTCCCGGGAGGGGGGCGGGGGCGCCCCTAACTTTTTTTTTTCAAATGGCAACCCCTATCTTGTGATACCTCATTCGAAAGAGGGTAAAAAACTGAGCATTTTGGCGCAAACCGCATGTCGATATCTCTTTTAGTATTCGAGATATCGAACTTCAAAATCTATGGAAACCCATTTTAAAAAAATCATAACTCTTATTCAGAAAGTCGCTATTTAAAAAACTAGGGGTCTAAACTACTCTACATAACAAGCTCTTTCCAAAGAAAAACACCTCTGCCCAAAAAAATTAACTTACAGTTATTGTTTTTTTTCCCGCCAAAATTTTTTAAAACATTTTGGCGGGGAAAAAAACAATAACTGTAAGTTAATTTTTTTGGGCAGAGGTGTTTTTCTTTGGAAAGAGCTTGTTATGTAGAGTAGTTTAGACCCCTAGTTTTTTAAATAGCGACTTTCTGAATAAGAGTTATGATTTTTTTAAAATGGGTCTCCATAGATTTTGAAGTTCGATATCTCGAATACTAAAAGAGATATCGACATGCGGTTTGCGCCAAAATGCTCAGTTTTTTACCCTCTTTCGAATGAGGTATCACAAGATAGGGGTTGCCATTTGAAAAAAAAAAGTTAGGGGCGCCCCCGCCCCCCCCGGGAGGGGCGACCAAAATTTTGACCCCCCCAAAAAGTAGTTTTTATTTATCTAGGAACATTCCCAAAGTTTGGTTTTTTTATCTGCGTAAATAAAGAAATGGCGCAGCCGTTCCGGGACTTACCGGACACCCGGTATGTAATCACTAATCATGCATTTTCAGATCAATTTTTAAGAAAAAATACATTTTTGGGAGGTAATTGGACAAAACTTTTCCAAATTTTCTCTATCTTCTTTTGGACCTTAGGATTGGACTTTGCATTACATTGGACAAAACTTATCTACATAGGCATACACGGAGAAAAAAACGTCGGTTCATATGGAACATCGAGGGTGTTTGGTTCCAGTAACCTAAATTTTCAATTGTGAGTACCGAACTTCAGTTAGGAGTCCCGAAGTGGTTCAGTAGGAACGAAATGTGAGTCATAGTATTAGTCACACTTACCGAAACCTTCAGTACTCATAACTGAAGTTCGATACTCACAACCGAAAACTTTGGTTACTGTACCCGAACACCTCGGTGTTCCATTTGAGCCGAAGTTTAGTTCTTATAACCGAATTTTTTTTCTCCGTGTAAAATTACAAATTGGACTAATAAACCACTGGACAAAAACAGTAAAAACTAAAGCTAGAAGCAATAATAAAATAGCCGTGATACCTTTATCCATGATTTATCGTGACATAATGCGAGCACTTTCAGCCATACAAGAGGCCATCATCAGGCAGTAACACAAAAAAAATAAAGCGGTATAAAGCGCAAATTAAAATTTACAAACAAACGAATACAGAGGCAAAACGCCACAAAGTATGCTGGAAAATCAATAAACTACTAAACTCAAACATAATGCATAAAATCTTTAAAGAATATAACATGCGACTAATTAAACAGTCCATAAAGTGATTCTGTTTATGGACTGTTTAATTAGTCGCATGTTATATTCTTTAAAGGTTTTATGCATTATGTTTGAGTTTAGTAGTTTCTTGATTTTCCAGCATACTTTGTGGAGTTTTGCCTCTGTATTTGTTTGTTTGTAAATTTTAATTTGCGCTTTATACCGCTTTATTTTGTTTGTGTTACTGCCTGATGATGGCCTCTTGTATGGCTGAAAGTGCTCGCATTATGTCACAATAAATCATGGATAAAGGTATCACGGCTATTTTATTATTGCTTCTAGCTTTCATTTTTACTGTATATTTAGATACCTCTACAAGAATGTTTGATTACTGGACAAAAACTTCATGGACTACAATAAATGAACCAAACAAATTGGACGAAATAACTTTGGACGTTAAGCATTGGATAATTTATCCTATAACCTATAATGTAATCTGCATCTCGTTGATTGGATGTTTGTTTCTTTCTGTGTTCAAGGCATGTGTCCAATCGGTCGAGTGTTGTAGCTATCCTAACATTGTTTGTCGGGCCGGGGCTTGCTTCGCTCCGCGTATGAGACAGGAGGCTGCTTACAACGGACTCATTGAGAGGTTCGTGGATGAGAATAACGAAGAACAAAGAATCCGAGAAGCTCTCGAGAAGAGTCTCCGCGAAAGGCTTGAGGAGCGACGCCGACGTTCCAAAAAAGAATAATGCATCACCGTGAGTTTTCCATTATGACCGAAAGTTTGACCGTTTTCATTAAAAAGTATATCGCGATGAGAGTTCCCCTCATGCGTTGAGAGTTTTAGTATTTAGCGGAGATTCCGTCCAAAGCAAAAATGTTCAATTTTTTTTTTTTGGTCCAACTTTCTATTTTGTCCAATGTAAGAATACGCACAAAAATTATTTGTCCAAATTTAAAAATGCCCAGAGTTAACTTTTGAGTTTTGTCCAACAGAAAAATTGGCATAAAACATTATGTCCGAAAATGAGAAGATGAGCGGACACAAGATTCAAACACGACATTCAACGAAAGGATAGTTCAACAATGGCGTCGCGTGCCATCTGGCAACAATGCGACTGCTCCACTTAAACTCATTAAATATATCGAATTTTCCTTGTGCACTGTGAACCCCCTGAATTCGATCTTTTACATGAGTGTAAATAGGTAGAATTCATTGTTGCCAAATTGCACGGATGCACGCGACGCCACTGTAGTTCAATGACCCATTCCGATAGAAAAAATGAGATTGTTCATTTCCTCGAATGCGTAATAGTGTGTTTCGTTGATTTGTCGATTTCCACAAATGTTTCAAAATATCGGACGAAATTGATAAACCGATATAATGGACTGAATAAAATGTGGGTAAGTTGTAAGTACGTTGGGCAAATTAGCGCTACGAAATAATGATGGACAATTTAAATTGGATTGATTTACATTGGACGATCTTTTTTGGACAAAACGTGTATTGGACGAAATCTCTTGGAACTGTGTTCGTTGCGCAGTCGACAGTAAACCAGCTATCATAGAACGCAATCATGCTGTGAAATACCTTGAGTAAACGATCTCTCTCACGTTCTCGTGATCCTTATGCAGTGTGCATAGGCATATCTTTGAACGAAGGAGGCAAATTTGCCTGTCCAATTGTCCAAAAAACCATTGTTTTAAGTAAAATCATATAGGCTAAAAGAAGAAGAAAAATACGTTGTTGCAACATTACGCGAGCCATCTGCTCATTTTTTATGGTTCACGGTTTCAGAATAGATTAGAACGGTCAGATGGTATTACGATGAATCGTTTTTTGAAAATCGTCAGTTCACAAAAGTTTACTTTCAGCACAGAGTTAAATTTTGGCTGACTGCTTTATGATTGTAACGGCAATTTCGGTTAGTAGGGGGGAGGGGGAGGGGGTTCATGAGGAAAATTGAATGAAAATGATTGAGTCAGGGATGCTTTGGATGAAATTGAAATGATTCTAACAGAAGCTCTTAGAATAATACCGTCGCGCCTTCTGCATCTGGCAACGCTGCGTTTGGTCCATTTAAATCCGTGTAAAATATCGATTTTAGGGTGTGCTCTGCACATTTCTTCGTGTTCTGAGATTGGCGTAAAAATTCCAAAACTCAGCAACTCAAACATCGAACTGATTTGAAGGTTATTTCCTCAATTATTTCGGTCGGAAATAAAGACGTCAAAATCAATCAAGACTTGCATTAACATATCTGCTTTCAAAGAATCTAGATAATGTCTACTCTCAACACACTGCAAACTTGGCCCATTAATTGGGCCATGTAGCTGTATTAATGATCACCACACAATCCGATTAATTTTTTTATACTGCCCCATATGTTACTTATTGATACCATTGATATAAGTCTGAATATAGGTTAGTTAGGAAATAGGCTACAAAATAGAACTCAATACATTAATCGGGTCATGTAGCTGCAGTATATGATCGCGGACCAAGGTACTTATATTTAACAGGGACCAAATAATGTGAAGTCCCGAGCATTGAATTGCGTGCATCTTGCGAGCAGTTTTGACCAATCAGAAAGCTTAAGCACAGTCACATGACTGTGCGTAAGTTACGCTCGGGACTATTATTATCTATGGTCCCTGGTATGCTTGACTCGCTTCCCGCGTCATGTTTAGTGGCGTGAAAATCTGAAGCAGAATCCAAGCTGGATCGACAAAAGATGACACTGGAAAATGAATTCGGTGTAAAATAATTCACAGCAAGAGAGATAATCAAATCAACTTAAATCGCTGAAGAGAGAAAAAAACACTAAATAGTAAGTTCCACTTCCATCCATCTTCAAAACAAACCTTCTCCTGATCAAGTCTCACGTCATGTCCGTTGTTTTCTTTTTTTGTCGGCCATCTTCGATTCTGCTGTTTTTGATTTTCGCGTCAATGAAGATGACGCGGGAAGCGATTCGAGCATACCTGTTAAATATAAGTACCTTGATCGTGGACTATGTTTGATTAGTGTGTCGAGTTTTTTTTTTTTTTTTTTTTTTTTTTTCTCTCCAGGGTACAAATAGTTGGTAAATCCGAATTTGAACAGAGATGATTAATGTGCTCTTTGTCGGCAATTCTGTTCTAGGCGTGTCAACATCACGTCGAGTGTTGTCAGTACCCGACTTTTTTGTGCAGAGCCGGGACATGCTATGCCTCACGAGACTATGACGGGGTGAATAACGGAGATGACGTCGAGAGGCACATCTTCACCGATCTTCTGCCCTCGAATTTTCTGAGAGAAATAAATTAGCTTCCACCCCCTCCTTCCTTTTCATTACCTCGCCGACAAAGAATCACTGCCTCTTCAAAAGTTCGGATTTTCAATGAGTGAGGTATACAATCAGACATTAACCTCGGTGATCGCATGTGCGACTGTGAACTGGAACTGGGACCGTAACTCAAACCGAAAAGAAGCGGTAATCCCTGGTAAAAATGTTCCATGACCAATTTTACATGAAAATAGATTTCCATGGAAACCGAGTATTTTTCGAGGGAAACCACGCATATTTCCATGGAAATCGGTTTCCATGGAAAAATACTTGATTTCCGCATGTAAAATTGGTCATGGGACATTTTTACCTAGGATGGTTTTAGGAACCGGAACCGAAATTATTGGTGATGAAAAAATAAATGGAATCGAAACCGGGCCCTAAATTATAGCGAGCCTAGAAAAGAAATCAATGGGGCTCTTTCAAACTTTTGCCATGAAAAATGAACAATTAGATTTGGTGTTAAAATCAGCAAAAATCACGAAAATCACACCAAAAAAGTCTAAAATTTCATAGTAAACTCAGAAAACATCTGTAACGGCAAGATAAATTCGTAAAAGTGGAACTACGCAGTACGCAGGTATCATAGGAGATCCATTTTTCTCTGCGGAAACACAGAGTTATATGTCTAAAATTAGACGGGAATCTATAATGATACCTGCGTAGTTCCGCCACTAAGCCCGATTCTGAAAGTGAATTTTGTGATTTTTTAGTGTACTCACTGTCATTTCCACAGGTTTTTATGCAATAATCCACTCTTCAATCACTAGTAGCAAAAGTTTGCAAGAGTCCCACTACGGGTTAGTTTCGATTTCTACAAGGAACCTTTTTTATTGTCCGTTTCTGTTCCACAGAGCAACATCACATCGATCACTATCTCTTTTTTTATTTGTTTACTTTTTAGCGTGTCATCTCATTGTTGACATTCTGAATGAGATTTAACCTTCATGACTATGTAACCGTAATTGGATGAGTCTGAAGCACGCGACTGATGATTCGCGCAATCATTTTGTTCTGTTGCAGGGGTGCTTATTTCATTTCCAATGTTGCAATCACCCTGAAATTCAGTGCAGAGCAGGCACCTGTTATTACGCTCTAGACGAACATAGTAGGAGGGCCATGGTTGGTATCGAGGCTCTGACTGATGAATTTAAAATAACGCGCAAACCAACTCCAAAGAAATAGACAGTTATTTTCATCGTCATATGTTAACCAGATGGAAAATAAGACGGTTAGTGCATATTAGTATGCTTATCTTATAGTGAATAAGACAGTTTAGAGGTTACTTCAGAAGAGATTGCTTCTAATAGCTATTTGTGTGCATGTAATATGTATACATGAATGGACGCTTTTCTGTCTCCCATGCCGATCGTTGTGGAAGCTAATACTCTCGTAAAAGCCTCAGCGTGGCGGCGCTGTGACTCGTTCAGAATGTCAACAATGATTATTTAAGTATAATTTAAGATACACAGAAAGAAAAATGTTTTAGATTTAAAAATAAATATTTTCGAATTATATGACAAAAAGACTATTTTAAAATTGAAACTAAGTTTTGTTAAATTAAAAAAACCTTTCATTAGATCAAAACACCACATTTTAAATTTATAAACAACTATTTTCAATTTAAATACAGTTATTTTCAATTTAAAAACCATTATTTTTGCTTTAAAAACAATGAACTTTAGTTTAAAAGTACGTCTTATTGTCATATAATTCAAAACTATTTTTCTTTTCCAAAATCTAAAACATTTTTTTCTCTGTATAAATGAAATTCTTGATTCGATTTTAATTAAAAATAACAACTCATTTGATTTATCGTATTTGGAGGCTCATTATTGGCATTCTGTTTGAGTTAATTGTAATCCTTATTTTTATGACTATAATGTGGCTAATGGCGGTGCGTGAAAACTGACAACGTTGCATTACATCCATTTAAATTAAAATGTCGATTCAAGGAGGGTCAGAAAAGATTTTAACCATTCTCAAAAGTGCATCATTGGCATACTAGATCACATGCAAAATTTGGTTCTTTAAAAGTAAACCGTTCAAAAATTACATCAGGGACGCTCTCGGCCAATTTGAAGACCCTGCGGAAAAACACAGTCTACATTTTCAGATTTTACTCGGATTCACGGGTATTTTAATATCTATCACTCACTGAAAGGGATCACAGGCTCACGGTTCGTTGCCAGATCTAGCGGAGCACTCTGCATTTTTGCCTGTAACCCACTTTATAGGCTGCGGAAACAGAGCTACGTATTGACAACTCACAGCATTCCACCTTTGTTGTTTACAAGTTGGAGGTTAGAGGGTTAGGTTAGGTTCCTGAGTTCTGATTCCAATGTTAAATTACAACTTTGTTCGAGATGTCCGTAGAAGGAAGTGTCAAAAAAATGATCAATGCAAGCATATTCTTGTACGGAACCGTTGTAAATACAGAAAGTCATTTTTAATATTCGGAAAAAAGTGGCAGTAAACATTTAAAACGATTATTGTAGAGTGAAATTAAATTTTTTACGGCTCAATCAATCGTAGAGAGTTGTACCTGTAATCGTGGACTGCAATAAAGGAACAAACGAGCTCTCGAAAAATCAGTGGGAAAAAGTTACAAAGAAGTGAATATCTCAGGCAGCATAAAGAAGAAAGCTTGACAGTACATGTGATTACCAAACTGAAATATTGGAGATTGATTTGCAAGAAGAACTTTTTGATGAAATTACGGCGAATGATCTATGCAGCTTTGATTCATTGTCAGTCAATGACCTTTTATCATCATTATAATCAACAAATGCCTCTTCAGAAATCGTGTCTGTTCTAAAAATATTCATCGGCCGAGTCTACCATAGCCGATTTATTTCCAATAGAGTCCCTGAATATTAAGGAGTCTCGCCATACTAGGTGTAGCTTCTAATTGGGTACTGGATTCAGGCTGTCATGGAACTCAAGGAGGTGGCGTTCTCTCTGCTAAATATTACTTTGTAATATTTAGGGCTTTCAGACTTTAGTCGGGTTAAAAGACAAGTATCTTACTGTCTAAAAAAAAAAAAAAATCTTAAATTTTTTGCAGCAAAATTTGATTTTTCTTACGGAAATAGCGAACGTATTTTTGTCATAAACGCTGTGTTTAAGGACGCCTCCATGGTGAACCCAACCTATCAGAGTAGACGGCTCCTTACTCACCAACATGGAGCTTATCCTTCCTCATTTTCGACATGGCGAGACTCTTTTAAATCTAAGAACTCTCATTTCTAACAATCGGCGGAAATCGGTGGAATTCCCACTATATTTTCAAATAGAAAATCCTTGGAATTTACAATCTCCCCACACTGATGATTCGCGCAATCGTTTTGTTCTGTTGCAGAATTGCTTATTTCATTTCCAATGTTGCCATCACCCTGAAGTCCAGTGCAGAGCAGGCACATGTTATTTCGCTATAGACAATAGTGATAAGAGGGCTATGCGAATAATCGAGGGTTTGACAGATGAATTAAGAATAACGCGTAAACCACCTGCTCCAAAGAAATAGACGGTTATTATCATCATTGTGCATTAACTAGTTGGAAAAAGACGGTCAGTGCATATTTGTGCTAATGAGTTATGTTAGTGAATAAGTCATTTAAAAATGGCCTCAAAAGGCATTGCTGCTTACAGCTCTTTGTTTAACGGGCGTACGTCTGTCTTCCACCCCGAAAGTTTACAACCCAAATGAAAACATCAGCGCAGTGCCGTGACTCGCCCGGAATGTCCACAAGAATTATTTAACTTTCTGTTTAAAGATAAAAAAAAACGCAAAAAAACAAAACTAAACAAAACAAAAACACAACATCTCAATACAATGTCAAAAATGACAACTAATTTAATTATTCAAATTTGGAGGCAGGCTCATCATTTCATTCTGAGTGAGTTGCAAAGTCATGCGCCTTGCTGATGTTTTTATGTTGTTAGTAATAAAAGTTAGTTAGGAGTAAAATAAAAAGTCAGACAATAACGACTGTTTTCAAAGAAGCTTATTTTCAAACTAACATATTTTCCTTTTCTTCTTGCTTTTCCTCTTCTTCTTCGTCCCCCCTCCTTCTTATTTTCCTCCTCATCCTCCTATCCGGTTATCAAATATTTATTCCATAGTTTCAAATCGTTCCTCATCCACTCAGTGGTTTTAAACTAAGAATCGCCCCGCAACAAGCCATTTACATTTAAATCCAAGACATATAGATCTGTTGCATACTATTGCTCCATCGTTAATGAGGGTTGATTCTGGTATAAAAGTGCGCGGAAATCTCTTTCAGAGCATCACAAAGTCTCAACATCCGCTCAGAAACTCATAAAGGAAGTTTTAAGGGAAGCCTATAAGATGGCGGTCGAACGGGCAAAGACCCTGTGCACAGAAAAAAATGGACGTGCTCCAGACACAAACTTTCCGTGTTCTAGACACGAATGTACACACCAGTACGGGAACGAGTTCTGAGCGCAATCTATTTAGGTTGAGTTTGCGTCTGAAACGCATCCTGTCGTGTCCAGAACCTGTAACGTTTGTGCTCTGAGCACGTTACGTACTGGTGTGTATTATAGATCGTGTCTGGAGCACATCCTTTTTTTCTGTTATGCATGCACCACGAGCAGCAAAGATGGCCAACGATAGAATTTGACAAAGTCAGCACACTTTGCCGGCGTTTCCTTCTCAGAATTTGGGCAAATCGACGCAAAATGTGAAATAATAACCATAGTAATCATAAACAATAACGAGGAAGAAAAATTCACCAGGAAAAACACACAGAAAGACAAAAAATGTAGATACTGTGAGGAAGTGAGTTATGTTACGTAAATAATTCGTAACAATAGTTAATATATTGATTCATAGTTTATTTAACCAATATTTAATAATAATAAACTTACATCAGTAAGATTTAAAAGTTGTATTCATTTTTATTATCGTTGGAGAAAATTAGAGGAGGAGTCTTATTTCCTCTTTTTTAGTCGCGGTATGGCAGACAAACTATTTTCTCATAGAGGTTGGTTGCCCCTAGCGAGGTTATTTTAAAAAAATACATGATCAAATAAGCGGGAAAACTGCTCGAAAAGTCGTTTCTTTACATCCCAAACAACAATATAAATTGCCTTCGTCGCGGGCATCTTTTGGTGCTCGTGGAACATGCATGTAGGGTTGATTCGGCCGTTCGGCCGCTATCTTAGGCTTTCTTTAAAACGTATTTTGTGGGGTTTATGAACGGATTTTGAGACTTTTTGATGCTCTCAAAGTGATTTTCACGCAATTATTCACCAGAATCAACCCTCCATTATACGCTGTAGTGAAAGTATGCAACAGACTCATGCCCCTTCCGTTTCCACCATACCCTCCCCTCAATGATTCTCTCTCTGTAAAACTTGCTGGAGCGGCCTCAGTTTGATTAGAATTAGATATGCTTTTGAACGACTTTTATTAAATTCAAGACGAATATTCTCCGATTCAACATTGATCCGAGTACAAAAATCAGAGTGGGTTTCAATAAGAGCTATAGGAACTACAATTTAACGATTTTACTCCTCAGTCCCATGTAGATGACGTTCTGATAACGTGGATTCTTCTGAAATTTTGTGAGACCAAATCATTCAACTCACTAGTGAAAGGTCGAAAACTTGCAGAGTTGCTCGTAATGTAGCACTGAAAGGGCACTGAAACGATTCTCCGGTGGCGTGCATCGAAGCAATTGTTTTACAACGAGCAATTCGGATCATTCATCTTGAGTGGTAGTTAAATGGAGATCAGCCAAGATAACCGACGATGAAAAGGTTTTTTCAGGTTGAGGTTGATACATAATTTTGTCCGCCTTTCCCCATGTGTGTTTTAGTGTAACTGTGATGACGACAACGGTGTCAAACACTGTGTCAGAGAATTAAGAGCATGCAGTTTGAAACTGACCAATTAGATGCTTTGGTTTTGTGATGATATATTAAATTCAGACCAGCCAGATGCTGGCTCCATTCGTACCATTCGCACCTTTCATATCGATTTACTAGAACACCTCATTGTCATCCAACAATTCAGTCACTGCTTCATTGCAGGCCAACAAATGTGATTGGTTTCAAACATAGCTCATAGACCATGGTCTCCGGATAACTTAGACATCAACACACAATCATAGAGATTTTTCTGCTTGTTATTGCGTCAAATTAGAGAATTTCTCTTCGAAGGTTTGGGGTTGATTTGCTACGGCATCGGATTTCGCATGAACTGCCTCCGTTGTGAATTTTCTGACCACTCTATTTTGAGTTCTAGCTGAAACAAATGAACGATTGATTAACCCTTTTGACACTCAGGGGGATTTTTTAGACTCCATAGATAGTTGATTGGACAAGTAGCGGGCCCATCAGTTACATTTTTGTTAAACTGCAATGACTGCGTTAGATTATATATGAATGACGCCAATGAGTGGGTACTGTAAGACTTGGCCGTTGCTGCTGCAGTAACCATTGATGAGTTTCACTTTAATAGAATCTCAATGACATTCATGGAATTAGATGGTGATCCATGAGGATCATTATAAAACGTGACACCTTATCCATAACCTTATAATAGGTGACAGTAATGCGTACCGATAAAAGTCAAAAACAGGACTTGCTGCTGTTACAACAGTTACGTCTTACAATTCTAGACATATAGCGTTACTTATAGACAATCTTGACGATCGGTTTAAAGAAAAATAAATAATAGGTCCGATGGAAAAATTTTAGCGATATTTTTATCAACACTTAACTTGCCAATTTTCGGTAGACAGATCGGTCATTTCAGCTTACTGAGAGTTGCCTCCAAGAGACCAAAAGCATAAATTCAATCTTCTTTTGTTAGCCGGAGTTTTTTGTTAACATACATAATCTCTGCTTCAGTTGCTAGAGCATCCGCAACAATAGGAATAATCGCCGAAATATTTGGCTATCAATTTAGAATCACAAAATGGGTATTTTGTAAATTTTTGATACAGAAATATGAAGCATGAATCCATCATCGGAACTCAAAAAATCGATGAGCAAACAAGAACCCTTAAAAATCCTTTCATAACGTCGTAAATGCCTTTTTTTTAAATCCGTCAAATCAAACAGGACGTTCGAGACCTCTATACAATCAAACGAGTAATGCTCGTAACCAATCAGAGCAACAGAATATATGCATTGTACTTATAATGGGATTTCTTACTGTTGAAAGCAATTCAATTATGAATTTTTAGTTATAATATGTAAGTTATTGCTCTGGACTCGAAAGGTTTCAGTTCACGAAGTTCCATGGATTTTGTGATTTTCGTTACATCCTTGATGGTATATGAAATTGTGAGCGTGCTATTTACATTCACGGATTTTTGAAAATCCATTTATTTACAACTTTCTTCTCATGTTTTGGAAGGCTATTCGTATGCTCACTTTTCTGGATTAGAATTTATTGAAATGTATGCTCCATATTGCAGGAAAAAAATTGTAAAAAGACGTATAGACCAAATTTAATCGACGTGATAGAAATTGAAACGACAATCAAACAAATGCAACAAGAAACAAAATCAGCCTTACATCGGAATTGAGTGAAACTAGCTTTTGATTAATATGATGTCTCGTTTTTTGTTTCAGGACTGCCTGAAGGACTCAGTTTGTTGTATGTTTCCTTTCATGAAATGTATCGATGGCGCTTGCGACCGTGACACGGATGTCAAATATGGAGCCCACCAATTTGATTGGAACGAAAAGTGGAGGGATTTATTGGATAGGGATCTTCTTCGAAGAGAATTCGCAGCTAATAATAAATCGAATGAACCTTTTAGTTGACTCATGAGAGCCATAAACATAAGTCTCAATTCCGTTTGTTTTAATTTAGGTTTTATAAATGACTTTTTTAAATGGTAAGACTTGTAGCTCGAAACACTGATAAAATGATAAAAACAACAACTATCGATAGTTAACATTTCAATAATATTCTCTTATTGTTCGTTACCCAACTCTTGAATGCATGATTTAAGTGTGCGGTAGTGCACCAGGCAAGTTCAGTACACAAACAACTCTTACAGGAAACAAAATGCCCAATTTTCACTCCTCTCTCTAACTCATCCAAAAATGGATATTAGGCTCTGAAAATTTCGTGAGCTGGTATTTTATTTTACTGTAAAATTTAATGGTTTCCCTATATCCATAATTAAGTGAATTTAACTCAATTAAGCCAAATTTGACAAGTGACTAGATATTTTCAAAAAACCCATAAGATTGCGAGGAAAAAGTTTTTGCTTGCGTCCGTGTAGCCATTGTGCAATAGTAGATCCTCTAGTTTTATTTCCAGATTTTTCCATCGGATCGATTGAAAGTTTTTTTCTCAAAATTTTAACTTTGTAAAAGCAAATACTTACGCCACCAAAAGTATTCCATTCAATTTCATTCAATAAAAAACAAGGAGGATAGCCAAAATTACCCATTTGGCGAAATGAAATTCCTCAAAGCTGCAAACGTTATATCTTTCGATTTTGTCTCCTACAGTAGTTTCAAGCTTAGTTCAGAGTATTTTAATCTGACTTTTCGATTGAAGAGTTATATCAAATAAAGGAACCTCCACAATTCTAATGGGCAAATAAGCTCTATTGGATTTTGAAAAAAAT
Organism: Trialeurodes vaporariorum; assembly: GCA_011764245.1. Classification (NCBI taxonomy): domain Eukaryota; kingdom Metazoa; phylum Arthropoda; class Insecta; order Hemiptera; family Aleyrodidae; genus Trialeurodes; species Trialeurodes vaporariorum. The sequence continues at coordinate 17,085,048 of VMOF01000024.1, read as the reverse complement.
TGTATTGCTTGCTTTGTCTTTTTATTCTGAACAAAAACTCTCACGAGCCCAAAGAAGCAACCTGGTAATTTTTGCGCGAATCACGATATAGATTATCGAAAAGTTTAGACGGGGAACGGATTGGAGGTGATAGAATTGCCTCTGCGCGGCATTCATCTGATGTAAAAGTTAGACTTGGTTGGAGCCTTTTGTTTCGGAAGTGTCATTATGTTTTATTTTATTAGTTGGGTATAATTGTGTCTTTACGTCCGAGCGATTTTCACTATTCTCTTTTAAACTACCTCTCCACCCACCGTCTACCATCACTCTCAGACCTTCTCTCTTTTTCATCCACGGATATCCCTATACACTAAAAATTAGGGGTCTGAAAGAGAATCGCAAGAAAGGTCCGGAAGTGAAGACTCACACCCAACTAATACGATGTAACACTGGCACTTCGGAAATAGAGGCACCAACTGAGTCGAATTCCTACAAGTGAACGCTTCAAAAATACATTACACCACTACCCAGTTGCGTAGCGTGCAATTTGGCAACGTTGACTTATTTTATATTTCAATCTATGTAAAAGGTTGAATTCGAGAGTGTTCACCGAACACTCAATAGCTCGATATTTTTAAAAGGTACGAATGGAGGCAGTGCAACGTTGTCAAATTGTATGCTACGCCACTGCTACTACCTACACTCTCTTCCCTACCTAAAATTTTTGACTTTCCATTGTGATTTTCGCAAAAACTATCAGGTAACTTTTTTTGGGCTCGTGAGAGCTTTTGCTCAGAATAAAATACGAATCCAACGCAGTCGCTATTTTAAAAAAAAACCCCATCGAGATCTCAACATCCCATAAGAATCGTGTGGGATTCTTTCGAGAGCGAGAATATCCATTGAATGAGCAAAAAATTGAAATAATGGTGAAAGTTAGGGAAGCTTTTTACCTGAATTCCTTTAGGGTTGATCTTATTAACGAAATCTTCTTCGTACGTCACTGGCTTTCTTCTTTCCGCCTCTCCGAGGATTCTGGCGCTTATTAGGATTACGAGGATACCATTTATCTAATACTTTCTTCGGCGGCGCGTTTCCTTTCTGCACCACTCGTTTCCTTTTCACTCCCAGCAACCCTTGTGAGGTATCCACTTTCGGACCTCCTTGCGAGGGTTTCTTCTTCCGTGGAGGAGAATCCCTCTCTGATTTATCAGATGACGACGATTTTGGACTCTTTTTAGGAGCTATTGTCGCTTTTTTGAAAGACTTAACTGACTTAGATGAGGACAATTTAGGCCTCTTTTTTGAAGGTGGCGACGCTGAGTCTGAAACCCTGCCTTGAGATGAGGGCCGATTTCGTCGACTTTTTTCAAGTACTTTTTTTGGTTCAGCCTTACCTGGCCGTGTTGATGGACGATTAGGACTCTGTTTAGAGTCACGGTATGTTGAAGCTCTGGAAGGTTCCTTTGAATCTATGTCGCTGATTTTTGAAAGCAGTTTAGGCTTAAAGGGCGAGTCCTCCTCTCGCCTCTGTTTCGGAAGCGGAGGTTTTGATCGTGCGGGACTTTTTTCATTTGGAGATGATATCGGTGACTGACGACCAGATTTTACAAGTTTGAAGTTATTCAAGGGTGAAGAAGTCATGTCGTACTTTTGAGCCAACTGCTGACCAGTAGGTGTTAGGGCTCGGTCCGACGAGGACGATTCGTCATTCCTCGAGCTATCTAGTTCTGACCACTCACTTGCCGTAGGAGGCGAGCTGTCTTCTTTTTTCTTCTTCAAAATGGACTTCGGCATCCACTGGTCAACTTTGTCAGCAACTGGATCCGTCTTAGATTTCAATGCCTCCCCGCCCTGTGCTGCCCATCGACCGGCCGTTTGGGTTACTTTATCTGAGCCTTTCTTCCCCAGATTGCCTATCGATTCGGTCGCTCTATTTACACCTTTCATCCCCCATCCGCCCACCTTGTTTGACACTGCGTCAGCACCCCTTCTCCCCACTTTACCCAGCGGTTGTCCTGCAGAAGCCAATTTTCGTCTCCCCCAATTGCCTACAGTGCTTGTCGCCGAATCAACACCTTTCTTCCCCCAGTTTCCAACCGATTGGGTCGCTGACTCAGCTCCTTGTTTCCCCCAGTTGCCTGCTGATTGCAATGCTGAGTCGACGCTTCCTTTCCCCCATTCGCCAATTGTTTGACCTGCCGGTGGTTTAGAGAACGATTTACCGATAGGACAGTTCGAATACCATATTGTGCCATCTGGAGTCTTCATGAACTTTGTATCCGGATTTCGAAGTGCATCCATACTGCAATATACTCTGTTATCCACCATGACTCCTGGGAGATTACTATCATAGGTGATCGTATGAAATGTGTCACCGTCGAATTTTAAACGAACTCCTTCGTAAGCGCAGTCCATAGCCTTGGCAGTGATATGCGTCTTTGAGCCATCACGTCTCACATAGCTTTCGTCAATGGCTTTCTTTTCTTCTAGAGAACAAGTCAAGAATTCGAAAGGGTAAAGGAAGTAGTCAACATCATCAGGTTGTGCATCAAAAAATGAATCATTCACTCCGTTGGCGAGAGCGCTGATTATCTGGAATAGATATATAAACGACATCAACAACTAACAAAGCAATAACTAAAAGCAGAACGATAAAATAAATGGTCAAATGAAGTGTAGTGGTATACAATTTTTTAAACGATATAGTTATAACTTCAATCTATTTTTGGCCGAGAACCCTTTTACTACAAGGTTACTAGACAACTTAACAAGGGGTTGCTTAACCTTTGTGGCACCAAAAGTGGAGACGACTTTTTTGACGCTTTTTGAGTTGTTTTTTCTCAGTAAAAATGGTAATACTTCTGTGATTGACTTGAGACATGAGCTGTACCCCAGGGATTCATTAAATACGCTGCACACCAATTTTTGAAAGTATTATCTAAATCTATCTCTCATTACATAACAATGTTAAGAGCTGAGGTCAAGCTTAGTGTGGTTTAATATTTCATGATTTTCACCGTGCAGCAAATTAGCAACTCTATGTAATGCTGTATTTTCTACAAAATATATCCAACATTTGGGTCATTTCAAGAATTTGTTGCAAAGTCTAAGAACTCACAAGAGAAAAAGTCATTTTTTGGGGGAAACAAAAATCAACATAAAATCAAGCAAACCAATACAATCGACCCCCCCCCCCCCCTTGTGTGTAGAGTTTTAAAGGCATAATTTCAATATTGGCCGTGAAATACATCAATAACTTGATTTTTTTTTTTTAAATCTCTTAGTAATGGTTTCAAGTGATGTATCACAAATAACCTCAAGAAACATCATTCATCAGCGTGCAGGCCCTCTCCCTACATACCATCCCTTTTACACACGGTTCATGCGCAAAATGACTCATTATTCCAAACTCGCCGATGCCTGCCATAAATCAAATTTCCCGGGCGATGCCATATTTTCAAGGTCACGCGCTTATAATTACTTTTCATAATTGACTAATAATATAGTTTTTAGAACAAACCGCACCAATATTAACTCTCCCCCCCCCCCCAAAAAAAAAAACAAATAAAATATTTGTGATCCCCCATAAAGCACTGGTGGGTTAGCTTTAGGGCGCTGAAAATATTTTCTTTGAATTCCTTGGGGTCGATTTATAGTAAGAACATTTGGTCCACATTTTATCATCTCCAGTTGCTATCTCAAGAAAATTTTGAGGCTGAGTGATTTGAATCACTCTGTACGGTAACGAAACCAAACAAAAAACAAAAAACGAAGGAAAACAACAAAAGCAACATCACAACCACCACTACCACTCCTACCACCCATACGAGAAGACTAGAATAAAGATTGTGACTACGACGAAAACATTACCAAATCAGCTCAACGATATATCCTCACCAATATGGGACAAAAGCCGAAATATTGGAGATTGCGCAAACCTCTCCCCACCCCCCCTCCACGGTTTTACTTGAATCTTGTTGAGAGGCTCACTGCATGTATAAAGGTGAAACAGTAAACCTTTACCACCATGTTTACGCATTTTGTTTTCAAATTAAATGAGGTTCTTGCATCGTATGAAGTTTTTACCGCATCTTCCATTATAAGGTCACACTATACGGCCTTGTACTGTAAACGCATCAGGGTCGCTCTGATTTGCAATTTGTGGAACATTTCAACTACCAGTGTTGCCAGATCGAGGGTAAAAAGCCTTATCGTCCCCATTTAAATCAATGTAAAGCGTACGGCTTTTTCACCCCAATCTGGCAACTTAGTCAACTACGTTTACATCCGCGGCCCACGGACCGTGGACCGTAAGAACAATCTTTCAACAAACATCCAACGTACAAAAACGTTTCACAAATGACAACGCTGGTGCAGTTTGACCAAAGGGCCCCTTTCTAAGTAAGAACAGTGGCCTTTCTGTTTGAATCTAACGTTTGTTCAACGTTTTAAAAGTTTTTTGTTCTCCAGTCATTTCTTCGAACTAAAGAAATATATTAAATTAAAGTGGCTAGAGATTGCTTGGTTATACTGTTCTGAAAACAAGTTCCCCTCATTTTCTGTATGAATGAGGTCATGATACATCCTGCTCAGGATTGCCGGATTGTTGTAGCAACATTTGGTGGATTTAAATGAATAAAAAATGGATTTTTCCTCAACATCTAGAAGTCAGTATATATCTAAACTTCCAATTTGAAAATGGCTCATTTTGTTCATTTAACCCTTGTGAGCTTACTGGGATAGGTGGGATGGAAGAGGATGGTCTGAAACTATTCTAGACAAGTTTTTTGTTGTTAAACTTTATTTTTTTTTTTTTATTTATTATTTTTTTTTTTTTAACGAAAGGAACTTCTGCTATTGGCACAGCCAAAACATCCACGCCAATTTTCACATTTTTTGGACTACAATAGTAGTTGTTGTTATTATAGGTTTTATGTTCTTTTATATTAGCTAGGCTATTTAGGCTTATTATTTTTTTAGGTTAGGGATAGAAACTAGTTTAGTAAATGATTTTTAAAAAATTCCATGTCTGTTGGATTTAAGAAACAAATCTACTCGTTAGTTTGTGGTTGGCAGAATCTCTAAAGCTAATCAAAAGAAAATTCTACTGGCCTGCAATTAAATAGCAGACTTGTTTTATTATTGACGAAGAACGTGTTTTTCGACTAAGGTCCAAAGAAGACTTTTGGGACACATTGCAGATCCCAGAGAACGAAAGGGGTGTTGAGCTACCGCAAACCAAAAAGTGCAAACAAGCAAAAACATTGGGTCTGTCTCAGAAAAAAATGAACCATTGTTAATTTTCTCAATCTTATGAGAACAAAAAATCCATTTTGCATTTTAATTGCAAGTGAAGAGTAGGCAATATACTATAAAACTATTCTGAATCGCTCGGGTTTTCCCCCCTTGTTAATTTGGCCAAATTGGTTTTTATGATTTGCGACTAGACTCCGCTTTGTGAATTTGACGCACAATAATAAACTCGGTTTGTTGTGCAAGATAACTTGTCTCGAGCCTTTATCCCCTCTAATCAGTGGCGTCGCGTGCAATTTGGCAACACTGTATTCTATCCATTTAAACTCATGTAAAAGATCGAACTCAGGGGGTGCACAGTGCACAAGGAAAATTCGATATATTTAATGAGTTTAAATGGAGCATGTTACATTGTTGCCAGATAGCACGCGACGCCACTGCCTCTAATACTTGACATTTTCCTATCAGACATAAGCAAACGTAATTATTGAACCATTAAACATTTTTTGTGAAATTTACGATGTGAAACAATGCGACGAGTACTTCAAAATTGAGGGCTTCTTGGCAAAAGAATCTTGGCCAGGAACTTTCGATGAACGATATTGGTCAACGGTCTCGCATGACCTTTCTATTCGAGCTTCCTTTTAGATTCTCTGAAGAGTGGAGGGCCACTTTAACCGCCAACACACATGGTTGAAAGATTGTGCGACGGTAAATACTTACATTTTTCATGTATTCAAGTATGGGCATCACTGAGTAGAGTTGTCTACACCATCTGACAATCATGATGAAACCGATTCATTCATTAGTGGATAATTAATTAATAGATTTTCGGTTTACTCACCAGTACGAGAAATGAAGAACGCAGGAAGAGTTGGCGATTATCAGAATCCATGCTCCAAAAGTTACTTGACTTGAAATTAATTCAATATAAAAAGAGATAAATGCAACTGTAACTAATCGCGAGAATAATTTTGTATCACGAATCCTCGTTTTGTTTTCAAAAAATGGAATAGATATACCAGCTTTAGATTTTATTAACTGCGTTTTAAGCTTTATAAGGGTTTTTTTTTTTTTTTTTTTTTTTTTTTTTTTTTTTGTAATCCGTCCTGTATCGCCTTGAATAAATGGATTCAACCAATATGTTTTGAACTTCCTGAAGTCTTTATAACACATGTACGGATAAATAAAAAACAAATAGCGCGGGAAAAGTGTAAAGTGATAGCGTTGGGCCTAAAATGTAGCAAGATAGATGATCAAAAGGCAAGGCCCTTTCAAGGATGATCGATGATCTAAAACTGTTATTTATTCGAAAAACATCGTAGGTATATGAAAAAACCAAAAGAGTTTTTTAGCGTTATAAAAACATTGACACGCTATAACTTTAGCTTGAATCCTAAAGGTACAGGTACCTCTCAATTAATATTGCGCACGTCTCTCTGACGCCATCCATCCGTATACGCAGGTATGGACTAAATAAGCATTTGCACGTTACCATCTAATATTATTTTCCTGCCAACTGACGCGACGCGACGCCCACCCCCAGGCTCCATGAGTGACGTCTATTAAATCAGACTCTAAAATATAATATCGTTCACGGCGCAGGAATAGTACGCAACTTATTCTTTGCAGCAGTCTTTTAAGTGTCATTCATGGAAGGTGGCTTCCTCGAGTTTTTATTTCAATTTCAATACTATGCTTGGGACCGTAAATGTAAAAAAAAAAAAAAAAAAAACAAGCAGCCAGCAGATTTTGTATCGCAGTCTAGCGATACAAAGATAACATGCAGTCAATCAGTGTAAGCTGCTTACACTGCGTTGTTATTCTTGTAATACCGCTTTTCATTAAGTTTCATAGCATATAGGGTGTCAATTAAAAAAGGAGCTAGGCCAAATATCTCGAGAACGGCTCCGAATTTTGAAAAACACTGAAACACGTGTTCAAATGCTTGAGGGGGACATCTTTATAGGGGGTTTCCGATTTCGGGGCCATCTCCAGGGGGCCCGCAGGGCGGATACCACGTCCCTAAATTCAATACTTCAAACAGGGACCCCCATATTTTATTTATTAATCGAAAAGAGGGTGAAATTATCAGACTTTTGGTGCGAATCGAAGTTCAATATCGGTTTTCGTTTTTGATACATCGAAGGTCAAAGTTCGATTTGGACTAATTTTCAAAAAATCATTACTCCTCTTTGGAGAGTCGGAATTTAAAAATCAAGGACACAAAATACTCTAATAAGTAAGCCCTTTTCAGAAAAAAATTTAATTATCACAAACATTTAGTCAAATTTTGGTTTTGAAGCTCCCAAAACTTTTAGACGTTTTTGGCCCCCAAGGAGGGCCATCTGAAAAATTCCGAGGTACAACCCCTTTTGATTGATACATAAATAGAAAAGGCGTAACAAACTGAGCATTTCGGTGCAAACCGGAGTTCGATATCGTTTTTCACAATCGAGATATCGCAATCTGTAAATTGACATTCGATATCTCAAATGTAAAAACGATATCCACCCCCGGTTTGCGCCGAAATGCTCAGTTTGTTACGTCTTTTCGATTGATGTATCACTCAATAGGGGTCGTAATTCGGAATTTTTCAGATGGCCCTCCTTGGGGCCCAAAAACGTCTAAAAGTTTTTTGAGCTTCAAAACCAAAATTTGAATAAATGTTCGTTATAATTGAATTTTTTTCTGAAAAGGGCTTGCTTTTCAGAGTATTTTTGTGTCCTTGAGTTGTGAATTCCGACTCTTCAAAGAGGAGTAAATTAATGCTTCTTGAAAATGGGCCCAAATCGAACTTGGACCTTCGATATAATCGAAAACGAAAAACGATGTCGACGTTTAACTTGTACCAAAAGTCTTAAAATTTTACCCTATTTTTGATTATTAAATAAAAAAATTGGGGCCCCATTGAAGTATTGGATTTAGGGAGGTGGTAGCCTCCTTGGGGACCCCCCAGAGAGAGACCCCAAATTGGCGTCCCCCTAAAAAGATGTCCTGCTCAAAATAATTTAACACGTGTTTCAGCGTTTTTCGGAATCCGGAGCCGTTCTCGAGATATTCGGCCTGGCTCCTTTTTTAATTGACACCCTGTATACATAGTGATCCAGAGCACCTGTACCAGGCATTTTTCTTGAGAATGGCTGATTGAAATGTTTTGAAACATGGAAGTCGCATAGGGAATCAACCCTAAATTTTTCATTTATCATATTATCGATAGCTTCCAATAACTAGCCCTTTGGGGCATTTTTGAAAGGGGAGGCTCAATCACATCTATATCTCAAGTTTTTTTCAAAAAAGCTCTTTTAAAGTTATGAGAAAAGCTGGTGTCCTTGAAGTTCAGGCAATTTCCTACATTTTTGCTCCCAAGGACATTTACCAAAAAACCTCACTTTTTTGAGTTATGGCGGATTTTTGGAAAAAATTTGAATTGGCTTTTGTGGCCACCCTGTTGAGAATTCTTCAAATACATAACAGATTCTGATCAAATGGTTGGAACCATTTTGATTGATGTGCCACTAGTTTGGTACCTTAAAGTGAAAAAATTAGGTGTATTTCGTTAAATTAAAATTTTGGGCAGTCTATGTCTCAGACCATGGAATCGATCCGATTCTGCCATTGGAAGTCCCAAAATTTTTGATTTGAAAAAATACACCTTATTTTTTCTCCTCAAGGTAACATGTTGCACATCGATCAGAAGGTTTCGATATATTTTTTCAGAATCTGTCAAGATTTGTGAGAAATTCTCAACTGGATAAGCAAAAGGGTTGATTCAAAAATCTTCCAAGTCCCTATAGCTAAAAAAAATCTGGGTGTTTTGGTAAATGTCTATGGGAGCAAAAATGTTGGCAATTGCCTCTGCTATGAGGATATGAACTTTTTTCGTACTTTCAGAAGATGCTTTTTTGCAAAAAACTTGATAAAAGTGTGTGAACTTCTCCTAATATGAACGAGGAGCTGATGAGGGCTTTTGAAAATATCAAAAATGAAAAATTTTGTGTCCATTCCGTAACCGATTTTTTTATTCAAAACATTTCGATCAGCCGTTCTCGAGAAAAATGCCTGGTGGTATGGTTCCTCTCATCTTGAACTCTAGGCCACTGTCTCTTATTTCGTCATTTGTGAGTGTCTATATTGAAAGTTCTCTTTCATTTGGTTTTTCTCTTAAAACTCTGTGCAGTGTGCTGGTTCCTCTTATCTATAGTTATCATCGCTGCATTAGGTTCTGTATAATTTCAATGGGTATGCAGAGTTAGTGAGAGTGGTGGAGTGAGAATTTATTTTCTACGTGAAACTTCTGAGAGCAAGTGCTTTTGTTCATTTTCTTTTTTAATTTCTATTAATTTCATGTCACAAATTATTTCACCAAAACTTTCAGCTAAACCTCAAGTGATTGCGGCCAAGATCTAAAATCTTTCCCCCAAACCAGCTCCATTTTACTTCACCTGCCCCAAACACTTCTTCTTGAAAACTTGCTCGTAAAAACTTTTCTTTCAAATATCTTCCTATATTTATTTCCCTACACCCGGTGGACGTGTCGTTCTGATTCAACTTGCAAGTCATGTGATATCAGAGCGACCAAGTCTTAAGTTTCCTCGATTAGGTGGCTTCAGAGCTCCTTCAAATAATTTGATACCTCTCCTGATCACATTGTTTATTTTTCGTATAAAGCGCCTTCAATAATTTGATACTTCTCCTGGTAACAGATCTTCCGTATGAAGCTCCTTCAAAATATTTGATACTTCTCCTGTAAACACTTTCGTCTGAATAGCCGCATACAACCAAAAGACATGGTAGCTCTGATTCAACTTGCAAATCATCTGATATAAGAGCGACCAAGCCCTAGTAGCATCAACTCCTATTTTGTTCAAATAAAATGGCAATTTTATTTTGAAATGTTATTGATATTTCAAAGAAATTTTACTTGAATAAATCTCAGATAAATCTTAGTTAGGTTGACATTTTCTTATATTTTATTTGAATAAATGGCAATTTATTTTGAATAAATTGCAATTTTGTTTGAATAAAGTGCAGTTTTAATTAAATAAATTACAATTTACTCCGTTAAATTGAAATTTTATTTGAATAAAAAAGTAATTTTTTTTCAAACAAACTTGAACTGTACATAGAATTTTGTACTCTTCGTGAGGTGCTTTGCTTCATGAGAGCTGTGACTGTTAGTGTAATTTCCTTGAACGTTTAACATCACACCTACCTGCGGTTCAAGTTAATCTGCGCGTTGACTGGTTGTTGAGTTCCATCGTTGATTGTACTTTGAACTGACTTTAGCAAATTATAATAATGTATTTGAAATTAAAATTTGCAGCAAATCTGATTTCAAAGTTGAACTTCAGTCAGTTTGGACATGAAGAAGCAAATAAAAGGATGACTGACTCGTTCGTGGTTCTGAAGTTTGCACGGACCGAACGGAAGACTTTCATTTCATTGAGAAATTAAGAGTATTCTTCAATACGAGAGCGTTTATAGTTGAATTGAAAGACTAAAGTACCCACTTAGCAGAAATAAGAAACTACTGTCATCATTATGGCAATAATGGTGCAAGAAATCAATCACAACACTGACTTAGAATTACCAGTATTAGGTTTAAGGTTAGGTACTCCGTAGAACTCTGAAGTGACCAAAATACAGTAATTCACAGACACCTTGTTATGAAAAAAAACCAACCTAACTTTCTTTAAAAGTGAAGACAACACCACGTCGTGCGATGCACGAAACGGGGTACCAATTCATTATAATGTTATGTTCTTTTACCAAGGATATAGGTGTGGACAAGAAGGCTGTAAAACGGTGCCATACTAAAATTTTGCTGTGAGGTTGATCGGAGAGCATCCATCTTGCTCCACTCATCTATTTTGCCCAAGTCAATTCGATTCATCCTAGTCAATTGAGCCACTCGAGTGAATGTTAGCATGAGATTCGAGTGAAGTTCAGTCACAACTTCGTAACCACTTATTTATCGACTGCTTCCAAACAAGAGGGGAAAGTTACTCTATCCTACTTAAGAATCTTAGGTGGATATACCGCTAAAGTAGTCGACAATTTTATCGCAACCGATTGGACCCAAGGATTCATGATTTACTCACAACATTTTAGAAAAGCTGATTTGATTGGTCCAGGTCAAGATTTGTTTCGACTTAGGTTACATTGAGTAGAATTAGACAAATCGAGTTGGCTTTCCCCGATTAGATCTAATGTGTCCAAATTAACACCATCATTTATACTTGACTTCTAGGTTTCTCTCTTCAGACTTTGTAAGATTATTGACAAGATTATGACCATTTTCCCTCATGCCCAGAGCCAAAGCCTGGCATCATAAACTGTGCTGTTCAGTGTCGAACACACTTCTTGCACTTTTTCAGTGTAGCTTCAGATAGCTTCATAATGAAGCTTTTTTTCATCCTCGCAAAACTATCCGTTTGCAAGTAAAACATGTCGAATCATCTTCAGCAGTTTCAATGAAAGATGAGTCACTGTAACCATTCTATTAGAGGGGGACCATTTTGAGTATAGGGTTCTGACAAACAATGGTGCCTGTTTCCAAACCGCATCAAAGCGCATTGATAAGCGCTTCATTAGAAACGAGTTGAAACTCTGCGCAAACCAACCACTCTCCCATGCCCTCTGATGCAGTTCAGAAGCGACAGACTGTCTTGTCGGACAGTTGTTCTTCGGTAAATAAATTCCAACCAAACTCGTAGTAAGTAAAATTCACTTCACGAGTGGCTCAATCAACTTGGGCAAAAGAGATGAGTCGAGTGAAATGGATGCTCTCCGATCAACCTCAGCCCACTATTTCAGTCGACATCATTTATCATTGAATGAATGCATCACACAACTTGGTGTTGGTGTTGCCATTTAAATAGTTCTGCTCTCCATGACTGTCATGCAAGCATAGGTACAATTGGTCTGAAATGTAAAGGTCCACCCTTTGCTTTTTTTCCCCTTTCGGTAACTTTACTCTAGACCACGCTCATCGGTTAACGAAGTTATCTACTTCAGATCACTCAACTTGAGGAGATAAAAATGAGTAAATCTGTCTCAGGAAGAGAGAGTTTGCTGAGAGAAGTCAAATTACAAAATTTTTGAATAAATCACCACAAACATACCTCTTTCACTCGTCGAAATGCCAAGAAAGGCAATGAGTTACGGCATTACGAGGCAATAACACGCACTGTAGAATCTGGCAAATTAAATGAAAGCTATGAAGAACTTGAGTGTTTCAATTAGTAGAAACTGAAATTAAGGCTTTGATTGACAGAAAACACGCACAGATCATAAAGAAATTCAGATTTTAAAGTCTCTGATAGACTTCGAAAACACGCGAAAATACATTGCGGAGGGAACTTCGGTTTGTTTTCACAACACAAATCTCTAACCTTAAAATCTCCGAGGCAAATTACGCATGTTTACCAAAGCCTCCGAACTAGATATAGCTCGTTGGTAATCACAGACAAAATAATGAAACTACCAAATTTATTCATAACGGAGACAAATCCTTATGAAAAACTTGGGGTCAATACTCAGTCAAAACCTAACTCAAACATTATTCGAACATTTCAAACGCCGCACTATGGATCCAAATCGAGTCCTAAGTGGTCAAAAATACAAAGACATGAGATATCACAAGAATTGTCGATCCATCAAATGATATTCTCCGATAAGCATGGGACAAGCCAGGAATAAAAAACGGAGCCAAATAAAGCCCTTGAAATCAACTATAGTACCCAGCTAAAATACTAATTTTCCAACTTTGAAAGGATCGAATTTGGACCGCCAAAGATTTGATTTCTATCCATTGTGCGGCGGACCGAAGAATATCGCGGATTCGATATGGCGCGCGATTCGTTTAGTGACTGCTTAAAGGATAGGGAGACTTTTCGCGTTGCCGCTCCGCAATATATCGAACGAAAGGAATCCACCGAAAAGCAGTACGTGATCATTACGCGCGGAAATCTGACAACGCACGTTTGCGACCAAGCCGAAAATTGTCGATTTTTATGCAGGAAGTTTATGGCCAAAATCGATACAAAACCATAACAAAAACATGCAGTACTTACTGCATGTTAAAAATGTTAATGTTACTCGGCCTTTAAAATAGAACGTAAAGTTGGTTTTGTTTTGTTTTGTTTAAATTCACAAAATGGAGTGAAAATATCAATGACTTATGAGAAGACTCAATGACTGATACGGCATTTTAGGACACGGTCATCTGGATTTTAATACAACGTAAGAACTAAACGTTGTTTGGAGGTTGATGTAAACCTTTGATTAATTATAATTTCAAAGAAAATTATTTATTATTATTTTGTAGTCACTTTGCATTGCTATATATATGTAAAAACAAGTGCAAAACGGTGAATGTGGGCTTGGTAAGTTAATAATAAAGACGCAGATCTACTATCTTTCAAACAAGGATCAAAATTGATTTTGTTTGTTTTTTGTTTTTTTTTTTTTTAAAGTCAGTTTAAATAAGAGTCCGTTACACGCCATTGAAGTCCCATGGACGAAGATGGAAGAGAGAAAGGAAGAAGGAAATATGATAGAGAGAAGAAGCACATCCTTGTCTTTCCGCTAGGTGACAAGATCTGAGTCCCTAAAATCTTGTCGGCCCGACCGGAATTCGAGCCCTGGACTTCTTGACCGCTAACTGCCAGACCACACGGAGGCGGACAAAATGGGAAGTTTCTTTGGAAACGCATAAAATGAAGGCTGCTCTTCATTATACAAATTCAATCTTCAACACGTCATTGTGTCAATTGTGTGTGTTTCTGATAAATTACATTGCGGCTGTTCTTGGTGGCCATATTGGTCACAGTTGATATGAACGACCCTTTCAACTCGTCAGAAATACAAAATCACGCTTCAAAATATAAATCATTGAGGATGAGCAGATACTCTGTTTTATATCACGGAGAAAAAAGACTGGTATAATTTACCATCATGATAGCTGATTTTGACCTTAGCAAAAAATGATGGTAAATTTCACCAGAATGATGGACAAAGTCACCAGAGCAAGTCACCAGAGCTCCGATGACTTTGTCCATCATTCTGGTGAAATTTACCATCATTTTTTGCTAAGGTCAAAATCAGCTATCATGATGGTAAATTATACCAGTCTTTTTTCTATGTGATGGAAAAAGAAAGACAAGTAGAATTTACCATCTGCATGGCTGATTTTGGCGTCTGCTGGTAAGTATGGTAAATTTCACTATAATGGTAAATGCAACCTACCTTTAGGTAAATTAAGGTAATATTTTGGTATATTTAACCATATTCTGGTGCGGTGTTTCCAAGGATTTCCTCAATTTGGGGAAGGTACCTACACGGGGTTACTGTATACAACAATCCTTGGAATTAGAGGCTGAATACCATATCAAATACATGGACCTGTCTCTATTTCCTGATGATTTGTGAGCGCGCACTCCCGTATAGAACACATATCCGCATTGCGCGCGCACCTATTTTTTTGTGCTCCCTAAATTCTTGAAATATTGACTCCGATGAAACGATGTACATACGCGTTGCAATGTATGTATTCAACAGTAGTTCTAGAAAAGTATCCACGCAAATGCAGTTAGATGCGATGAAAAGAAAATGCGATTGCAATAGTTTTCATTTTCAAAATGAGGGGGAACTTTGATTTATGCTGAATGAATTGTAAACTTTTTTTCCGGTTCGAAGAAAGAAAGAAAAAAAAAACCCCATACTGATCGAAATCACCTTCCATTCATTCGACAGTATTAGATTATTCCATTTTGCTTCACATCTTCTTTGCTCATCGTACGTATTATATTATTATTTTTTTCCCCCATCTTTGTTTTGGATTTGGGGCGGAACAGTTGAGAAGCTGCATGTATAAACTATAAAGCTGCTATAAATTCTACTCAAAAAGTTAGAATGATGCAGCGTCATTTTCGACCGCATCATATTGCGTCAACAATAAATATCATACTTCTTCGTACGAGAATGAACAACTCTATGAATTAAGCGACGAGCTATACATTTATGTAGAGTGGCGGTTTAGTGGGTAACCTGCGTAACCACTATGGGGGATTTTTAGGTTAGGTTTAAGCGAGGAATGCGTCCATTTGTTTCCGTGTATTTTGGTGCGGCGCGACGCACAGTGGATCAAAGCATGTTCCAGTCCACTGTACGGTGGCACCGCACCAAAATACATGGAAACAAATGGACAATAAGTCGCTTAAACCTAACCTAAAAATCCCCCATGGTGCATGGTTATGCAGGTTACCCATTAAACCGCCATTCTTGATAAATGTATAGCTCGTTAGAATTAAATTGTAAATGTTTATTCAACACTTACACTTTTACATTTGATAACGAAACATGAATCGGCGCTCAGTGGTTTGACACATTGAATTTCTCGGACACAAGTTTACGAATATAAATCGAGATTATAAAAAATCAGTGGCGAAGCGTGAAATTTAGCAACAATGTATTTTCACCGTTTAAATTCACCAAAAAAGTCGAACGCTTCAGTCATCGGCGATGACCAGGCATTTCGACCTTTCTAATGTGTCTCAATGGGAAAAAGGAACGTTGCCAAATGGCACGCCTCGCCACTGTAAAAAATATACAGCGAGATGACCAACAAATACTTATGTAAAATCATTCATGTAGTTGAGATTATAATGAATCAAATCACATAGTTTCTGTAAAAAGATATCGATACTAAAAAATGCTTAGAAAAAAAACAACAACATTTTCTCATGTCCGGAGAAAACTATGTTCCTATAGAGAGAGCGGTGCGCCTAACCCGGCCCCAAACTCCTTGAGAGTTTTTTAAAATTTCTGATTTTAAGGAGGAAGATCATTTTATACGCCTCAGCCAAATACTTTGTACATTCACTCAAAATCTGACAAAATGAGGACAAGGACAAGACCCAATACATCATTCTGTTTTCAAAACCTTTCAAATAAAACAAGATGTAAATAAACATATTTAAAATAGATTCCTGAAACAATAAGTTGAAAACGTGTCTATGTCCCACTTTTGTTTCCAAAATGTTTCGTAGACGTGTATTTGAAACCTCAAACTTTAAAAGAAACGCGTTGGAAACATTATAAACATGTTTTGAAAACGTGTCTCTGAAACCAGCGGCGAGCGTGCAATTTGACAACATTGTATTACCCCCATTTAAACACACGTAAAATACCAAATTATGGAGTGTTCACTGAGCACCCGCGAATTTGACCTTTTCGATAGTTTTAAAATGACGGAATGCAACGAGTTACTATTGCATGTGACGCCACTCATTGAAACAACACTAAATGAAACAAACGAAAAATTTTGGAAACAAGAGTGAGGTATACATAAATCGTTATCATTACGTTCCGGAGTTATATTTCAAGCATCTTTATTTCTATAATGTTTCATTTGTAACGTTTTGAAAAAGTTCTAACATATAAAAGATATCTGAGGAAATCTGATGGAACATTCTGTTCTCTCGAGATGATCCTGGACTCTCTCACATGGAAAATATAGCAATCAATTGAACTTGACTGGTGGTTTTTTTTTATTATTATTTTTATACATTTTTTTTTTTTTTTTTACCCTTACCTCTTTTAGCGCAGGAGACTTCAATAAAATAGTTCAAAGATCGACGCAAGAGCTTTCTTTTAATTTTTTAAAAAATGATTTCAAGGTTGCGAACGAGAACAGACGAATGAAGGCTTCATCCTCCCTTTAATTTTGATTTTTCTCTGTACATAGTAGTTGAGTTGAAAAATAATCGATATATCGAACTGAGCCTTATGTGTGCCTATAGGACTGCACATTTATGCTCGTTGCTCCTTCAAAAAATGATTTTTTCCCCTTCACGGGCTAAAATTATTGATTGATTTTGGCCCCGACAACGTAAGGTATATTAAATTCTACTAGATACTTGGTTAACTTTTCAAAGGTTAGTTTAAATTTATTCAATCGTCAATAAGAATTCTAGTGAAGTTTACAATCGGTACCCTGTGTTTGGGGTCGACATTATCTACACGCATTGTGAATTTCACCAATCATTATCTTTTCAATGTATATATATTTGATAAGGTGGTGTTTTACTCATTTGTGAGAATGGATTAAAAATAGACAAATAAATAAATGGATTCATAAATAAGTTCTGATTAGATTTTGAAATTAAAAGGAGACACGAATTTTCCTCGTCCCTGGATCCAGGGATCCTCCCACCATTATTTTGCCACTTACACTGTGGTCTTAGCCAATGAATCCATAGAGGATCTACTCAACTCAAGATTTGGTTTGTACTTGGTTTATTTACACATTTAAGCAAACTATTTTCGAATAACACAAATCGGTTTTCATCAGACACAACAAATTTCACATTTTTATCACAAAAACAAAATAAAATCGAGTAATAAAAATAGAAAATAAAATCTATCTATATTCATAATTCCTTTATGTCACTTGCCAACTGAGTTAATGAGCGAAAAATACGCAACAGCATAGTAAATGTGACAGCAACGTCATTTGTACGAAAAACCATTCAATATTTGATTCTAAAATGCCTCGAAGTAAAAACAAAGTTACTGTCAATATATTTTGTTTAATAATCTGTGGTGAAAATGATCTTCCAATTGCACAGAAAAAAACGAAAAAACTCTTCGTTCGCGCTGACAAAATATTTGGTCAAATAATGACCCAGCATTATACTTCAGTTGAGCCAACCCAATATTTGGTTCACCATAAAATTTTTTTTGGTTAGGAGCACAAAACATTTGGTAAGCTCAACTAAAGTCTAGAGCTGGATCAATTTTTCTTCCTAAGGTTTTGTCAGAGCTACCAAAACATTTTTTAACGTTTTTTCTGTGTGTGTTCCAACAATTTTTTAAACTTTGATGTTCATCATAAGTTTTAAGTGATATAGTGTCAAATATTTTTGACGCAGTCAATTTTATATTATGACTTTTGAAAGAAGCTGAAGAAGGTCATTTTTACCATTAATACACCAACGCTTTTTGAGATTCCTACTACAAAATGAAAATTAATGAAAAAACAAACGTTTGATCCATAATGAGTGGTAAGACTAGATTACCATCACTGGCAGATCCAAGATATTGTCCTTCCCTCTCTTCTCCCATTAGAATGCATGTGTTAGCAGAGGATAGAAGAGGGGGCGAAAATCACCTGACTGCCCCTGATCTGTCCTTTTCTATCATACGCGTTCTAATGGGAGAAGAGAGAGAAGGATAGATTCCTAGATCCGCCAAAGATTACCATGAAAGTCTTTTCTTTGCGATCGAACCCTTTTGCTTGGCACGAAGCTTGGCTTTTGCCTTTTCTGTTCGATAAGATCTTTTGATTTAAGGAGAAACTAACTATACACAGAAAACGTTTGCGGCAGTTGGGCCTTTTTCACCATTAACGATTTCAAATTCGACTGCTTGACCTTCGGCGAGAGTCTTAAAACCGTCACATTTGACCGCTGTAAAGTGGACGAACACATCTTTGCCACCGCCGTCAGGAGTTATGAAACCGAAACCTTTGGAATCGTTGAACCATTTGACCACACCTTTGACTTTTTCTGCAGCGGAACTTGGCCTCGGCTGGCCGATCAAGATGAGCGAGAGGGAAATGCACACGGCTACCAACAAGGATTTCATCGTGGTTTGTAGGTTTTTTGGATTTATCTGAAAAAAAAAAAAAAAAAAAAAAAAAAAAAAAAATAGGCGTAACAAGTAAGCAGAGTGACAATGGAATCGAGAATGTGATTGAATGAATGGAGCTGTTGCAAACTTTTGCTACAGGCTTATTAATAGTTGAATATGGGATAATACCCTGTAAAAATAACGATTAGCACACTAAAAAATCACGAAATCCACTCCTAAACTCACAAAATTCTTTTAAATGCGAGACCGTAATGGCGGCTGAGGCCGCGGTTTTCTTACGGCAATTGTATGCTTCTTCTTCTTCTTGTGTGGTGTTGCGAGAACACCTCGTGTAGATGGCGCTGATTGAAGATAGGGAACCCCAATGAAAACCGCGGCCCCGGCCGCCATTACGGTCTCGCGTTTAAAAGCATTTTGTGAGTTTAGGAGTGGATTTCGTGATTTTTTAGTGCGCTAATCGGTATTTTTACAGAGTATTACCCTATTATCAACTATTAATAAGCCTGTAGCAAAAGTTTGTAACAGCTCCATTAGAAACAGAGACAAATAGCAGCTTCAAATCCCTTGAATGCGGCTCTTGCAAACTTTTGCCACAGGGGATTGAAGAGTTGATTCTTGCATAAAAACCTGGAAAAATGACAATGCGTACACTGGAAAATCACAAAATTCACTCTCAGAATTGGGCAAAATGGCGGCTCAACGCAATTATCATGAGAGATTCCTATCTAATTTGAGACATATCTCTGTGTTTTCGTAGAGAAAGTGAAAATAAGACAGGAATCTCCCATGATACCTGCATGCGTTGAAGCGGCATTACGAGCATGCCGTTAGAGCAGTTTTTTGAGTTTATTAACTGAATTGTAGACTTTTTCAGTGTGATTTTCGTGACTTTCACTGGGTTTTACATCAGATGGAACTATTTCACTTCCTTACAGCAAAAGTTTGCAAGAGCCCCATTTTGAGAGTTTTAAGGTATAAATTGGGAAAATAAAAATCAAATTGTGAAGACTCGAATAAAGCTTAGCCACGAAATCAAATTAGGACCCAACTAATCATGATAAAAATATTGTTTGTTTTCTCAAATCTTCAACCGGTTTTTCCGAACTTATCTATACAGTGGCGGCTCGTGCAATTTGGTGACAACGTTTTCTTTCCATTTGAACCTTTGTACTATGACTTTCAAAAGAAAGTATCTTGGCAAGAATTTTTCATTCTCCCATTCCTCGCCCAGTTTTAAACATTTTTGCAGCTTTGAGTTATTTCAGAGTCTAACAGCATTGGCACCTGAAAAAGTATGCCTTAAAAAATCCGAAACTCTTGAAAAATAATGGACAGCATAATCAAGAACCGTTACTATGACAACAACAAGGACTTTCTAGTTTCTTTTGAAAGTCATGGTACAAGAATCAAATGCCGGAAATATATTGTTGTCAACTATAGCACAAACCGCCATACTGCTTACCATTTTTTCGTCTTCGTTTCTTAATCCTGTAAAAATAAGGA
Source organism: Trialeurodes vaporariorum (assembly GCA_011764245.1). Taxonomy (NCBI): domain Eukaryota; kingdom Metazoa; phylum Arthropoda; class Insecta; order Hemiptera; family Aleyrodidae; genus Trialeurodes; species Trialeurodes vaporariorum. The sequence goes on along the minus strand of VMOF01000024.1, from coordinate 17,064,651 downwards.
AAAAATAGTTATTTTTGACAAAGTGGTTGAAGGTGTGTGGCACTTTTTCAATCGGCAAAGGCTTAAATTCGAGACACAAAGCATATGTATCCATTAATTCGCAGCTTTGAAAATCCTCTACAACTACTTATTTTCTATTGTATTGATGGAAATGGCAGCTGGTTTCGTTGTAGTGTGGCCTCTTATTTAACGAATAACTTATTGGGGATGTTGCACACTTTTGCTGTAAGCGATTTAACTGTCGATTCTGGTGTAGAAACCTCCAAAATAACGATGGCAGCACTGAAATCTTCCGAAATGCACTTCTATACGCTTTTATTTGGGTTAACAGACGTTTCGTCCCGTTTTTTTCGTCCGCTCGATTTTTGTCCCCTTTTTTTTCATCCTATGAAAATTGGTCCTTGATAATTCGTCCAATCAAGTTCCGTCCTATAGAACAATTTGTCCTTTTATTATTTTCGTCCTCGACTGAGACGTCCATGAGTTTTTTGTCCAATTATTTTTATGTCCAAAGTATGCCTTTGTCCTGTAATTTTAGTCCAATTTTTTTTGTCCTTAAAAAAATTTGGTTTCGTCCAATGCTCCTTTTCGTTAGTTTTCAGGTGAAATAAAATGGAGAAATAGAATTTCACCAAAAACAGCTTAATATTGTATTACAACTATTAATTTATCTTTTGAACAAATGCAATGCCCAGAAAAAAATATGAAATGAAACGTTTTTATTGAGCTGCATTTGCGATGTAGCTGCATTTTGAAGCAACAATTCACTTAAAATGAACAATCAATAAGAGTTCCATCATTTATCACTCGATACGTTTTACATCAATCGAGATCGTTATGATGAGTTCGCCTGCGCCAAAAAAATAGTTTCTAAAAAATACTTTACTGCATTGAATAAAGTGGTAAAATCCAATTGACAATGTTCTCTGGTATTGAAATAAAGACTCACAAATTTTACTTGTAAGCCAACGAAAAGGAACATAAATGTGTATTGGACGAACCAAACTTTTTTTTGAGGACAGAAAAAATTGGACTAAAATTACAGGACAAAGGCATACTTTGGACATAAAAATAATTGGACAAAAAACTCATGGACGTCTCAGTCGAGGACGAAAATAATAAAAGGACCAATTTTTCTATAGGACGAAATTTGATTGGACGAATTATCAAGGACTAAATGTCGTGGACGAAAAAAAAGGACAAAAAAAAAAGTGGACGAAAAAAACGGGACGAAAAGTCTTGTAACCTTTATTTGCGCGAGCGTAACGGTGGCTTAGGACAGTAACAATGAGAGATTATCATCTATAACAATACTGCAGCTCCATCAAGAAGTGACCAATAAGAGACGACTTTCATTTGACACCGGTGTCACCAGGTGTCACGGCACCATTCATTGGACGTAGATCACAAGGAATTATCTCGTGAATCTTCCTTGTCAGCATAGAGAGAGTGACGAAAGGAATCCAGCGGCGGCTCGTGCAATGTGGCAACAATTGATTGCCTCCATTTAAAACTGTGTAAAATAATCGATTACTTGGTGAGGCGCAGCGCCTCACCTAGTATCGATCTCTTTGCATACGTTTAAATGGCAAAAGTGCACGGTTGTTAGATTGCACGAGCCGCCACTGAAGGAATCTCCTATTACTACTGTTCTACGCCACCATTACGCTAGCGCAAATAATAGCGTTTATTCAGTTTAGGAGTGGATTTGGGAATTTGTTAATGCTGCCGTCGTTATTTATGGAGATTTTTAAATGTCACAGTACCATTCATTGGATGTGGATCACTACTCTGATGACTAATTACTCTGTTAATCATTCTTGTCAGCATAGAGAAAGTGACGAAATTAAGATAGGAATCTACCATTCTGCGCTATGCCAACATTACGGTCGCCAAATAACAAAGGCGGATCTAGCAATCTGGCAACTGTGGATTCTTCCCATTTGAATGTATGAAAAACAATCGATTAGCAGAGGGGCCATGGCCCCCTCAAGAATCGATTGTTTCTCATGAGTTCAAATGGAAAGAAAGCGTGGTTGCCAAATTGCTGGATCCGCCCATGCCAAATAAAAGCTTTTATTGAGTTTAACATTGGAATTCGAAAGTTTTTAGTGCTGCCGCCATCGTTATTTTCGGAGGTTTTTACACCATAATCGACGATTAAGTTGCTTATAGCATATTAAACCGCTTGCTAACGCACCTAATAACTTAAGAGGATTGTTCATTTTGACTAACCCGCGCTAAACCATTGAACCCGCTAACATTCTTTACTTTTACTGGCTGTTTCCAGTGGCGGCTCGTGCAATCTGGCAACAGTGTACTTTGTCCATTTAAACGTATGCAAAAAGATCGATACTAGGTGAGGCGCTACGCCTCACCAAGTAATCGATTATTTTACACAGTTTTAAATGGAGGAAATCCATTGTTGCCACATTGCACGAGCCGCCGCTGGCTGTTTCTTGCTGGTGTACCATTGTACTAAAGATTAAAAAAAAAAAATCAAAAATTTTATCTACAAATATATCTAAACGAAACCTAAAAACTTATGACGCTATGTTGACTCTCAACCATTCACGCTATATTCCCGACTATTTTATGGTTTGTCGGTGAAGTTATAGTAATGGTTTTGTATACCGGTCGTTCAAAATAGCGACTCGTCATAGTTGTTTCCTGAGTAAACGAGTAAATCATCAGAGTTTTTGATGCGTATCAGTGGCAGTTCGTGCAATTAGGCAACCACGAATTCTCGCCATTTAAAAATTCGTAAAATAATCGGCCTTTAGGGGATTCTTTGAGTCCCTGAGAAATTGATTTGTTTGTTTAGGTTCAAGAGGCAAAAAGGCTCAAATTTCCCAATTTCTCAATTTTTTTACATACGGCATTTTCACGGCCAAAATCGGCAAGAGCGCCTAAAATTACATCAGAGTACCTATTTAGGAGCATTCAGAACCATTCACGAGGGAGTTATGACAATTTTTCAATTTGTTTTTCGGAAACTTTGCAACACTGTAACTCGAAAAGACTACAATTTCGGACCCATGTTTATAGGAAAAAAAGTCTTATTTTGACCCCAAAAATACGTGGTAAAAATATTTACTATAAATTTTGGGACACCCTGTATAATCACTGAGCCTTTTTGCGCGGCAATAACACGAGACAGACCTGTTTAAAGCATGCGGAGGTTAAAATTTATTCAGACAATTTTGCCAAAGGAGGGGGAAGACGATCGGTGTTTGCATTTTCCACTTAAATTTGCTCTTCAGACGGCCGTGTATTCACTTTATGAATTTATTAATCAGCATGTTGAAAATTTTACAAAAAATTTGGGATTGATAAAGACCTCATGATATTAACGTTGAAAACTGTCCAATGAGAGACAAAACGATGCTTTAGAAAATGAATTGATGAATGAAATAGTATTCGATCTTGTGAAGAGAGTGTCGACCCATTTATATAATAGATAGGTATATGATAACACGGGTATCATATATAATAGATAATTAAGGGTTTAATGGCCAAAACTTTTGGAATAATGACCAATAAATATCAATTGACTTTATTATGTATAACTAACTTACTGTATCAACAGCAACTGTTGTGGAAGGGGTTTTGTTCAGATTTATATTTTTTGATCGACAGAAACGAGGAACTTGCGGACACACAACACCATGTCTCTACAGCAAAGGGCCTGAATTTTCTCTCAAATTTGAACCTTGCAAAAACATTTGTACTTCATGCATACCTATGTCCGCTTATCAAAAACTGATTAATACAAATCGGCGACTTAATGCCTCTTGGCTTGCTTACTTTTTAACACAATCATGACATTAGATCTCAAATCCGTTAAAATGTTGAGAAGAAGATGAAGTGATAACAGAATTTTGAGAAATGTTTCAGCTCGGCAATAAACTAGCCAAGTTCCGAACAAGAGGGAATTGATGGGATTAATATGATTCGAGGCAAAAATTGGGGATCTTTCAATTTGTTAGATGGCACCATTAGCCCTTCCCCGATTTTGTCTTTATTAGATAGTTTGAATGGAATAAAGCACGATTATGCTGCTTAACGGAACAGTAACGTCACGGTGATCTTAAATTGTTTTTGTATTTTTCAAGCCCACCAACCATCAAAATTGGATGAGAAATAAACTCGTACGGAATAAACTGGGGACGGATTTCGGTTATCTTTTCAATGGCTGCAAATGAGACATACTTTGTCTCACTCGCACTGTTTTAAGAGCCACTTTGCCGAAATCTGGTCTCAAAACTACGAAAATATTGTTCATCCAACTTTGATGGTTGATGGATCAAAGGATTTGAAGATCCGCTACTTGCACCTGGAATAACCTAAATTTTTGCAGTCACCAAGTATATTAACGTGGACTGGACTGTAATGCCCAAATATTAGTCTTCCCTCAAAATTCAAGAGATAATATTGTAATGTTACCTTCAAAAGAAAGTACCCTGGTAGAAATGTTTAGTCTTCCATTCCTTGACCAATTTGAACATTTTTTGTAGTTTTCAGGTACTTCAGAGTCTACCAAAATTGCTCGTTGAAAATGTGCCTTAAAGAATTTAAAACTCTTTGAAAAATAATGAACAACAACACGATCAAAGTCCATTTCGATGAGATAAATTTCCTTTGAAGGTGATAGTACCTACGTTAATTCATCAATGAATGAAAACTTGAAAAAAATCAACTGTGACACATTAGGTAAATTTCTTAATGAAGCCTTTTATATTTTGGCTGTAAGTTAGTTTTTCTAAAAATATGTCCTATAGCTATTTTGAGATTGTTTCCTTCAATAATTGTAAGTTGTATCTATGAATAAATAATGAATACCTTTAGAGTTGGTCAGACTGTAAAGTTTAAAGATACAAGTAGCCAAAAAAGAATAAAAAATCATGGCCAAAAATAATGAATACCTCTAGAGCAGGCCAGACTCTAAAGTTTGAAGATACAAGGAGGCCAAAAAAGAATAAAAAATCATGTCCAAAAATTTTGTTATCTTAAAGTTGTCTTCCCAAGTTTTTATATAGTTTTCCTCGCAATGACACGAGCAATACCAATGTCCGTCCGACTCAAGCTATTTCGGAATTATAGGAAATAAATGGGATTTGACCACTATTTTTAATCCTTGATGAAAACTTTCGATATGGGCCAGTTGCACTTGCACAATCCTTGTTGCTAGCAGTGATGTGAAATTCCGAGAAAATTGCTGTAAGTGCCCTTCAATTTTGGTCTGATTAGTATTAACCGAAGAACAGCCACATGAAAATGCTGTTTCATGACGTATATTCTCTGGCGACGTGTTGGATCATTAGCATGCTGGCATTACAGTCTCGGAGAGAAGTTGCACCAAAATGACAACACTGAAGGTGCAACTCAGAGATTTTCCTCGAGATCCATACTTGCCTTAGCTCGAATTTGAGAAGTCTCACACAGACTCATCAATTGTAATTCAAAAAGAGTCCTTATATCAAAACGCTTCGATATTTCTCGAGGAAGTTTCAAGGGTTTTTAAAGTGAGAATCGACACAAATTGGGAATTCAGAGATGTCGTGAAAGTGAGATGTAATTCTCAAAAAAGCCATTTAAAGGAGATCATTAGGTAACTCGCCAGCTATACCTTGGTCTAAAAGGAAAGTTTCTCATGATATGCTGATTTATAGCGAGATTCACTAAATTGCAGTTTTTCTTGCTCGTCGCTACTTGACTTGAGTTGTTCTCAAGTCAAGCCAAGCCATGTAGATCTCAAATAAATCCTTTGCATTGCTATACCTACAAGAATGTAGGGTCTTAAATTCCAGAATCCGTGGTGCAGAGACAAGGTATAAGATTGTTGTAAATGATGACGAAAAAATGCGTAACATACGATAATTTTCAAAAGGCTGAATTTCTTATGGTACGGATCGTGATGAAATAACACTCGATCAATGGAATTTTCTCGGCATTTTATATAAAAATAAACCATAAAAATGCCAAACTATCGATAGCTCAACTTGCTAGAAGCTTAGAAGGTAGAGTAAAAAAAATCAAGAGAATACATGACCGGGGGGGCCCCTATTTTCCTTTGAATAAGTACAAACAGCTCCTGAGTCTGTAAGGTTTAACTCGGGAATGTGAAGGTTAAGATTAACTGACCCATATTACCTTATTTCAAATTCTACAACATGTATATATTACGATGAAAAATTCATTTGCTCTACGTGAGGATTTAAACAAAGCCACGAGAGAATGAAAAGAAATCAATTTCAAGAAATTCCAACAAGTCCCTCTTTTAAGACGCAAGGAGTCCAACCTTGTGGTAATCAATTGCTTATAATTATAATCGGTGATAAGAATTGCGAGTCTACACAGCATAGATCCAATGAAACACGCACGACTTCATAATAATTGAACGAAGCACATTTTTCAGCCATTCATAGAGCCCTGGAGCCCTTTTATAACGACGCCAAATTCAACCAAATTCACTTTCATGTTTAAATATTTTCTTTCCGTAGAAACTGGATTATTATTTTCCTTCTTGACTTTATTCACATCTGCCATAAATTGTAAACGTATATTGAATAACTACAGACTACAGATCACGTATTGAAAATGAATTTAAATCGATAATTTATTAAAAAAAACGGTTTGAGGTTCTATAAAATATTGAAACCTCTAGGCTCACCTTTAACGACCCGAAACTCAAAATAGATTTATTTACATGTGTTCTCGCGTCCCCAACTGTGTCTCAACCTGTCGATTAGAATATACCTACTTGAGCTGATCCGACCATTTTGAAAGATTTACTTTGATCGACTTAATTCAGCTTTCTGGGGTTGTTCTGCGCGTTTTTAGAGGTTGATATAACCTAACTTTGCTTGAATAGAGGGAGTATGCTCAATAACGGACCGTAAAAATCTATCTAAGGAAAAAACCCAATTCCTTTGTTGCATTGTAAGGTAACTTAAGCAAAACATAGCTTCCGTCACGAGAGTTTCCAGAAAATAAATACAACATACAAATCAAGGAAGCATGGAAAAGTTATGAAAGGCAGTCATTGACCGGCATAAAAAAAAATTAAAATGATTTTAAATCTTGATTTTTGTTTTTGTTTTTTTGTTTGTTTAGTTTTGTTTCAAAATCGGTGGTTTTGAAAATAACCACGCATCATCTGCAATTTACTTGTTCTTTTAATGAAATTTGGGACAGCCGTCACAATCACCTTTTTGGGAATAAATTTCGTGGAGTATCATGGTTGGAATAAAATGACGGAGGATAAAATGTGTAATTTTCTACAACACCGGCTCAGTTTCATAGTTTTAAAATATACACCTATTTGTGAAGATATTTTGAAGGAAAGATTGTGTCAATCTCGAAAATTTGATATAAATGTCATAAAGTTTGGTTTTTGTAGCTTGCTTGAAGATTATCATTCTCGGCTCACAGCCCACGACTTTTCAAGGCACAAATAGACATTAAATAACAAGTTTAGAAGAGAGGTTAAAGGGCAAAAATGCGCATTGTTGACCGATTTTCCATTGAAATTAGAAACTACCATTATGAAGGAGCAAATAGCTGCTAAAAATCCTCTACTGCTCTTCAGCTTTGTAATTATCTAGTCATTTGGCCGCCATTTTACCCTAGAGGGTGGGGATATTTAGAATTTCACTTTGAAATTGGGTAACTTTTTTTTTGTCCATTTTATATACTCTAGTAATCGTCTTTGGGTCAAAACCTACTTTCAAAATTCAACGTTTTAATGTTGGGGCGATGCTATTATACACGAAAGTGAAAACGTTTAAAATATTTATATACATTTTTTTTCAAATGTGCTCGAAAAAAGGATTATTTTCATCGAATCTGGGCTATTCTGGTGGAGTACTACAGCAAAGTGCTAAAAATTATACCTATAATGTGTTCCTTTAAGATTTTTGTTACTGAGCGTATGACAAAAAAGGAACTTCACATTTTATTCTTACTTTTCGAAAGTTGATAGATCGTTTTTACATACTTATTCCAGACATACCTTTTGTCCACGAAACCCAAATTTATTGTGTTATTACTGTTTCACAATTTGTTTTCCCTTAAACTGAAAAGTAAAAGAAAGCGATATTTTTATATTATCAGTTTCCCTCTTTTACCCTCGTCGGGACGAGGGTTTTTGCTGAAATATCAGATTATTTTTGATAAAAACAGGATGCAGTCTGAAACCTGCAGCTATTAAGTATTACTGATAGTTTCACGAGAGTTGCTTCAAAAAAATACAGCCACTTCTAAAAATGGTTTTTTCCCCGAAAGTTATATATAGGCTTCGAAATTCTTCCACACCTAAAGTTTTATCATGCCAGCAGAGCGCAAGTAGCAATAAATTGCAAGGATCCGGATTCCTCCTGTAACTTCTCTCAGAAAATAAATGATAGACAATTAGAGCCATGAAAAAGCAAATTGAAGAAGGTACAGAGGCTGTAAGTGCGGTAACTACTTTCACGAAAAATTGAAGAATTTTGTCCGTTATAAATATTGAATGTTCCATTTATGACATCATTTATTTTTTTAGATACTATACTTTAAAAAAGAAAAAAAATAATTTGCTTTGATGTAAACTGTTAGCAATTTGCCAATAAAGTTTGACTCTGAATCACTGACATTAATTTGTCAGAATCTCAGAGTAAACATATTTCCTTTCCTTTTTTTTCTTTGCACTTTTCCTGACTTCAAATCAATTGTGTTGATGAAAAAAGAGGCTCATGTTTTATACAACGTTTTTCTCATGCTCAAACACTGAAAAATAAAGTTTTGGAAAAACTGAACCTATATGAGAGTTAATTTAAGTATGCAATTCAAATAATTGGAGGCATGGGCAGCTCTTCAAATTGTTGATCCGACAACATTATTTCAAACGTGCTTTAAGTACTCTTAACAGGATAATTAGACCAAATACCTTCATTTTGCGGTATTTTACTGAAAAATAGTAAGTTTCGCTACTTCCAATTTTTAAAGCAGCCAATTTTTGTCTGCCTGAAAATATCGTTACAAATGGTAAATTGAAAATATCGTTGCAAATGGTAAATTGAAAATATCGTTACAAATGGTAAATAATTAATCAAAGGGTTGGCTTCAGAATGGGGTTGTCATAATTTCCTCCAATGTAGGATTTACCATTTGATATTTCGATTAAAGTAACACCCAACTGCTTCCAAAGAGCTAAGGTTAACTTAATAATTATTTTCTTTGGTCATTTTAAATGTTTTTTCTGGTGTTGATGAAAAATAACAATACCGCGGGGAAATGGAATTTGAAGTTGACTGATTTTGAGTCATTGGTGATTAAATTTAGGCCGCTTTAAGTTTATATTCAATTTATTTACAATTTAAAGTAAACAATTTTCGTATTACAAAAAACAGCTGGCTGCCGTCAGGAGTAAAAAAGAAAAGCAATTACATTAAATTTGTACCTTCATAATAATGTAATGTGTTTAGGGGTTGAGTTAAGAAGGAAACAAAAACGCTCCTCTCTCAGATCAATCCTTCGCTTGTTGTAAGTGATAGTTTAATATCAAGAAAAACACGCATTGAAACACCCCAGTAGGTTAGTGTGCAACTCGGCAACTTTGAAATGTTCCGTCAACTTTGAAGTGTTTAAACTCATGTAAAAGGTCGTACTCAAGGGCGTTCAGTGCACACACATTAAAAGTTCGATCGTTTTCATGACTTTACATGGACAAAATGTAAAGTTGCCGGGTCGCACGCTACGCCACTGAGGGAACCTCACATCTGACTTATGATTATCAAAAATAGGAATATTTACAATTAATATAAAAAAAAACATTGATCAATTTTATGGGTTTCCTAACATCGGTAAAAAAAAAAAATTAAGATAGCTCAAGCTGAGCTGGTAAATGTTCAGAACGGATGACATTATTGAAAGGTTACGTTTACCGTAAATTTAAAGTCTTTTTCTTTGGCACGATTAAATTCAAATTGTAAAAAAACAAAATATGATTTGATTGACATTGATCCATTGTTGATGACTGACTCGAATCAAGCACATATGATGTGGCATCTCTTAGCAGTAAGACTTAATTCAAAACATCTGAAATAAACTTAAAGGCAGATAACATTTGCGGCAGCCGGGCCTTTGGCACTATCTGTGATTTCGAATTCAACGGCTTGACCTTCTGAGAGCGTTTTAAAACCTCCGCAATTGATGGCCGAAAAATGTACAAAAACATCCTTGGTGCCGTCATCAGGTGTCAAGAAACCGAATCCTTTGGATTCATTGAACCATTTGACGGTTCCTTTCTTCTTCTCGCCGCAGGATCCGGGCTGAGCCAGATTGCAGAGGACGAATAAAGTGAGGCACACGGCTAAAAGAGATTTCATCGACATTTTGTTTGGATGGTGGTTCTAGAAGAAAGAAAAAAGAAAAAAAAGAAAAAATTAGAGCGACATCTTATTACACTGAAGTCTTTCAACAATATTGTTGGATGTAGAATGAGAATAGTGATACAATATATCCAACCACACAATGAGTCAATCCTCTATAGTTGGGCATTTGGAGCAGAGCTGCTGATTTGATGACATTTTTAAATTCACCGATAATTCCACCGGTTGAGAAAATATTACATACTTAGTTCAATTCATTGTACGGCTGTAATGCACGAAAATATTATGATCTGTAACATTTTCTAAATCGGTGGAAAAACACAGTTAACTAATTAAAATATCAGCAAGTTTTCAAAATTATCGACGACTCTACCGGTTAAGAAAAGATAAAATACGCTACAGTGTTTTCGTGCACTACAGTCATACACTGAACTAAACTCTGTAATCTTTTCTCAACCAGTGGAATCTTTGGTGAATTTCAAAATGCCATTAAATTTACGAAAATCGGCAGCTCTGATTTGGAGCTCTGTGAAATATTTAGTTTTATAAATGGGTCTATTGCGGACTTTTCAGAAACAAATAGAGACCCAGCGCAAAGCTAGAAACAGATGTCGCTTTTGCAGATCAAATTAATTTGCAGTCAAGACTCATAAAAAAAAAAACAACAAACATTCACCTGCTGTTGAGAGAGGGACTCAGGTTGGGTTTTCTTCACGGATTTAAACTGACATTTTTAGATTTCGACGCATAACTTAAGGATTACTGGTTAATTAAATCAAATTTATTCATTTTCATTTAATTAAAATTTTGACGAGGCACTATTTCAGTTTCGATTGGAGCAATATTCACCCCTCAATACTTAATAGGAGGCGACTATTGGCCGTTGTTTTGAACCCCCGAATAAAAATTAACCCATTTAACTTGCCTCACTTTCAAAACTCGGGAAGCATAGCATGTGCTACCCAGCTCTATATGTAGAGGTCCACTCTATATTGTCACTTGAGACTTTTGCAGCATCATTTGTGAGAATTGCTTTTATTGTTGAATGAAGCGAAAATAATGATAAATGATTAAAACTCATCTCTAAACTCAAAACAAGTAGACGAAAAAGTAGATTACTGACGCCATCTTCAGCCACGTATCACTCCACGAACGGAAGCTATTTTCGCTGTAAAATTTATTAAGAACATCTTGGCTGATCACGGAAGCAACCAAAATATCTGTGACACAGACTATTGAAACTGTTGGTTTTGTACCTGAATACATAACTGTAAGAATTGCGCCGTTCCCGAATTTAGTTCTGATTGGCTCTCAGAATCAGATTTAAGTTCTCAAAAGAGCCCAAAGAATGGCAGCATGAAAATTTAAAATGCAACGGTATCTTTAAGCGAAAGTCTTAATGGAACTCGGTATGGATATATACTTCTCATGATAGGAGTTAAAAATTATTAAATTAGGTGCTTCAGATACTATTTGAATGATGATTTGATCTGAACCTCTTTGTCTCCCGACCGATTTAGAGAGAGCAAACGAAGAGTTAAAATATATGATGAGGTATGCGCCATTAGATGTTGCAAAGATTGGGCATTTGTTTCTTTGTCAAAAGGATTCCCCAAGACGTCCACCGAAACAAAATTTTCAAAGTTAATTTCTCCTTAAATGAATGATTTTTTTTTTTTTTTCATAAAAATACCGTTTTGATAAACACATTTAGTATTGTAAATAATTAGAAAGAAGCTGTATACAATCTTTGCAACAACTGATGGCACATACCTCATTGTATATTTCAACGCTTCGAATACCTACTTCTCCTACCTCGATCAGCCTGTTTTGAAGAAGTAGAAGAAGAAGACCACGATAAAACGCAACTCTCATGTTACTATGACTTTCAAAATAAAGCAACCCTGGTCGAAATTTTTACTCCTTTAGAATCGGTAAGGACTAAACAGACTGCCCATTTAAGAGTACGTCTTGAAAAATCGCAAATTCTATAGAACACAACGGAAAAATTCAACAACGAGAATCTTGACCAGGATACTTTTATTTTGAAAGTCATAGTACAAGTACATAGATAGTGCAGAATAAGGACTCTACGGGATTTAAGTGATTCAATGTCGTACACGGTAAAAACTTGTAACCAATACATCGTCTAGTTTGCTCATAGATCAACAGCGTACTCTTGGCAGTTTGCATGACCATTTGTGGACAATCAGTAGCTTCACGTGCAATTTTGTAGAAATCGGTATTTTTGAGTTAGACCACTTCTGGATTCAGTGGATCTAAAATACCGGCTTCAATAATGTAAGAAAGATTGTCACTAATGTTTTGAGGCCCCATTTGCAAATAAAACTGTGAGAAATGTTAAAACCTTTAGTGCTGTCGAGGAAAAGAGAAGCACTCCTTCATACTCGATAGTATCGATTGCAATAATTAATTTATTCTTGTTGTGTCATATGGGTATACATAGTAAACGTTTGCAAGCAATACTCTTTGGCAGCGTTTTAGGCGACTGGACATAGTGCTAACTATAGCAGTTGCTAAAATTGTGCATTGTCGTAATTTCGTGTGCGCTGTTTGAATTGACTGATTTTAAAAAGACATTAATGACTTCGTGAGTGGAATTTGAAGGTAATACATCCCAACCTGGAAAATATCTCCTAAAAAGGTTACTCCCTCGAAATAATGGGATGTGTGAGTTTCACATTTATCAAAATTTGAAGTGTTCATCAGGTTTTTGGGCAGAAATCCGTGTGAAATCATACTGCATATTGCTTACGTAGCAAAAGTGTATAAAAGATTAGTAAATTGTCCTATCCGGATTCCAAAATTTCTATTTGAAAACGATTATACAGGGAAATTACATCAAACCAGTTTTTGTTCAGAGCCAGAACCACCATCGGTCGATTTCGTTTAATACATCGGGCCCGTAAAAAAAAGGAACTCTCTCGTGAATATTTTGAGAACAGCTTTGAAAATTGAAAAATGTCAAAACATCGGTTACATTATTTGAAGGGAGACATCTTTTTAGGAGGTACTTGAATTCAAAAAATACCGCTTAGAAAGATGACTCCGTCGTAATAATGGGACATAAGTTTCATAATGCAAAGCCGTTCTCGAAATATTCAGTAACTGCTCCTTTTTTACACACCCTGTATAAATCAATCAATGAGTATTACATTCATATTCTAGGAAACTGATGAGTGCGGAGAAGAAAAAGGCCGAAAAAAGGAACAAAATTCAGTAATCTGTCAATTAGTTGAACGTTGCGTTATCAATTTTTATTGCCTTACTTGTAATAGCTGAAGCGGCAATAGATTTACAGCCTACATAGTATTACATCACTGCACGTGTGCTAAAATCACCTCCGTTCCTCAGTAATTTTTTATTAGATGGCAACGAACTTTATGCTTAAAAATAAGTAATTTTGCAAGTATTCCTGGGGACTTTTGTCTGGTTTTGGCTGAAGAAATCTTTCATTCAATAGCTCTTTGTGGGAAATTTCATACTTAATGTTATGTAAATCACATGATTGCAGACAAGGAATTTTAAAATGCTGTACCATCCACAAAATACATGGACTGAAAACGATGGCCAAATAGCAATTCTCATTAAAAAAAGACTCAAGAAAGTCATGTTTTAACCACGAAAATATGTTACAAACCTCTATTATTCCTTAAAAAAACTCATGCATTTGGAACCATGGGAATTTTTCGGATGATTAAGTTTATTATTAAAATGACATCGGAAGTTTTTTACGTATAACTTTTCGTCTTTTCTTGTTTTTCTAAAGAGGAGGAACCCGTCAGAGTAAAGTTTGAGACTTTGAAAGGGTTGAAACGACGCTCATTCGACGTAGTGAATTTTAATGTCGTGAAGATGTTTGAACGATACTTCTAATTAAGTTTTGTCAACCAGCTGATTTTTTACTGCAGCATCGTTTTTTTCTTTTTTTTTCTTACGTAAACACAAAAACGGTATAATTGGTGAGAATTCACTTTATTTGTGAAGTGAATGACACGTGTTTCGGAATTCCGATCGATGCTAACAAAAAAAAAAAAAAAAAAAAAAAATCCTCTCAAAATTAACATCCTAGAATCGATATCCAGGGTTTTGGAATCTGAAGACATCATCATTCTTCCAGAAGCTCATAGTTTATTAAATCATGCGCTCGATAAAGATTCTTGTAAAAAAAAAAAAAAAAAAAAAAAAAAAAAAAAAAAAAAAAAAAACTCACGAGGAAGCCAAAACCGAGGTGATAATAAGATTAAGTCAAGGGTATTCGCGTTGAATTGACTATTGAAATTGAAATTTCCTCAGAAACTTTTTTCCTCCAAATTCGGTGTTTAAGCAACAGAACTTCCTGAAGATTTTGGGGTGCAATTCAGATACTTTGCTTGCAATCATTTTGACTTGGCTTGGCTTGAGAAATACTCAAGCCAAAGCAAAATCGAGTCAAGTGAGAATAATTGCAATTCACCGCAAACCAGGAATTTCTTGAGAAATATTGAGTTAATTTCCAGGTAGCTATACGAGTAGCCTTGAAATTAACTCCATGATATTTGATTTGAATACACGTCTGTGCAATTATGGAACGTCTCTAAATTCCCAATTCGTGTCTGGAACTCCCTTGAAAATCCCTTGAAATTTCCTCGAGAAATCTCAAGGTATCACATTGAGCAAAAGCTCAAGGCGTGTATCTGAATTGCAAATTGAATCCGGCGGACGGTTCAAGTCCAAACCAAGCCAAGGACATCTCAACGAAAGTCTCTGAATTTCAACTTTAATTGTGCTTCTGAAATTTAGATGCACTGCATTTGATTTGTGACCACGGTAATTTTCATATAAATTTCGCCGCATTAGTCCGAAGAATGGCTAGATTGCAGTGTCCAGCCGTGCCTCCCCCACCCCAGCCTCAAATGTCTTCTTTTTTAACAGGAAATAGCCCAAAATTGCTTCCACCGACGCTTCAAATTTCAAAATTTCACAGGCGTACCCCCCCTCCCCCAGGATCTTTTCTGGATCCTCCACTGCCGCCTCTAATAGAAAACTGGCTGCGTTGCATTTTTTGTGTGAAAATTATTTTATTTTCCTTTTAATAATATGGTTTCAGTGAGAAAAATAAATAGTATGATCTTAATATTTCCTTTACGTTTGACACAGGATTTTCTCGGCTTTTCTCCCTATTTTTTTATTTTTAATTTTTTTTTATTATTATTTTTTATTTTTTTGCGATTCTACTATCAACTGATTCATAAGGACTTTCTTTACTCAAGAGTGGACTCAAGATGAGAGAAAAAGAGTCAAATATACTTGCAGTCGACCCAAATGTTCACTTTTTGAGACACGAGAATCTTAGGAGCATTCGGAGATCGAACGAATTCATACCTACAGATTAACGAAAGAGAAAAAAGTGTCACTTATTAAAGAAAACTCACAGAAAATGCTTCGGAGAAAAAAGTGTTGTTGGATCGACAAGATAAATCCGATCTTGTAATTGAGCTGAGATAACTTGAACGATTTTTCTTGAGACCGAGTAACCTTGAGAGACGGTCAGTTATAACGTTTGGTTCTGCAGCTTACTTCAAACTCCACTTCACGACTGTCTTGACGGCACCCTAAAGTTATGGCACGGCTAATTTGAGTAAAGCGCATCAAAAGACGCTGAAATCTATCGAAAAATCTCGAAAAGTCTTGAAAACGTTGCACATTGTTTAGTCAAATCTGCGCATGTCAGCTGCGCATTCATCCCGAGGCACTCTGACGTGTCATCGGTCAAGTCATTACTTATCACACACTGCCTCATAAAATTTTGATGTTATCAGTTAAAGCTGAACGAAACTTTTAGCTCACGCATTGCCAATTAATTGAGGTGATTCCTAAGCATTTAATTCTGAATTGAAAAGCACCGGTTCGATTAATTCCGAAATTGGGAAAATGCACCTACTTGGGTGATCTTGAAAAATTTCCTCATGTGGGGGAATCGGGAGGAGTTCAATGATCTTCTGTGTCAATTACTCAAGGAAAAAAAAAATGCATGAAGTAATTTATAGTTGAAAAATTAAAGAAGTTACTTGATTTAGGGCTAGTTTTACCGCGTTGCATATATTTTCCTTAAAACTTCTTCAACTTACGTAACCTAACCTGAAATTACTCATGTTCAGAAACGGATTTTTGGCCAAAATGGTTACTCTTAGCGCTTTCTCCTCATCTAAATTGATGCGCATATTGTAAATTTATGTTTTCCATAAGATTCGATGTTATTCAGATGTAGATTGAAATGTACACCAGGTCTGAAAGGGTTTAAAACTGTCATTTAATATACCGTTGTACTCAGTTTGAATTGAACACTCAATTAATTTTGGATAGAGAATCAGTTTGAAGTAGTATTTGGTATGTTTGTTTTACACTATTCAACTCTTCTATGAATTGTACGTAGCACTAGAGCTCGTTTCAGAAGGGCAGGCATATACCATATCTAAACCATAATCTTTGGTGAATTTTCAATTTTCTTTCCTTCAAATCTAAACAAAACTTGCCTGTAACTTTAAATCTTTGATCTTTAAGCGTTCTTCAATAAAAAGCCAACGCTTTAATGCATTTCCATCTACATTCATTTGGTGACATGAGAAATGATGTTGAAAAATTCCAAAGATTATCGGTCTAGGTGCGCCTTCACTTCTGAAAGGAGCTATATATTTATCTTCATTAAACAAAATTATAGCTGTCTCTTTATAGCTCACATCAGCCCAAAACAGTAAGGATTGTTATACATTCAGATCTGTGAAGAGCAGTCTCCGAGGCGTGAGGGGGGGGGGATCGAATGGCGAAATCCGTTTGGCTACAGAAGTACTGAGCATAATATGAATAGAAAAGAAGATATTAATAATAGCGGGGTGCCATTTGCGGCGCCTGAGTGCGAGTAAGAATTTAAGATTTCTTCCCCCCGTCCCCTTCCAATCTCGCACTTTCCCGCGATTTTTCCGCCAGTTCCCAGTACAAATTGATTTATTCCTGCATATCAATTTTAGAAGCAGAATGTACAATCTGGCAACGATGGTTTTACCCATATTCGAGTCTGTGTAAAATAAATCGATTTAGTAGTGAAACATAGTTTCTGTTTCACCAACAATTGACTGTTTCCCAGTGATTCAATTCAAATGGAGGAAAAAACACGAACCACCTCTTAACTAGTCGAAAATGGGTTAAAGTATAGCACCAGGAGAAGCCTAAACTTCAAATTTTCCAGCGGAGGGCCTCCGGAGTCCGGACCCTCCTTCAATGGTGGTGGGGGGGGGAGCTCCTTGACCCCCCATTCACCAGCAGAGGCGGCAGGATCATTCATTGCTTACAGCGTCAGGGAAGGTAAATGCGGCCCTGAGCCCATGATGTGCATTTTTGTCTATAGCAATAATTCTTGCACATCCTGATGGATCTAAAGTTACGATGATCAAAGAATAAATAAACGAATGTAACGAGAAATCGTCCGAATCAAATGCGTTGTAACAGTCATTGCCCAAATCGCTAGGTATATATTCTGTCCTATACTAAGCAGATGAAAATTTCGGAATTAAATTAATGAAGCATTTAATATTCTTAACGACCGTTTTGCTATCAGTCATTTTTGCAACTCTTGTCAATTCAATTTTAAAGAATGGAAACGGAACGGACTATTAAGTTAAAGGAGTCAGTATAAGGCAAATAATGAAACAAATTAGAACGAGGAAAGTAGGAACACATACCTTTGACTAAGACGTTGATTAGTGCGAGGGTGGTATCAGGAGCTGTGAGAGGTATAAGTCGTGCTATGACCGCGCCAGTCGTTGTGAGATACTTAGTTTGAATTGAATACACAGAAATAATTTTGGATAGAGATAGAGAATCAGCTAGAATAGACATTTATTTGTAGAAACTAGGAATAGTCAAAATGACCTTGAATAATGAGAGAGTTGTGAATGACATTGATAGTATTTATGAGCAATGAAACGGATCTGAGGGTTGAAATCTATGATCGTGATAGGATGGAAGGTGACATTATGATGCAATGATGTAGTGGACGGACGAGTACGCTCTACGAAGGAAGTATTTGGTAATCAAATAAATACATATCTATCGAGGCTGAGGGCCACAACAACACATGGAGGATGAAATAATTAAAGAGGTCAAGAATCAACTGGAGGATGATTTGGGGGGGGGGGAATAGTTAATTGTGGAATTGAGAAATATTGGATGTGGAACTGCTTGATGAGTACATCGAGAAAAGGTAAATTCATAGAAATGGAATTGGTATTTACTGAAGAAATTAAAAATTGAGAATGGGAAATTTTACAATTTGGTGGAAATCTGAAGGTTGTTCTAGACTAAAGTCTGGAGATCTCCTTTTAATCTCAACATTTTCCATTCTCAATTTATAATTTTCTCAAGGAATATCCATTCCGTTTCTCCAATTCAACTTTCCTCAGTGAACTCTATCAGTTCCACAATCCAAAATTTCGAAATTAGCCATTTACATAATTTTCCCCAAATCCTCCTCCAGTTCGTAAAAATCTTGGCCTTTGGCCTGTATATTTATCCTCCATGCATTTTCAATGGCCTTTTTCAAGTTGAGGAAGTTCTCTCTCGCAGTCATTTCGTCTTATGAGGGTTCGGTCCGTTTCCTAAAGTGTTACCGTATGCAGCTTTGAGTGCGAGAGAGAGACCTTTTTCGTGAAGACTGTTTCTCTCTCGCACTCATTGCGTCTGATGGCGGTTCGGACAGTTTCTCAAAGTGTTCCCATAAGTGGCTATGAGTGCGAGAAAGAGACCATTTTGGTGAAGACTGTTTCTCCCTCGCACTCATTGCGTCTTATGGTGGTTCATTCTTTATTATTCTTCATATACAGCGAAAGCACTCAGCTTTCATAAGTCACATTTGTAAAATTCGATCAATTGATAACTCAAACAAAATAAAATTACTGAAGTCTGCGTGGTCCAATAAGAAAAACATGCACAATGCAGGAAAATGTATAATACGAGTATACCAAAAAATGAATAAAAACAAGACGAAAACAAAAAAACAAAAACAAAACGAAATAAAAAACAAAACCAATACTAAAGCAAAATTAGAAGGTCTTGATTGGTTATGGGTTTCTTTGATTCTATATCCATTGAGAGCTATATAAAATATTAGATATTTCTGTCACTGAAAGATTGGAGACTGAAGAGTATATGGATAAGCTTCCAACTTCTTATCCATTTTATTACGCGACCAAGAACCATTTTTTATATTATCGAACAAGCTCAATAAAATCACAAAAACATGAGCGAGAACTACAGAGATTAATTAATACGGACAATATCCTAAGAAAAATATGTGTTGTAAGACTATAAAAGACTAAAAATGATCCACAACTTTGTGACAGTGAAACATGTTTACGTGAAAACAAGCAGTGCAAAAAATATTTACTTATTTCTTAATCATCATACGATTTATCTTAATGTCTATTATCATTTTTGCAACCGCGAAGGAATACTGTTCTGACGGAATTTAAAGAAAACAGGTCATTTTCTCTGAAAATAATAATTTAAACATTACAGATCACTTAACTATTAATTTTCCTTTCACGTGTTTATCACAGTAATGTTAAACGATTCTTTCCTCTTTTTCTCCGTTTTATTTCCACACAGCTTAAATTTCAAAATTTTATCGAGCTGGTTTCGAGAATTTTTTATTGCTACATGATACTCGCTGTTCTGTTTCACGATGCTCAAGGACTGATTTTTGTCGTTCTCGACTGGAGATGGGCGATTCTCTTCGAATGCTAGCCCTTTAGCTTTTTTGATCGTCACTGGCGTTTTCTGGTTAACGGCGGGAGTTTTTACTTTCGAAAATTTGACTGGTGAGGTCGATCGGTGTAAAGTTGTAGACTCTGATTCGATCTGAGGAAAACAGTAAGAAAATACGAGCAATAATGGTGATTCAGGTTATGTCATAAAACTATCTAAAATATAACATGCAACTTGGAAAAAATAACTCATGAGTCAAATTAGTTGAAAAACTTAAAAATTAGCAAAGTAAATTAAAACAAAAAAATGTGTGCTCTCCAAGGAAAGCCTGTTTTGAAAAATACCCTCAAAAAATAAAAGTGATAGAAAGAGCAAGTGGGTTCCACAAAGTCGCCATAGTCACCAAAGATTATGGTCTATGAGCGCCTACACTTCTGAAGCGAGCTCTACATTGCGCGAGCCACTACTAAAACCTAAATCCTTGAGCTACTAAAACCTTGTCACAAGGGTACAACTAATGATAAGAAATGAATTTCTTTTTTTCTTTGGGAAAAATCAGTGTGGGAAAAAGCCATTATTTATGTTGGGGTTATTTGAGCGGAACCCGCCTGATGGTAAATAACGAAGGTCAAATACCTTTGCTTATTAGACAAATAAAGCAAACAAAATATTGACTTTATTTCAATTAATTCAGTGCTCATGTCGATGAATCATTTAAAGCAAATATAACTTTAACACAGAATGAGAGTAAATCCCCACCCATGCGTGCAGACTCTTCTCTCTTTATGTATACCCGCGAATAAATAACAGACTCATTTTTCATTAGCGCATCTCAACAGCGCCAGTAAAAATATGAAAATATTTTTATCATGAAGTCTTTTATGAATGCTCCTCTATTATATAGGGTGATTACTTTCACTCATAATTTTTTTTGTATCGTGTCTATCTTTGCACAATCTATGCACAGTGTTGCCAGATTGGGTTGAAAAAGCCGTATGTTTTACATTGATTTAAATGGGGACGATACGGCTTTTTACCCTCGATCTGGTAACACTGCCTCTGCACTAGTGATGACAGATTTGGTAAAAAAGATACATACTTACTTCACGTTGGAAAATTAATTTGTATTTTTTTTGCCAAATTTGGCAGCGCTGCTCTGCACTCTCGTGCTCGTGCGATTAAATTGTGTTTGTTGAAAAATGATTTAAAATTGTTTAATGAAACCTACACTATTTTCTCCATTGCTTTGCTCTACTGAAATTACAGTTCCGCAATTAATCAATTAAATCCAATCTAACCTACTTTAATTTACTTAGTTCCACACGGAATCAAGTTTATTTAT
The DNA here is from genome assembly GCA_011764245.1 of Trialeurodes vaporariorum. NCBI lineage: Eukaryota > Metazoa > Arthropoda > Insecta > Hemiptera > Aleyrodidae > Trialeurodes > Trialeurodes vaporariorum. The sequence continues at coordinate 17,043,174 of VMOF01000024.1, read as the reverse complement.
TTTTCTATTTATCTATTTTATTTTATTTTATCTTATTTTTTTTTTTTTAAGAAAGGGGGATCAGATTTTACTAACCTAAAAATCAGATCGGATGCTTAAAATTAATGAATTTATAGTCAGTGGTGGTCACTCTTGAATTTCGGTGCAAATTGATATCATCTTTTTTATAAACGTTTGGAAATGAAAAAGAAATCTATCCTTAAATCCAATCGAACCTCCGAAAAATCGATGCAATAGCGTTTAGCTCTAAATGGTAAGAAAAATGGAAATCGATCGTTCACACAGCACTGCGGTGTTCTTTTTATGGTTCGGTTTCAAGTTTTGAAATTTGAGCTGTTTTGAGTATTAACTAGCTGTGTTTTTTTTATACATTATTTTTACTGTCATCGTTCAGAGCTATGATCAGAGTCTATCTTTCCTCGAATCGTAGAGGAATGCATTTTCATTATTTGCCTGAATTTCGGCAAAAATTCGCAAGTTTTTTATTTAATGCACCTACGTTTTGAATTACTGGTTCCCCCTAAAATCCATAATCCTAAAATCCTAATAAGAAGACGGGTCAGAATCTCAGGGATTTCAGGGCTTCCTCCCTCTTTCAAACGACGCCACTGCATTAAACAATATTACACAAGGAAAATTTGAGAGACACTTTTTTAATCTCGCGGATTCATTAATGCAACAGTCAACATAGCTAGCTTTCTGATTTCACCTGATGTTAAAGTTTGGCGTTTGATAAACACTGGTGGGGGATGTAGGTCTGTAGTGTAGAGAGGGGTATTCTGCAGTCTGTATTTAACACGGTCAAAAAAGAGAGCCGATGACGTCGCATTAGACCTGATTCATCATCGGTGCTCGTGATAAGGTGAATCCTCGAAATCAATTAATATGCCGCTTGTCAAACAATTTACAGTCATGGGCGAATCCAGCAATTTGACAACAATGTATTCTTCCCGTATGAACGTATAAGAAACAATCGATTCTTGAAGGGCTATGGCCCTTTTACTAATCGATTGTTTTTCATACGTTCATTATAAGGGAAGAATCCACAGTTGCCAGATTGCTTGATCCACCTTTGTTTACAGCAGCACATCATATTTATCTTTTTATATAAAACCGAAAAATGGTACATGGGAAAAAACGGCACTCCTCTTGGATGTATGATGAAAACATAACCTATATATCTGATAGCATGTTGACTGTTGAGTCCAATGAGCTATAACTTTAGAGTGGCACATCAAGGAACGTTCCGCTGGTTCATTGTTGTCACCTAGGGCGCCGCCATCTTGCCGTAAAAATCGATTTTGAGGTTAAGTTTTGTAGGTTGTTTCCGGTCGTTTCGTAAACAATTTCGGGCATCGCCGGAAACGGCCTTCAAAATTTAACATCAAACCTTGGAATCTGCCGTCCAAATTCCCGCCAAATTCCGAACGACCTACAAAATTTAACCTCAAACCTTGGAATCGGCCGTCCAAATTCCACTTATTCCCGGGATTCCTTCTACCCTGTGTGGCACAAGGTGGACCAGCCCGCTGCCACTCTAAAGTTATAGCTCATTGGTTGAGTCCTCACTATTCACCTAAGTAAAGTGACCATTTTATCCCAACATTTTTTAGGCCCTAGTAAAATTTGAGTAATTCAAGCAGGCTAACCTTTTGCCGTTCATTTCGTATCCGCTGCTTTGGCCTTGAAGCTGTTTCATTTTGCGTGATAAGTTTTGCAGTTTTTTGCAGTTTTTTTGCTTTGCTTTTGATTTTCGAGTGTGGTATATTCGGTAGCGTCGAATAGCTGTGCGCGATGAGACTCAGACCCCGCTCTCTCTTTGTTGCCAAATCGTTGGATTTCTCCCGAGCCGCCGCCATATTGTTGGTCCTCACTTTCCCCAAGATTTTCGAGAGGTCGGGTGTCGACAATTGCGGGTTAATGGCAACGCTTGTGACGGTGGAAGAGTTCGATAGCGAATCATCGTCTGTCTCATCTTCGTCGAACTCTAACTGATCGAGGAACGTATCGCTACTACGCTCGTCAAAAACCGCGCTCGATACCTCGGTAATATCTGTCCTTGTTGGAGATGATTTTGGGATGTAATCGATAGATTTATTGTGATTAAACGCCTTTGATAGTGGTGAATCCGGCTTTGGAGGACCAACAATGAAACTTTCGTTGCGATCAATTCGAGTCTTTGATAACTCTCCCTTGAAGTAACTGAAAACGTTGGCGTTCCCCGCCGATATGAGCCTGGATATTTTGCCTTTAGACGACGAATCGAAAGTTACGTCTCTTGACGGATCAAATATTGTTTGAGTGGAATCTTCAACATCGAGGATACTCTCGCAGAGGTCACTTTCCGAGCCTTCGATCCCCTCCGAGTGGCCGTTCATGCACAGTGAGTTGACCCTCGCGAACTCTGAAGTCTTGCCGGCACTCAAGACAAATATCGTGCACTGCAGGTTGCCGCTCACTTTTCCGTGGGCGTTCTGTAGAGTGAATTGCTTGTCCATCTCGGCAGGCGCTGCCTCCAAACCGGGGTGCTTTAAAGACTCGATGACGAGTTGTGACATTTCATTCCCAATGTTAATTTGGCTTGTTGCGATGATCCAAGATGGCCCGTCAATTAATACGCTCTCGTACAGAACAATTTGTATTTTGTTTTCCATGAAATGCGAACACAATTGATCGGGTTCCATTGATATTAAATTCGACTTACCTGGACAGAAAAATTTGCAAATATGTATGAATTTTATTCAAAAAGCTCTAAAAGATTGTTCACTAAAGACATCCCTTCGGACAGAATTGAAATGGGTTCTTTGGAAGCAAGGTTCTGAGCAGTTTATCAATAATTTTGACATTTTTTTTTTGGTTGAATTGGAACTTACAACTAAGAAAGTAAATAGGGAAGTTATAGAGAACTGCAATAAATTCTTAAACCAAAAGAGGTTTTCAAATCTTGTGAACTATTCTAATCTTGTACTTTTTAGAATCATGCTGGAATTTGAATATTTTATTATTTGAGGCGGTTTTCGGATAGTATCCCTAGTAAAAATTTTTTGTTGGCCCAGCAAATCGTTGTTCCATTTCTCAATGTTTTTGTTGACCGCCAGCAGAATTGAGAACAAAAACATTGTGAAATGGAACAACAGTTTGCTGGGCCAACCAAAATTTTTTTACTAGGGATGTCCAGTGTTGGCACCGTTATATTTCACCCATTCAAACCCACCAAAAAGATCTAATTATTGAAAGTTGCTGTGAAAATATCCGAGTTCTATATCTTTCCAATGAGTTTAAATGGACAAAATGCAACATTGCAATATTGCGCATTCAATGACGTAGCCAGAAATTTTTCGAGGGGAGGGGGGTATGTGGTCCAAAAATTGTTAAGAGGGAGTCCAAAGCATCAGCATTCATACTTAATTAGGATTTCTCTGGACGAGCTAGGCCTGATTTATGTGGGCTTTTCGATTGGGAGCCTCTTTGGTTGTAAGCCCTTTGTTGCTGCTAACGATCCATCGTGTTTCAATGAATCATTAAATTTTCTATACTGGTAAGCCAAGCCACTGCAGCTAGTAGCGTCACGAACAATCTTGCAACGCTGCATCTTGTCCAATTGAGGGTATGAAAAAGGTCGAACTATCAGAACTTTTTTTCCCCCGAACTAAAAAAAAAATTGGAGACTAAAACATAGTGAGGGATGTTTGAGCTTGAAAAAAGTGGAGGACTTTGGGGTCTGAGAAAAAGAAGTGGGGGTCAGCCCTCCCCCCCCCCCAGTCTTACATGCTACGTCTATGCATGTTGCACTCCCTCGAATCAATGTTTTACAAGGATTTAAATGGACGGCATGCAGCGTTGCTAGATTGCAGGAGACGACACTGACTCTACAGTATCTAAATTGGCAGTAGGCTTACTGGGAAAAATGAGGTTTTATCAAAAAAAAAAAAAAATACGTTTAAATTTGAGACCCAGCTCAAGTTGACAACCTCGCATCCCCACCCACAGTTTCATTTTATGTTGTTAAAAGTTGAGTTCCAGCGGAAAGGAGCAACCATATATTTCGTAGACCCGCTAGAATCGGAGCTATACGGGGCAATAAAGAAGATTGATTGCTTCCAAATTATAGCCACCGCGCTGTCACTTTTTATGTAGGGGTACGGTCGGCAAGATAGCTCAATGCAGGGTTTGTAAGCGAATGCATATTCAATCTTGTCCGGCTGCAAAATTGTCCGATATATTTTGCCTCGGAGAAACGAAAACCCTTTTCTTATCCTGCATACACACAAGTGCATTTCTGAAACCTTCGGCCATTTTGTGCGTAGATTAAGTATTATACGTATGTATAGTCAAATTGTTAAAAAAACGGTAGTAGATAATATAATAGCATATGATAATATAATAGCATATGATAATATGATAGCATGCGACCATACACATGAGATACTTTATCCAAACGTTTCAGGAGACCCGGCACCTATCCTCAGTGGCGAAAAAAACGTAAACTTAAACTGAACTGTCGGAAAACTTAGAACGGAAAATAATTTTATATGAAATTTCAAAATAGTAAGAAAAAGAAAAAGGAACCCCGAAATAAAACAAACAACAAGCGAATTCCGCAAGCATGGACGACACATCTATAAATAAACAAACGACTAAGTTAAATTTTATTTAAAGTTATACATTTTATTATTTCCCATTTTAAGTTTTCCGACAATGCAGTTTAAGTTTACGCTGAGGACGGGCTCCGGGTCACCCAAAACTTTTGGATAAATTTGTATCCATGTAATAAAATTATTATGGTCGTATACTCGAGGTAAATTTTATTGTATAATCATATATGTCGTTTGTAAGTCCGAGAAAAAATTGTGTTGAAAAAGAAAAAAAGTTTAGGTACAACCGTGGCAGCCTTTTAAAGTAGCTTCGCAGAGCAAAAGTATTGCTCTACCGGAGTAAAATGCGGGCAGTTGTACCGAAGCGCTCCTTCGGGACTCGGGAGAGTAACAGCCTTTCTTCTTGCTTATGCGCTACCGAAGAAGTGCTTCGGTACAGCCATACCTTGCCCCGGTTGAGCTAGAGCTTTTGATTTGTAAAGCTACTTTAAAAGGCTGCTACATCATTTGTACCTAAACTTTTTTGTACCATCCTCTAAACCATCCTCTATGCAGGGGTATACAAGCACTAAATTCCAATTTTCACAGACGTAATCAAAAGAGATACTTCGGTGTTCATTTTATACAGCCAAGCAATTTTAAATATGTAACTCAGTAAGTAGATTACTCAGTTTTAGATTAATACATGTCACACGGGTAGGTATAATTTAGATCAGGGACTTGAACCGAACCGAACCGTGAACCGAAAACCGCTCCGAACCGCAAATTTTCTGAACCGTGAACCGAACCGCTAACCGTTTTTTCTAAAGTTGTTGAACCTCGAACCGAACCTGGAACCAACTTCTAAAATTCCGGTTCGAACCGGTTCATCGAAAATGAAAGGAGGTTCGAACCGGTTCATCAATAATGAAAGATAAAACATCTACTACAGGTAAAAATTGACGAAGCAAAGGTATTTCAATGTTTTTCGGAAAAAAAATTGCCCTTTCAATCTAAATATCACTCTTGGCGACAACTTTTTTCCCCTGATATTTTTTCCCCTCCCTCGTACAGAGTTACGATAACAAATCACTGCGGTTTAACTTTTTATCCTTCACATATGCTCCGAAGCCCCTAGCCGGCCTGGCGACATGCAATTCCCGTTATCGTGAAAGAGTTGTTAAAATAATTTTAGAAAAGATAGAATCTATTATTATTCTTTTAATTTCATGAAAAATGTCATTTTTTAAGAAGTCTATTGTTTGCTTCTGGTTCCCTTTATTATCCAAATCACTTCTATATTATTATTAGCCAGGCAATTTTTTAAATCATTTCATAGGTTATTCTATTTACTATCTAGGAAAGTTACGTGTTAATGAGAAAATGTCCAAACAAAGCGCATCATTGGAACTGAACCGGTTCAAGACTCCGGTTCACAACTCCGGTTCGAACCGGTTCGAACCGGTTCGCACTTCTGTGAACCGGTCGAAACTGAACCGAAAGTCATCGCGAACCGGTTCCGAACCGCGAACCGGGTTTTTATGAAGGCTTGAACCGTGAACCGAACCGAACCGATATTTTCTTAGCGGTTCAAGTCCCTGATTTAGATACGTCGAAATTTTGAAAATGGCTTGTAAAATGCGTAAACTAGTAAAATGTTTTCGTGATTTAATGCATATGTTGGAAATACTTTCCAGTGATAATTCAAAAGCTAATAAAGGTACAGACGAACTCGATGATTTTCAAAAGTAGATTATAGATTTTTCTTGACTGATTCTCTGTACCAACGTTGGTTTAAACGTGAAGAGTGCTCCAACACTTGGTTGTCAATTCTTCTGGTTACAAAAAGTTATAGTAGGTAATGAAAACCAGATAAGAGGAACCTTATCTATACATATAAATAATCCTGCATCAGCATCACTACATTTATCAGTTTACTGGCATTTGTATCATGGTAAAGGAAACCTAAATGAACTTCCAGGGAATCATCGACGTTCTTTTATATTGGAAAATGATAAACTGATGATCAGACCTTTAAGACTATCTATGTTTTGGTGTCGAGGGTTTTTGGTTCCAAAAAAAGAAAGGAATGAGAAAATACATAGCATAAATACAGTGGTGGCACTTGCGATAAGACAACGTTGCACTTCGTTAGTTTAAACCCTTGTTAAACATCGATTCGTAGGAGCACACTGCAAACCCCTAAAATGTCGACCTTTTTCATAGCTTCAGATAAACTAATTGCAACGTATAAACGTAATTGCAACGTAGATTGCACGCGCCGCCACTGCTTGTATAAAATTGCACGGTTTAAAAACATCAATTTCTAAAAAAGTCGTGGAAGGCTTAACCCTTTCCAGCAAGGTGGTACAACATGTGTACCACTTTCTGTAACATGGGTTTCAATGGAATTTAAATGGATATTTTGCAAAAACATGTGTGACCCATCAAAAGTCTTAGAAAATCGTCCTCTATTGAACGGTCTAAAAAAATCTCAAAAAAAGTCAAAATCCATAATGCGTGCTGGAAAGGGTTAAATTGCATTTTAGAAGTTTTTTGAGAGGGGCCTTTCGTCGGACCCAGCTCACCTAAATTGGTACCACAGCCCAAAAGAGAGGTGGCCTTGAATAATAAAATTCTTCATAAAGTACATACCTTCATTACAAATTATATTTTGTCGAGGGTAAAACACTTGATTTGAAGTCAACTTAATCATGGATGCAGCGGAGTCATCTGAATTATCCTCCTGCGCCGAGGACTGTTTCCCTTGAAAAGATAGAAAGTCCAATTGATCCAGTTCAATCCAATTCAGCTCCGGATATTTGATCTGGACGCAGATGCGAGGAGCAGGAGTTATCCCACCATCCTTTCTCCCGGTGAGACATGACTTGTCTGTGATGACAATATTGTGTACGGTGACTTGGAACAGGAAAAGTTGCTCCTCATTCATGGTTACGGAATTAGTGAATCGGTGGAAAAAGGGGTCTGGAAAGGGGAATTCTATCGAAGGAATCTTCCTCTACTTATGATGAAAAAGGTGGGAGACTTAATCGTGGACCTATCGAACTTGCATCCGGAGATTAGACTTTGACGAATCCACCACCATGTTTGTTTACCTAACCTATAAAATAGCTGCTTCCGATAAAAACAGAGCGGTAGCGTGACAAAAGAAAAGGCTAGAGAACTTAACAGCAAGCACGGATGAAGTCATCTGTCTTTGAGAGCGGCGAAATGATTCGACGCGGCCGAGCTAGAACACCTTTCTGACGATTCTTTCGGATTTTGAGAATGCAACGACATTTTTCCCATCAATTTTGTTCTAACTATAATTTGGAATTATCATTTTGGGAAAGAGCAAGATTGTTTTTGTAGGTTAGTCCTCACTCCTCAGCTGTTGTTTTTCCGATCGGACAAGATCATATGGTTTTAAACAACGAGCTATAGTAATTTATTTAGAGAGAACGCCATGTTATAAGCAGAGACCACTAAGCCTAAGAGATATGGAATAACGATTCAAAAGTATTGTCCGACTCCTACAAAGTATGCAATGTGGCGTACGCTGATGACCGTAAATATTGTTACTACTGTTGTTGTTTGAAATGAGATTAGGATCTCCTTAACAGTTAAAATCTTATGAACATTTGAATGGATGATGAGCACTGAGTATATTTTGAAAGTGAATCTGAAAATCTACGACAGTTTAATCATCTCACCGGCCACTAAATGACAAACATTTAGATGTTGCAGGGAATCTAACCTCATTTCCAATAACATGAATAATAACAATGTTTACGGTCACCAGCGTACTGCACGTTGCATCACGGCCATTTTGCAGGCGTTTTTTCCGGAGCCTGGCCAACGGTTTTTCAACACGGCGGAGATAGGAAGGGCCGTATCTCTTAGGCTTAGTAATCTCTGGTTATAAGTCTTATCCTAATGTGAGGCATTATGGACGGAATTCTATTATTTAAATTGTTTGCTTCTCACTGCGTTTAACCCCCCTAAGTGACGCCCATGTTTTCAACCCTTTTCCATGTATAGTAAGAGTTATTCGGCTTGAGAAGAAGTACACGACCTGTGTTGTTGTTGTTGTTGTTGTTTTTTTTTTTTTTTTTTTTTTTTTTTTTTTTTTTTTACACCCTTTCCTAAAAGAATTAGGGGCATGAGCTCCCAAAGCCCCTCCCTCACGGACAGTCAAACATCAGTGCTCTCGATTCCTTAGAAATGTTACTAAGATTCGATCTGTCCGTTTTTCATTTGGAAATGAACTGTGCGTATACTATTTTTTTATTTTCCTGACTTTGACTGAAGTAATGCAAGTAAATGGGTTAATTTAAAAAACACATGAGTTGAGTGAGATAAAACTTTTGGAGGATACACGTGTAATACACGTAAAATCCAAAGAAAACAAAATAAGGAACACTAAAACTTAATTATTTGAAAAGATTTTATTTTAATTTTATTGCGCAGCTGTAAATCAAACGATTAATTAATGTTAAACAACGTAATTTAAAGATCGATGCTCTGGCGTGCAAATTGTCGACATGGCTTCATGTCCTTCTGATTCCGCTCCGGATTTGCAAATGTCAAAAAGTCTTGGAAGGATATGATCAACGTAATAATTCTGAAATCAGAGTAAATATAGGTAGTCATGTGACTTCACAAGCTCATGGATTCTAGATTTTTTCACCCTTTTGCTACAGCAATATGGAGCAATTAACCATAGGTTTGAACTGATGAACATCCTGAGAGCCTTCGAAATCCTCTCTTAAAGCCGTGAAAACCCTTTTAAAATCGGTCAATTCAAAGAAACGCGCTAGCAATAATTTGTATGCAGAGGTGGCTCATGAAATTTTGCATCATTGTATGATCTCCATTTAATCTGTAGTAAACGTTTGCGATGAATCCGCACTCTAACTTGAAGATCATTTTGATTGAGTACAGTCAGCACTCCCGACGCCTGCACTTGGTGATGACTATATCAGTTGCCAAATGGATAAGTAGCAACATTTTGCTACAGCTATAGGGTCAATTATGGTGTAAAATCACAATTGAAAATAACGTTGAATGCCTTAGAAAGTTCCAAAACAACTCACAAACTCAATTAATGCGTATAACAAAATTCCAATATGGCGGTCAAATGAGCGGGTCACAATGGGGGAGTCCCATCTAATCACTATACTTTCTATGCTGAGAAAAGTGATTCATCATAGAGACAGCTGCAATTAGATGGGACTCCCCGACTATGTACTCGCTCATATGACAGCCATCTTGGAATTTCATTTAAATGTATTTACAATGTTTGTGAGGGAATTTTGGAACTTTCTGGTGCTCTCGACGTTAAGTGACTTTACACCAGGGTTGACTCTCTCTACAGCTGTAGCAAATGTTTGTAGCTATGACCCATTATTGAATAAAGTCAGTGATGCCAGATCGTAGGTAAAAAGCCGTATCAGTCCCCATTAAAGTCCCCTTTTAAATCAATGTAAAACCTACGGCTTTTTCACCTTAATCTGGCAACACTGAATACAGAAATCGCAAGCGCGGTGTTTGAATCGAGAGATTTTATAAGGTCATTTACGACTTTGCGAGTAAACTTTGTTGGTTCTTAGTGTGTTCATCGGTCGTTTTGGGCAAGAACTCATGGATTACATGATCCATGTTGCATATGCAAAAGTATGGAAAAGATCTATTGTTACACTCTGCTGATTTCTATAGGTAATGAAAATTGCACCTAGAGTTACGTATATTATGTAATCCCTATTTGAATACACGCAGCGTCACAGCAATATACTCATTACGTAGACAGCCAGTATTCGGTGAAAAATATGCGCGCATGAAAAGAGGCCGAAAATGTTGTTACGCAAGTCTTGATTTTTCTACCTCCTAAAAAAGTGAGTGGTAGGTGTCAAAAACTTTGACGTCATAAAAACTTCCAGTACTTAAAAACGAATTAAACCTCTCGCGCACATGGCAGGATTGGCAGGTGCAAAAGATGACTGACCTTTCTGAATAATTTTTTCATTTGTGCCACAATAAAATAACCTATTTTTAAACTTCGTTTGATTTGTTGATTTGTTGTTTTTTTTACTTCTTTTTTTATAGGAATGACATCAAGTATAAAAAGTTCACTGAAGACTGAACCTCGATCAACTTTCTTAAATCGACATTAGAGTCATAGTAGAAGTATCAAGGTTTTTGGTTGGAATGGTGGAACTTTCAATTGAATTAATGGAAAGCTTCAAAGAGTTTACCATAAAAATCTAGTATGTGAACCGAATTCAGTTGGTTCGTTGATCTTTTTGGTAAATCCAACTAATCAACTGACTAGTTCCTTTTTGGTGTTTCGTTCCAAATTTCAAAGATGTGTCTACGTATTCGATATACATTTACTATGACAAGCAGCGGGCCGATCCTTGAAATTCACGAATTTTGGGTAGACTGGATAAGAATGGAAAACGGTGATTGGTGGAGACGAGTCACGTGGTTGCCCAGTCTAATTAAAATACGGAATGGATTAGATTGGTTATCGGGTACTCCAAGACTGCCCGATAAATTATCTAATCCATTCCGTATTTTGATTAGACTGGGCAACCACGTGACTCGTCTCCACCAATCACCGTTTTCCATTCTTATCCAGTCTACCCAAAAGTCGTGATATTCAAGGATCGGCCCACCCGCAGGTGCTCTCTACAACGAGGAAAATTTATTTGCGCCTATTCAATTCTATTACATCGCTGAAGAAAAAAGTATTTGATCCGGTAACTATGCAAAACTATTTTTACCCGGACGTTAACATATACATTCTAAAAATAATGAAAATACGAAGGTTGAAGGTTTTGGGTGAATGAAGAAAAGTCACATTTTTTTGTTTTCTATTTGTTTGGTATCGAAACCTCACCGAAAAAAATTACCTCATTAAGATTAAGCATCAAGATCACACGGTTTTCGCGTATAATCGCGTGGATGGTAAACTTAACTAGACTTAGAGTTGAATGAAACACAGTTTATAGCAGGTATACGGTTCTCTCCATTTAGCTCAGTTTCTAGACAAGTTTACTATATTTGTAGGTGACAACATTGTGTATCATATTGATAAATCTTACCAGAATTTTTTTTCCCATGCAACTGATTATTTGGGTCCCTTTCTTTTTCATCTTTCTATTTCTGGATAGATATTATTTTATTGTGGACGGTTCTTCTTTAACCCTCTAAAGGCCAGGTTATTTCTAAAGGACGCCACTCTTCCATTTATAAAGGGAAGGTAGTTAACTGTTCTTACTCGGGGGAGTTAAAATTGCCTATACGATACATTGAAGGCGCCCGGAGACATTTTATTTTGTACATGTTTTCATCAATAGTCGCGTTTATCCGGAATGAAGACTGAAAGAATGTGAAGGAGCCTAGTGAAGAAAAACGAGTATACTCGGGCGTGGCCCTTAAAGGGTTAAAAAAACAAAAAAATAGCGACTTAGACATGGAAGTAACGACTGACTATGAATTTGGTATTCATTACTTACACTGTAGTTGAAACATGTATTCTGGAATCGGACTGCCAGTCTTTTGAAACAACGTCTGCTTTCCGAATAATTCGTTTTTTGAACTTTTGGAGTCGAGGGAGCAGCTCTTTTTATACTGTAATCTACAATAGAATCCATTGTGCTCTCCATGAAGTTGCGTTTCTGGAGGAGAAATAATAATAAGGTATAATATATATAAATACAACAAAAAAATATAGTTTTTCTTTCAACAAAAATTGTCACCAAACGTATGAATTACAAATGGTATAATGCATCAAGGTTTTGAAGTATATTCGTAGCTGCAGCCTGACCGAGTAGAATATTAATAAAATATGCATATAACATGTATAACACAAAATGCATCAAATACGTTTTTACGTATGTATGTGAATAATTCACAAATATAAAGTTATCTGCGAAACGAGGATCTTCTATCTCTCTTTCTTTTCTCCGTTGAAACACGTATGTTAGACAAGGGTAGGCAATAGGGGAATAATAAAACCCCCCTTTTCCATCATTTTTTAACTTGCACTTTTTGGAGGGAAATGAGAGAGATGGGAAAGCTCTTTGGCTGCGCCAATGTTACAGTAATTCAAAATTTTTCCTTTTCATTTATTGATTTGAAAACTCACCTTTTTTAACGACACTAACTCTTCCGACTTCAATGCTTTTTCCTCTTTAGATTTAGCAGTTTTGACTTCATACTCAAGCATGGCTGTCGGTATATCCTTTTCGGCAATTCCGCCGATCATAGGAAACTGAAAAGAAAGAAGAAATTCATGATATCTGAATACTGATCACTTACCCTTATCTTATCTATTGCTGATTTGGATAAATTAAATGAACTTTTCACACACAGTTCGACGAAGTCCATTCAAATTCATATTGTGATTTTTGCTTTTTCGGAAGAAAATGTGAAAGCCGAAAACCTATAGTAGGGCTCTTGCAAACTTTTGCTCTGAGCAAATAAATAGTCCAATCTGCTGTAAAAACCAGCGAAAATTACGAAAATCACACTGAAAAAGTCTAAAATTCAGGAATCAACTCACAAAACTGCTTTATAACTGCAAGATCGCAATGGCGATTCAACGCAGGTATCATGGTTCATGGTAGATTCCTGTCTAATATGTCACTTTCTCAACGGAAACAAGAGAAATGTTCAAATTAGATAGGAATCTCTTAAGATACCTATGCGTCTCTCCACCATTAAGCCCGATTCTTCGAGTAAATTTCGTGATTTTTTAGTATAATCATCGTCATTTTTACAGATTCTTATGCGAGAACCAACTCTTAACTCACCATGCAATCCCCTGAAGCAAAAGTTTGTAAGGGCCTTATTATTACTTCTCGGTGAGCAAATATTATTTTCAGTGTGTATCCCAGGAGCTCTTAGCTTCGAACTGATCATTTACTTTTTCTTTAACCCGATCATAAGGACTATCTGTATGAGTGACGTATTGGTCTAGAATTGTAAGGCTTGACGGCTCTTATACGAACTACCTTTAAACTGCCCATTTTTAACTGTGCTGCAATCCATCTTACCTGTTCATTTCTCGGGGTCAAATCATGAGCGACCACATTAGGCGAGGAAAAAATGTCACTTTCTTGAACTGATTCGCCATCCTCAACGGTGGACTTTGGTCCGATGAAGTAATTCAGTTTTTTTGTTCCTAGTTTAAATGACCCATATAAATTGGGATGACTAGTATTAACTGCTATTCGGACAGCATTGTAGTGCTCGAAAATTGATAGCTTTTCAGCTCCATCCTGAAACAGCGAATTTGTATGAATGAATGAAATAATGAATTAATGTTTTATTTATAGGGTAGTAAAGAAAAAGCCCTCTCTTATACATTAAATTGCATAGATTTAGATAGGAAAATTAGTTGCTCATCAAAAAAAATCAGCGGTTGAAAGATAAACAACCAGTGTTGTTAAAGACTATCTTCTAGAATCGTTTGGCTTTAAGAATAATTGTTGAAATAAAATAAAAAACAAAAAATTAATAAAACAAGTTAAATTCTGTGCTTTTGAATCAAGGGGGGGGGGAGTAATGTATTAAAATAATACTTAAAACCAGTTCTTTAACATAATTCACAAAGAGGCATGATTTTTACAACGTAGCCCTCTCCTTTGAAGTTTTATACATTATACTGTAACCAAGATAAACCCACCGACACAAAATTTCCCTTATATGATTGGAGTTATTGAGCACGTGATTTGTAAAAGTTCAGTTGCAAGTATACTAGAAGTGCCTCTATACTAATTAAACTGGAGACAGGTTTTTCAGTTCCCGCTATTATTATTTAGCATTTTTAGTATAATCAAAAGTTATGGTGCTTCTTAAAACCAAAGTTATTGTTTGCTTTTTTTGAGCTACATGAAGCAATTGACTGTACTCAGTGTACTTCTTTTATTAAGGTGTTTCCTGTAGGGTTCTCTAAAATTATCCTATACCTGTGTTGAATGAAAAAAGTTTAAATGCCGGTCATGATACAACTAAGATCACTGATATACTAAGGAATAAATAAAAAAAATACGGGCTTGAAAAGATTACTTACGTATATAAACCATATTTGCAAACAGACTAACAAGAAGATTACAAACTGACAATTTTTTTTAATATTTTTGATCGCCTCAGTATGTCGGGTTGTATTTTTCCCGACGTTGTTTTACTTCACAAATTGTTTATTTTTACTTATCTGTAAGGGTCATTCTACAGTAAAGTGAATATGATGAGCAAAAATTGAAATTTAAAAATTAGTGCCTAACAGTCTTGTTTTGCATTAAAATGCAACCAGAGACGAAAATATTATCTAAATCTAATACGGTCAAACGTGTTGATGTTACAGCAGGTTTGATGTGTATTTTCAATGACGAAATCACACGCCCACCCGTTACAAAACCTATTTGTCCCACCCGTTACGCTACTTTTTAATTTTTTTAGAGAAAATAATTTAGTAAATGAAAAAAAAACTTTATGTAGGATCAAAGCTTATACCCTCACCTTTAACATATATTTTTTTCCCATGTTGTTATCTCTTCGAAACTCACAGAGTATCAACTTTTTCTGAAATGATTCAAAAACCTTGTCCATTTTCTGTCCCACCCGTTACACCCTTATTTTGCTCTTTTCTCAGCTTTGGATAGACTTTTTTTAAATTTTGAAAATCTTACCACTATCTAGAAGTTAAGACCTTTCTGTTGGTGGGATAGTTTTTTCATTTGAATGATTAAAAATTTGAAAAAAAAAATTACTTCAAAGTCGTCTGAATGTCCCACCCATTACAAAATAATGACCCATAATTTAAAAGTAATTTTTGGACTTTCATAAAGAATTCGTGAAAATACCTGCTCAGCAGCGCTGATCCAGCTGAAAGAAAAGTGACCGGCGAGACACACGGGAAGGTTATCGACGTTACAATACCATCCGAAAGAATCCTCACTAGACGCCGTTGAGGTCATTGCTAATACTGTGTGTGTAATGAAAGTAAGCATATTTTAATGAAATAACCAATCTTGGAAAAAATAATTTGGTTGAAAAGTGTTAAAAAGATACATACAATAAACCGTTAATAAACTTAAATTTAAAATGAATGAAAATAATATCATCATACAGTGCTGTCAAAAGAAAATTGACATACTTTTTCACTCATGATGAATATTTAGTTCCGAGTAGATAAAATAAAAGTGCCTTCAAAAAACTGGTTATGCAACTTCAACCATTGAACGTAGGAATAGTTGCATGGCTCGTTGAGCAAGATATGACGATTCTCAATTCATCAGTCGCATAATATATTATTTCATTTGCGTTACTTCATTATTTCTTACTTCTGTGCAATATTCCTATCTTATAAAGTTTTAGTCTTCCCTGAGATCTCTTCCGCCTCAGCTCTCAAATGTTATAGACGCTGCAAAAAGAGTGTGTTAACAGAGGTGTTAAATGTAAAAGGTTGAATGAATTCAGCTATTTATTTTTATGACACATGCTTTCAATTGTCTTTTATATATATCATAGGTACAAGGAGGAAAAAGAAATGAGCTTGGCATACTTTGACCGCTTAAAGCTATCCTTTCAAGGTTTACTTTCATGCATTCAAAGTCGAATAAAAGGTGAATCCAGTGATATGTTCACATTAGGTTTTCCTTATTGCGGCTCCTTTAATATAAAGTTTTGAAGCGAGAATGTAATAAAAAACAACCCGTCAAATAATCATTTAATTCGTCAAACTTCCTGCTTTTGAATTAATGAGTACGGTGTTAATTGCGAGGTTCTTGAATTTCAAAGTATAGGTACGCATTTGTAAAGTATCATTTTATGTGACTAAAAATACACGCATTCTTTTTTCCTGTGAACATTTTACATCAAGAGTACTAGAAAAATGCCTGAGCATGAAAATTATCTACGACATTGTACATGTTTTAATAACTTAATTGCGCCGTATAAAAATTAAAACTATCGTTAGAAAATTACCACAGTTCGTGTCAGATTATATTTCACGCATAAATAACTACTACAATTTTACGCTTACCACCAGAGTTGTAAGGAAGCACATACTCAAACATGTTTCCTGAATGACTGCTTTCCCAGAATACGAGAGCCTGTAACAATCGATGCATGTTTGTTTGAGAAAATTGTACGCAATATCATCATTAATTTTTGACAAGTGGTTCTTGGGCTACTTTTCCGTATACTTACTCATAGTTACCTTTTACGCTGTGGCGGCTCGTGCAATGTGGCATCAACGCAATCCCTCCATTTAAACCTTTGTAAAACAATCGATCTTAAGGAGGTGCAATTGCATATTCCAGGGTATCGATACTTTTGCACAGGTTTAAATGGCAAAAAAGCATGGTTGCCTATAATTGCACGAGCCGCCACTGCTTTTACATATCTTATTGCCTCGGGAATCATGAATATTAGCGTGACAGCAGTGAGTAGTACATTTTTGGAATCTATTTGATCCAGGCTGTTGAGCAAATTCATCGTTTTACGAGGGGTATGCTTACTGCGCTACGCTAACTTTTTTCAATTCTTGCTGTTTTCTATGTTTCCTTGTTTCTTAAAAAAATGCAATTTGTCCGATTTCGTTGATGTTCAGAATTTGTTTATTGGTTTTTTTATGCCTATTTCAGATGTTAATAATTTTTCAATTTGTCCTCGTATTTATAAAAAAAAAAAAAAAAAAAAAAAAAAAAATGGTTTCAAACATCGAAAAAAGTAGCATGTGTAGTAGGCACGTGCTACTTTTTTCTATGAGTCTAGCTTGCAATGAACAGGAGAAACTTGTTAGAGTCTATAACGTGATTTCAAATTACCTCCTTGAATTTTTTACTCTTGCGTAGATCAATTAGTGTTTTAGCGAAGACATCGGCCCAAATCGAGTCATGAATAAGGCGAGAGAAGCCTCCTTTTCCTCCGGTTCCAGTGAAGAAGATAAAAATCCGATTTTTTGGATCTCTGCGGATAGAAAATTAGATTAGGCATTTGAATTATTTTACCTTATAATATGGATTTTTTTTTTTTAGAGAGAATAGCCTTAATTGTGAGTTAAATTTGGCAAAGTTGGGGGTCTTTTGGCGAAGGAAGAAACATGAAATCAGAAAATTGAAATCAATGACACCGCGCAAATTATAATACTATCTTGCCATCGATTATAATATAGGTAAGTCATCTTCGTCATTCATAGGCTGAATTATCAAAGGCTTGGATTATGACAACATAATATAAAAATAGACAATTATTTAAAAACAAAAAAAATCGCAAGAGATTCTAAGTAAAAAATGAAAAACAATCATCACTGCTACACTGCAGAAATATCGAGTCTTCTGATCGTAAATAAAAACTTAATTTAATACAAAACCAATTAACCCTTAACTGCGCCATGGCACCCCTGAGGCACAAAATGTATTTCCTCCATTTTGAACTCTTAAAGTTAAAATATCATTTTTTTCCACGTCGTCATCCCTCCGGCACAAATCGAGGAAAAATTTCGATTTTTCACCGAAGTCTGATAAAGCAAGGCCCCACATTAGGGGCCATCTGAGCATTAGAAAACATATTTAACCGTTTGACCTTGATTTTCTCCCTATACTGGCCCATGTTAAATTTAGTACTTTGTAGTTCTCTTGGGCGCAAGAATTAATGCTAGGAATTTTTTCATTATTTTTCCCTTTCATTTTGAGTCAAAATCAATTGAAAAATCATATTTTCGAACGAAAAAAAAAAATCGCGCAGTAAAGGGTTAAAATTAGAAAATTTCTTTGGGACAGAAGTTTTTTTCCCCTGGTACCGATGCTGTGCAATTTCCACGATTTTTTGAGCTAAATGATTGGAGGAAATGCTAATTAAGAGTTCGAGCCAATGAGTTATTTCTATCTATGAAAATGTTCATATCATGCCCTTACGGAAATTAATATCTTGCTACAAATATATTTAATGTGTCCCTGCGTGTCCTGTTATAAAACTATAAATACTCTCTTTTCGATGTTTGTTGACAAAAAATATCGTTCATCCTTTCATGAAATCTTCAAACATCATTACGAAGTGACTTTTACTATGACCTTGAAAGCAATCGGAACTGTCAAAAAGAAAGGTTGCCTAACGCATGGATAGAGACTAACCTCTTTCGAACGATTAGTAGGAAATACATTTTATATATGGATCTCAAAATAATCTCTCGCTTAAATCTCTTTTATGGGCTCATTAAATTTAACAAAAATATTCTGACACTCATCCCTTAGTTGGCAAATCCAGGAATCTGTATTTTTTCCTCTTCTCCCCTCAGTATGTGTGTGTTGAAAAAAGGATAAATTAGTGACATGCAGTCACGTGATTTTCGCCCCAATCTTATGTACTTTTCCAACTCATTCGTTTTCATGGGAAAAAAAGGAAAAGAAAATTTCATGGATCCGCTAATGCATTGATCCGATTAAAAGGTACCTATGAGTTAATTTGAATTTCAATGACAAAGCAATATCTGATTATATTGCGCGATAAATGATAGGGTATTCCTGGCTATTATAAGTTTTAGAAATGATCGACAGCATGAGTCTCCATAGTAACAAAATTACGGTGCTGTGCTCTTAATATTCGAATACATTTTATCCTTGTCAACATCATAGATTAATTTCGCCATTTTAATTATTTCGAGTGCTCTTCCAATGAATAGTACTTCATGAGCACTCACAATTGATCAGATTCACACAAAGAGATTCCAAGTCAACGAACGTGTGCCAATAAGGACCCGTTTTGAGGGTCCGAACCAAGGTTATAGATTCAAGAGGTATGCTCATATGACTTCGCGCCACAAATTCAGTGTGGCGCTCAGTTCAAAAGCACTGCAGGCAAGCTGGCCGACAAAAGCAGAAAACTTTTACTCTTTGCAGAAAACATTGGGTTGTTTCCTGGTTTCCTGCAGAGGGCAGCCCAATCTTTTCTGCAAAGAGTATACGTTTTCTGCTTTTGTCGGCCATCTTGCTTGCAGTGATTTTGAACTGAAGTTTTGGCGCGAAGTCAGATGAGCATACCTCTTAAATCTATAACCTTGGGCCCGAACAGAAATATCAAAAATTTAGATGAAAATATGTGCTCATTTTAATGCTATGGAAATTCAGTAAAAATAACTGAATTTGATGAAAAATATCTGCTTTTTGATGGAATGAACTTTCTCCGTTTATCTTTAAGAAAGTATACCAGTGAGTAAGCCTCTGTCCTCCTTTTCTAAATGTAAATATAGAGTCTGAGTATTTGTCCTTACGGTTCAATTACTTTTCCCGAGCCTTTGCCTTCCAATCCTTTTTTGTCGCCACTTAAAATTTTATTCATGGTAATCAGGTTGACATCCTGTAATAAATTCATAAAAAAGGCACAAATTATTTTCAAATACAACCCTTTGCTGATCCTTCAATGTATCACGATAAATTTCCACTTTTTTTTGCTGAAGTATTCCATTATATGATTATGATTATTATTTTTTTTTTTTTCTTATTTATTTATTTGTTTATTTATTTAAAAAAAAAAAACAAAAACAAAAAACAAAAAACCAAAAAATTAAGGTTCATTTAAATAGATCATTCCTTTATCACTAAAGTCTATGTCATGAAATAGCGAAACGTGCGATCTGGCAACGTTGTATTCTTCCTATTTAAACCTACCCTAAAGATCGAATGCGTGAGTGCCCACTGCATATACTCGATAGGATAGAGCTCAATCTTTTCCATGGTATGAAATGAGCTAATGAATAGACAAAAATACAACGTTATCAAAGTACACGCTACATCACTGATAAATGGTTAGTTCGCATGTTAGTAAAAAGGCTCTTTAAAGAACATTTTTTTGATGGTATTGTTTACATGACATTCATGCAGCGCCTACAAACCAAATTGAACATTTCCACCGAGTGAAGATGCAATACATCGCTGATCACATGATAAAAACTTGTGGTCGGCCAACTCTCATGGAACTAGTGCTAAAAATCTTGATGCAAGCTCAATGTTATGCTATAAGTAATTAATTTCGAGGAAAGAAAAAGATTCATATTTAATAAGTGCATGCTTCAATAAACCTTTCTTCTATTGAGAATGAGCAAAAATCAAATTTAATATTGTGGTCGCGAAAGGCAAAACTCACAAAACGTTTACCTCACCCGTGTAGTCTTTCACCACTCCTTTATAAACATCAGGTCCATTTGGTTCATTCTTCAGCGTTCCTGGAAACGGATTTCTGCCCATAAAACAGACAAAAACAAAAATGATCAATCTAGCTGCCTCTTAAAAAAAAATGCAAACTAGTTTAAATTGTATTGATAGCTTAATGGTACACTAGTGATTTTTGCAAAAGTACTCAGTTCTCTCGCAAAGAAATAAGGATTTAATGCTGCTAATGATACAACTGTTACTCAGACGAATAATTCAAATATGCTTGGAGATAATAAAATAATATAAGAATGATAAACTATAATACTGGTACCAACAAACAGATCTTCAAAAATCAATAAAAAATATTTCTAAATGATTTTTAACGAAACCATTCATACTATTCTCTTTAGCAGAGTGTTTTTTATGAATGAAGTGGGGAAAAAAGAGCGAGAGGGAGGGAGAGAGAGAGAGAGAAAGAGAGAGAGAGAGAGAGAGAGAGAGAGAGAGAGAGAGAGAGAGAGAGGAGAGAGAGAGAGAGAGAGAGAGAGAGAGAGAGAGAGAGAGAGAGAGAGAGAGAGAGAGAGAGAGAGAGAGAGAGAGAGAGAGAGAGAGAGAGAGAGAGAGAGAGAGAGAGAGGGAGAGGGAGAGGGAGAGGGAGAGGGAGAGGAGAGAGAGAGAGGAGAGGAGAGGAGAGAGGGAGAGGAGAGAGGGAGAGAGAGAGAGAGGAGAGAGAGAGAGGAGAGAGGAGAGAGAGAGAGAGAGAGAAGAGAGAGAGAGAGAGAGAGAGAGAGAGAGAGAGAGAGAGAGAGAGAGATATGGATAAAATGATGTGTATGGGTATGATGGGTACCCCTTTAATATATGTATTTTTAACACCTCTCCTTTTCGTTCACGCTGAAAATATTGACTTATTTGAGGCGTGTTTTGCAGGAAATATATTTTGAGCTACGTGAAATTGCAAGTTTGAACTATATTGAGTCGATCCTCTTTGATTCAGTTACGCTCGCATGGAGACGTTGAATCAACAACCAGTTTTTGTTTAAATAGCGCTCGAGCTTTCTGTAAGGATATTTATTTTTCAATCATTATTTGTTTTGGAGAATTTTGCAACCCCTATTCTATTTCTGAATACCTCCTCTCAATGCACTCTCGTATATATTTCCACAATCCTACGATGCAAAAGAATAGGACAAATATGAGAAAACAAATATTGAAGTTTTACCTTGCGTCATTTGCCACATCATCATACATCATTGTTATGATTCTGTCCTTGGGAATCTTGTACTTTTCTGCCAAGACTTTGTAAGCATGACAAACGTTCGCCTGTTTCTTTGAAATAACAAACAACCATTAAACCATTTGAAAGCAGCAAGAAAAAGTTCGAGACAGGATAGACCAAATTTAAAACACTAATGATCTCCAAAATAACCATGGTGAACGCAGAATAAATATAGGAACTTAACATTGGTGCCACATTTTTAAAATTTTAATCAAGCAGGGTACTTGGAAACACCACATCAGCAGTGGCGTAGCGTGCAATTTGGCAACGTTGCAGTTCGTCCATTTAAACCCATGAAAAAGATCGAAATATTGGATATTCGGTGAACACCTTCGCATTCGACCTTTTACCAGGAGTTTGAATGGACACACCACAACGTTGCCAGATTGCAAGCTTGCCACTGACATTAGCTATGCTTTTAATAAGAAGCAAATATAATTGAAATATCTAGTCGTTACTCATCTGTCTCACATAATGCCAGTTTTTTATTTCACAATAATTGCGACTCCAAATTGCGTTAATATTTGAAGATTATAATGTGCCCTTGAGCGCCGTCAATCAACTGTGGATGCAAATTCAGAGGTGCACCGAGGTGTAGGCTACACTTCGGTGCTAAATATTCCTACACCGTGCAGGAATATTTGACTACCCACTTAATGGGTCTGTTGCAAACTTTTGCTACAACGATTAAGAGTGTTTAATCTAATGTAAAATCGCTTGCGAAGTCCATTGGTGGTATCAGAAAGTCATGAAATGCAACAATAAACTCACTAAAGGCGTTAATGAAATTCAATAGGGCGGATAACTATCGAGCAATCTGTATGCATGCACCACGAACATCCAAGGATGGCAAACTTTGACAAACTCACTGCAGGTAGAGGTTATGTGTTTGTTTACGTTGTGTATGGTTGTCATCGATACTGTGAGGTTGGCTATCCTTGGATGTTCGTGGTGCATACATACAAATTACTCGATATTTCTCCGCCATCTTGAATTTCATTAAACGCCTTTAGTGAGTTTATTATTGCATTTTATGACTTTCTGATGCCACCAATGGACTTTTCAGGCGATTTGACATTAGATTCAACTCTCTTAATCGCTGTCGCAAAAGTTTGCAACAGACCCATTTGATCAAGGGAACAAAAAGTCTAAATACATAACCCTCCTCTCACAAGAAGTGCGATTTTAACATCGCGGTCTCATGTGGCATCGATCGTCCTCTTTTTTTTAAACCCCGTGAAAAGTTGTCGGGTTGAAGTCAGAAATTTGAAACTTTTTTCGCGTTTTCCGAAAGTTTACGCTCTGAGGCCTTTCACGTATAACGATGATGGGACCGCGATCACAGAGTTGGCGGACGGACGGTTGCAAGCATTACATTCAGTGCTGCCAGATTTGGCGTAAAAATAAACAATTTCCATATGATTTAATGTGAAGAATACATATTTTGTTTTACCAAATCTGGCAACCCTGATTACATCGTAACTTGATAGAGCCATCCACACCATAAGTAAAAATATACGGAGAAGGCAGAGCTGCCAAGTGCAGCATCCTGAAATGCAGGTGAACTGTGCCAACCAGAGCTGCCATTTTGCGGTATAATCAATGACATTTTTCAATTCATCAATGATTCCACCGATTGAAAAAAGATTACACAGTTCAGTTCAGTGTATGACTGTAATGAACGAAAATACCCAGATCGGTAATATTTTCTCAATCGGTGGAAACACCGTTTATAAATTAAAATAACCGCAAGTTTTTTTAAAGTTATATCGACGATTTTGCTGGTTGAGAAAATATTACAGATTAGAGTATTTTCGTGCGTTACAGCCATACACTGAACTGAACGCAGTGTAATCTTTTTTCAACCGAAGGAATCATCGGTGAATTGAAAGATGTCATTATGATTATACGCAAAACGGCAGCTCTGGTGCCAACGCATGATTGAAAAACATGTTTCGCTGGAAGTGAGACCAGCAGCGAAGCGTGCAATCTGATAACGTTGCATTTGTCCGTTTATGAAAAATGTCAAATTATAGGGTGTTCGCAGCACTTCAACTGATTCGATATTTTTCATGGGTTCGATGCAATAAAGGCTCTTGAAATGCGGTGGATCAATTTCCACTCCACTTGAACCCATGGAAAAGAATCGATCCTCGAGACACAGAATAATACAATCAGAAGGGAAACTCCCATAAGAGCCAATGGAAACAAGATTTGGAATTTACTGGCACAAACTGGCAACTGTGCTTACTCACTTCTCAAGATGGCGGACATGCTTTTTCAGGCTATACAACCAATCACAACTCGGCCAGTTGCCGAAGATCTGCCGAAGATTGCCGAAGATACTCACTTTCGAACATGGCGGCCCGAAGTAAAGAATGTTTCAAAATGAATTAGAGTTTCCCTTCTGATTGTATTATTCTGTGCTCGAGAAAGTTCAACTTAAATTCTTGAGAAATCGATATTTTTGCATAAAGGGTCAATGGGGCTGTTGCACAATTTTACTGTAAGTGATTCAAGGATTGATTTGGATTTAATCGATCCTTCGTGAACCGCAACTGGTCGAATGGCTATTTATTGTCATGATCTGACAACGCCGCAATGCGTGAAAGGGACGAGGAAAAAGTGGTGGAATAGTGAGGAAGGATGAGGAACGAGAAACCCTCTTCCATCCCGAGGGATGGTGATGGTAAACTGAGACCGACCTGCGAACACATATTAGCGAGGATGTGCGTAAAATGTTGAATCACGGCAAATGGCCACCAACTCACCCCCCCCCCCCTCAAACACTCCTCGGGCCAAAACCGCGTGCGTATACGAGTTGAATCTTGATCTCCTTGTCGCCCTCAATCACGCCAGCCTTGCTTAAGCCTCAACATCTGAGCAAAAGCCGTTTCTGCCGGATATTTCTCGCCCCTCTTGTTTGGACCCGAAAGTAAAAGCGCGGTACCATGCACAAGAAAAATTGCTGCTCTCAGCAATTCCTCTCACCATTTATCATTGGATTTATTCTTTTATCCATTTATTCATTTTTATTTATTTATTTATTTTCTCATTCGCGCGGGCATTTTGTCTATATTAATTAATCAACCAAATAGCTCCAAATATTAATAATAAACTGGGTAAAATACGGAGCCATGGAAATAAGATGTATTTATGAATGAGTTTACTGTGGCGATCCATTGCACTCAATGAGGCATGAATATGACACCCAGCGGGGCCGATCCTTGAAATTCACGACTTTTGGGTAGACTGGATAAGAATGGAAAACGGTGGTTGGTTGAGACGAGTCACGTGGTTGCCGAGTCTAATCAAAATATCGAATTTATCTAATTGGTTATCGGGCAGCCTTGAAGTACCTACCTGATATATCCAATTAGATAAATTCGGTATTTTGATTAGACTTGGCAATCACGTGACTCGTCTCCACCAATCACCGTTTTCTATTCTTATCCAGTCCACCTAAAATTCGTGAATTTCAAGGATCGGCCTGCAGAGCACTCAAAAATTAAACGGAGACAAGCCATACCACAGAAACCGCGAAACAGCTGATCACGCGGAGAACAGCTATTTTTTAGGAGTTCATGAATAAAATAACAAGCTGTTAACTTTATCCAATGATTCTTGCGTTGAGCGATCACCAAAAGTGTATAATGTACTCTCTGTTACTTCGTTTTGATTGGTCGCTGGCATCACGTGACATCCAAAATAGTTTTGCTCAAAGCTTCACACACGGACCAGATGTGTGTTTATCATTGGATTTATTATTTTATTCATGTATACAACTTTATTTATTTTCATTCGGCATTCGTCAATTAACCAAATAGCTCCAAATATTAATAATAAATCGGGTAAAATTTTTTTCTCAAAACTGGTGCAACATTATGCTTTATTTCCAAAATTCTTGAAAGCAAATTTTTCAGATTTTAAAGAACTTTATGTACATGTGGCAAGTAGTAATGAGATTCAAAATTGATAAATTTCTTGTTGGATGAAAACAAAATTATCAAAATATCTGGAGTTGCTACGCATGATGAATATACATTAAGTGAACCGCTTTAATTGCATAGAATCAAAAATGAGAACGAAAATACGGGAGTAAGTACAACTTTATCCTATAACCTTACAATCCTCCCCGTCGCGTAAATTTCGTATAATCTTACTTGTTGGGTCGCCACTTTAGATTAAAAATGTATTAATAGCTCAATGGTGTAACCTCTACCATTGGCATCGCGTTGTCGCGCCGCGCCGGAAGTGGTTAACTGATCCTACTCAACGACACGTGTTTTGGCCTACGTCAGAAATTGAAGGCACCAAATGAGACACATTTTCCGACATTCACCGGTGAACGCGCGCTCGTACCCCAGTTCTCGAAGCAAGCAAAGTAAACCAGGTTACGGTGGATGAGCCACTTCGGCGTGCGTGGGTGCGTTTATTTGCGGATGAAATAAAGAAAAGGCTAAACTTCTGCGGTATTCACTCAAAAGTCAAGAGCTCTGTCCTGATATCATAATACTTGAGTCAATGCCTGTGTTTAAACGGGTATGTTGTAGCACACTTCGGCTGGAGTGTTTTAAAGTATCAATTAATATGTAAAACACCGTTAAAATGACAATGGCAGCATCAGAAAACACAAAAATTCATTAATAAACTCAGAATTAACGAAAAATACTAGACACTGTTCTCCCGTGTATCTTTCCACCACGCGTGCACGATATTTCGCAGGATTAGCCCGGCATATTCAAGTAGTTATGGCCGACTATCATCACAGCTGACTTCATAAACAAATAAACAGTAAACACTGATGGCATCTGTTCGAATTCTTACGTCTCAATATCCTCAATTCCTCACAATGGGTTGTGAAAGGTATGGAAACCGATATTTGTGTCGAAAAATTATCAAAATGAAACAGTTGCACACGCAGGAATTCCAAGGATGATGATTGAAGTTGGAATTATAACGCGAAATATCGTGCACGTGGCAGAAAGATACAGGGGTGAACAGTGTCTATAGTTTTTTGCAATTTGTGAGTTTATTAAGGAATTTTGGTGTTTTCAGATACTTTGCCAATGTTATTTTAACGGTTTATTTTTGCATATGAAATGACACATTAAAAAGCTCCAGCCGAGGTGTGCAACAGACCCATTATTTTAAGTCAAAAGTATCAACTTGGGTTTCTCAAGTGAACAATTCTCGTTAATCATTCTGTCTATCAGTGCTGCCAGATTTGGCCTACAAATTTCCCACGTATAACTTAATGTGAAGTGTGTACCTTTTTTGCCGAGTCTATAGCACCACTGCTGTACATTGCTGTGTATATTGATCGGACTCATTAAAATATTTTTACTGGCCATGGGACAGTTTGACTGTTTTTTTCACGTCCAAAGTATAATTTGATCCAAATTTTATGTCCATTTATATGCACCGAAGAAAGAACGGTAATAATAACAATATACCCATTGCAGATTTTGACGCCAGCCAGAAAGTAAAGTAAACTTGAGGGTACAGTAAATTGTACCAGATATCAGGAAGAATAAGCAATCGGTTATCCTGATTTTACCGCACTAATCACTTTGCGTTTATCAATATTCTGATGAAGTTTACCATACTCTAGCTTTGGCTGGCACAAAAATGTGTACCGTTAATTGTACTGTACTTTTTTCCACTTGCGGTACATGATATCTTCGTCCAAAAATGTTTGTGCAGTGGTTTTCTGATCCATTCTAATCATATGGACCTATTGACAAATTATGTCTGATACTATGGACAGCCAATCCTGATGAACAAACATAGTTTAGGAAACTTTTGAAATGCATTCGACCAATTGATCAAAAATGATAAAATAAACCGAGAGTAGTATTTTGGAAAATAAACAAAATATCCAACATGAAGAGCCCCTTATTGGGACTATTTAACTTATTTCTGTATCGGCCTCCAAAGTCTGGTACATATATTTTTGGTCCCAAATTCTTTGAGAGAAAATGGTACGAATAAAACAGTTTCAGGACAGACTGTCCCATCCTGTCCGCCCGAAGTTATGTTTTCCATAATTTTATTGACCTTTCACAAATTTCGTTCATTTCAATATTTTTCCCAAAAGCTTTTAAAACATCCGAAAGAAATAATGTCCAGAAGAGAAGATAAGTCCAAAGTAAGAATGGAGCCTTAATATTTTTTGTCAAAAAATTAATTTTTATTTTATCATTTTTGATCGAATGGTCGAATGCATTTCAAAAGTTTCCTAAACTATGTTTGTTCATCAGGATGGCCTTTCCATAGTACTAGACATAATTTGTCAATTAATAGGTCCATAAGATTAGAATGAATCGGAAAACCACTGCACAAACATTTTTAGACGAAGATATCATGTGCCGCAAACGGAAAAAAGCATAGTACAATTAACGGGTTCTGTTAGACCTCGATTGGGATTCATAAAGTCAAAAGGTCAAACAAATATGAGGTTAAATATAACTTAACTGGTGTCTGTAATAGGTCCATCCGTTGGTACCGGCGATAAGCAAAGCCCAAGTTTTTCCATTGGCTTGCGCTCCGCCGAGACTAGATAGACCATCGCCAACAGGCGTGGAACTTGATTGATAAAATATCGGCAACAGAGCCAATATTGTTTTTAAGCTGTAGAAATAAAATCAAAATTATTTGTAAGTTTTTCGCTGAATTTTTAAGGCTTATTTAGTATTTTTTTTTTCTCATTTAAAGTATTAACCCACTTGAGATTGAACAATGACTTATCTCGAAAGCTTGAATTCAATCGAATGGGACCTTAAATAAACGATGGCGTCTCAGACTTTCAACAACGATGCGTGTTGATACCAGTCATTTAATGACTCAATTCCAAATAGAGTTGAATCAAGCAGTTTCTCTTCTTTCCCTTTTCATTGGAACACACTGGTTAGAAAAAGATAGGATACATAGTCGCGGGAAGCGCGCAGATTATTATTATTTTTTTTTTTAAAAAAAAGAAAGAAAGAAAAAAAATGAACCATCCCTTCTGGAAAGATCAATACAAAGGTGAATGCTGCTAGCCCTAGCTCATTCAATTCACTCTCAAGAAATTTAGGTGACAAAGTTATCGAAACATCGAGAAACAGGGAAAAATGCATGGATACGAGCTCTCAAAAATAAAGAGGTTGATACTCCCGTTTTTTAAAAAAAATATCCTTTTTTTTTTTTTTTTTTTTTTTTTTTTTTTTTTTTAAAGGATGACAACCTATATTTCTCGGACGTCAGAAAATTTCAATTTTTGTCAATTCGGTCTTCTAGGAAGGGAAGGATGTGAAGTTTTCAGCTTTATTGCTCCGTAATTTTTGAATGAGACAAGATCGTGTTATGAACTTTGTAACGAACGAAAAGATAGACCTTTATTTTAATTAATGAACATGATATTGTAAATTGATAAGTATTCAACCTATTTTTGTTTTTGTTTTTTGTTTTGACTTTCCGAACTTCATCCCACAAATTTGGTTTTTCGAAAGTAGAAAATACGCAGAATACAAACAAAGAATTTTGAAAAAAAAAAATCAAAAAAATCGACAAAGTTGTTAAAAAATCATTGATCTACTACTGTGAGATACACATTATTTGCAAGTTCTTTAAAAGGTCTTTATTACAGCGTTATTTTTATTACTTATTTGTTTAGTTCAGAAGTTACGGGGCATTAGAGGTTTCGACTTTGAACCCCTTTATCCCTTCCTGAAGTGGAAATTCGCAGACGTCTGGTTTTGAGACAAATACCCAATAATTACCTATGACGATAGCCTTATGAGAGATGGAGCAACCTCTTTCATGTTTTTTCTACTAAGCAAAAGTAACCCCATTCCAAAACTATATAATTTGTTCATTGGTTGCCTAAATTGGTTTTAGAGCCATGTCTATAGCATGAAATAATGATTTCAAATGGAAAAATGTTTTAATAAACATATCGAAGTTAGCAAATTTTATCATATCAACCTCACGATGATTTGAAACGGGGTAATGGCATGGGGACCCCGACTATATTTTTTTGCGATAAAATTATGACAACATTTGTCAGACAAATGCACCTAAAAACATTTACACTTCTGAATTTGTGTCATACTGCGTGGGAATGTCAAAAACTAGCATCATTTTGTATTATTACTATAAATACTTTAACTCTTCTGGAAACTAAAATTTACATTTTAAGTACTTTCAAGCAATTGAAAGTAGTAGGATCGACGCGGTACTTTATGGAAGTAAAAATTGTCCCATTTACAAACAATAAAAAAATGAATTCTGTAGGCTTATTCAATGTCCTATCAAGTACTTAGTTAAGATAAAAAAACTGCCATAACAAGGATAATAGGAGAGAAAATTAATGTCCCTGTCACGGGCATACATTAAAAAAAAATAAGTATTTAAATTTTCAATATTTGATACAAGGAAATCCTCCTGAAATAAAAATGTTGAATTCTCATTGTTATTTATATGTATGACCCCAAAACCACATTTAGGGTATATTTAATATCTATTGAATGTACTTGTAAAAGTTTAAACACATAAGGGTGCATGTCTGTATTATGTTAACTAACCTAACCGACTCCTGGGGAACAACTTTGGTCAGAACCATTGGTAATTATAGTGGTTTGGAACAGGATCCAAGCAGAGCCCCTCCTTTATCTCCTGTTAGGTAAACAACGTAGGTCAAAGACCTGATGCTTAAAGGGTCGAGCTCTTAGGGGCAATAAAAATAAAAATGAGGTCTTTTAACGCGTAGCTTCGGGGCATTTATTTTATTTCCGCGGGGTAACTTTTCTATCTCTAAAAACGAAATCGAAAGCAGTTGACTCTTACCTGATGTTTACGTTCATCCTCATGTTGACGCTCTGTCTCATCACCGACTGCACAAAGATTGAGGATAGATTGCTCAGAGCTTCCCGGTCGTCCCTATCGCATTGATGAGTCGTAAGCCGAAGTAGAAATCAATTCAGGTGAAATCGAAAAGTTTTCTCTCTCTCTCTCTTTCTCTTTTTTTTTTATCTCAAACTGATGATTAACCAGTAAGTTTAGATAACTTGTTGAGAACCTACGTCTGAACTACGCTCTTGAGAATAAATGACCTTCAGAAACATTGTTGTCAGGAATACGAATTTGAGCTGAGTATATGATTCAGGGCTGCCGTTTCGCGTATAATCAATGCTATTTTTTTATTCACCGATGATTTCACCGGTTGAGAAAAGATTACACAGTTCAGTTCAGTGTATTACTGTAATGAACTAAAATACTCGCATCCGTAATCTTTTCTCAACCGGTGGAGTCGTCGATGGCTTTAAAAAAAACTTGCGGATATTTTAATTAAGTAACGCAGTTTCCACTGATTGAGAAAAGATTACAGATCAGAGTGTTTTCGTGCATTACAGTCATACACAGAAGTGAACTGTGCAATCTTTTCTCAACCGGTGGATTCATCGGTGAATAGAAAAATAGCATTGATTATACGCAAAACGGCAGCTCTGATATGATTTCCCATTTCAATCGCAATATGAAGGATGCGGACTTCAACCAGTGGCGTGGCGTAGCGTGCAATTTGACAACGTTGTACTGTGCCCATTTAAATCCTTGTAAAGGGCCGATTGCAAAGGTGTTCACCGAACTGACAATAGTTCGATCTTTTTCGTGAGTTTAAATGGACACAATACAATGGTGTCATATTACACGCTACGCCACTGATTTTAACCCATGACATCGACATGGAGATACACTCCCGGTACGTACCAAAGAGTAAACAAGAGTCGCAATTGCATTGAGAGTCAGCGTGGTCAATGCTAATAAGAGTCGGCTTCTGATTGGCTGGAAATGGAGGGAAATCCTGGTGCAAAACTGTCTTAGGGTATATAGGGAAATTAACACGGGGTTTTCGTTCCGGGACGTTTATCTCGAAACCTGTGCAAAATCGTCTCGAAACAACTAATACGAGTCGAATTATAGCAGAATTTTCTGAACAAATTGATGAGTCACAAGTACCAGTATATTGCAAATTCGAGAAGACTGTCTCAATTGAAAAGTACACATAATAGTGATGTTACTCAAACACATGCCAAGCATGTAAACACAATATTGTGCGAACTTTTCCACTGAAAAAATCTTTTCAAATTTGCAATAAAGTGGCACTTATGACCTATCAATTTGTTCGGAAAATTTTGCTAAATCGACTCGTATTATTGTTTAGATACGATTTTACAAAGGTTTCGAGATAAACGTCTCGGAACGAAAACCCCGCGTTAATTTCCCCATACCATAAGACAGTTTTGCACCAGGCTTACAGCCAATCAGAGGCCAGCCCGCGTTTCCGATCCCTTACCTGCGTTGACCGCACGCAGGCCTTCCATTCAATTGCGACTCTTGTTTACTCTTTGCCCGGTACAGTACCTATCACAATGTGTCAGTCCCTAACGGCACATTTCGAGGTTGAAATCGGATTCAATTCGGTTTGGCAAACCAGTCAACCGATTTCAATCCGGTTTTGCAATCCGGTTTCAAACCCGATTAACCCAAGCTGGATTTAAGCCAGATTATAGACAGTTTGAAATGGCTTACATGTCCGCAAAAAAAATTGACTAACTAGATTTGACTAGGATTCTAGCTATCTTCGCCACGCATCATAGACCCCTGTTCAAACTGGTTCAAAAACGTTTTTTAACTTGTTTCAAAAATGGGGTTCGATCAGGGTTATTCCCAATTTTAAACCACCGATTCCGAACCGGATTCAAACGAGATTATCAAAGCAGGGTTGAATGCGAATTATAGATAGTTTGAAATGGCTTACATGTCCGCAAAAAAATTGACTAACTAGATTTGATTCGGATTTAAGCAATCTTAGCCGTTGATTGTGAATCCCTTTTCAAGCTGATTTAAAATCGCTTTCCAACTTAAATCATTAATGGGGTTCAATTAGGGTTACTCCAGTTTTAAACCCCAAATTCCTAACCGGATTCAAACTAGATTATTCAACCCAGACTAAATGCGAATTATTGACGGCTTGAAATGGCTTACGTGTCCGCACTAAAAATAGAACTGCCGGATTTAACCCGAAATCAAACTGATTTTGAAGAGGATTATATACCCTACTTTCAGCTGATTTAAAGATGTTCTCAAACTTGTTTCATCAGTTGGGTTCAACATGGGTATCTTTTGGATCAAGAACTAATCTTCGTCCCCATCCGGTTTTATAACTGGTTTCTCAAGCCGGATTGAACGCAAAGTGCAGCTAAGCGACTTGAATGACTCACAAGACCGTACCTTAACTTGAATAACCAGATTGAATCCAGATGGCAGCCAAGTTCTTAATGAACTGTACTAGACTAACTTCAAACTGATAGAAAGTTATAGATTCAAGTTTGAGTTAATGTTTAGGTCAGACTCGCTAAACCAATTTTCAGGCACTCTACGTGGGCCTAGGGTGAATCCATTACTAAAAAGTACTGATGGAGATGTCCCTACAGTACCAAGTTTCAATGGAGAGGTCGTTCGCGGCTCGGGGCCAAGTAAACGCGAGTAACGTTTCGCAAAAATATGGTGGAGCACTCTCTCGGCAGAAGCCGCGAACTAAGTTAACTCCGCCTCCCTATCCGGTTTCAAACCAGGTTATTCAATCTAGATTGAATGCGAATTGTAGACGATTTGAAATGGCTCACATGACCGCACCAAAAATTGGATAGCTAGATTTCACCTTGATTCAAACTGATTTCATGGAGGGTTATAAACTCTACTTCAAACTAATTTAAAACCATATTCAAACTTGTTTTATCAATTGGGTTAAACACGGGTTTAAACGGATCAAGAACTCTACTTTCAAATCCGGTTTCAAAACAGTTATTTGAACCGGATTGAATGCGAATTGTAGATGGCTTGAAATGGCTTACATGTCCGCAAAAAAAATTGACGAACGTGATCCAACCCAAACTCAACCCGTCTTTACAGCGGGGTGAATCCTACTTGAATTCGGTTCACAAGGCTGGCATGAAGTTGGATCGGATTCCATTTCTATTATGATGTAGTATGCGAAATGAGTCGATTTTTAACCCGTCCCTGATTTGTCTTATATGGAGCTTTTGAACCTGGCGTCTATACGATTGATTAGCTAGGTTTGATCCTTGTTGGAAACAGATTCCTATCGATTGCAAGTACTTCGATTAATGCGGTTTCAATCGAGTTTTAAGACGAAGCACTAAACTGGCCAAACGACTGGACGGTTAAGAAATCGGCTGAAAGCTCACTTGAAACTAGGTTGATGAAGCTTCTAGTAGCAAGTTCGAAACCGTTTTGAAGTCCTTTTCTTTATGAGTTTCTAAATCCATCTTGAACCATGTTCAGAGAACTGGCTTGAAACCGGTTCGGATCCAATTTGTGGCAGGGTCCAGTATGCAGTTTGAATCGTATTTAAATTCGTTTCCGATCCGTCTTTCACGAAGCTTGTACACCTGGTGATTATCCGACTGTCAATCTAGGTTTGATACTGATTGAAAACGGGTTCTCATAGGTTTGAGGAGTCCATGTTTATCCTTGTTCAAGCCGATTCCAATCCGGATATCGGAGCTGATCATCCCCGTGCCGCTTGTAAACCAGTCTTGAAATCGGATTAAAATCAGATTGGCAATCGTCGGTTTGTCAATCCTTCGAGTAGCTGGATTGAAACTACACCTGGATTGAGTGTGCCGTTAGGGAGGTAGTTTTGAGATTGGAACCCTTGACCTCTTTTTAGGATTCCATTCAATAGTCGGATAGAATTTAAGTCGGTGTTCACATCATTTCAACTTGACATTTGGAATGAATGTGTCAAGTGTAAGGAGTAAGGAGTGGCCTATAATTCGCCTGCGTGGACGATTTGACGCAACCCGCATTACACGTAAAACAACTCACCAACTCGTTCCTTTCTTTTCTTTTGTTATGTCTTAAGGGTTGTCTCCATCTGCGAATTTAAAAACGCGAATAAACTGATTGCTCAGCCAATGAGCTGCCTTGAAGTCGATAGGTAGAGTCCGATGTATGGACAACAAAGAAGCTCATTGGCTCAATCAGTTTACTCGCGCTTTTAAATTTGCAGATGGAGACACCCCTTTAAACTCGAGAAAGGTTCAAAATTCGCGCAACGTTGGTTGCGTTGAATCGTTGCCGGAGTTTGTGTGCAACTGTATGTAAAACCCTTGAGCTATATAAAATGATGTAAGTTTTAAAAACACAAATTTTAGCAGCCAAAAATGGCGCTTTACGATATTCCATTCAGAAGGCACCTATAGTGCTTACAATAACCTTACGTTTTGTTTTTTTGTTTTTTATGTTCTTTTTTTTTTTAAAAAATGTAGCTTTGAAGAAAGAAGGGGGAGGTAAAAAGAGCAGTTGCCCCTCCCCTAAAATTTGGAAAATACTTTATTTTCAAGCCGATTATTTTAATGAGCTGAAAACAAACAAACGCTTACTTAAAACAAAGGCCCCTTGAAATTTATTTTTCAGGCTTTTTCTGGCCGTCTTGGAAAATTTTCTACTGGCGCAAACTAACCAAAAAATTGAGTTTTTCTACTGAATTGATAAAATAATTTGTTTCCGACGAAAAGTTACTAAGGTACCAACTAAAACATTTTATTTACAAGAGTAATTTTTCCTGTAACTTTGGTTTCACATGCAATATCATTTATGATACTCTTCTGGGAGTTCCAAGAAGGTGTTGTTATGGCAACACTATTCAAAAAAGTTTTCCCAAGTTCTTCTAAGTTCTCCTCAGGAGTTTTGGAGAGTTTGGAGAGTTGTCGGGTATCGCCTCGCGAGAGTTATTGTAAAAAAAAAAATGAGATTTATTTTCAATGTTTAACATCGTTCCGTAATTTAAAGAACCATACAATTTTCACTATTCACCATTTCGTTCCTTTCATTTCGTAATTAGTGTCCTGTGGAGTATCAGCTATCAATCTGAATGAATGGATTAAAAAAACAAACAAAAAAAACAAAAACGAAAACGAAAACAAAAACGAAAACGAAAACAAAAAGAAAAAACAAAGAAAGAAAATCATGAAATATAAGGTCAAATTGAAAATCTAATTAAAAAAAGTGACACATTTTATCGCTCTAATTATATATCCCTTAATACTGGCGTATTCAAGAAGTTATCCTCCTCTCTCTATTTTTTTTGCCTCAGCAGCGGCTCGTGCAATGTGGCAACAATGGATTTCCTCCATTTAAAACTGTGTAAAATAATCGATACTAGGTGAGGCGCTACGCCTCACCTAGTATCGATCTTTTTGCATACGTTTAAATGGTAAAAGTGCACGGTTGCCAGATTGCACGAGCCGCCACTGGAAAGACATAAAAAGGCGCGTGTTACACTGTAAAAAAAAAAAAAAAAAAAAAAAAAAAAAAAAAAAAAAAAAAACCAATCGACTTACTAATCAAACAATTAAGTTTGGTGATCATATACAGTTACACGACTCGATTAATGTATCGAGTTTCATATATTTTACAGCCAATTTTCCTACTGATCTTTTCAGAACCATACATCATCGGTATTAACCCTCTAAGGACCAGGTCTGGTTATAGTTCAAAAAAAACTCTTCCGTTCAAATAGGGAAGGTAGTTAACTGTTCGTTCTCGGTGGAGTTGGAATTGCCTATACGAAGAATTGAAGGCGCCCGACGAGACGTTATCTTGAAAGTGATTTTATCGATAGTTGCGTTTGTCCGGAATGAGGACTGAAATAATGTGAAATAGACTAGAGAAGAAAAACGAGTATAGTGTGCGCATGCGCGAATAGAGAGAGGCAGCGTCAGTCTCTAGTCTCTCTCACTCGTCGGTTCGCAACGCAGCGATGCGATGGTGGGCTACGAAGACTGGGTTTGAATAGCGGGGTCAATCATAAAACTGTCAAAATCTGAGAAGGGTGAGCTCTAGCTTGTGGGTGTAAACTCAGTATATTTTCTGTGCGTGTGCCACGAAGCCACCAACACACTTATTAATCAGTATGTGTGTGTGTGCATCGAAGACAAATCAAAGACTATACTGAAGTTATGATTGTACGTACTCAAAAATTTATAGAAAATGCACGATACGACCCGAGCATTTAATTTTTGATTAATATCCTGAAAACTAAATCTCCAAAACACACACGGTCACTAGAGGGCACCTCTTACTCTGTATTATATTATTCATTGTATACAGCAAAATGTGAGTTAGAATCTTGCCATATACTTCGTATGGCACGCTTAAAAGGATGCTTACCTGTATTATGCGCAAAAAGGCTCAAATTTCGAAGACCTTTTGAATCAGGGACCAAATTATGTTACGTCCTCACGGTCCCGCACGCAGATGATCAGTGAGCACTTATTACGGGGGGTATAAACTACACGCAATCATACTTACGTGCGCACCATCCAACGTCTTTCGGAGGACCGTCAAGCCGTAACATTATTTGGTCCCAGGTTTCTCCTTAGATCTTACAAAATCAATTTTTCCAGGTCAGTCGTATAGGTTCTTAACAAAGTGGCTGCATATCTTTCCCACCTATTTATGTATTGTTTAGCTTTTTTTTTTCAATTTTTCGCGCCCCGCTGAATTTCAGTGTCAACTTGACAACTGACCGTTGAGTCACGATCAAGCCCGAGTTTTTATCTTCAGCGATCCCCAAACCATCAGTGGAGAGTGTTCATCAGTGTGCATCAGCATTCAGCATTGCCCATCAGAGAATGATTGATGGTTATTTGATCAATAGTGAGAATAAATTGGCGAATTCGGTTTAATGTTTCTGTTTGATGATCATGAGTGCTGTTGTAAGGTCTTCAAATGTCACAAATCTTAATGTAAATTAGAATAACAAAGTCAAAATTATTAAGACTCGATTAGTCAGTTCATATAAACAATTTCCAGTCATCACAGTGCTCCAACTAGCTCGGTTTTTCCAGAAACATCGATTTTTGCCGCATTTAATACAGGTAATTTTAAAATAAACAGGAAAAGTAAGGTATAGAGATGTTTACTTCAGTTGCGAGCCGATTGAGATTTTGTATTTTTACTTACAAATTTTGATTGTGTGTGTGTGTATTTTGCCACGTTGCCTTACGGTGCAAAAGACAAATATTTGGACGGAAATGAAAATCGTCGCGACTGGGCGGAAAATATATAATCGCGAAAAAAAGCCGGCAAGTTTGTACTTTACATAATGCAGTGACTTCATATCTTACCTCGATCACCGATTCCGTGAATCGTGCTCTGATAAATCAACAGACATCACAGACCTCTTCAGCTCTCTAGAGATAGTGCGCTCACATCCTTCTTTTTCTTAAAAAAAGAATAAACCATAGGTACCTTTTGACAATTTGTATGACCCTTATGACCATTTTCGAGGCCGTTTTTACAATCGTCGGTCCCTAACCCCTCTTTTCCCATAAGACCCTTGCCCCCATAACCACGAATTTGGTATCCGCGAGCTTTTTGTGGAACGTAACCCCCGCGTATTACGAAGAATTACTGTAAATGCCGCGTAAAGCTTAAAGCGGCCTGTATTCGTCTATTTAATTTTGTCAATTATCTGATCAATTCCACACTACCCAGAAGATCGAGTAGGTAAATGGTGGAAATGAGGGAAAAGCTCCGAAACTAGCTCAGTGTCACCCCTCCCTCAATCCATCTGGAAAGATCGGACGAGCTGGGTCACTCAGGGACTCAAGGAATAGAGGCAAAGTGAAGATAAAGTGAAAAAACGAATGTATATGGAATAAATGATGGAGTGAATAAGGGATTAAGGGGTAGATCGAAATTTGTTTACCATTGATTATACCAGATTAAAATGAAGTGCACCATTTACCTCATCGATCTTCTGGGTATATTGTGGAATTGAGTAACACAGCTCAGAACCCTAAGAGGATACACCAAATTGAAGTCATTTGCTCTTATTATTTGTTTTTCACATATTGCAATATTGTAAAGGTGAGGTGAGGAGCGATTGCGCGGTAGCCGGCGCAAGGTGGCGCAGCCTGGCGTTTAGTGGTCTTGCGCCGCGCCGCAATGGACGAATTTTACGACTTTTTGCGGCTCCGTAGCGCATTCAGTTTTGATCTCTACGAAATAATAGTCGCATGCGTTTTTGTTGTTTTAACGAACTTCAATTTTTTTTAAAGGTATTTTTTGCATTTGA
This sequence comes from Trialeurodes vaporariorum, assembly GCA_011764245.1. Classification (NCBI taxonomy): domain Eukaryota; kingdom Metazoa; phylum Arthropoda; class Insecta; order Hemiptera; family Aleyrodidae; genus Trialeurodes; species Trialeurodes vaporariorum. The sequence goes on along the minus strand of VMOF01000024.1, from coordinate 17,004,009 downwards.
TAATCAATAGCGCTCGAGTTATAAGCAGAACACCCAAAATAACGTGATTTGGGCCTTCTTTTTGGAAAATTGAGGCCTTTCCGCCCCTTTAATTCGTACGCAAGGTTTAGATGCGGATTCAATGACCCAAAGTACACAAGAGCTAACTCTCAGAAATAATTTTCCATCACTTGCAAGCTAAAATCCCCTGTTGCCTGGACTGTTTCCATTTTCTGACCAATGACCATCGTGACTTTTCAAAAATTCATTTTTTAAGGGACACCCTAGCCTACACTTCTAAAACAACCTACATATCCATGGTAATAATCAAGTCGTATATCGGCTCAGAAATACACGGTTCTGCCACTATTGTAGAAATATCCGCCCCACTAATGTAGTAGGACTGTTCAAATAATTTTTACAGCCTCTCAAAGAAGCAGGTGGCCTTCTTTGGCGCACCTACCCTAGGTTAGGTACAAGGTAATAAACTTACCTTAGGTAGCACTTACATCATAGAGAACAAAGTTTACCAAAAAATAATTATAAATGAAAACGTTTAATAACATATTTATTTCATGACTAGTCACTTTCATAAATAATAACGATCATTTTATTTTACATTTAGAATAATGCATACATAGTTCATTCCCAATAAATAACAATACAACAAATTATATCTTTAAACAAATTCTTCGTACAAAATATTGAACACCTTAAATACGTAAGTATTTATAACAGAAACTTTATTATTTTTGTTTTTGTTTTTTCATGAGGAATATTAAACAATCTACCAGTAATAATTATGTCCTAACGCATTCATACATCTTACTTTTGATTTAAAACTGAGAAATTTCATAATGAGTATGGCAACTCATATGTTCTAAAAATGGCACTTAAACTCTGCAAGAGGTACACGTATTTTGCTTGGGATCAGTTTCAAAACGTTACCGTTTTCTTTTTATCATTGACCAATCACAAAAGTCTGCTAGGCTTGTATACGATTCGAAGGGATGTGCCGTTCGTAAAATACACGATACATTGAAATCTGCCTCATACAAATCTATCCCCAGGCGATTCAGTTAACCCCTAAAAAATCGATACTATTGCATCGGTTCAAATAGGAGACGAAGAGACGATGTAGAGTTTATACTCATAAATAGTATATAATACTTAGCGTTGATATGATCTCAAATTAGTTAGCTGCCTTGCTGCCTTACATTTTACTCGGGTCTGGAATATCTTGAGTGGAGGATAAGTTGAATTGAAACTCTTTTAAATGGGAGGAATTTAATTTTGTTTTGTTTTTTTTTTTTTTTTTTGTTTTTTGTTTTTTGTTTTTTTAAACCAACTTCACTAGATCTCTTTTCATTTGCGGTAGTTTGTCTCGCATCAGAGTGTGCGAAAAGAAGTCGCGTGGTGTAAGTGTGTTGTAAAAAAGTCAATGAAGGAGAAGGGGAAAATAGTCTGGAATACCTTCAAATATTCATGTTCATGTATCGGATATAAAAAAAATGGCTGATCAAAAGTCCCTTGAGAACTATATTTTTCATCGTTACTAACTATTTGGTCTCCATTGCGATCAAAATAATTTGAAAAGAAATTTGATTAACGAATAGGGTCCGCAAGAATTCAATTGAGTGATTTTAGAAAAGCGCGGTTTCATTCAAAATTTCAAAATAATCCTCAGCCCTTATATGCAATGTTTTTAACCTGAACGAAATGGAACATAATAGAACACAGCACTTTTCTATTGCGTTTCTCATAGCGGTTCGAGCGTTCTGTCGGAACGAAATGGAATCAACCGGGACCAACCGATAGTGGTCCGCTCCACCCATTTCCATGAAAAATAAGGGGGGGGGGTTATCGTTCTGAGCCAGCCGATTGCAATATGTTGATCGGAACGTAAGACTGAGCTCCACTTACTTGGCCATCTGCATCGAATCATCGATAGCTCTAACGATAAATGCGGGACGCGTGCAGAAGATGACCAACGCCTTCAAATTTCCGAGTATGCAAAAAGCGAGCCCCACATTCTGAGTGTCGAGCCAGAGGAAGTCATTTTTTATACACGTTATTTTGAAGATACGAATGGATTTTGGCACCGCTGCAACTTTACAATCTAAGATGAAAGTTTCAAAGCGAGCTAGGCGCGAGACAAACTATAGGATTATCTGAGCGGTCATGTAAGCAATAATCATGAGCGTTTTGCGGTTTTGGTGAATGGTAATGCCATCCGTGTAGAGGTAGCATCCTCTCGCCTCACTGCGGCCGATATGTGGTATGGCCCGAGAGCTGCGCTGTCGTCAGATTGAACGAATGCATCTTGAGTTGAATCAACATGGATGATGATATTTAGAAAAAAAAGAAAAACACATAGCAGTTCCTAACCCAATAATAGGGTGTTCAACTTCCATTTTTACGACATAAATGTCCAACTAAAATGACCATGAAACGAGGTTTCACAAATGTAAAGTGACCAGCTGAATCCTTTGACCTCAGCTATAATTTAAGTTTGAAGGTTTTTCATAGTTCATACTTAAACGCAAAATAATGCCTAAAAATGGAATTTACGCAAAATTCGGGTGAACCAGATGAAAAATAGATATGATATTTGTCTGGACACTTGAATGATTGAAGCGAGGAATTATAAAGAAACATTGTAATTTTGTTACAATTGATATTCATGTTTGATGAAAATTGCAAAAATGTATGTCGTAAAAAAAGCCTAAACACTTCTGGATTGTTATCTTATTTTCACTTTCTTTCCAGTTTTCCTCAAAATTTTACAAATATGTACATGTTATGAGCTGCGTAGCATTACTTTCGTAAATGTTCTTCAGGTTGGTTCCGCGTCTAGGGATATTTTGTTTTTGGCGCAAAAGTGGCTTGAATCTGAAGGAAATCCGATTAAAAATAGGTGCTTCTTCGCGATGAAAAATGGTAGGTATGTATAAGCAGACAAGGAACTGCACGTTTATACCTACAGCGGCAGTTTTATGGTGTATAATTAAGAGCAACCAACATGGCAGATTTTGAAGTTAGAATAAAGGTGTGACTTTTCTCATCAATTTTCATACATCATATTAGTGCATTCGCACAGTGCAAAGATCGAAATTTGTTCTTTTTGCAGTGCGTTGCACTAAAATATGTACATATTTGGGTCAAAAGGAAAAATTAGACCCTTTTAACCCTAACCTAAAAATACTCCACGTTTCAAGTGCAGGTAATGATGCTCTTTCAGAAAAGGAACGATTTACGAGGGGGCATGTCTCTTTTAAAAGTAGTGGCGTAGCATACTCTTCGGCAAAGGTTCAGTCCGTTCATTTAAACCCATGAAAAAGATCGAACTATGTATACTGCATGTTCGGTGAACATCTTCACCGAACCTTTTGCATGGGTTTAAATGGACTCAGTAAAATGTTGCCAAATTGCACGCTACGCCTCTGCTCAAGTGCTAGCTAGAGGCCTTGAGGAAAAGTTCTTTGGGGAGTAAAGACGCGAGTTCAACAAGTTCTAATTGGTTGTTGATTTGAGCCTTTCACGAAGGTAAAAAAGAGTCAAAATAACTGCAAAGGTGCAAAATGAAGGAGGTCAATAACAAGTAGAAGCCATTGGCGTAGCGTGCAATTTGGCAACTCTGCAGGTTGTTCATTTAAACCCACGAAAAATATCGAACTATTGGTTGATCGGTGAACACCTTCGCATTCGACCTTTCACATGGGTTTAAATAGACACAATTCAACGTTGCCAAAGTCAGCCTACGCCACTTGTAGAAGCATGGTTGCCAGATTTTGAGGTAAATTCAATAGATTTTACATTGATAAATGCGGGATGTGGCGATTTCTTGCCACCATCTGGCAGCAATGGGAAAGAGGAAAAAAGAACTTATGAGAGCGGACCGGCCGGCATGGGCGGAGCTAGCAATTTGGCAACTGTGGATTCTTCCCGTTTGAATGAATGAGAAACAATCGATTAGAAATTGGGCAATGTCCCCCTCAAGAATCGATTGTTTTCCATACATTCAAATGGATAGAATCCACAGTTGCCAAATTGCTAGCTCCGCCCATGTGGCCGGAAAATCCGCTAGTCAACTGTCGAACGTAAATCTTGCATTCGTTCAAGCGGCCGACTCATTGCAAATGAATAAAACGTCGTGTCTACACATGCACTCCCTAAAGAACTTTTAAAAAAAGGATTCTCATACTACCGGGGATAAATTATTAAAAATACCTGCCTAGAGTATGCAATACGCAATACACAAAATACTGCTCGATGCGTATATTCATTAAATTAGGTGCGTTATGTATTTATTATATACACTGAGAGATTTTTTTTTTTTTTTTTAAATCTAAGGTGGAGGTATTTCGTTTGTGTTAAACAAACTGCACAGCGAAATATTGACTTGAGGGAAATTCCTTTAACCCAAGGAATATGTCCGCTGCTACAAGTAAAAGATTCCTTGTTGTGACAATAATTCTCCTTTATGTAACAGAACTTTACTTTTCGCGCAAGGAAAACCGTCACAAGTAAGCGTGTTTCCTTGTTTTTAAAACAGTGATTTCTCTCAGTGTATCTTGCTCAGGTGTGTTTGTTTCTGTATTAATTCATTCATTATTATAGTAGACGCCGAAAAGTCAAACAGGGCTACTAAGGATGGCTATAATTTTTTGTTTGTTTTTTTTTCCGGAAAATTTGAATATTTTTTGGTTTAAAATGAAGTTAATTCTGGAAATAACTCCTGAGCAATGAGCATAATAACAATTCAAACTTAGGTACCAATTAATAATACGTGTATACACTGCTCTCTGGATGAGATTCATTGATTAATATAATATTCTGATGGAAGTACATTTACTTTTTTGTGCTGGAAGGAAAAATGGGATAATACTATAGTACCCCTATGATTTTTCTCTTTTTCCAGACATAGTAAGATTAGAGAATTAATGAGGTGGAAAAAAGGCAGTTGTTACAATTTGTCACTAAAGTTACACAATAATAATTGCTGGTTTGGCGAGCTAAGATTTCTCCTCTCTTTTAATAAACACAGTCTGGCTGTAAGTTCTGTTATGCGCTATTTTACCGATAGCCAAACGACTGAAAATAAGTAAACAACACTCTATACATTATGAAACTAGACAAACGATGCTTCGAATTCATCTGTCAACGTTTGACTGCCGTTGCGTTGGGCGCGCACTAATAACACTCAACTGCCACGGGACTCTCCATGATATTTTCTGTCTGTCCCTTTGGTTTTGTGAAAGACCATATGATATAAACATGCCTAAATTTTATCTTCATACGAGGAAGCTTTAACCTGTATTGACCACATTGTCTTGTCAATTATTGTTATTTTGATCCAATCGTGGAGTGGGCCGATGCCCATCCATGTCGATAAGTTCCCTGACCTACTGAGACGCTGCATTCAGAAACAAGGAGATCACTTTGAATAAATTGGTTACACAATACACGCAGCCTATCGTAAATTTTGAAAAAAAAAAATTAAAAATCCTTTTGTTACCTTCCGTTAGTTTTGTTTCTATTTTTTTCCCTGAAACTTTGAGGCCCAAAACTTCATGTTCAACCACTAATAGTAAGTAAGTTATTTGCCCCCAACGGCGCGGCAAAATGACGTTGATTACAGGTATCACTGCTTGTTGCGCGAGGCACAGGTGCTCATGACACATGAAATAGTCAATTTTCGTAAAAATTTGTGTCTAGTTTTGTAATATATAGGTTGTTTTACACCTATTTCCAGCCGTTTGGTTGGTATCTGCAAAATAGCGCAAAACAGGACTTCTGGCTAGACTGCGTGCGGATCTGCTAAAATTAATTTGACTAACATCGTTTAAAATAAGGAGATCCCTTGATCCCCTAAGTATTTTAAGGTTTTATTTCGATAAAAATACAGTTGATTGGATAATTCGAAGTACCTCATAATTTGATGAAAGGATTCACTTATTATATTATTTAAGATTTTCTGTTTTTTTTTTTTTTTTTTTTTTTTTTTTTTTTTTATAGTTTCTCGTGTTTACAATATTAGTATTATTTTGAACGTAAACATTTACGTGAACAACCGATTAATAAGTACAACGTCAATTTTATTAGATTCAAAACAACTTTGACTCGATATGTCCGCTTAAATCTTAAGGAAGACTCCTTGCAAAAGGGATATTTTGCATCAAGTATAAAATGATGGTTTGAGCCTCTTCTGATCTCATTATATATACTGCCAGTGGTGAACCTCGTACTAAACAAGTAACAAATAGAGCGCAGCTCTCTGAATACAAATACTGGATCGGAACTTTAATTTTTAAAGCTAACGTTTGAGATCAACAAATCAAATGAATGAGTAAATTCGAAAATAGTATTAAATTTTTCTTTTGCTGCAATCCTCCTAAAGTCTAAATGATATAAAAAAATAAACATGGAATCGATTTATTATTCAATTAAATAACTAGGATAACATGACTATATAAAATTTGTTCATTACAGTTGGATTTACAAATAACAAAAAATCGAAAATTGGCGATATGAGACGATATATACAAGGTTTATGAACAAATAAATGGCTTGAACTCAAAAGATTGGAAACGAACGCGCTCTGCGTCACTTCTGAAACAAAAAGACAAATGGAAGTTTATAATTTTGGTCACAAAACTGCATCTTTGAAGTGGCTGCATCTCGGCTAATACAGAACGGATCGCGATGAAATCCCACTCATTGTAATTATATCGGCAGTTGTATCTAGTACATGTTATGCTTGTTATGATTCAACTATCAACATATGTTCATTCGATTGCGGCTCTTATTAACTCTTTGATGGAAACATTTCAGCAGGCATATTTCCGGAAAACTGCAATCGATTTTGGCTCGAAATTAGTGGCGCGGTTCAATACCGTTTTTACTCATACCAGGCTGCTTCTTTGGAAAAAGTGGGGTTAGGTTTCGTCTTGGTATATGCAAACTTATGGAATGCTTATGGCGCCATCGAGTAATTGTTTGGTTTTTTGAAGTTCAACCAAAATTGCAAAAGTACGTCAGTAAAAAAAGTTTTGGGCTTATAGTTACTTCCCCAAAGCAATAAAAGAGTTGAAAATCATATACAGAGAGGATAAATCACGATTTTGCATTTCACCAATATTTCATTCTCCATAAGCATAGGTATATACCAAGACGACCCTAACCTCAAAAAAGTAACTTGGTATGAGTAGAGACAGTATTGCGCGGTCCTTTTTGTACTGCACGCGTCTCATATGTGTAGGATTCCTTAGAGCTACAGGGTTTTGTATGCCTTTTATTATCTTAACTGAGTGGAACTGAGTGGAATTGAGTGGAATTTCATGAGTCGTAAACGAAAAGATTATAAAAGCGGACGTCTATAATAAACGTTATGCGGAAAGCTATAATGGGCTTCGATGATCCACCGCACAGTTCGCTTTATTTTTAGGACTCGAGGGATTTGTACTGTGTGCATGCTGCGGTGGTTTTCGAAAAGCCATCGAGCTAATAAGCCACGTGTGTTGTTACAAATTGCTTGGTGGATCATTTGCCGCAGGAGAGGAGGAAAGTGTTGGTTTTCAAGAACCTACGCTTGCAGGAGCCAGCTCGTTAGACCCTGCGCGCTTGCCCCCGTAGAGCAAAGGCAGCTCACCTAACGAGGGAAATGTAACTCTCTTTGAACACTAGACAGCGTGATTTTCAAGAGAAAGAAAGAGAGAGAGAGAGAGAGAGAGAGAGAGAGAGAGAGAGAGAGAGAGAGAGAGAGAGAGAGAGAGAGAGAGAGAGAGAGAGAGAGAGAGGGTGGGAGAGAGAGAGAGAGAGAGAGAGAAAGAGAGAGAGAGAGAAAGAGAGAGAGAGATCTGAGAGAGTAGAGAGAGGGGGAGGGAAGGTTCCCGCAGTGAATGCTCGTTGCTCTGACAATTAAATGGCTGCAAGGCTTTCCGTGAGATGATACCTCTCACCGCTCACCAATTAATTAGAGCATTGGCAGAATTTCAAAGTTTTGCTGAATGCCTACCACGGTAGAGGAAAGCTTGAATAAATAATAGTGATCAAAATTAAAAATTAAAAGCTGAGTGAGATTTCACGCAAGTTGAATTAGTAAGTCATTCGAAGTGTTTGGTACCCCTATCCCTCTCCCCCTGGTAATGTGATAATGGGTTTGTTTCAAACTTTTGTCAACACAGTTGTAAGCGTTGATTCTATGATGTAAATAAATGGTGCGAAATGAACGATGCGCGTATACTTACAATTACGAAAACTCTTTGTTCAACATAGGCGGACCGTATCAAGGGCTAGGGGGGCTATAGCCCTCCCCCCACTTTTTTTGGGCGAAGGGGCTAAACATCTGGAAAAAGTCATCACTTGATAGACTTGAGAAGCCCAAATAAAGGTCATCACTTTTTAGCCCCCCCCCACCCACTTTTTTTTGGTCTCGGTCCGCCGATGTTGTTCAATACGATAAGAACTGAACGGAAAATGACTTTTTGATGCTGAAGCTCTGGATTGGATAGTATTCAGCCCTGCATCTTTTCAATTTGGACACTATTTCGGTGGCAGATTCAAGATTATCATCAGATGACAAAAACAAACATTAAACAAAAGGTTTTTTTGTTTTTAAGAATTATTTTGGTTTTTGTTCACTTTGGGACCTACAAACACCGAAAGACAATTCGAATTAATTACGTATCTATTAGCGTGTTTTAGCTCATTTTTTTTTTTTTTTTTTTTTTTTTTTTTTTTTTTAACGTTTTATTGAGTACAAGGCAACTACAAAAATGTATTAATCCTAATTTAGCTCATTGTCCGAAGAAATCAGACAGTAAACATATCAAATAATGTGGGGCAGTTGCGAGTGGGTCTGAGTTTTAGTGTTTTCCGTAAGCAAATGAAAGTAAGTTTACTCAGTGAGCTGAAAACAAGGATTCCATTGGTTTCTAACTAGATTCCATTGTTCCAATTAGTTCCAATTCCATAGAACTTGTTCCAAAATATACGTTTTCAGTGGAAATTCCAGTGGAATTTCCATTCCACTGAAAACGTATATTTTGGAACACTATTCCACGCTGCCATGTCACAGCTCACACGATGTTTTGCAACTTAACACAAGTGAATCTCCGAAAGCGGGACACTTAGGAAAAAAGCAAGGGCTATTTTTTCTTCAGCTCATGACGTCATTTTATTTTTATTTTTTTTTCTAGAAAACACGCAATGGGGGGGGCTCTTGCAAATTTTTGCTTTAGGGAACTGGAGAGTCCATTATTGCATAAAAACGTGTAAAAATGACGATGAGTACACTAAAAAATCACAAAATTCACTCTCAGAATCGGGCTTAATGGCGGAGAGACGCAGGTATCATGGGAGATACCTATGTAAATCTCCTATGATACCTGCGTTGAACTGCCATTACGAACTAGGTGTTGTAGCAGATATGTGAGTTTATTACTGAATTTTAGACTAGACTTTCTTAGTGTGATCGTCGTGATTTTTGCTGGTTTTTACAATAGTAAGACTATTCATTTGCCCACAGCAAAAGTTTGAAAGAGCCCCCTTTCATACCCTTTGAAACTGCCTTGCTCTGGGTCCCAATGAGCTATAACTTTAGAGTGACACATCAAGGAACGTTCCGCTGGTTCATTGTTGTCACCTAGGGCGCCGCCATCTTGCCGTAAAAATCGATTTTGAGTTTAAATTTTGTAGGTTGTTTCCGGTCGTTTCGTAAACAAACTCGGGCATCGCCGGAAACGACCTGCAAAAATTAACCTCAAACCTTGGAATCTGCCGTCCAAATTCCCGCCAAATTCCTTTAACCTCAAACCTTGGAATCTGCCGTCCAAATTCCGCTTTTTCCCGGGATTCTTTCTACCCTGTGTGGCACAAGGTGGACCAGCCCGCTGCCACTCTAAAGTTTTAGAGCTCATTGCTGGGTCCACACCATCTCTACTCATACCAAGTTGCTTTTTTGAGGTTAGGGTCATCGTGGTATGAATTTTACACATACTCTTACGGGCGTTGAGAGTAAAACTGTAATGATGGAAGTTGAACCCACTTTTCCTGTTCTTAAACCTTTTCCAACAACGTGAAAAGCTTGTTGGAGTTCAATGAGCGAAATCAAAATCCTCAGAGAAGTCATTCAATTAAGACAAATTGAATATAATAACTATCTCCAGGTAGGAGGGGTGGAGAGAGTCGTTGCACCTCCACCACCCGTCCCGCCTAGAGGTAGTCATTAAATTCATTTTTTCTTGGTTTGGAGTAGCATTCATGAATTTTATTTGCTCTGGTAGCGCTCAAAAATCACTTCCTGGACGGTTTTAAGAGGTTTTTGCGCCGAAAAGCAGGTTTAAACTAAATAAATGGTAAGTCTTTACTTCACTCCCATAAGATTGCGTGTAAATTTCATATTAACCCTTAATTGCAGATGAACCCAGATCTGGAACAAATACTTTGAAGCCTTATTTTAAAGTAGGAGACTTGAGTTGCACTGTTGTTGCTGCATGGCGGGTCACATGTGGAACAGATACTAAACGAGTGAGAATTGTCGATTTTGTCTTAGGGAGCGCAGCACAGGATAGAGAACGTGCAGAGTGGTTGAAAGTAGCTCACTGAAAATCTGATAAGAACATCCATTTTCATTGTAATATTTTGGAGTAACGCAGGGGTACCATATATACAAAAAAAAACAACTATTGAAACTTACTAGCTTATTTTTTACTACTTTAATTTTTTTTTTTTTTTTTTTTTTTTTTTTTTTTTTTTTTTTAGCCTGAAAACTTTATTTTCAGTTGCATGGATACCTAAATGCGGGTAAAGCCATATCTGGAACAATTAATATTCAGGCTGATCTTTACCGTTGAAATATGATGGAAAGAATTTTTTTACTATTTTTCCCTGTCTCAAGGATCAAAATTGTACTGAAAAAAATTATTTTATTGAAAACTAAAAAATCATGCAGTAAAGGGTTAAGACGAACCCTAACCTCCCAATCTCCACCGGAGCAACATGGTATGAGTAGAGACGGTATTGTCTGGGTCAGAGCTGCCGATTTGCGTAGATTTAGTGACATTTTGAAATTCACCGAAGATTCCACCGGTTGAGAAAAGATTACAGAGTTTAGTTCAGAGTATGTCTGTAATGCTCGAAAATACTAGCGTCTTTTATATTTTCTCAACCGGTATATTTTAGTTAATTAACGGCGTTTCCACCTATTGAGAAAAGATTGCAGATCAGAGTATTTTCGTGCGTTACAGTCATACTCTGAACTAAACTCTGTAATCTTTTCTCAACCGGTGGATTCTTCGGTGAATTTCAAAATGTCATTAAATCTACGCAAATCTGCAGCTCTGGTCTGGGTATACATATGTGGGTTAATATACCTACCTTAAAATCCTTCGATGATGTCATAGACCTCCAACGTTGACATGGTGATGTAGAATAGCCAAAGCGAGAATAAAATACATGATGTGAAGATTTTGATTCCGGTTGGTCCTCCGAGTTCTCCTCCAACAATTTCCGATCGACGGAGTAACAGAATGAGAATAGCGACGCTGGCGCCGGAACAGAAGAGCGTCACGGAGAAGGCCAAACTGAAACGCATACAAACATTGAAATTAAAAATTCCACGCCGAACAAGCAATAAAAGCCATCCGTAAAGACCATCACTTCTATTGATCGGGTCCTACGATTGCCTCCGTCTGCTCCTCTATCGCGCATTCTGGATGAAGGAATTCGCGGGCGAAGAATATTGCAAGTCTCTTGAAAACTGATTCAGAGGAAAATTGCATCTGAGAAAATTTATATTTCAAATTCCGTGAAGTACGAGAGTTTGCACAGAATACGGAAAAAATTGGTAAAGTTACACCATAATTACAATGGTGGATCGTTCAATATGGAAGCCATGCTTATTAACCATTGAAACCCATGCAAAAGTATCGATATCTTAGGATTGCAATGGGACTGTTGCACACTTTTGCTATAAGCAATTTAGTAGTCGATTAATCTGGTGTAAAAACCTCCCGAAATAACGAGGGCAGCACTAGAAACACAGAGTAATACAATCAGAACGGAAACTCTGTCGGATTTTGAAGCAAATTCATTTCGCGTCCGCCATGTTGGCATATAGGATGTTTACATATGGATTCGAACGCGAAAAAGAAAATATAGGACATGATCCGCAAAATTTTCATTCTAAAATGCCAATAGAATAAAAGTGAGGCCGGAAACTTAAGATTTCCTTCCAGAATTTACAGAAATAAATTAGTTTCAACACAAATCACACATGTCCGCCATGTTGGGATATAGGACCACAGCGTTGCCTATTGGTGCCGTTAAATTCCAAACTTGCTTCCATTGGCTCTTATGAGAGTTTCCGTTCTGATTGTATTATTCTATGCTAGAAAGTTCCGAAATCCACTCCTAAACTCAATAAACGCTTCCATTTGCGCGAGCGTAATGGTGGCTTACGGCAGTAATAATGGGAGATGCCCATCTAGAAATACTGTAACTCCATTAAGAAGTGACCAATTAGAGACGACTGTGATTTAACACCTGTGTCACTAGATGTTCCGGTACCATTCATCGGATGTGGATCCCTACTATGATGACTAATTACTCTGTGAATCATCCTTGTCAGCATAAAGAGAGAGTGACGAAATTAAGGTAGGAATCTCCCATTATTACTACCCTATGCCACCATTACACTCGTTCAAATAAAAGAGTTTGTCGAGTTTAGGAGTGGATCTCGGAAGATTTTAGTGCTGCCATCGTTATTTTAGGAGGTTTTTACACCAGAATTGACTATTAAATCACTTAAAGCAAAAAGGTGCAACAGCCCCATTGCACCTCCTAAAGATCGATTTAAATAGGTTTAATGGAGAGAATATGTTTTGGCTCCCATATTGCGCGAGCCACCACTGCATTATTATAACTGATTATTGCACCTGCAAAACAATGGTATAAACTACAACACACGTCGCATTGGGTTGAATGAAATATAGACATGGTGCCTTTACCTTCAAATTCAGGCATGTTTAACTAATTCCTAGCTTGTATCATTTCAACCCGACGTCTAAGGCTGTAATTCAAAGGTTTTTAGAAAGTAAGTTCTCTTAACTTGGAAATGACTTGAAAAGGACTGCATTTTTCGATTTATCATCTGCGTTTAGTGAAAAAAGGACGATTGCCAACAATACATTTATCAGAGTTGGGTTAATGGGGATGGTAATCGATTACACGATTACCGAGTAATCGTAATCGCCGTTTTTTGGAGGGCGATTTTATGGTAATCAGCGCTGATGTTTCACAAGCCTTCCATCATATTAGTTGAAGAAAAATTAGATCTAATCGATAAGATCCTAAAGTTTGCTATTTATCTGTGAAAAATACATTTAATTACCATCTAAAGTTTTGACCATTACCGAGTGATCGTGTAATCGATTACACTCTTATTTGTCCAACGCTGACACTTATTACAAACTGCTAATATTTGGGTTGATAACTATTCGTACTTAAGAGCTATGAATTAGCCTACCCAAAAAAATGAAGGTGCTCGTTGTCATTAAAGACTCGACTCGGTTGAGAGCAGAGTTTTCCGATCTATGCTCTGCGTTCAATGACAAAACGTCGATTGCCAACAATATACTTATTACGAACTGCTAATATTTGGGTTGGTAACTATTCGTACATGAGAGCAATGGATTTGCCTACCCGAAGAAATGAAGGTGCTCGTTGTCACTAAAGATTAGACTCGGTTGAGAGCAGAGTTTTCCGATCCATCCTCTGTGTTCAATGGAAAAACATCGATTGCCAACAATATACTTATTACGAACTGCTAATATTTGGGTTGGTAACTATTCGTACTTGAGAGCAATGAATTTGCCTACCCGAAGAAATGAAGGCGCTCGTTGTCACAACATACTCGACTCGATTGAGAACGGACTAAATGAGAAAACTTCATTTAGGCGATTGATGTCCCAGCGACTTTTTTTAAATGTCTTTGAATGGAAGTAGTTTCATTTTTTGCACAAACAGCCTCAACTATGGACTTAGTTCAGTCAAGAGTCGATTGAGCCATTCGAGCGAGCGCGACGCGACGCGACGCGACATTGCTCCCGACAAATTGGCTTATAGCGGGTGCGAGCCGAGGTGGCGGAATTTCAATTTACACTCTGCCATCGTCTGATGCAATAGAACAATTTCAGCTCATTTAAGTGTGATCAGTATCCATTGAAGTCGAAGACATAAAAAAAAAACAAAAAAAACATGTTTTCCATTTAATGTAAGTCTTTTCGTATCCAATCAAGATACTGAAACAGAGAAAGAAAAGCGAAAATTCTTCTTCTTTTGTTGCGGTGAAAGCCAAACGCGGAAAAAGTGAAAGAATCAATCTTTAAAAAGCGCCTGCATTTGACTTTGTAGGCAAATTCACTTCCTTAACACATTTAATTTGTAGTTATCTACATCAGTTTGAGATGCGGTGCTACGTTACTTGCGTTATAAACAATGTAACAGGAGGCTTGATAAGATCTCTTTGATGCTTTATTGCTGCACGTAGCAACATAGAAAACTTTGTACAATGTACATACAATGTCCGGAAAGTAACGTGTTGTAATTTTTATAGCGAGGCTATGAAGAAGAAAATGGCGTTGTAAAGTACAGCGGAATCCGGCATGAATTCTTAACATGTTTGAATTCGTTTCTTGTTAAGTCGGGGCTCATTTAACTAGAGTCAGTGGAGGCCAGATAAATTTTTTGAACGAGGTGTGAGTGTTTCTTGTCAAACGTTGACTTTAATGCATAGTGAAAATTCATCAATAATTTCTTAAAAATTGAAATTTTCCACTCTCAAGCATACTATTTCACGACTTCATACTTTACCAAATTTTGATGAGCTATTTTTTTTTTTTTTTTTTATTTTCTAGGTGTTCACCGGTGAATCCACCGGTTGAGAAAAGATTACACATTTCAGTTCAGTGTGTATGACTGTAATGCATGAAAATACTCGCATCTTGAATCTTTTCAAAACCAGTGGGAGTCGTCGATGATTTTAAAAAAAAAAACTTGCGGATATTTTTTAATCTAACGGCGATTTCACCGATTGAGAAAAGATTACAGATTGGAGTATTTTCATGAAGTACTGTCTTACACTGAACTGAACTGCGTTATTTTTTCTCAACCAGTGGATTCATTGGTGAATGGAAAAATGTCATTAATTATACGAAAAACGGCAGCTCTGGTCACCGAATCCGATTACGACATCAAATGAAAAAACTGATAAAACATAAAAACAAAACAAAAAACAAAAAAAAATAATTTACTTCAATTTAATTTAATTAATTTAAATTTAATTTTTTGTTTTGTTTCTGTTTTGTTTTTGTAAATGATTTTTCGGGAAATGATTGCTGGAGTGATCTTAAATTATCTTGAAAAAGAAAAATCATTTCGTGAAGAGCAGGTTTTTGTCTCAACCAGTGGCGGCTCGTGCAATTTGGCAACCGTGCACTTTTGCCATTTCAACGTATGCAAAAAGATCGATACTAGGTGAGGCGCTACGCCTCACCAAGTAATCGATTATTTTACACAGTTTTAAATGGAGGAAATCCATTGTTGCCTCATTGCACGAGCCGCCGCTGGTCTCAACAGACATGAGACTTGAGCTTTGTAGGTAGCTCGAGACGAGCCGCATAAAAACAAGCAAAAATGAATGGCATGGGAAATGGTCGAAGGGAAGAAAAGAGAGCACGTACTTTCCGGGGTCAACCATAAACTTGTTGCCGTTGGACCAGTGGTAGACAGCGGCGATGGACCAAGCAACGCCAATGCCTAGGAAGACGTTCACTGCATTACTGCCGGTCACGTTGCCCACACTATTATCCGCAGTGCTATCCTGAATGGCAGCAACTTTGCTCGCAAACGTATCTGTAACAATAAATGCCATGCAAAATGTGAAATCTTCAAGTCACCATCCTGTCGATCAATCCCTACGCGGTACAGCCTTTTTGAATGGACCTATTTCATCGCGCATCGGTCTGAAAATTGAATGAGTTTGTTCGAAAAATGAAAGTGCTAACTGAGCTGATGCCAGAGATGCTTTTTGTTTTTCACTTTGGATAAGCGGTTGCTGAGAAACTCCGCTTTACTCAAATCAGCAATAATACAGGTATTTAAATTGGGCTCGATTTCCTATGAGGTTATAGGACACCTCATTTTCGGAACTTCAAACCAATTTCTCTCGGCTTTCCAGTGCTCAAATTTAAAAAAAAAAAAAAAAAAAAAAAAAAAATACGGGGTCCTTAATTTCTTGCCTATACTTTCATAAAAGTAATTAAAAAGAGAGGGTGAAATAAGTCCATTCAGCTAGGTTCTTACGAATTTAAAGACGGTGTCTTGCAAAAAAAGAGGTCAGTGACGCACTTTTCAAATACAGTAGAATATTGAAGAGTTGATTCTTATACATTAACCCAGTAGATACAAAGCAGGTACATATTGATTATTGAAGGGCACATTCGGGATGGGGGATGTAAAAATAAGGGGATGAGGAAGAGGTGGTAATGGGGCTCTTGCAAAATTTTGCTGTGAGCAAATGAATAGTACAATCTGATGTAAAAACTAGCGAAAAACATGAAAATCACACAAGAAAGTCTAAAATTCAGTAATAAACTCACATAACTGCTGTAAAGGCAAGTTCGTAATTGCGGTTCAACGCAGGTATCATGGGAGATTCCTGTCTATTATGTCACTTTGTCTACGCCCTACGGAGACACAGAGATATATGTCTCAATTTAGATAGGAATATCCCATGATACTCTGCAGAGTTGGGAAAATAATCTTTTTCGATATAGCACATTATGACGGATTCCTTTTCAAAATTAGTCAAGTTGCGGGTTTTAGCTGCACTTAAGGATTGTCGATTTCAACGAAACTAACTGTATTTCATGATACATTATTTCATCTGAACTCATTAGCTGCAATGCAACTTAATAACGTTGAATTTTATCCTTTCAAATCAGTAAATTTGACCTTCCCATATATGAGTTTAAATTGAAAAATTACAAAGTTACCAGTGGCGTAGCTTGCAATTTGGGAACGTTGTACTGTGTCCATTTAAACCAATTGTAAAAGGACGTATGCAAAGGTGTTCACCGAACATGCAGTATAGTTCGATCTTTTTCATGGGTTTAAATGGACAAACTGCAACGTATCTATCCAAATTGCACGCTACGCCACTGATAGTTACTCAAATTCACGCTTTGTCACGGATCAATGACACTGTCTCATAAAGTTGGTACGCCTTCCCTCTTCTAAGAAATTGAGACCAAGCAATTACCAAATGGCTTTCCAGGTTTATACTTAATTTCTTTGTATGGAAGATTTGTTGAACCCATTCAATAAGGTAATTTTTGTTTGGCCGCGTGAGATCATTGCCGTTCAACTCGCGCTTATAGCAACCCTTAATATTTATATACCACTATTTTTCCGGTAAGAAAGACCACGGTGCAGCGTGGCAGATGATGAACCTTCCCATACAGTTCATTTTCGTGATTAACCTCCATCAATTAAAGGCAACCACCGATTCTATCGATCTAGAAAAAAAAAGAGCATCGCATTCTAGGTTGCCGGTTTTAACTCGGTCCATGGGGCTCTTGCAAACTTTTGCTATAAGCAAATAAATAGTCCAAATCTGTAATCTGCTGTAATTATGGCCAGTGGAAAACGCGAAAATTACACCAAAAAAATCTAATATTCAATAATAAACTCACAAAACTGCTATAAAGGGAAGATCGTAATGGCGATTCAACGCAGGTATCATGGGAGATTCCTGTCTAATTTGTCACATTTTCTACGGAAAAACAGAAGTATGTCTCAAATTAGATGGGAATCTCCCAGGATGCCTGCGTCTCTCCGCCCTTGAGTCTGATTCTAAGAGTAAATTTTGTGATTTTTCAGTGCACTCATCGTCATTTCTACAGGTTTTAATGCAAGAATCAAATCTTTAGCCCCCTGTAGAAAAAGTTTGCTAGAGCCCCTTTGTAGCAGATATTTATTCAGCAGAGGAAATCTCTGACTTGGGTGACTCTTTTGGTATACATAATAAGAATGTAGCCATACACAGAAAGGAGGGGGAAGGGAAGAAATAATACTTAAAAACCTGGTCTGATATATGTTTCGTAGCACCATTTATGAATGAAAAAAATCGACGAATGTATGATGATGTTGGAGATTTCGCCAAGGGGTAGTTCATCTCAATGTGTACGTGTAAACTTCACGCAGGGTCTAATAAGCCCGATAGAAGAATTACAATCTAGGTAAAATCTACATTAAGGTTGGCTGTATCAGTATCTTGAATGCCACATGAAGTCCAAACATTTAATAAAATGAATGGGGCTGTTGCAAGGGTCTGAAATGTCATGTTTTATCAAGAAAATTTTAATATTTGATGAGCTGAGAACGATAGTGCCTTTGGATTTTTCCTAAGTGTCCCAGTTTTGGAGATACACACGAGTAAAGTTGTAAAAAATCGTGTGCGTAGTGACGTCACTACGCGGAGTTTTCATTTAAAACAATGTATTTTGGGCAAAAATCTCATCCTCGGAACGATGGTTCTTATTTAGAAACCAAAGACATATTTGTTCTCGGCTCATCAAGTAATTTCATTCATTTTATAAAAAACACAATATTTCAGACCAGCTTGCAACTGCCCCATTGGTGATTTATGCGTAGAAAAACTAGCCTGGGGGTGGATTTGAACCCATTCCCCCCGATTTGAGCTCACAAAGGGTAAAGTTTGAAAAATGTCACGAATTTAAATAGCTATACTATGTCAGCTACGTTCCGTATTTTAAGCTGCCAATTTTTATTCGGAGCTTCGGTTTTTGTATCAAAATTCTTTTGGCTCTAACTCTATCGGCATCACTGATCCCTCACCAATTCTTATTTCTTATTTTCTTAATCGTCCAATTCCAAGACAGTTTTCACAAATTTCGGCGCATTTTAGTCATCCCTCTGGAATTCACATAATTTAGGTTGAAGAGCCCTGACTTATAGACAAACATGGTGAAAAAGGGGTAATCATTACAATTCAGAAGTCTTCGCAAAAGAATTCAGCTACTCAAACTCTGTTTTGAATGTCCTTTTGACTCTAGAAAAGTAATATACTTAAAATCCAAAGGACTCAATTTATACTTAGTTATTTTTGAGGGCTTAACCACGCCGTCAAAGCCAACAACATTCCAGTTACATTTATTCTTAACAAGTTAAGTTGAAAAATGGTTATTATACAGATTTTATTACGAAAAAGCGGGTGATTTGAACGAAAAAGTTTTAAATATGCGTTAAAAACAAGAAAAACAACGCTTAATTCAATATACCATAAAGATGTTCACCTTGTGGGAATGAAATGTCATAATCATACTGAATTAGGTGCTGTTTTCCTTACTTTCCTTCGGAATTTAGGTATTTTTGTTAGTGTTACCGTGTTTCTAGAGGCAAACCTGTCAAACCTACTTTCACATTCCATAGGTTTAAAAAACCAACTGTACCAGTCCTATAGTTCTCTTTCGGAGGTTGATGGTTGGGCTCTTTCGCTAAGGTTGTGGAAGGTAAATTACTACATACATACATACAAACACATATATGGGATCCATCTGAACTTTCAGCTAAGTTTCCTCTGTGAGGAGTGAATTTTAAACTTTTTCCTATACTCACATCGCGCCATTTTTAGCACGAGATTTCACTTTTATGATTGTACAATTCATTCCTGATTAGAAATACATTGCAAGAGCTCCGAAAAGCCATATTTATTGTTAACTGGCATCGATTTGATTTAAGTGGAATTTACGAAGCTTTCTTGAAATTTGGCAACTATGTTCGCCGGTTGAGAAAAACCTATAGCTTTAACTGGTACGAATTTAATGGATCATGCGGCTGAGCTTAGAAAGTACTTAACTATAACGGCGCAAGTTTTGAGCCGGAGCGGCGCGGCGTTGATTTGAAAGGGAAGATAAAGAAAAAGAAAAAAAGAGAAAAAGAAAAAGAACCGCGTTTCAAAAAGGCAAGTACGAGCACGCCGATTGTTTGATGAAGGGGATCAAATAAAACAAGGAGATTCAGGTGAATCAGGCCGCAACGAGCTACCTTTTTTGGCAATCATCTGAGGGTGAAATGTAAGAACCTAAACTTGGAGTCGTTGCACGATAATGGGATGGGGAAAAGACACGCGGATTGGTGAAAGGTATATGGCAAGACGCCAAAAAGAATGGAGAAAAGTGAAAAAGTGGCTTGCCTTAACCGGTGTTGCTTTTATCGTTGCACGAACAAAATCAAATTTAAAATTCGAGTAAAAAGTTGAATGACGAACAAAATCAAATTTAAAATTCGAGTAAAAAGTTGAATGACGATAATTGATTAAAGTAAAAATCGTCATGGCAATTGTCGAACGATTCCTTACTATGCATATTTGTTCTCTACGCCGATTACAAACCAACTTCAGTATAAGGATTGAGGTTTCAGTTCAGAGCCTTTACTTAAGTTTTTCAAAACTTGATTTGCCTTGAGAAATACCCAAGTCAAGAAATCGGCCGTAAATCAGCATTTTTTTTTAAATTTCGAGTTTAGTTCAAGCCTATAGCTAACGAGCTTAACCTTGGAATCACCTGTCTAAGATTTATCGTGAGTAAAAAAACGTGTGTTTTAACGCGTATTTGAATTGCCCATTTGCGTCTATTCTAACTTCAAAAGCCCTCAATTTTCATATTGCTAAGGGGGCGGCCGGAGGGGGGGGGGGCTGTCCCAGGCCAATTTCTTTGCGATAAAAGATTGTATTTCACTTTGATGCTCTTATGCTTTCAGGTTTTTTGTCGATGAAGTTATGCAGTCACCAATTTTCACACATTTCCTTAAAATTCGTTTTGGATTTCTGAGCTAATAAAGTCGTGGGGTCCACTCCTCCCTTTAATGCTTAAAAATATCCGAGAAAAAAATAAAAATAAATCTAGAAAGCTCATTGCTTGTGCTTTCAAGGGCTCTATATGAAAAATTAAATGAGAAATCTCAAGGCGTTTTCGTTCAAGGTGTGTTTTTGATTTACAAATTGAATAGAAGGACTTTGCACGTTTGATTCAAAGAAAGTTGATCTCAGAGGTTAAGTGTCCGAATTTAATAGCACCCTGAGAATCTTTATCGAGAAATTTGACAACACAGGTTAAATTTTATTTCCGACCCGTTGAACAATTTGAAAGGACACTCTACACTTTACTAGCCCATCACACATGCCTGTTTCCTTTTCTTCCGACTGCGCGTCCTTTTGTTGAAATTTAATTCGTCCTAATGTGGACAGAATCCGGGAAAAGGGAATCTTTTATTTTCCTTGAGAATAAGCGAGTTTACCTTTCATATATATATAAAACTCCTTTTGCGCGAACAGGATATATATAAAGCCATGCTTTGAAACGGAACAATCGGGGATTGCGACTGCCGTACCACCGAGCTATAGCTGTGTATAGGTTGGTTAAAAAACTTTATCTCGAATCTCTATGTCGTCGCCGACGAACAAACCAGGGAGGGAGGAAGAACTTTTCAAGATGTTTCTTGGCATGGGAATCCGAGATCACTCGGCGTTGCCAAATTTGCACGCTTTAAATCGAAATGAAATGGTGTGCGAAACGATTTTCACGGACGAGCTGGCAACGCTGCCGGAGATCATGACGCCGACGTCTCGCGATTTGCTCTCGCGACTCTTCCCGTCGAAGTCGCTTCCACCGCTCAAAAACAACTTTGACCTCCTTCCATTCGTTAGCGAAGGAAGACAAAAAGAAAAACCATTACGGAACTTTATCAAGAATTTGTTTCATTTTATAATAAAACAAGAGAGAAACAGCGAGACACTTGAGATGGGGGGCGTGCGCAAAGCTAGAAAATGGTAACAGAAATCTCATTTTGTTTTTATTCTTTTTAATGATCGAACAAAACTGTCGAGGGGGTGAAGTCTCCTTAAGCTTTGGGCTGACGTTTTTGCGCATCGAATCTGTAAAGAGCATCTGACACATAAACGGATCTAGCGATCTGGCAATCATGGATTCTTCCCATTTAAATGTTTGAAAAACAATCGATCAGTGGCGTGGCGTGCAATTTGGCAACGTTGTAAGTTATCCTTTTAAACCCATGTAAAAGGTCGAATGCAAATGTGTTCACCGCACACCCAATACGGATCCAGCGATCTAGCAATCGTGGATTCTTCCCATTTAAATGTTTGAAAAACAATCGATCAGTTGCGTGGCGTGCAATTTGGCAACGTTGTAAGTTATCTTTTTAAACCCATGCAAAAGGTCGAATTGGGTGTTCACCGCACACCCAATACGGATCCAGCGATCTGGCAGTCGTGGATTCTTCCCATTTAAGTGTTTGAAAAACAATCGATCAGTGGCGTGGCGTGCAATTTGGCAACGTTGTAAGTTATCCTTTTAAACCCATGTAAAAGGTCGAATGCAAATGTGTTCACCGCACACCCAATACGGATCCAGCGATCTGGCAATCGTTGATTCTTCCCATTTAAGTGTTTGAAAAACAATCGATCAGTGGCGTGGCGTGCAATTTGGCAACGTTGTAAGTTATCCTTTTAAACCCATGTAAAAGGTCGAATGCAAATGTGTTCACCGCACACCCAATACGGATCCAGCGATCTAGCAATCGTGGATTCTTCCCATTTAAATGTTTGAAAAACAATCGATCAGTTGCGTGGCGTGCAATTTGGCAACGTTGTAAGTTATCTTTTTAAACCCATGCAAAAGGTCGAATTGGGTGTTCACCGCACACCCAATACGGATCCAGCGATCTGGCAGTCGTGGATTCTTCCCATTTAAGTGTTTGAAAAACAATCGATCAGTGGCGTGGCGTGCAATTTGGCAACGTTGTAAGTTATCCTTTTAAACCCATGTAAAAGGTCGAATGCAAATGTGTTCACCGCACACCCAATACGGATCCAGCGATCTGGCAATCGTTGATTCTTCCCATTTAAGTGTTTGAAAAACAATCGATCAGTGGCGTGGCGTGCAATTTGGCAACGTTGTAAGTTAGCCATTTTAAACCCATGTAAACGGTCGAATGCAAAGGTGTTCACCGAACACCAAATACTTCGATATTTTTCATGCGTTTAAATGGACGAACTGAAACGTTGCCAAATTGCACGCTACGCCATTGCAATCGATTAGCAGATGGGCCATGGCCCCCTCGAGAATCGATTGTTTCTCAAACTTATATCGGAATAGCACCACCCATAAGATAACACGCACTCGATTATCGACTCGATAGCATTACGATACGATCGTTCTTAATCAGCCTGCAGACTAGGGTTCATATTCGGCACTCCATCGCAAAACACGTGGTATTAACAGAATATCGATCGTATTCCTCTGAGAATTGCGTTACATAGAAAGTTATGAGAAATTGCTGGTGGATGATGTTCAAAGTTTTCCTCCTCTAAAGTTATTTTTCTTAGAAGTAAACTCGCGCAATGACGTCATTAGAGTTAATCGATTTTTCTGATCCTAGGAAAAAGCTAATTAAGCCGACGAGAAAATCTCATCCATAAATCTACTTATAAATATTTTATTATCAAAGCGTTACCCTCGAAAGAGCGCGTCGATCATTCCTAAGAATATACCATTCTCAATTCGTCTTTTTTAAGAAATTGATCCATTTTTTTTGTTTGGGGGGATATGGAAGAGAATGTTTCAAATGGACTAATTAGGCTCCTACCACAAATACAGGCGTATAATCATTCTCGATTAAGTTTTTTGAAACAAATGAGGAAAATAAAGCTCGGATAGTCAGCTGCGAGTGTGAAATAATGTTTTTTTGAGGTCACTCTAAACGCTAAACTGACGTATGTCCCATCTCTTAAACTGCATCATGTTTGATGGTCTGAATTTTTGAAAATCATTCTTTGAATACGTTTGATTTTTAAAGTCAGTTGCACCTGTTTTAAAAAAATAATATTTTTTTTTATCCATGGAGAAATGTGCAATTTGACTACGTTGTATTTTGTTCATTAAAACTTACGCAAAAGGCCGACTTTGAGGGATTTCACTGTTCATCCAAGACTTCAATCTCATTTGTGAATTTAAGTAGACGAAATTCAACGTCACCGGCTTGATGACAGTAAATATTGTAGCGACAACCGTGACAGAGCTGCCGTCTTGCGTATAATTTATCCCATCAAAAACCTTTCTAGGTGCAAGCAGACGGCAAGTCAGGTAATAAGGTCTGTCACAAAAAGCCGTTCCAATGCATCTACTCAAAGACATGATATGATGGGAACGGCAAGTCCCGTCCAAGTGAGCATCCAACAAAGCAACTGTTAATCATTTTTCAAAATCAACACATTCCATCAGCGGCGAATGCAGAGAAGGAAAAACTTTGAGCGATGTATTTCTTTATTTTTTTATTTTCAAACGCAAAAACTTGCCGCCGTTCATCGCCTTTTTCCTCAACATGCTCAGCGTGAAAGCATCAACGCTTTCAATCAGAATGGATGCAACTTTGCAAAATTAGAAACCAATAAACCTACAGTTGTCAAGTACTATCACTCCTTCTCTAAATTCGCCGTTGATGGATAGTGTTTAGCAGTAGAAAGCGTTTATGCTTTCACGCTGAGCATTTTGAGGAAAAAGGCGATGAACGGCAGCAAGTTTTTGCGTTTGAAAATAAAAAAATAAAGAAATACATCGCTCAAAGTTTTTCCTTCTCTAAATTCGCCGTTGATGGATAGTGTTGATTTTGAAAAATGATTAACAGTTGCTTTGTTGGATGCCCACTTGGACGGGACTTGCCATTCCCATCATATCATGTCTTTAAGTAGATGCATTGGAACGGCTTTTTGTGACAGACCTTATTACCTGACTTGCCGTCTGCTTGCACCTGGAAAGGTTTTTGATGGGATATAATCTTGATTTAGCTTGTTAGATGCCACTGTCACTATACCAGCTCTTATCAAATAAACTGATCAGTTGTAAACTGTACAAGTACACAGCAAAGAACTTTTGCTTCACTACCTGCTTATATTGTGAGGATTGTGCGTGTATCCGTGTATGCACACTGTACACACGCCCAGTCACCATATGTATCAGCTCTAATGATTTGAATTGCGCGCTACTCAACACTTTTCATACAGCGCGCCAACGTCGTTCCATCGATCTTCCACCAAGCATCTCTTATCTAAGATGATGCAATGACTGGGAGATGTGCATTGTGATCGAAGGAGCATCTCGTGACTCATGACTTTTCCCTCTCCGCACCGCCGAAATTGTGTGGTGGGGCCGTCTGATCGCGGGCTCCCGCGACTATATAAGGGCAAATCGCAGCCGAAAAATTATCTTATTTGTTCTGTGTCTCTCTCTGTTTCAACATGTAAGTTCAGTTGAGCCGTGTGCTCTGCTTTTAGTTCGTAAGTTAGGTTAGGTTCTCGGGCGCGATGTGTGCGTTTATCCGCATTGTAACCCACTGGCGACGTGTGTGTGAAAGCCACGTCGGTCCAGGACCCCTTTGAGTTTGTGAACTGTTTCACTTATATCATCGTCACGCGAGTTTTTAAAGTTAAATTGTGTGGTATGATCAAGTAAGTACTAGTCTATGTCACCAGCGCAACGTTAAAGCAGCAAAGTCTTAAATGCTAGGCGCTACGTTGGAGCATCGTGTAATTGTTTGGCGCAAGTTTCAAAGCTGTCCACCTTTAAATTCTGGCGCTGTTGCCGTTCAAATATAATTAATCTGCGCGACACAAGGCGGCAAAGTCTTAAATGCTAAGCGCCGTGTTGCCGCATCTTACTTATATTAGCGCGACATAGCTGTCCGGTGTTTAAATGTTGGCGCTCTAGCCGATCATCACTCACCTGCGCAACCATGGCTGCAAAGTCTTAAATGCTAAGCGCCGTGTTGCCGCACCGTGCTTATACATGACGAGTAAAGCCGTCCACTTTAATTACTGGCGCTGTTGCCGTTTCTGGATATTACAACTGCGCGACAAATGGCTGCAAAGTCTTAAATGCTAAGCGCCACGTTGCCGCACTTCGTTAATACCAGCGCGACTAAGCCGTCCGGAATTAAATGCTGGCGCTCATGCTGGTTACGTATTACTCACCTGCGCAACCATGGCGGCAAAGTCTTAAATGCTAAGCGCCGTGTTGCCGCACCGTGCTTATACATGACGAGTAAAGCCGTCCACTTTAATTACTGGCGCTGTTGCCGTTTCTGGATATTACAACTGCGCGACAAATGGCTGCAAAGTCTTAAATGCTAAGCGCCACGTTGCCGCACTTCGTTAATACCAGCGCGACTAAGCCGTCCGGAATTAAATGCTGGCGCTCATGCTGGTTACGTATTACTCACCTGCGCAACCATGGCGGCAAAGTCTTAAATGCTAAGCGCCGTGTTGCCGCACCGTGTTGATACTAACGCGATAATCAAAAGCAGACAGATTTTAATAGCAGGCGCTCCTGGCCGCTTCTGTATTATTCACCTGCGCAACCATGGCAGCAAAGTCTTAAATGCTAAGCGCCGTGTTGCCGCACCGTGCTAATACCATAGCGCTAGTTAGGCTGTCCTCTCTTAATTACTGGCGCTATTATCGTCCAAACACTTATCACCTGCGCGACGTTCCATAGCTACACAGCCTTAAATGCAAGACGCTGTGTTGCCGCATCTTATCGGTAATTCCTCCAATCGACATAGCTACCACAGTTACTTGCTGCCGCTGTTGCTGATCAAGTACTGTTCACCTGCGCGATAATCTATGGCTGCAAAGTCTTAAATGCTAAGCGCCGAGTTGCCGCAAAGTGTTACAGTATTCTGGCGCGACATTCATAGCTACCACATTTAACTGCTGCCGCTGATTGGCGAGTAAGTATTGATAAGCTGCGCGACATAAATAGCAGTCCGACTTTAATTAGTTGGCGCTGTTGCAGCTCAGTGACAAAATTCATAAAGCGCGACTCTTACAGCAGACCGGGTTTACCACCCTGGCGCTAGTTGCAGCTCAGTCCCAACACCGACTCTATGTATTACTTGGTATTTTAGTTAGACAAACTGCAGCGAAAGGCGTATGACATACGTGAGCAGAGGTTGCCCTCGAAGGACAAATGAGTGGATTTGTGAGCAATTGAGTCGCAGCGCTCCATTTGTGAAATTAGGTAGATAGCCATGTGAGCGTTATAGTCGCAGTATCTCCTAAGATTATAGGCCATGTTATGATGAGTCATATAGCGCAATATGACGCATCGTAGCATGATGAACTTTAAGCATCAAACTTACATTCAAAATTTAAAGTATGAAAATGAATTTATTTCGCCCCCTAACAATTTATATCGCCCCCCCAATTAGACTCCAGCTTGTTACACAATATTTTGAGGGTTAATATTTGTGTAACGCCATAATTGTAAAATGTTACTCCATGAAAGAAATATTAAAAATATCTAAATTTGCACTGTTTCAGTCTGAGTTCAAGTGTTTTCTCAATTCCTCCCATCTTCTACCTACGTTCAGCAAACTCCTACATATTCAGCTCGCGACATCTTAAACTCCAATTATACTTATTATTTCAATTATCATTATAACTGGGAGGGATGTAACCTAGTAATCCATTAATAGATAGGGGTCTCCAAACGTAACCCTCACATTGGTGAGGGCCTGACAACCATAACCCTTACAATATGAATAATTCAAGTAGAATCACATAGGTGCTTTTAACACATCAGACACTACTGTACTGTACTGTAGTGTACTGTAGTGATTAACAGTATGTACACTGCTGTTGTATTTGAAAGCAATGAAGTGGAAAATGAAGCTTCGTGGTAATCCCGAAATTCAAAATACTTTCAGCTTCAGAGCTAGAATAGTTATTGAATAAATGAATACGCATAAGAGTACCTAACTGTGAGTGCAAACCAACCTTTACTAAACGAGAGCATGCAACAAATTAGAAGCACAAAAAAGAAATAACTAAAAAAGATGTTTGGTACATTTATTTAAAAATAAGAACAGAGGAGGACAAATTTCGTAATTCACGGCCTTTGTAGTAATTAATTGAAATAATAATCACCTGGAATCAATCATGTATTTGTAACGAGTTTAGTTTAAAAGTGTCAAAGAAGGTAGAATTGTTTTTGTTTTTTGTTTTTGTTTTGTTTTTTTTTTTTTTTTCTTTCTCTTTTGGCCTTTGTGCCTATACACGACAGCCACTAACTATTATTTATTTATTAAACTCAGATAGATAGTTGGGATCACTGCTGGAGATCATTTCCCGGGAAGATTGAAGAGAGAAGAGGATAGGATAGACGAAAGAGAAGACTAACATCCATGTCTATCCGGAGTTACAAGATCTGAGACCATCAAATCTTGTCGCCCCGGCCGGGATTCGAACCCGGGACCTCTGGGTTAGTGGCTAATGTTTTTGTTTTGAAATGATGTGCAATTGTTGTTGACTGACAATGAAGCGTCGACTCTCGCGGCGATCTCAAATACTAAAAGAATGTAGCCAATGAGAGCAGAGTAAGCGCGTAATTTAAAAGGACCGCTATAATGAGATATATTGAGGTTTTTTCATCATTTCTCAAAAACTATGGAACGGATTGCATTCAAACAAAGAAAAATCACTAGCACAAAACACGTTGGTTAAAATAAGACCAAGTTTGATGAGTTTGGTTGAGTAGTTTTTTTGCTACAGGATCATATTAAGTCACGGTTTGGGGGAATGAAATAATTTCTGTAATTATAAGCGTTTACGCGCCGCAGACTTGTCAGGTCGTAGGGAGGGTGGTAGAAGGAGGAGGGTGTTACCTGACTCACCGTCTGCTTCTACCGACGCTTATGATGGCATTTTTCAATAGAGCTCTTGCAAATTTCTGCTATAAGCAAATTAATAGTCTAACCTGTCATCTGCTACAATAAAGGCCAGCGGAAAACTTGAAAATTACACAAAAAAATCTAAAATTCAATAATAAACTCACAAAATTGCTATAACGGAAAGATCGTAATGGCGATTCAACGCAGGTATTATGGGAGATTCCTGTCTAATTTGTCACTTTTTCTACGGAAACACAGAAATATGTCTCAAATTAGACAGGAATCTCCCGTGAAACCTGCGTCTCTCCACCCTTAAGCCTGATTCTGAGAGTAAATTTTGTGATTTTTTAGTGCACTCATCGTCATTTTTACAGGTTTTTATGCAAGAATCAACTCGTCAGTCCCCTGTAGCAAAAGTTTTCAAGAGCCCCATTCACCGATGATTCCACCGGTTGAGAAAAGATTAAGTACCCCATTCATTGCAGTATAGTGTGTGACTGCACAGCACGTAAATACTCTAATCTGTAATATTTTTAATCGGTGGAGACACCGTTAAATTATTAAAACATCCTCAAGTTTTTCAAAGTCATCGACGACTCTATATCGTTTGAGAAAAGACTATAGATTAGAGGATTTTCGTGCAGTACAGTCATATACATTGAACTGAACAGTTTTAATCTTTTCTCAACCGGCAGAATCATTGGAAAATTGAAAAATGCCATCAAGTTTATGCAAAACGGCAGCACTGAAGCGTGAAGACATTTTTGGCCGCATAGCAAAATCCTCTTTTTCATGATCCTTGAGCTGAAACTTCGCGAAAATTAAATACCGACGACAGACAAGCAGGCGCAGCGTTGCATTAGCGTTCCATTTTAATTATAACGACCGTCATTTTGCTCTCCCGCGGTTTCTCTCGTTTAAAGTGTCTCTGCTCTCTTCAACTGATTGCCCCCTAAAAGCTCCATAGAGCGGGATCCCTGGTTGCTCCTAATATGAACTTTGAACTTCCCTCTGGAGTGCCTTGCGCTATTCTCCCTTTTTCAACCAGGCGTGAAAAACGTCCATACATAGGCGCCTATAGAATATTTTCAAAGGGGGTGGGGCGTAAAATTCAAATCTAAATTCCGGGGGGGCACCCTCTATTTTTGAAATTTATGCTTATTTTACAGCTAGCTCGTTTTCGAGAAAAATGGTGTGAGAATCCATCCTTACCAAGTTTCAAGGGGGCAAAGCCCCCGCTTTGCGCCCAAATCAAAAATTCATCTCAGGAAACAAATTATGAATCAGAAACGTCAGACTATCTCGATTGATTATCACGTGTGAATATATCCTTCTAGATTTTCATTGTAAGTATCGTACAATCGTAAATGATATCCCCCTCCCTCCCCCCTCAAAGTTGTGATGATTTCACTATCTGCTTGATTGTTGGCAAAAAGTTATCAGCGGCCCTGAAACATCCATCAATTTGATATCGAGTTCCGAATAATTGATGAATAAGGTTGTTGATTGTTGAAATCTAGTCAAAAAAAGATTCGCTGAGAAGTATTCTTACACTACGTTTACGAAGTATTGCGTCAGATAATGATTCAAAATTATTCAAATGACATATTGAGTTACCATAGTAATTCGAATGGGTCCCAACTTTCCGTTTTCTGGCAAAAATGTGAAATGTAATACCCTTTACGTCTCTTGTGTAGTCGTGTATGACTACATTGAAATTCGAATACTCATTGACCCTTATGGAAAGTCAAAGCAACCGAAAGCGGAAGTGTGCACTTTTTCGAAATCAGAATTTCGGATTCGTATTGCACCGCGGAACGGATCACATTTTCTTACATAATTTCATGAAAATATACCAATAATAATATGAAACAGTTTGTTTTATGAAAGATTTAATTTGTACATATTTTGGCGATGAACCTTAATAGGGCTCTTGCAAACTTTTGCTGTGAGCAAATGAATAGTCCAAACTGATGTAAAAACCAGCAAAAATCACGAAAATCTCACTTAGAAAGTCTAAAATTCAGTAATAAACGCACATAACTGCTGTAACGACAAGTTAGTAATGACGGTTCAACGCAGGTATCCTGGGAGATTCCTGTCTATTATATGTCTCTTTTTCTACCGAAACATAGCGATATGTCTCAATTTACACAGGCATCTCCCCTGATATCTGCGTCTCTCCGCCATTAAACCTGATTCTGAGAGTGAATTTCGTGATTTTTTAGTGTACTCATCGTTTTTTCACGGGTTTTTATGAAAGAATAAACTCTTCAATCCCCTTTAGCAAAAGTCTCCAAGAGCTCCATTACTATCAAAGCGCAAGAAGTGATTATTACTGCGATAGGAGCGAATTAAGTGCGTTGCAAATGCGTGTTACAGGAAAACATTTTAAAACAAGCAAAAGTAGAGCTGTATATACGGTAGATTTCAGGTATTATTTTGACGCACCCCTTCCTGTGACTATATATCCTGGCTACACCCGTTATATGTTTCAAGCTGCCTACAAAGCGTAAAACAAGGGGGGGGGGATTTGAATGCTGATGGTGTCAGTGGCAACCAAGTGACACAAATTTTGTAATAATCGAACGAAAAATATACGTGGAACGGAGGGGAACGGCAGGAATCAATACGAGGCGCAATTTATTGGACGTAAAGCAGCGCCCAACTGCCAAGTGGAAAAGGGCACGTGATTTACTCGTAACCAAGATCCGCCATCCCCCCCATCATATCCTTCATGTCGCAAAACGAGGGGGGAGGGGGGCAAAGAGAGGGAACAAGATAAATTTCAAAATGAAAAAAAAAAAAAAAATGTCGTGATGAAAGGCGAGGAATAAATCAAAATACTACTTGAAGCAGCGCATTGAGAGAAGGAAAAGAAATTGAAGAGGAAAGAAAAGGGAGTGACATGTTTAGTGTTGATATTTTCTGCATGATACATTACAAAGGGAACGCGCAGTGAGATGGAGATGGTGAAGAAACAGAAGCGTATCAGGGGAGTTTCGTTTCTCTCTTTTTCTTTATGTTCATCTGAACGCATGTGTTAGAAAAGGACCGAGTAATAAGGGCTGAAGTCAGGTGCTCATTTCCCGTCCTTTTCTAAAAAAAAGTGCGAGGAAAGGGGAAAAAGAGACATTTCTATACGGCTACACCTATATGATTTTCATCAATTAGGTTCTTTTTTTCTTTCTTTGCGGATTTGATTGCGTGTATTAAAAAGGACAGAAATATAGAGGCTAAAGTCATGTGATAGCACTATCTCCTATCCTTTACTAAGACATGCTTTCACTGAGAGAATACTTTTTTTTAATCCAAAATGTATTTCGTTTGTGTTAACGAAACTGCACAGTGAAATATTGACTAGGGGGGAAATCCCTTTAACCCACGGAAAATGCCTGCTGTTACAAGTAAAAGATTCCTTGTTGTGACAGTGATTCTCCTCCATGCAACAGAACTTTACTTCGCGCAAGGAAAACTGTCTCAAGTAAACGTGTTTCCTTGTTTTTAAAGAAGCGATTTCTCTCAGTGTTCAAATGGGGAAAGAGAGAAAAATACTAGACTTCCGTAATAGTAGATACGCCTCTAATTTTCACCAATGAAGTTGGTCTTCTCCCTCTTTGCCCATTTTAAAGCCTGTGTTAGAAAAGGATAGATTTATAGTTGTTTAAGTCTCATGATATCATCTTTCCTTCATTCTTTTCTAAGCCATGCGTTCAAACTGGCATAGAAAAATACTTCCTAAAAAAACTTCCTGGGTTACACTTCTGATGCTCATCAGTGAGATTGTTTTCAGTGGCAAAGCGTGCAAATTGGCAACGTTGCAGTTTGTCCATTTAAACCCATGTAAAAAGATCGTATGCGAAGGTGTTCACCTAACACCCAACAGTTCGATCTTTTTCATGGGTTTAAATGGAAAAACTGTAACGTTATCAACTTGCACGCTTCGCCACTGATTGTTTTGCTCTATCTTTGCCCAATCAAAAGCATGTGTTGAAAGAGAACAGAGATAAAGGCAGAAGTCACGTGATATCCTCTCCCTCACTTTTCTGAGACGCGTATGTTTAAATGAGCGAAGGAGGAACATACATTCCTGAATACACCACCTAAGATAAAGGAGAAAGTGAAGAAAAAGAAAAAGAGGGAGCGAATTAGGAGAGAATGAAGGAGAAAAGTTAAAAAAAGGAGGGATACTTTGTCTTGACTTCCACTCTTTTTAAAAGATAATCCCACGGATCAAAAATTACATCAAGAAAGGGCGTCCGTTTTCCAGCTGAAGTTGTCTCCGGGAAATAAAAGGATCATTAATATCCGGTGTGCTCTTCCGCGGACATCCTCATTGAACTTAAATGCTGATTTCTTCGAGAGAGCCAGCCCCACGCGGGTTTGGGGGTTCGCCTCTTCCGGTGAGCGCCTTAAATCCTCCGACCGAAAAGATTAAGACCCTTTTCCGCTTTATTTTTCCTGTAAAGCTTCCGCCCGGAAGAAAGAGAATGAATATGAGTTATGATCACTTGAAGATTAACTAGGATCAGCTCCATATTATCTACAAGCGACATATTCACGCGGGTCCGGAGTTGCCGTTTTGAAATTCTAAGGAAAAAATACACCGAGATAAAACTTTCAATGGGTATGTTGCAAACTTTTGCTACAGCGATTAAGAGTGTTTGATCTATTGTAAAATCGCCTGAAAAGTCCATTGGTGGCATCAGAAAGTCATGAAATGCAATAATAAACTCACAAGAGGCGTTTTATGAAGTCCAAGATGGCGGAGAAATATCGAGCAATTTGTACGTATGCACCACGAACATCCAAGGATAGCCAACCTCACAATATCGATCACAACCAATCACAACGTAAACAAACACATAACCTCTACCTCCAGTGAGGTTGTCAAAGTTGGCTATCCTTGGATGTTCGTGGTGCATGCATACAAATTGCTCGATATTTTACCGCCATCTTGGATTTCATTAAACGCCTCCTGTGAGTTTATTATTGAATTTTATGACTTTCTGATGCCACCAATGGACTTTCTAGGCGATTTTACATTAGATTAAACACTCTTAATCGTTGTGGCAAAAGTTTGCAACAGACCCATTATTCGGCGTATCCGGGAGG
Source organism: Trialeurodes vaporariorum (assembly GCA_011764245.1). Lineage (NCBI taxonomy): Eukaryota > Metazoa > Arthropoda > Insecta > Hemiptera > Aleyrodidae > Trialeurodes > Trialeurodes vaporariorum. The sequence goes on along the minus strand of VMOF01000024.1, from coordinate 16,970,088 downwards.
GGGGACCCCTAATCAAGTTTTCTTGCGATAAGATCCGCGAAAAGTACAATTTCAATTTATTAATTCAAATTCGTGTCACAGAGAATATGACATAAAGCAGACGTCATATTGTTTTATCACTGACAAAGTTTAATATTTATGAAACAAGCACTCACAGTTCGTGGAATTCGTGAGAAACTTTTTGAAAACAAAAAACTAAACCGTTCAGTCAAGTGCGGCTCATGCGAAAAAAGTTGTCAAAACATAGGGAGACTGAAGGGTGGTGGGGGGGGGGGGGGTTCATACACGGGTCATATAATAAAACAACTTCTCACATATATATACCCACATTTTCCTTATCATCCGAAAACTAAAATTCTGAATGCTTAGCCTAACGACCCCCAAAATGTTTCTTGGGTTTAATTAAATATTAATGATAAAAGCGGACATATTAAAAAATTTAAAAACACCAAGGTTATGGTCAAAATTCATATTTTAACTCTTTCACAACCAGGTTACTGGAAGCACAATCAATGCTTTAGCTCGCTTCAATTCAGCGGGTATAGTTAAATATTCCTACTCCCCGGAGTTCATTTTGCCTATCCTTCTAATTGAAGGCGGACGCTCAACGAAGTATAATTTTCGAAATGATCACTCTTAGTTTGGGTAGTTATTGCTGCAGTCACTAAGGAAATTGAAACTGTATGTGAGGCTGGTCAAGTTGGGGAAATAAATAAAAGTACTCACGTGGTATTGAAAGGGTTAAAGTTGAGTCCCAGTGGACCACCCCCCCCCACCTGTGATAATGAAAAAGAAGGTTATGTACCTTGGTAATTAGAAGGTTAAATAAAGAGACAATATTAATCGAAAAGGAACGAAAAACGAAATGAAACGAAACGATGAAAAACGAAAACGAAGTTGTGACCGGCTGATTCATCATATCATACACTATTTAAAAATACTTGTATTTTGTTTAGATTTAATGATCTTGTGCATTTTAAATGATTTTTTGTTTTCTTTAACCCAAACAGCTATTCGCTTCTAACATGAGTAAGGCCCTGGAGATCATGTGCATTGCAGCAGCGACTCGTGCAGTGTCCGTGGCAACAACAGAGCTCTCCATTTAAAGCTTTGTAAAATAATCGATCTTCAGGAGATTCATTGAGTCCTTGAGAAATCGATACTTTTACATTGGATCAAATGGTTCCCCGATCTGCCCAAACCGCCACCGGTGCATTTTAATGCTAACCCCTCATGCGACATTAGCCGTTCGCAGAAAATATCGGTTATTAATGAGGAAAAGAGTGTGGTCATAAAGTTCATTCAAAATGCTATATGGAGCAAAACAAATGACCCTCTTTTGTGGCATTTCTTTTCGCAGGTTCGCTGGTTCGCGGATAGGGTGGCTGTGAAATGCCGCGGGAAATATGAATAATGAATGAGGTTAACGAAGAATGAAACATTACGGACGGACGGTAGGTATTAATAGCATCATTGAGGAGCAGATATTCATCAAAAACTCATTTGAAAATAATATTTTCCCTGAACAGCAGTAACAGTATATACGACCCTCCATTTATAGCCAGCAAAAAAGGGAGATGCATCACTTGCTCAGTGAAGATTTTTGAACCGGAACCAAGGTTCCGGCAAGTTGAGTTCTATTAAAATAAATTCTCGATGAGAGAATTCTCGCCGTGCCGAGGAGACCAGAAATGTGCTGTGTTTGTTGCAGCGCCGGAATTGGCCGGCGTGGTTTATCGCACAACGGGGCCTTTTAATTTATGAGTCGGATACATAAGAAACTTTAATGTTTTGCTTTTTACTCGATGTGAAGCATCCGCCAAGTTTAATTCAAGTTATAACACAAAAAATGAAGCATATATGACACATGTGTATTGACTTAATTGGACTCAGGTTTTTAATGTTTCAAAGTAGAACTGAGGGTTACACACGGGGAAAAAAGGATGGGTACCATTTCCACAAAATTTAGGTTTTATTGTACCGGCAATAGTTGGGGGAGGGATATCGTAATTTTTGGGAAATTTTCCAGCTTTTCGGGTCGAATGGATAAGAATGGAAAACGGAAATAGGCGGAGACAAGTCACGTGGTTTTCAAGTCTAATCAAAACACATAATTCATATAATTGGTTATCATGGATTGTCTCATAGGCGGACCGTGACCAAAAAAATTGGGGGGGGGGGCTAAAAAGTGTTTTTTTTTTTTTTTTTTTTTGCTTCTCAAGTATCAAGTGACGACTTTTTCCCGATTTTTAGCCCCTCCGCCTAAAGAAAGTGGGGGCTATAGCCTCCCCCCTTGCCCCTGATATGGTCCACCTATGGATTCGAGCATCTGACAACCAATCTAATTTATTTCCATATTTTGGTTAGACCTGGCAACCACGTGACTGCTCTCTACCAATCACCGTTTCCCATTCTTTTCCAGTCTATTTAAGAGTCAGGAATTTCAAGAATCAGCTCACAGAAGTTGGGAGAAATATTTGACAACTTTGCAGCCTTCTCCAACGTTCACTTTAAACTACTTTGAAGTTGGCGACATTTTATTCTTCCAACTATTGTCAGAGTAATAGGAAGTAAACTTTGAGGAAACAGTCCCGACTTTTAATCATGTAAGGAGTATATTTTCATCTCCAGGACATGGATATTTTGTTTCTTCGAAAATCTAAAATGGTATAATGATGTTTTATACAGGTTTAGATGGAGAACGCACAGTTGCCAAACTTCACAAGCCGCAAGCCGCAACTGGGCCAATAAATTATTGATGAGGATTTTTTTCTTGATTCGAAAATATTTTATGAAATACTAACTGTGACACCACAGTCTTTTTAATACTAAAGTCCTACAAGTTGCATTGTGCGCCGTGAAGAGGCGGTCGCGGGAGATGGAGTGGAGTCGGGGTGGGAGTATTCGAACAAGACATGTCAAAAAAACTCGGCCCTACAAGCGATTTATTCCTATAAACGCGCTCCGAGCTATTTTTTGCATCTAAATAAGTGGCATATTAATTTGAAGAAGGAAAAATAAATAAAAACCCTCTCTCCTCCTCATACTTTGCCTTCACAACGACCGCATTTTTCGTTTCTAGTTAATTTTATACCCCACTTCTTATTGCTTCATATTACCCGCTTCATTCCTCACACATTTTAAATTTTTACTTATTCGAGGGAATAGTAATAACCTCTTCCCTCCACTTGATTTTTTAGCAGAGCTAAAAACTTAAGTTAATGCTCAGTTTTTCCTATGATTTTGTTGTAATTTTTATGTTCTTTCTGCCTCAGGCTTTTAGGGCTTTAGGCCCTCAGCTATACGGCTTTAAATGAGACGCGACTTTAACGCAGAGAGCCTTGAGTTTATGCTCCGAAGTGCAAATTTTTCGTAATTTTTTCTTATGAAAAGAACCATTTGTGACGTAAATAAAACAAGAAGATTCAAAACCAATTAAGTTAAGGGAAATTTTTAATGCAAGCTTTTCCCTCCTATCGTTTTTTAACGGAAGCTTCACCCCCCCTCCCCTTCAAAAAATTCAAAAAACGTCGGAGCAAGAGTCGCTAACCGTGTAATTCAACTTAAGAGGTTATATTGGTAATTTTTCCTCTTATAAATAGATCGTTGGCCATAGCAACCATCAAAGATCAGCCCCCGGGCAAAAAAAAAAGTTCAAAAACCGTAGCACAAAATCATCAAATAATTTTGACCGATAGTGTGTGCACACAATTCAAGTCCAATTAATATCCCTGGCTAATTTACATTACTCTAGAGACAAAACTACATGAGACTGCAGTACAGTTTACATGGATAAATTGATTTATTGAAACGATTTTTGGATTAGATGCACACAGTTGGACTGGTTCTTAAGTAAAAAACCGAGAAAATTACAACTATATCGCCTTATCGCAATTTGTTCAGAGCTAACCGAGATTTAGCCGTTTGAAAATTATGTTTAACGACATCGATATATTATTTATATTCCGGTTCCCTACTCCAAGCATTCAGTGAACTTGCGTGGAATTATTGCTTGCACGTATATGTACCTTAGGATCCAATGTTGCCAGATTTGGATGACGCTTTACATTGATTTAAATGGGGACGATACGGTTTTTTACCCTAGATCTGGCAACCTTGTTAGTATCACTGAAAGTGCAATGAACAAATGCCAAATTTAGTTGCCAAATTTGGCGGAGCATTAAACAATTTTACATTAAGTTGCATGGAAAAGTTTGTAAAAATATACGCGAAATGGCAGCCCTGTTGGTAAAATGAAACGGGGTTTATCGGTATAAAACTTGACAGACGTTCTCGTCGTAAAATCGCTTTTTTCAAACAGCTACCTCGAAAATTGCTGAACGAAGGATCACGATGGAATGGGACAGTTTCAAGAGTCTAAATCGGGGTGTTTTTTCAATATAGGAGTATGAAAGTGCTCGTGAGCGGAAAATAAGGATACATTCAATTTCTAACTGGGTCTCAAAGCTCCGGCGATGCAAATTTCGTCCAAAACACATTATTTTTAATGGGGATTCCGCGTTGTGACAACAACGCACAGCTCACACTTTTTTGCAGCCTTACACTAGTTTACATGCTAAATCGTTACGCAGAAGAAAAAACCAAAGACTCTTTTGTAATCAGTTCATCAAGTACATTCATTGTATTTTTAAAAAAAACACAAAATTGCAGACACTTCCAGTGGCGGCTCGTGCGATTTGGCAACAGTGTTTTTATCCCATTTAAATACATGGAAAACAATCAAAACTCGAGGAGGCTGCCAGCCTCCGCTTGAATCGATTTTTTACCTAAGTTTAAGTGGGAAAAATGCATGGTTGCCAAACCTCACGGGCCGCTACTGGACACTTCCAACAATGGGGCAACAATGGGGCTCTTGCAATTTTTCGCTATAAGCAAATGAATAGTCCAATCTGATGTAATGACCATCTATAAAATCACGAAAATCACACTATAAGAAAGTCTAATATTCAGTAATAAACTCACACAACTGCTATAACGGCAAGTTCAAAATGGCGGTTCAACGCAGGTATCATGGGAGATTCCTGTCTATTATGTCACTTTCTCTACGGCAACACAGAGATATTTATCAATTTAGATAGGAATCTCCCATGATACCTGCGTCTATCCGCCATTAAAGCCGATTCTGAGAGTGAATTTCATGATTTGTCAGCGTACTCATCGTCATTTTTACAGGTTTTTTTGTGCAAGAATCAAATCTTCAATCCCCTATAGCATAAAAGTTTGCGAGAGCCCCGTTGTAATTTTCTCGACATTATACATAAGAATCAACCATTGAAAATTACATCTGTTAAAAGTAAAGTGCAAGTGGCTTAATGCAGACGAAACTGGGAAGAAAATACTAGAGATATGAGGAATTGGAATTGTGTAAGAGACAAAAAGAAATTACCGGGTACACTGGTGCCCAATGCGACGAACGTAATGGCAGTGACTGCGTCCTTAAGGCCGACTGTGCACCCAAACTGAGATGCAATGTCACCGATCAGCGCCGTTAGAACGCCGATCCAAACGATGGATATCACAAAGCAGACGTAGCCAGAACAAATTCCTGGAAAAATTCAGAATGACTGATTTAATACAATTGATCATGGATTCAGAATATAGAAAGACATTAACCTTAATAACCCTTGGGTACATATGATGTACGTAGATTACTTATATGGGGGGAGGGGGGGGTCCGCTCGAACCCCAATTTAAAATTGAGTTACCTCTAGTCTAAATTGTTTTAAATTTATTCTGCACTGAAATAAAAATCGGAAAAGTACGGGCAAATATGGCCTCTCTCTATTCGCATGCGCGAATAGAGAGAGGCAGCGTCAGTCTATCGTCTCTCTCACTCATCGGTTTTTAACGGAGCAATGTTGGGCTATACAGACTGGGTTTGAATAGCGGGGTCAATCATAAAACTGTCAAAATCTGAGAAAGGTGAGATCTAGCTTGTGTGTATGTAAACTCAGTATATTTTCTGTGCGTGTGCGACGAAGCCACCAAACACTTACGCAATCTGCATGCGTGTGCATCGAAGACAAATCAAAGACTTCTGAAGCCATCACTGATATTTCAACGGGAAAGTTTAAAAAAACAAAATAAAAACGGTGAAGGCATCAAATGACTACAAATAAAAAAATTAAACGTGTCCGAGTGTCTGATTGTACGATGTACGTACTCAAAAATTTCTCGAAAATACACAATGTACGACCCGAGCATTGAATTTTCGATTCATATCCTGAAAACTAAATCTCCAAAACACTCCCGGCCACCAGAGGGAGCCTCTTACACTCTATTATATTATTCATTGTATACAGCAAAACGAGAGTAAGAAGCTTGCCATATACTTCGTATGGCACGCTTAAAACTGCGCAACATAATGTACCGTTTTAAATTTTTAAAAGATTGTGGAAACCAAGAAGGAAAAAAATTAATACGCATTTTAACTAAATCACGGAGCGTACCCTTGCATATTATTGAAGCCAAAAAGCAAATTTTTGAAGTATCCGCAGTTGTTGGCCAAGTTCATTGGTACTTCCGCATCACTTATCTACTTCGTATAATATCTCCGGGCAGAATACCTCCTTTTTGTACTTATGTAAAAAAATCAATCAGTTTTTCTTTGTCTGTGTTCCATTTCTACCAAAAATTGCAATGAGACAGAATACCTCCTTTTTGTACTTATGTACAGTAATCGATCAGTTCTTATTTGTCTATGCTCCATTTCTACCAAAAATTGCAATGAGACAGAATACCTCCTTTTTGTACTTATGTAAAGTGTTCGATCAGTTCTTATTTGTCTATGTTCCATTTCTACCAAAAACTGCAATGAGACAGAATACCTCCTTTTTGTACGTATGTAAAAAAATCGACCAGTTTTTCTTTGTCTATGTTCCATTTCTACCAAAAACTGCAATGAGACAGAATACCTCCTTTTTGTACGTATGTAAAGAAATCGATCAGTTTTTCTTTGTCTATGTTCCATTTGTACCAAAAACTGCAATGAGGGGTCATAAATTGAAAACTTTCTAATTGAAGGCATATGTGCATTCTACACAGTATACGACGCGACGGTGAGTATGTATTCATTGTGAGCCACTGGCGCAACCAGGATATCTTCCATCTCTCTCATTTCCCATTTGAATGTATGAGTAGGAAAAGGACAGAAGGATGGGGTTTTATCCCCTTGTCCATCCTTGTCTAACATACGTTTCTTAATGGAGAAAAGAGAGAGATGAAGAAACTCTCGGTGCGCTACTGTTGTGAGCAATTACTCAACCCAACCAACCACGGGTGCACATTTATCAAATGAGCTACTACTATACAACGCGTAATTTAATAATGAACGCGGGTCGTAAAATAATTGCCTGAACTCTCAACAAGCAATCATCTTAACTTTTACTGGGAGTGAGTCAACAGTGAACTTCGCCCATTTATCTATCTGTCCCGTATATTAAATAATTATAAAGTTGGCAGGCTTGTCACACGCAAAAGTTGTTCGCAATCACGATCATGAATCGGTTGTAAATCTTTTACAGAAAATTTAAACGCGAACTTGGACTAAACCGAGATAACGCCGTTTGGATAAAAACGACATAATGACACGAGTCGCTTGTCAAGCAGCTTACCCCATCTCTTTGCTTATAGCTACACGGAGAAAAATTTCTGATTTAAAATTACGGAACGTAGGAAGAAATTGGGGTAAAAAGAAATTCCCTTTAAAATAATAAGAATTCTTGTTGATCCAACGATGCTTCCTTGCGATTCTTTTGAATCAAAAGGACGTTCAATTGGATCAATGATAATTCTGGTTGAATCAATAAGAATTCTTATTATTTTGAAGGAAATTTCCTTTTAACCCAATTTCTTCCTACGTTCCGTAATTTCAATTATAAATTTTTCTCCGTGTATGGTGATGCATTTACGTGCGCGTGAACAACAATAATTCACATTGCATCACTGAGTATAAAAAGCGCATTTTTGCCAATGATCTTGCGAGCCATTCTTGAGCAATGGAGCAAGCATCAGGCTCATGTAAGTACACCATAGAGTAGACTAAATATATACGAGAATTATTCCTCCATTCGCCTTATGGGCGGTTCAAGTATCTCCCAAGATGGCGGATTTGTAGAGAAATGTATATCTATACATAGTTTGTTTACATTCTCTGCTCGTATGATCCCGTGCGGTTCAAGGTATTTCCCAAAATGGCTGCATCTATAATACTCGTGTTTATCTAGTATACTTTAGATTTAGGCGGCAACAGCCGTCATTAAGGTCTCGCGTTTGAAAGCATTTTGAGAGTTTGGGAATAGATTTCGTGATTTTTTGTGTGTGCTCTAATCGTTATTTTTACAGGGTTACCCCTCAACTATATTAAGAAGCCTGGAGCAAAAGTTTGAAACGTAGCTCCATTTGTTGAGAAAATTCTGCTAAATCGATTCGTATTAATTTTTAATTTTTACAGGGAAATTTTGCACAGGTTTCAAGATGAACGGCCCGGAACGAAAACCCCGTGTTAATTTCCCAAGGCCAAAAAAAGTTTGGATTCAAGATTACAGCCAATCAGAGGCAAGCCCGCGTTTTCGTCTTATCTTTGTTGACCACGCAGGCCTTCTATTCAATCGAATCTCTTGTTTACTCTTTGGTACATAGCTTTTCTTGTATGCAGCTATAGAGGCGGAGTATTTTCTTAAAAGGAACATTTTGTTGGTCACTTGGATGGATGCGGCAGCTCACGTTTAGTCTCGGGTCTCGCACGAGTCACACGCCTCCCGGTGACCCATTTATTTTGGTTGTTGGTCATTCGATTCGCATCAAAATGAACAATGTGGGAAAATGGGCAGCCGTCGCATCGTCAAGATGTGTAAGCCTGTGTAGGAGTTTTTACTGCGTAAATATATATAAATGTGCCCTCTCATCAACTTCTACTCAAAGGGACCTCGGGTATACTGTTTTTTCGTCTTGTTTTTTTGTTTTTTAATCCAAACCAAAAGTCTACCCGTCTATTCATTCCATGCTCAATTACAGCTTAGCTCTGTTACTTTGAAGGTGCGATTAAAATATATTGGTGTCACAAAGGTCAATTGAAGTGAATTTGCATGTACTATTTCAATGTTTGTCGTCGGCAAAATTTTGAAACAGACCCTTTGGAAATCCCTATAAAGGTAAATGGGTCTGTCGCATACTTTTGCTACATCAATATAGAACCAGTGGCGGCTCGTGCCGTGTGGCAACAACGTACTCTCTCCATTTAAACCAGGGTAAAACAATCGATCTACAGGAGGTGCACTTGCACCCCCAAGATATCGATACTTTTGCATAGGTTTAAATAGCTAATAAGCATGGTTGCCAGATTGAACGAGCCGACACTGTATCGAACCTTGATTCCTACGTAAAATTCGGCGAAAATAACGATGCGCACATTAAAAACGTTCAAAATCCACTCATTAACTCAGGAAATCACTTCGATTTCAAACAGCCCGCGCTACACCAGGCACTATTTGCACCGGTATACTACTACAAAAATGATGGAATTCTCTTCTGAATACATGCACTATTGGCTGCATTTGCAGTCTGGTCTTTTCGGTTTATCAAAGATTACAAAATAGTATAAGAAATGTACGCATCTAAACGAAACATTTCAATGTTTGTAAGTTCTGTTCATGTTAACATAAACGAGATGGCTCCATCTATGTAGTTATAAGTCGGTGATTTAGTGTCTATTGTAGCGCGGGTTGTTTGAAATGGAAGGTATTTTCCGAGTTAATGAGTGGATTTTGAAAGTTTTTAATATGCACATCGTAATTTTCGCAGAATTTTACGTTAGAAACAATGAGTTATATTGATGTAGCTAAAGTACGCAACAGACCCATTCTCTTTTATAGGTTCATACAGTATAGATGTTGTTACGTCGTAATATTTATGAGCCACAACAGATTCATAGGTGGATTAAGGAGTTTGTCTTTGTACTATGGCTTTCAAAAGAAAGTATTCTGATAGAAATTTTCATTATTTCATTTCTCAACCAGTTTGCGAATTTTTACGGGTTTCAGCTTTGTTACTTTGAAGGTGCAATTAAAATATATTGGTGTTACAAAGGAGTGAATATGCATGTACTATTTCAATGTTTGTCTTTGGCAATATTTTGAAACAGACCCTTTGCGGAAATCCCTAAATAGGTCAATTCTCTTTTATAGGTTCATACAGTATAGCTGTTGGTATGTCGTAATTTTCATGAGCTACAACAGATGCATAGGTGGATTAAAGGAGTTTGTCTATGTACTATTGTGCTATGGCTTTCAAAAGAAAGTATCCAGATAGAAAGTTTTATTATTTCATTTCTCAAGCAATTTGCGAATTTTTACGGGTTTCAGGTATTTTAGAGCCTCACACAATTGCCGATTGTGACATTATGCCTCAAAAAATTTAAAAATATGGAAAATAAAAGAAAAATTCACCAAGAACAATTTCGATGGGATGAATTTCTTTTGAAAGTCATAGTACATCAATAAAAAATTTTATGATAAAGTCTGTCACAATGAATAAATAAACGATACATACCTGGAGGAGGTACAGTAGCGAATAGCAGTTTCCAAAATAAAGTTAAAAAATGTAAAGTATAATCAAAACAGTTGGCTGTTTGAGGCTGACCATCTTCGTCGTCATCTGGAGAAAAAAAAGAAGAAAAAAAACAATGTTATTAAAATCGAATGAAAGTGGCTGAGGGGAGAAGCAAATAACTTACTCGTTTTTTCGGTATCATGTGTTCCCGACGACGAGATACAATCGCGGAGCAAATAGACTCAAACATTCACTTAGCCTTACAGACATGTCGTTTTCACCCGGCAAGGCCGCTCAGACATTTAATAATAATTTTCACTCATGCTCCTCTTCAAGAAAAGACAAGACACATTTTCAGGAGGGTAGTTTATTTTACGCCATTCGTTTTTTTTTAATTTGTTTTTCATAATAATCTGAGGGATTAGTTAAAACGTTGCGACATCTCTTTGTGAGATTAGGTATGTCGCTTAAGAATGCTCATGATCCATTTCAACATCAGGAAGCTTTTTGAGAGACAGAATTTTTAACAAACATGACTTGTCAGGTTTTGTTAGACATAAAAAGTGGCAAGGATACTTTAACTGTGTGAGAATGCGAGATTCGACAGTAATTGGACAGTTTCGACAAATTAAATTCCACCGATAGGTCCGATTCAGCGATGAAAAATTCCACCGATAACGAAGAAGGAAAATGTTCTTTCAAGCAGCTCATCTATTACAAGTTGAAGTATTCTGTAAAAACGCTTCGATTCGCGGTTGATCGTTTACTCTTACTTTAAATCGATAGTTAAGACTAAATGTCTATAAGTGATGCTTATTTGATCTAGAATTGCCAGACGCTTGCCGTTGCTATTATAACCATTACAGTTAAATAGCCCATTTTTAACAGCAACAAATGGGTAGCTTTTACAAGGCCATAACTATTTTGAAACTGAAGTATACATATACACAATTTACTAGCATAAAACGTCGGCATCACTATGATGTCATACCAAATTATGGCTTTTGTTGCTTTTGACAGAGTTGTTCCTCTGCCATGCGAGATGTAAACGGTGGGTGGTATTTACCTAGAGGGGCAGTCTAAATGGTATACTCTCCCGAGGGTTTTTAGGTTAGGTTTCAGGTCTAATTTTTCAAATGTCTCTCTATTTGTGTAGCATGTATTTTGGTCGTTCAAGCCGACATACGACAGTCATTGTCGTGCTCGATGATCATCGTTATGACGAGACGTCACCAAAAGATATGCCTAGTCACATGCTAAAAAATATGAAAACTAATACCTGAAACCTAACCTAAAAAGCTTCCTCGTTGGTAACGCAGGTTACTCTTTAGAAAATACATCTATCTATAGATAAATGATCCGCATCTCGTTGATTTTACGGCAAAAAAACAGATATACCCTTACGCTTCCCGAGCCTCTTTCATGTTACGGGGATGTTTTCATTCATCAGAGTGCTGCACCGGTGCAGACAATATTATGAATAACATTATTTTACATGGGATATCATATATGTAAGTATAGCTATTGACTGCAACACTGAGCAATGTAATCTTTCATGCAGAGGTGAATTCTAAAACGCTTTACCGTAATCTTTCCTCAGACTTATTGGTATGTTTTCCGTACGCTGTGCTGCAACTATACCCAAATTTAATTCATTCTAAAAGTGGAACCTCCATTAAGAACTTCCATCTCAGAGGATTTGTATGATTTAAGCCTCTTAGCTTGCAAGCAGCGCCGCGCGCCGCACAGTGCTTTGCACAAAAGTAAAATTCCATCAAAATGCACGATGGGAATTTTTGACTATTTTAAAATGTTTAGAGGGGCCTACAAAACACTATAGACAGGTGCTGACAAAAAGGTAAAAACGGTTTTAACAAAAAAACATTAAATCCAAGTTGAGTATGTATAATATGAAATTCTCAGTCTCAGCTTTCAACCTTCTCATGAAGTACGTGATTACCTTCTGAAGTTTGAAAGAATGCCGTTTATTAAACAAAGGTCGGTTTATTTAAAGTAACTTACACCCATTTGATTCTTGCAGTAGTAAAATTTGTCACTCATTTTTAATAATGTCATTAGGTAGGTATCATTAAAATGTCTTTATAAAAACACTTACTTTTGTCGCATTTACAATCAAAAAAATTTTTCGCAAATAACCCGAAAAACCTGTATTAGGATTTTAGCGAAACAATGTCTCCTTAAAACCGTTGCTTTTCGCGGATAAGTCAGTTTTTGCGCAGATCAGCGAAAGATAGAATATCGATCTACTTAATATTGCCCCAAAATCCAGAGTGATCTCATCTTAATGTGGCCTCCAACAATGAAGAGAGTTAAGAAAAACATTCGACAAATGAAGCACATCTCTAAACCTGTCTTTGAGAGTAGGGTATTATGCCCTGAGTAAGATACGAGTATAGAATGTTAGAGAGAGTGAGAGAGTGCAGATTATTATGGGGGGTCCTAGAAAAATAAGAAGAAAAATAAGAAAAAAGGAGAAAATATCGTCGTGTGCAATCTGGCGACCGTCATGCTTTGGCCTATTATAAACTTTTATGAAAAACCGATTTCACGTGAGGCACCGTACGGCGTACGCCTCACTATAAAGAATTGATAGTTTCACATGGTTTTAAATGGAGCCCATCAATGTTACAAAATTGTTCAAGCCACCCTTGAAGAAATGGCAAAATTGTTACAGTTTCTTGAAAAGTTAGACGTGAAATTAAGTAATGGCTGTTCCGCTGACTTTCTTCTCCTTTTTCGGTTCTTTGATTTAAAATTTGGACAAAGCCTGGACTTTGGGAATTTCTGCTCGTTTATTCTTGAAATGGGAGAAGCCTGCTATTTAATTTGTTATTGTTTTAATACAAATCATATTATTCGTTGCTGAAGTTTTTGAGTGTCTATCACATAATCAACATAATCTTCTTTTCCCATTGTAAACAAAATATTTTTCTAATATGGCTCGTACAATTGTTGATTGTTATCAAAAGCTGCAGGTTGAGTGCCCACTGCCCATCATTGGCGTGGTGTGCAAACAGGTACCATGCGACATGTTGTCAGTGTCAATAAGTATAAAAGGTCGAAACCGAAAAAGATACACGAGCACTGATAGTTCAATCACCATCATAAGTTTGAACGGACCGAATGCTGCCATATTTCCACAAGCTTCTATCATATTTTGAAATTAACTCCCCCCCCCTCTCACCGTAATCCAACCAGTAAATTAAATTTCGGTCAAGTCACTTCTTGATAGTTAGTGCAATAGTCAAGACCGACGGATCCACCAAGTTTTGAACTTTTATCTATGTTCATTAAAAATGGGGCTCTTGCAAACTTTTGCTGTGAGCATCAAAATAGTTCAATCTGATGTGAAGAAAACCAGCAAAAATCACGAAAATCACACTAAAAAAGTCTAAAATTCTTTATTAAACTCACAAAACTGCAAGTTTGTAATGGCGGTTCGACGCAGGTATCATGGGAGATTCCTGTCTATAATGTCACTTTCTTTAAGGCAACACAGAGATATGTCTCAATTTAGATAGGAATCTCCCACGATACCTGCGTCTCTCCGGCATTAACCCTAATTCTAAGAGTGAATTTTGCGTGATTTTTTAGTGTACTCATCGTCATTTTTACAGGTTTTTATGCAAGAATCAACTCTTCAATCCCCTATTGCAGAAGTTTGGAAGAGCTCCATTAATGAGTTTTCACACATTTTCCCATGTGCTCAAAGCACTGTGCGAGTGACCGAGAGTGTTCATCCCGCTGCGTTGCGCGGGTGAGTAACTTGGCGAAATAGATTTCTGAGAAATTACAGTGTTGAGAGTTCATTATCAGTTAATTTTCTGTTTCACGAATCTTTGCGGATGCGGCTTAGTTAGTTCGCTCATTAATCAACTTGGATTGAATTAATCAAGTGCCTTAAATCCAAAATACTCTATGATTATACTTATCTTCGTAGTTTACTCCGAATATACTGTAATACTGTGTACTGTATGTGTATACTGTAATTATGAAGTATAAGTGTCTCGCTGGATAGTTTTAACTTTCAATGTATACTTAAGTGATTTGACCAATACGTTGTTTGTTTACCAATGGGGCAGAGGGGGGGGGGGGGGGGGGTGGCTGGACCTCAATTTAAGGTATGAATCTAAAGCACCGCGTGACATCTTTAAAATTGTTGCTGTCCATTTAATTTGATTATTGTTCCCTTGAAATAGATTACTGTTTTACAATTACATTTTGGGACGATTGATGCATATTGAAAACGAAAGAAATCGTCTCCCCCCCCCCCCCCGAGCATGTCTGAAACATTGACTCTACGCTCGTTTCTCCATCCTTTGAAAACTTTTTTCCCCTGCAGTGCTTGAAAGTACATTAAAGCTTGCATTTATATTTTGTTTTTTGTGAGATGGTCATTTTTGTTTTTGTTTTGTTTTTGTTTTTTTTTTTAAATAGTCTGCGTGTAGTGGAATTCCACTATCTACTTTCAAGCACGAGATTCCAGGAATGGCATTTTTCATTCCCGCTCACTTTTCGCGGTTTTTAACACTTCCACCCAAAAATCTAAATTATCGTGTCCGCCTTCTTTTATTTTTTATTTAAATTTCGTGTTTTTTTTTGTATTTTATGGCAACACAGAAAATTTCGGAAAGAACATTTTTTTTCAGACAGACTTTATTTTCAGTAAATCACCACTTGGGTTTTTCTAATCTGTGAAATTGCTTCATGAATTTTTGGTTGGAATTTGAAATAAACCTTATCGCGTTAAAATTGTCTACTAAATTGGTTGTTGGTGGTTGGTTAGTTATTGAAGAAAGGCAAAGCCCACGAGCAAGATTACTCAAATTATATTTTTATTAAAATATGAGTGTGTTTTTGAGACAATGTGGGATTCCGAGAAAACTCTGTGAAACCATATTGAGTGTATGTATCTCTTTAGATGGAAGTTTAAAATATCTTTGTAACAAAGGTTGATGTCTAAGCGTGCACCTTTTTTTTCGACGATTATCTTAAAATATTGGTGAATAATGGAGCAGTTGCAAGGGTATGAATTGTTGTGTTTTTTATAGAGAAAATCAAAGTACTCGATGAGCTGAGAAGAAAGATGCCTTTGGTTTCTAATTAAGTCCCACTGTTCTGGAGATGGGATTTTGGCGCAAAATACATTGTTTTAAATGAAAATTCCGTGTAGTGACGTCACTACGCCCACGATTTTTTACGACTTTACGCTTGTGTAACTCCAAAACCGGGACACTTAGGAAAAAACCAAAGTCATCATTGTTTTCAGCTCATCAAGTACTATCATTTTCTCTACAACAAACACAAAATTTCAGACCCTTGCAACTGTCCCATTACAAAGCGTTAGTTTTAAAGTTGACCCCGTCAAGCGGATCTTTAGAGAAAGCCACCTTTCACCCAAAGAATGAAGTCATTATTTTTCGTGAAACTGAAAACTGGAACTCAATCTCAATCAAGCTTTTACTCTGCATAGCGGAGGAAGCGGAGAAAGACGCCATTAAAATACATAATTGTCTGTTGACTCAAGTGTTTTGCCAAAATTCTAAATTTTATAGAGATGTTGTAATAACCGAATTTGTTATAATTCTTCACTAATATAAGTCCGTTGCATAACTTTACTACAACGTTATGACATAAGTTCCCGCCACAGATAAATCACTCGAGTTCAGGGAGACATGGGGTTGGTGCAATCGAGCAGACCATTGATCCGAGAGCAATAATTCTCGATGCTGGAACGGAGCTTCAGAACGGTGAAATCGAGAGGACGGGAAAAATCACATTACTGAAGCAGCAACTCAGAAATCGAAACAATTGTAATAGCAGCAGTGGCGGCTTGTGCAATGTGGCAACAATGTATTCTCTCCATTTAAACCTGGGTACAACAATCGATCTTCAGGAGGTGCTACTGCACCCCTAAGATATCGATACTTTTGTATAGATTTTTATGGGAAAAAATCATGGTTGCCATATTGCACGAGCCACCACTGAATAGCAGCATAGCAATATCCACTTACCATCGAATATTTAATTTCTCCCTCACTTTGTAGAGCAGATAAAGTATTGTGATAATGGAAAATTTGAAAATTTTGAATTTAATTTTTTGGCATTTTATGAAGACAAAAACCGGAAAACCTTTTGAGGAGTTTGTCCTATTTTAAAATTTTAGGTTTTACCCCCAAAGAATGGCGAAAAAATGCTGAAAATTATACTATGTCTTAAAATGTAAGGCTTAGGATTTTCTTAAAAGGTATGTCAAAAGGCGCTCTAACTAAACATTTCAAGTTAATGCGTAAATGACATGGCCCCTTTGTTCCGGAAAATGATAATGATATGATACCTCTGGTTTGTATTCAATCGATTATTTACAAAAATAAACATTTAATTAAACTTTGAATGTAACAAACTGGCTCTTTTGGCAATTAGCGTTTTCAAATTATGACTATGTAAGCATATTTTGATGATTCGTTCAGTTTTCTGAAGTGCGGAAGTACCGGTTCAATTACAGGATTGTCGCAGAGTGGGTGAAAGATGTGCGGAAACAATTGATATACCGTTTCCGGCTCATAAAACAAAAGGTGCGTTCTAAAGACAAAAGCCTCTATTCAATCCCATTGCTGATTTCTTAGAAAGAGCACACCTATTGTTTTTTGGGCTCTTTTTAATGAAATGACCGCAATTTGTCTTCCTTGAAGGAAGCCCGAAGCTCCCAGCGTGAAGCGTGAAACACACGATATACTTCCTCCACAATTTATTTCGTCGTATATATACCTTCCGGTAGTGACTGGTGCTTTTAAATGCATTGTTACCACATCTCCCGCGAGGGGGAAAAAATCGGATTATACGAATAACTTTGTATGTTTGAATAAAACTTTCAATGACCAATTCTTGTTCAGCACGGACACATAAGTCCTCTACGTCGAGTAAGTGCATTAGTGCAAGTTGAGTTGTTTTTGGTCCAATCAGAGCGAAAATTCAAAACTTGAAATAACATCACTCGACATACCCTAGTAAAAATGTTCCGTGTACTTTGTTCCAATTTTCTATGTGGACATGGAAATCATTGTCAACCTAATTTACATGGAAATCAAGGCGATTTCCATGTCAACATGGAAAATTGGAATAAAGTTCATGGAACATTTTTATCAGGGTAACGGGCAAACATTATTTGCGCCCTGGACAAAAATGGATTGCGGTTTTCTTGGTGTAACATTCGATCCTCAATAAATTATAGCATTTGCTTATTTTTTTCTCATATGAGCTCATTTTCACTGCATCAACAATACTGTCTCTCAAAACGATGAAAAATATTGAATCTGTATGTCTTTGGAAAAGGCTTGCTTCTTGTTTTTTGTTTTTTGTTTTTTTTTATTTTTTGGAAGATTAAGTGTCCTCTTTCGCCAACTAGGGAGTAAGTGCATTGGTGCAAGTTGAATTGTTTTTGGTCCAATCAGAGCGAAAATTCAAAACTTGAAATAACAGCACTCATTGTACCGGGCAAACATTATTTGCGCCCTGGACAAAAACGGATTGCGGTTCTTTTGGTCTAACAATCGATCCTCAATGGCTTGTTTCTTGTTTTTTTTTTTTTTATTTTTTTTTTTTTATTTTTGGGAAGATTAAGTGTCCTCTTTTGCCAACCGGGGATCAACAGATGAAACGGAAGAGATAAAAAGAAGGAAATATGACAGAGAGAAGAGTTACATCCTTGTCCCTTCCGAGATGACTAGATCTGAGATCGTCAAATCTTGTCACCACGGCTGGGATTCGAACCCGAGACCCCTGGGTTAGAGACCAGTTGCGCTGACCACCAGACCACGGAGGCCGACTAATGGTTTGTTAATGCGCTGGCGCCGTGCAACCTATGCGCTACATTACGCTCGCGTGTTGCGTTAATTCTAACTGGACTTGGAATGAAAAAATCCGAAGGTAAAAAATGTGAAATCGAGATCGGAAAAACACATGCTATGAAGATTTCAAAGAAAAGCAAATCAATCCGAAGAAGGATTTAAGCACCCAACTCAATATATACGTTATTTAACCCTTTACTGAGCAGGTTTGATCAAAAGAACGCCACTCTTCCGTTAATATAGGGAGGGTAGATAACTGTTCGTACTCGGGGGAGTTGGAATTGCCTATACGATAATTTGAAGGCGCCCGAACGAAACCTTATCTTGTAAGTGTCTACATCCAAAATCGCGCTTATTCTGAATCATCATACTGCGTTGCAATGTGTAATAGACTAGACGAGAAAAACGAGTAAACTCGGGCTTGACCTATAAGAGGTTAAGTTCGCGATCTGTTGTAACAGAAAATTCGACCATCAATTTTTACGAATAAAAATAACACAAGAACATTTCCGTCCTTTTTGTAGAAACGTCATGAGTACTCAGGCATAATCCTATACTAAGGAAGGCGTTTTTGCATTTTAAACGAATTTAATCGAGATGAATTTTAGTAGTGATCACTGATCAGGCGTATACGTGACACGTGTACGTATTATATTTTAATGAAAAACCAACGTGTAATCATGAAATAAATTGCTATTTATTATCAAATAATTTTAGTTTTATTGAACTTAGCAAGCCCGATTACTTTTCAAAAGTAATACGATTTGTCCACTCCGTTTTTTACCCTACAGTTACTAAAATTTCAATGAAAGGCACGGCAAGACCGTTTCTGGTGATTCGATCAGTGGCGTAGCGTGCAACTTGGCAACGTTGTATTGTGTCCATTTAAACCCGTATAAAAGATCGAATGCGAAGGTGTTCTCCGAACACCCTATCGTTCGATCTTTTTCATGGATTTAAATGGACGAACTGCAACGTTGCCAAATAGCACGCTACGCCGCGCCACTGGATTCGATAATTGTGTGATTCGGCATCCTCGAACTCTTACATAGCTCTGACTCGCTTTGCTCCAAGCAAGTTTGGTTGGTCGTTCTGTGCCTCACCTGTAATTTATTGCTCTAACCAATTGGATCTTGCCCACGATGGAAAATACTTTAATTTTCCGTTTAACTCTTCAAACCGTGACCATAGCTCGAAACCAACGTGTCGTCCCTAAATCACTGATCCTTCCTCTCCAATTTAACGATCCCTTTCTCCAAAGTACCTTAACTACAGAAACTGCGCTTTTGATAAGAACGCGTTCACATTTTCCAGCGGAAATGCGAGCTTTTCAAAGTAGTATCATTGGCACTCCGACGAAAGTTTTTTTTTTTTTTTCCTATTTTTTTCACCAACTCCGAGTCCAGCGCAGAGTAAGAACCGTGCACATTGGAACTGACTCGAAGAGCTTGGCAAAGGTGCAGAATTGCAGAATATTCTTCTGCTCCAAAAATTTCACACTTGCACCGCTGAAAATGGCTACATTTACCTTCCAATTGCCTTAACGAAAGTCTCGAAAGAGGTTCGATTTTCTGTACTCAAAAAAGTCGGATGTACGCACTTTAAATTCAGTTTACAATCAAGCGACGCGCGTCTCAACACTTTACAAACTTGTGCTTGCGATGCACACTTTGAACAGTGGCGTAGCGAGCAATTTGGCAACGTTGCGTCGTCCATTTAAACCCATGTAAAAGGTCGAATGCAAAGGTGCGTTCACCGAACACGCATTATTTTGATCTTTTTTATGAGCTTAAATGGACGCAACACAACGTTGCCAAATTGCACGCAACGCCACTGAATTCCCAGTATATATTAATCTATTTCAGGATAATTATACAGGAGGACAAATAAACTTACCAGGTAGTACTTTACAGGCATCACTGAATTGTTGGCCCCAAGAAGTGTTCTCAATTGTTGAAGGTGGTCCCGAACTAACTAATTTGTCTACTGTATTCTGGAAAACAAACACAAAAATCGAGAAGAATAGATTAATTGAAAATGGACAGTAAAAGCTAAGAGAAATACTTAACGCTTAGTGTAGTGTACTTGATAAAAACGAGAAGCATAAGAAAACGAGCAAAGATGAAAACCAATGCGTTGTTATGAGATAAATTTCGAACCGAAACCGAATGAATCGATTGCATGGTATAATGAAGCAGATCAGTCAGTCCGTTTGTGCCGCGCGGGTTCCGAATTTAACAGTGACGAGGCGTGCAATTTGGCAACGTTTCTATTTCCCCCTTTAAACACATTAGAAGAGTCGAAACGTCTAGTCATCGCCGATGACCAAAGCGTTCGATTTTTTCAGTGAGTTTAAATGGAGAAAGTACATCGTTGCCAAATTTCACGCCTCGTTATACTCTCCTTGGTTTTACTCTGAAAACCAGCTTTGTTCTCTCCCGCCACCCTGGTTTCTGAAAATGAGGATATAGCTCGAAAATATGAAAAAAGACATTTTTTCCTCTTAAAATCCATAAGAATTAACTAAACTACTGCGACAGCCCAGTAGTTATTCGATGTTATTGGGTTTAAATCAGTGGCTTAGCGTGATATTTGGCAACTTTGCATTTCGTCTATCAAAAACTATTGTAAAGATTGAGCTACTATAGATATGTTCGGTGAACATCCTGAAATTCGATTTTTTTTTTAATGCATGGGTGAATAAATGGAGCTGTTGCAAACGTTTGCTACAGGCTTATTAATACCTAGATGATAATGGGATAAAACCCTGTAAAAATAACAATTATCGCACTAAAAAACCACGAAATCCACTGCAAAACTCAAACAATTCTTTCAAACACGAGACTGTAATGGCGACAGTTGCCGCCTAAATCTTATGGCAATTAATGTATACTTCGTCTTCTTCTTCTTCTTCTTACGTGGTGTCACGAGAACACCTCGTGAGGATGGAGCTGATTGAGATAGAGAAACCCAATGTAATGGGCGGCAACGGCCACCATTGTGGTCTCATGTTTGAAATGCGAGTTTGTGGATGGATTTCGTGATTTTTTGGTGCGCTAATTGTTGTTTTCACAGGGTTTCACCCCACAGTCTGCTATTATAATAAGCCTGTAGCGAAAGTTTGCAACAGCTCCATTGTAAAGTTTCACCATAATGTAGACTAAGCCACTGATTTTTTTCATGTGAATGCTCTCTGTCTCTTGTTCATCGAAATGAGTTATAAATCTGAACTGATTTTTCTCAAGATTTTTACCTGAGCGTTTGTATAAATATTTACGATCAAGTTTGTTTATTAATTTAGCTCTCAGTGAAATTTTAGCCGGATTAAGAGTTTATTCTAAGACCTCTAACCTATTGAGTCATGAGGATGTGTTGTCTATAATATTTTTTGCAACTACTTTTTTTCAAAATTCAGCACTGTAAGTGTTAACGACTAAAAACTGTAAAGACGAGCGCACGGATGGTGGGGGAGGCACAAGTGACTCTACGCAGTAATAGGATAAGATGTGGTTGTTGCCCAGGAAGTTTCTTACTCTAAATAGCCTAGCTGAAAACATTAAAACTACTAACCAAAGCCATTTACTTGTAATAATATTAAATGGCCTCATAACTGAGCAGCAATGAAAAATTAATAACACGACTCATGCAAATGGGTCTTTTACTAACTTTTGCTTCAGCGAATCTGAGGATTAGCTCTGACTTAAAATGATAGCAAACGATAACAACGACAGCGTACTCAAAATTACTAAAATTCACAGCTGAATTCAAGAACAAGAACCGTAAAAGTGTCTTCTGCAGCGGATACCATTTTTAGCCCTGGAATTTTCCCACTTTTAATAATAACGACTGTTTTCAGCGGGTCTCATGAGCAAACAGGATAGTTATTTGATTGCGGTGTAATTTAATTTTGTTAAAAAATTAATAACGATATAGTTTTACTGCTCGAATTTAATCAAATTTTACATAGTTTTGCAAAATATTATCGACAGTGAAGCGTTTTTTAAGGGAAAAAAACAAAAACTTTTTAGCCCGAAAAAATCTATTTGTCGATCTGTACTGTGAGGAAACACATCTCGTCTCAATGTCTCATGGTCTAGTAACTAGTTGTATAATATCAACAGATTCGACTTTAAACGGTTAAGTTGTTTATGTGTGAAATGCTGAGAAAATTACAAGGGGGGCTAGAATTTAGACCATTAAAAACTTCACGATAGTTAAAATTAGTGGAACAAAAAAAGATAAAATATTAATGAAAGGAGTGAGAGTTGATGACGGGCATAGGATCAAGGAGCATCATAATTTTGAATCCTCAGTTCTCGCACCCCTGACGCAATAATTTTTTTTAAACGCACTTAAGGCACTAGGCATTGATTAATCTAGCCTAACACTTACAAGATAAGGTTTCGTCGGGCGCCTTCAATTCGTCTTATAGGCAATTCCAACTCCCCCGAGTACGAATAGTTAACTACCTTCCCGATATAAAACGGAGGAGGAGTGGCGTTCTTTTGAACTAACCTGGTCCTTAGAGGGTTAAACAAATAAGAGTCGAATCAAAAAATAAATAAAGAGAAAACACCTTTGACCGTTTGACAAAGTAAACTGAATATTATCGAATCGGAAACTTTCAGAAAATAGCGAATCATCTGCGCTTTTCGCCTACGTATATAAAACAACTCGCAACTTATGGTTGTGGACCGAGATATGTTTCCGGGAATACAATACACTATGCAAGAGGTAACATTGAATACAGTTATTACATATGACATATAACTTTGTACCGACGGCTTATTCGCATAGTATCATTTAAGTTCGTTTGAAGTAAAATCAAATCAAACCCTTTGGCCAATCACAATCGAGGTTTCGAGATCTCGGAACGAAATTTTCTGCGTGGCATAGTGGGACATTGCGGAGGTAAAGGAATGAGGAAGAGCAGAATAGGGGGGGGGGGGGGGGTTGAGGGGATGTTGTCACATTGAAGAAAGTCTTTGAACCATAAATATTTGATGTGCCGCTTAGTGCGGTGAAAGATAGCAAGACAGTGGATCGCATCGTTTGGAGTTTTATGGACAGTAAGTTGAATTTTGCTTCGCTCCTAGAAAAGTTACCATTCATCCCATACACCAAGAGAATTATTTTTTTTAATCCATTTTTTTTTTCTTTTGTGTTAAAGAAACTGCACAGTGAAATATTGACTAAAGGAAAATTCCTCTAACTCAAGGAAAATGTCTGGTGCACAAATAAAAGATTCCTTGTTGTGACAGTGGTTTTCCTTCATGCAATCAGATTTTTACTTCTCGCATGGAAAAGTGTCGCAAGTAAACGTGTTTCCTTGTTTTTAAAGAAGTGATTTCTCTCAGTGTATGTTTACCACATAAATTTATTTTCATTTTTGCCCCCCCCCCCTCTCTCTCTTTTTTTCCTTCTCTCCTCTCTCTCTCCTCCTCTCTCTCTCTCTCTCTCTCTCTCTCTCTCTCTCATTTCCCCTTTTCTCCTCTCTCTCTCTCTCCTCTCCCCTCCTCTCTCTCCTCCTTCCTCCTCCCCTCTCTTCTCTCTCCCTCTCTCTCTCTCTCTCTCTCCTCCTCTCTCTCTCTCTCTCTCTCTCTCTGTTATATCTTATGAGAAAAGAAATTAAAGTAACTATTCGGACTAAAAATCCTCGGAACTTACAATCGCGTGAAAGTTTATAGCCAGACTATTCTGAATAGAGGAGTTGGATGTCGACATCTTCCTTTAACCCTTTCAGTGCTGCATTATCAAAAAGTAGCTTTACAAATCTCAGACCTTCACAAGTGAATCGAATGACTTTTTCTCTTATAGTTTCATGAGCATGTCAATTTTTTTGAGATTTCGTGAGAATGTCAACAAACGTTCTCTTTAATGGACTGTATAGCGAAAGGGTTAACGGACATCACCTTGTAACAGCCTATTTACCAAAAAGTTTATCAGTATTTATGGCTAGACTATGCACTGTAAAAAAAAAGTTCCAGTAGAACCGAAGCAGCTTTTTAAAATAGCTCCTCAGAGCAAAAGTCCTATCTCTATCGTAGCAAGTTGCGTTTGTTCTAAAGCACTACTTCGGTAGAGCCAAAGGAAGAAAAGAGGCTGTGACTCAAAAGAAGTAGTGCTTTGGTACACCTGCAACTTTCTCCGGTACAGCTTGAACTTTTGCTCTGCGAAGCTAATTTAAAAAAGCTGCTTCGACTGTTCATAAACTTTGTTTTTTTTAGTGTGTATATATACAAAAATATGTTAAAGTTCTCTTCTTTACAAACATAGGAGAAGATTACAATTTGACACCGCTGCAGTAAGTCAATTTTAACCTGAGAAAACGATCGAATGTGATTAGGTGTGCGGAGAACACTCTCGAACTTTACCCTGCTAAAACTGACCCGGCATAGAACAGGCTGACATCGGGCTGACATCAGTCTGATCCGCCGGATCAGGCTGAGATCAGCTGGAGATCAGACTGAGATCAGCCTGATCTAGCAGATCAGCCTGGTCTCCCGAACTGAGACCAGGCTGATCTCAGAGTGATCCAATAGATCACCCTGATCTATCACATCAGCCTGGTCTTGGTAAACTGAGATCGGGCTGACCTCAGACTGATCCAATAGATCACCCTGATCTATCACATCAGCCTGGTCTTATTAAAATGAGATCACCCGAGGTCAGGCTGGTCCGCTACATCAGATGGTCCTTGGTCCTTTGTGACTGTCTGAACTTTTTCTATCTTGGCGAAAACAGAATTTTTCTTTTCGGGAAAGGGGGGGGGGTGTTCCCTAGAAAATTTAAAAAATTTCAGTGTACCAACGTCTCGGGGTGCGCAAGGGAACTGGGCCGCAGGGGTTTAAATATAAAATTAACGGTCACCAAATTTTCCCTGGTAAAAATGTTAGACCATAACACCCTGAGCACCATGGAAATTATGGTGCCATGTCGCTGGCACCATGACTGACGGTGCTCGGCTCCATCATGCTCATGGTGCTGGTGGTGCTATGTTGCTGGCACTATGACTGATGGTGCTGGAGAAAGTGTTTAACAAAATCAATTATATAACCTCCAGGCGCCACAAAAGGTCAAGAAGCCATTACATAACTTCCAGGGGCTGGATAAGTGTAATAGAATCAATTACCTAACCTCCAGGCGCCAAAAAGCTCAAGAATCCATTACATAACTTCCAGGGGCTTCAGAAGTGTAAAGGATATCATTACATAACCTCCAGGCATTAAATATGCTCAAGACTTCATTACATAACTTCCAGGGGCTGGAGAAGTGTAATGAAATCAATTACATAACCTCCATGCGCCACAAAAGCTCAAGAATCCATTACATAACTTCCAGGGGCTGGAGAAGTGTAAAGGAGACCATTACATAACGTCCAGGCGCTAAATAAGCTGAAGAATCTATTACACATTTTCCAGAGTTCCAGTTCAAAATGAAGTAAAATCAGTGTGACTCCAACATGTGCTAGCAAATACCTATCGATCACTTTAAAAAATATGCTTTCACCTGACTTGCTTGATATCACGGCACTCAAACTCATCAGCATTGACCTGACATATTCTAGATAATAATGGAGAATCCATACTAGAACATAAACCGATCTCTTTAAAACACTCTTTCACACTCTAGGAAATTAATCGTCTGTCTTAATTCAAGTAAACGATTGTAACGTGCGTTATAAAACTTAAAAAGCGCCAGAAATGACGCAACGCAGCGCAAACTGACTGTTAAATAAGTCAGCAGACTGTCACAAAGTCACTTAAGAAGCTTAATTTCGCGGCATTGATTATATTGGCCCGGTGGCGCAGTCGGCTAAGTCGCTCTCTCGGACAAACATCCGGGAAGCACGGGATCGATTCCGAATCGAAATGCTAATTTTTGCATATGATCTCAGGCTGATGTCAGCCTGATGTTGATAGCTTTGGTTCAGGCTGAGGTCAGGCTGAGGTCGTTTAAATTACCAGTTTAAACTGATCACAGCCTGATGTCAGCCTGTTCTATGCCGGGTCATTTTTAGCAGGGTACCAATTTCATGAGTTCTCGGTGACACAATGGAACGTAGCCAAATCGCCAGGATTGCCCTTCTGAGTGAATACAGGGTGTTGAAGAAAACATGTACCATCTCGACTTTCTCGCGAACGGCGTCGAATTTTGAAAAACGCCGAAACACGTCTAAAATATTTTCGAGGGGGACAATTTTTCAGGGTGGTTTCTTGGTTTCTTCAACACCCTGTATACAGGGATATCGAAATTCAAAAGGTAGTTCCATCGGTGGAAAAATATTACTATACATATTATAATTTTTCCATCAGTTACTGTGTGTGTGTGTGTCCAGTCCAATTTAACTTTCTCAACTCATTAAACTTTTGAAAGCAAGCTGTAGTCCTGTATGAGAGCCTCGATGACTGTTTGTTTAGTTTTTATTTTCTGCTCTCTACCCGCTGTTTGACGATAGTGTCTTCCCGAGAAAAATCAAGCACGGGATTGATACTCGGGGCGGCATGAAGTGTCGAGGGAGAAATCAAACTGGAAACAGAGGAAAAGCCGAGTCAAGACAAGGTCGTGGCCGCCGCGCCGCCCGCACCGCCCCTCCCCGTGAGAGGAAGTAAGAGAGAGAGGAGTAGAGATAGAGAAAGAGGGATAGAGAGAGAAAGAGAGAGAGAGAGAGAGAGTGAGAGAGAGAGAGAGAGAGTGAGTGAGAGTGTGTGTGTGTGTGTGTGTGAGAGAGAGAGAGAGAGAGAGAGAGAGAGAGAGAGAGAGAGAGAGAGAGAGAGAGAGACACAGATAATTTCATTAGCGGAAGAGGTAGAGTATATGAGCGGAAGTATTATGGCCCGGAAACAACTCATTTAACTTAACTCGATCTGTGCTCCCTTGATTTCGTTTCGTTAGGCGGCGGGTGTAGCGGGAAAGGCTGATGTGTGGGAGTGGGGGGAGGAGGCGAGGGGGGAGAGGGGGGAGAGAGGGGGGTTGACGGAGGCGGCGGAGGGAGAGGAGGAGCTGAAAGCTGACAATATATACCTTGACTCTGAAGCTATGCGATGCTGCGACGCGACGTGTAATGGTGATACCTACGTCCTACCCCACCGTTTGTCACTTTGTACTTTCTCACTCCTCGTTAGGGTCGTGCAGAGATTGCTGTGATCATGCAAAATTTAGGTATTCATTTTTTGAAAGAGCTAGATGGTTTCAAATGATGTGAGATAGTATCGTTCGTTTAGAGCAACGCGAGCTTTACATTTATCGAGAGTGCCTGTACATAGGTAAGCTGCGTAATCAGAAACAACGGAGATCATGCACCAACTATCTCGCCCATATAGAGGGTTTTAGTAATGGCGACTGTTGGTGATGAGCGTTCCAAACGAAGCCAATTTGTCTCTCTCGCTCTTACGTGACCCCTATGTACCGCCATCTCATTATAATTTCAAAAATCGTATAAATAATCGTACTCATTTTGTGAAATTTTATGGCAGAAATGAATTTTTCGAGGCATTTTAATGCGATTTTGATAATTATATGTCGTGAAACAAGGCCCTGTATACGAATTTCGATACTAGAAAGAGATGGATATACATTGGGGTCACGGAGAGTGAGTGAGATAGTTTGGAACGCTACGCGAGTTTTATCACAATAACCGATTGCGACCGATGAGTGCATTGTAGTGGTTGTTGGCTAACCGTTGACTTCGCACTAAAACCGTCTATTGGCAACTTTCTTTTTTCAACAACGTCCAACGGCTCCGATGTTAACTGTTGTGCAAAAATGTTGATGCCAGCATCCAATCAGAATGAAGCATCATTATTTTAGTCGTTGATCAACAATCAACTTATAGAAGCCGATAGATGTTGATCTCCATGTTTTTTTGTTGAGTCTCCGAACGCCTTTCAGAAGAGATTTTAAAGGGTGAACCAAAGATTTTGCTAGCTCAAAGTCTCAAGCTGGGTCATTATTCTACCAGATGTTTTTTTCAGCGTTACCAAAGCATTGCTCTCTGATGTTTCTCTGTGCTGTTTTCTCTGACGTGGAGGATTTTCAGATTTGTGTTAATATTTAATATTTCTCATATTTTTACATGTATTAAAAACCAACCCAAGATATTATATACATTTGAAAACTGGGTACTAGCGCCGAGAGTTGGAACCGATCACCTTGATTGGTGTGGTGAGAAAAGGAGGGGGTAAGAATCAATTTAAATGTTAATTGTTTATGGAGTCGCGACAGAAAATTGTTTCAAAAGAATGCAAATTATTTTTCGTTTTCAAAAGTATATATGTACATGGTTATGATATTTAGCTTATGCTACGATTCAAACAGACGAGTTCAAACGAAAATCTCGGTCAATCAATTTGTTAGCTAGATAGTCGATGTTGAATATTAACCTTGAATTTGTAAGCTGAGTAGATTTTTTTAAGACTCTCGTGAATTAGATACGAGTTAACGAGTACCCATAACTTCAATCGATATTTTTATCACTAAGGAAAGGTTTTAAGTATATAAGGTTCATTTAAACAGGACAGACCGACAGCGATTTAATTGTTTACTCCTTTCCTTTGCCGGTAATGAAACCTGAACAAATCGATAAATCAACCTCCATACGAATAACACGGTTCCCCAATTCGGTCACAAAGACTACAGTGCAGCACATTAAATCGAAATGTGGAATTTCTCGGACATCATTCCTTGAACGAAAATAAAGGTTTCAAACACAAAATGAGAAGATAATTAAAAATGAGTTTCATTGCAGTAATCTTGATGCTTAAAGGTTACTCATGGATAGCCTTTAACTAACGAAACTCTTAATGATGGTTACCATAACAACGACCAAGTTTTAAAATTTTCGACCAATAAAACTACTCATATACTGTCTTAACGATCGGTTTAACAATAAAGTAAATGATCGGCTCGCTGATCTTCTATGATTTTTACGGAAAAACACCAACATTGAAAAAGTTCGAGGCAAACAAACAGAAACTTTAATTCCAGAAAAATCCATGTTCCGGTTCACTGTATATTATCTGACTGACCTGTTGCAATGTACCTTGTAATGGGGTTCTTGCAAACAGTGGCGAGGCGTGCGATTTGGCAACGTTATTTTTTCCCAATTAAACTCATTAGAAAGGTCGAATGCCTGATCATCGCCAATGACTGAAGCGTTCGACCTTTTTGGTGAATTTAAATGGAGAAAAAACATGGTTGCCAAATTTCACGCCTCGCCCCTGCTTGCAAACTTTTTCTTTAAGCAAATGAATAGTCCAATCTGATGGAATATAACCAGCGGAAATCACGAAAACCACACTAAAAAAGTCTAAAATTCAGTAATAAACTCACAAAACTGCTATATCGGGAATATCGCGATGGCGCTTCAACGCAGGTATCATGGGAGATTCCTGTCTATTATGTCACTTTCTCTACGGAAACACAGAGATAAGTCTCAATTTAGTTAGGAATCTCCCATGATACCTGCGTCTTTTCGCCACTAAGCCCGATTCTGAGAGTGAATTTCGTGATTTGTCAGTGTACTCATTGTCATTTTTACAGGTTTTTATGCAAAAATCAACTCTTCAATCCCCTATAGCAAAAGTTTGCAAGAACCCCATTATGAGAGTGCATCAATCGTAAACTGCACCACGATGACGTCAAAGAATGGTCATTCATTCATCGAGGCATCAATCGCAGTCATTCTATAAAAAATCAGAGAGTGCAAACTATTAACAAAATTCTTACAAATGTTTGTGTCAAAACTTTCCTCTGCAGCCGCGCGTCAATTTTCATCTCTCTAACACAAAAACCATGCTTCCGAAAAACAAGATCTTCGTTTACAAAAATAAGAAAGAATAAGAAAACATGCAAGTAAGGAAACTATGCCCATAAAACACGGGTGAAATTTGAATAAATCAGAAAATACCGGGCATTTATTTTTATGAAGAAAGACGTACCTTAAATTCATTGCTTTCAGTGATAGTTACTTCTATCCTAGAAATCGCCCCTAAACTAGGCTCTCCTTGGAGGGCTATTTGTTCATCTACATTTAAATCTTGCCTGGAGGACCGATCTTTATCATCTGAAATCACAAAAGCAAAACATATTGATTGGTATTAATTAGGTTTGGTAACCAATCCCATGTCTAGGTAAATAACAATTTCCCCTACCGTAACCAATTACATTAAATATACATATACATGGATATATGTATTAATCAGTGGCGTGCGGTGGAATTGAAATTAAAGCAGGAAATACGTAAGTACTCCAAGAAAGATTCAGAACAGTGGTGTAGAATGCAATTTTGCAACGTTGCAGTTCGTCAGTTTTAACCCCCATGAAAAACATCGAATCGAACTATTGGATATTTGGCAAACACATTTTCATTCTACTTTTATTCTTTTACATGAGTTTAAATAGACACAATACATATCGTTGCCACATTGCACGACGCCACTGCTTCAGAGGTTTATTATAGAAAAATCATGATTTTTTTGTTTTCTAAGCACAGAATAATGTAGGATGACAGAAACATTATTGAAATTAAAAAGGGTTATTAGGTAATGAGGCTCCTCAAAACTTTATGCTGTGGGAAAATAAATATTCCAATCTGATGTAAAAATCAGCGAACATCACGAAAATCGCAGTAAGAAAGTCAAAAATTCAGTAATAAACTCTCATAACTGCTAAAACGCCAAGTTCGTAATGGCGGTTCAACTCAGGTATCATGGGAGATCCCTGTCTAATTTGTTACTTTCTCGAAGGAAACACGGAGATATATCTCAATTTAGATAGGAATCCCCCATGATACCTACGTCTTTCTGCCATTAAGCCTGATTCTGAGAGTGAATTTCGTGATTTTTTAGTGTACTCATCGTCATTTATACCGGTTCTTATGCAAGATTCAACTCTTCAATCCCCTGTAGCAAAAAATTGCAAGAACCCCATTGTAACAAATTCAAAAACGCTCAAGCTACGCATAGCCTACCTTGCTTGCTGGTACCTCACTGCACTGAAAATTATTTAGTGAGTATAAAGGATTGGTTTTCCGACAAGTGACGCTATAAATCACAAGGTAAAAATGTTCTACGCAAGTATTTCCTTTTATTTCGTAGGAGAGAAAATTTAAATTACGGCGAAAGTTGGTGAGAAGCAATTATTGCAGGACTCCTGAAACGACCTCTCTTTTTTGCCAATGATCACGATATGCCCGCGCCGCGACATTTCATTTGATGGAGCATATTTTGATACAGTACAATGCCTGAGGGGCGACTGTTTTCTAATGTTTGTTGCCGGGAAATCCGAACAAATCCCCCATGGATATCAGATCCGGACCGGAACAAATCCCTAAACTAATCAGAAACTGGTTCGCACGTGACATTTTACTCTCATGCAGAATGAAAGTGTACTTATAGCTATGATTTTATGACCCCAAGCGATCGATTCTCGATTTTTTTCTTTTTTTTCCGCCGGAGGGACACAGTTTGAAATGTATCGAGGTCTATCATGGAAATAATACTATGATGTCGATGAAGCATTGGAGTTCTTCTTCACGGTCACTTCTCACCACACTGTAGAAAAGGACGAGGAATTTGGAGACCAAGTCTCATTAAGTCAAAATCACCATGATGGCTCATTCCGGATAGTTTTGCTACAGCAATAAGCAATAAGTATGTATTTTCTCGATTTAAACCCAACAACGCCAACGAGCACACTAAAAACCTCCAAAGTTTACTCATTAAGTCGCAAATATATTTTTTTAAATCCGCAAACTCAAATAGTGAGATGGCGACTTTGATAGCCACCAGTAAACAACTACTAAGTCAATTCATCGTTAGCTCTGATTATTGTGGGATCGAATCAATCTCAAAATTAGAAAGCATCGAATACAAACGCCTATAGAATTATAGACATTCTTGGTCGTTCATATATGATGTAACCATGAGCAATAGGGGCCCTCTTTGAATCTAGATGATTTGAAAATCAGTTTGATCAAAGTAATCAGCATTTACGGTACATAGCTGGAAAAGGTGATGACTATTTACATCGCAGTTACTTAGCTGTTTACGTTAGAAGTTGTGAGCGCGCTGTTTGAATTTACAGAGTTCATAATGACATTCACGACTTTATGAGTGAATTTCGAAGGAATCCAGACTGTTTATCGATGATGTTCTCGGGTTTAAACCCTGACAAAAATGGTTCAAAAAGATCCATGAGGCCCATAACCAATTCCTTACACAGAGTATGGTTATGTATATTGTATGGACCCATATGGATATGTATATTGTATGGACCCATATGGATATGTATATTGTATGGACCCATATGGATATGTATATTGTATGGATCCATATGGATATGTTATTTATCGTATACGTGTTAACATCCTTAAAGATCCACATGGATCCTTACATATCCATACTCTATATAGGGAATTGGTTATGGACCTGTATGGACCATTTTTGCCAGAAAAGTTATGGATAAACATGCTACATATAGGTATTACTAAATATTTGCACAAGACTCATTATTATTGTTTGAAAGTCAGTATAGCATAAGCTCGATATTCTAAAACCTGCATTATCAGCTATTTCATTTGTGGAAAAATACAAATTTAGAAGATATAAATAATCTAATAAGGTTTTTAACAATGGTTTTGAGATAGTTCAGTTTGCTGAATTTTGGCCACCAAATCAGGCATTTTTGTGCCCACAGTGGTCTACCCATCAATACATAGCGTCTGTTTCAATTCTGTCCACCGCACCTGCAGGCTGCAGCAGAGGTGGTGAACAGAATTTTAAATTTCCAAACAAATAAATTGGAGAAGTGGCGAAAATGAGGATTGAAGTAAAGGGAGGGAAAGGGTAGGAAATGTGAGTGGTGATAAAAATGAGAAAAAGAGAAGATAGAAATAAAAATGAACTGTATCTAGAACATCAGAGAATGGGTGATAAGGGAGAGAAGGGGAGAGAGAGAAAAAATATCCACCTCCTATTTTTCATTTGCTATCAAGAGTCAGCCCTCTTTGGGCGATGAACTCTTCTGCTCAATTTCCTTTCAAGACTTCTATGTCTAAGGGGAGTAATTTCTTTTACTTACAAAATCGTTACATCGTTTATGGTTACCATGGGTACAGATTTTTTTTTTTTTTTTTTTTTTTTTTTTTTTTTTTAAAGCATGACCACCCCGAGAGCAGAGCGCAGCTGATCGCCAGCCCGACTCAAAGTGTACGGTTTTAATGCTATTCTATTTGGTTTCTGGCTAATTTAATATGAGAGGAGAGACTCAAAGCAAATAATACAGTCCCCCCCCTCGAGATTTATTTGGCTTACATTTAATTAGGAATCTAAAGCCACCTATAGACTGATTTAGTGAGTCGATATATCGTGCGATTATATGCGATATACTCGTCTGGACCTATCGAAGTTCCGACTGGTTCGATATACATGGGTTTTCCCATAAGGAATCGGAATGCGATTTTCAAGCGGAAATTTCGGCCTTTTTGAGACATTTTTTACACGTCGGAGGTGGCGATAATGGAATCTACGTATCCTCAAGTGCCAGGAACCAGCATAAAATAGGGCGATAGCGCAAAATTTAAACTAGTTATGCCGCATATATCGAACCAAGTCGTGAAAGTGAGGTTATGGCTCCCCATTGTTTACATCCTTCCTTCCAACCTCTATGAACTGCAAAACTTCCATAAATTTTGACATTTAGCTGTTATTTCTTTAGAACTTTTGGAGGAATAATATACTAGAGTATTGTAGTTCACCTGCTTTGAAATTTTGAGCTCCAATATGCTTGATATTACTCAACAAGTTAGTGTTTCCTCATCACCGCAACGGTACAGAATCTAAGTAGGTACTTTACTGTCGTTTGCCTAGCCTAAAATTTTATCGCTGGGTTACTAACACATCTAAATTACAACAATAGGTTCTTACCTTCTATCTGTAATTCAAATCTAGACAAGTTAAAGGGGGAACACTCAAATAAAGCTAGAGGAAGGCTACAGTCAGGAACGTGTGGGAGGACGGTTGATTGATGACGGGACTGAATCACCCTGCCGAAAGGTTCTTTACAGTCGACAATGTTTTTAAAAGTATGTTATTGAAGGGTAAGAGGTAAATGAAGGATACAAGCATCAAAGAAACGAACGAAACACCGGCAGGTTGAAGAATATGACTGAAAAATTCAAACGAAGACTCGGGTAGAGTTACGGAACATGCCTTTTTCTAAAATCTGTGGTAATGTCAGGCATTACAGGACTCAAAATGTTAGTGCAAGTGTGCTACTATACTCTGACACATAATTCCTCCAAAAGTTTCGAAGAAATAACTGCTAAATGTCGAAATTTATGGAAGTTTTGCAGTTCATAGAGGCTGGAAGGAAGGATGTAAACAATGGGGTGTCATAACCTCACTTTCACGACTTGGTTCGATATATGCGGCATAACTAGTTTAAATTTTGCGCTATCGCCCTATTTTATGCTGGTTCCTGGCACTTGAGGATACGTAGATTCCATTATCGCAACCTCCGACGTGTAAAAAATGTCTCAAAAAGGCCGAAATTTCCGCTTGAAAATCGCATTCCGATTCCTTATGGGAAAACTCATGTATATCGAACCAGTCGGAACTTCGATAGGTCCAGCCGATTCACTAAATCAGTCTATAGACAAATAGGGTAGAATATGAATAATTTGTTTTTTAAGTAGTTTATTATTGTCAGGAGACAGCGGAGAATTTAACGTCCATGCTCTAAGCAACCAAATTTCCACAGTAATCTTTATCGTGGACCCACTTTTAAGGAGTCCAAGCGACAAGACCAGCGAAAAATCTGATGCATCTACCGGGGTTCAAACCCGGGACCTATAGATTTGGCAGTCAGGTGTCCTGACCACTTAGCCACCGAGGCCGGCAATAATACAGTTCCAAACTCGAAAAATCACGATTACGTGTGTATATAACGCCAACAAATCGAAAATTTTTTGTCCACATTTTCTTTTTCAGCGAACTTAATTCTATAACGACAATGCTTATTTAAAAAAAAATACAAATTGTTTTGGTAAGTTATTTTTTTTTTCTTTTTGGAATTCGGGGAAGTGAGTATCAAATTACCGGAAGATTAAATCATTTTCAGACCTCCACACAGTCATATCGTCTGGTTACTCTATAAATATCTGACTATAGTGATAGCGAACCATCAATTTGTTCATCTCAAAAATTAAAGTAAAAGGAAAAAGAAAAACAAGAAAAATCTTTGTTGAAATCAATACTTTACTCTTGACTTTCACTCTTTTTTCTCCCATTAAAACATTGCTTTTGGATTTGGCGTAGGGGGGAAAGTAAATATCAATAAAAAGAGTACTTCGTTAAAAGGGTGGAAAAAACAAGGGGTGTGCTCGTGCTCCAAAAATCTGATTTCAAAAGGTGATTGTATGAGATTATGAAGTGTTGGATTCGGTTTTCTTAATCAGTTAAATATTAAAGACTGTGCACTCTGATTGTCTGGGAATTCAGTCCAGAGAAGTTTTCCTCATTAGAATCTCACGCCAAAACATTTTGAAACCAGTACTTTTTACCACGAGCGAGTGGCGTCGCGTGCAATCTGGCAACGTTGTATATAGTCCATTAAAACCCATGAAAAAGATCAAAACAATGGGGGTGCACAGTGCACTCCCTCGAATCGATATTTTACATGGGATCAAATGGACAAAATGCTGCGTTGCCGGATGCACGCGACACTGCTACAAGCAGACCCTCTGTTTTATCTGCCCTTTTACCGAAGTACTCCTCAATTATTGTGATATCTCCATGTCCATCGGCAGCAAAGGGTAGAAAGATTTGTATGGTATGAAGGAGCCGCTTCCAGGTCGGTAACCGTTCCGTGCACTCATACTGCACGGTGTACATGCATACATGATAAAGATGATGAAGGAAGTGTCGCGACAGTGCAGCAGGATTGTAGAAAGGAAGTGAGGGGAAGGGGAAGGGTGAGATGGTAGCTATGCAAGCGCTTGGTTGTATTTCATGAGGTTAAGGAAGTGATTTGTGCAAAATGTTAGGCGTGGGCGCACACTCGCCCTCGCTCAGTGGAACAAAAGACAAGACACTTTCCGGCACAAAATACCGTCTAAAACACTCTTCCTCTTCCTCGTGAAAGTTTACCTTCGTCAGTAGCGAGGCGTGAAATTTGGCAACAATGTACTTTTTCCATTTAAACTTACTGAAAGAATCGAATGCTTTGGTCATCGGCCATGACTAGATGTTTCGACTTTTCTGATGTGTTTAAAGGGGGCAAAAGGGAACGATGCCAAGTTGCAGGCTTCGTAACTGTATTACCACAGAATAATACAATCAGAACGGAAACTAACTCCCATAAGAGCCAATGGAAGAAAGTTTGGAATTTAACGGCACCAATAGGCAACGCTGTGGTCCTATATCCCAACATGGCGGACGTGTGTGATTTGTGTTGAAACTCATTTATTTCTGTAAATTCTGGAAAGAAATCATAAGTTTCCAGCCTCACTTTTATTCTAATGGCATTTCCGAATGAAAATTTCGCGGATCATGTCCTATCTTTTTTTTTTTTCGCGCGCGAATTCAGATGTAAACATCCTATATCCCAACATGGGGGACCCGAAATGAATTTGCTTCAAAATCCGACAGAGTTTCCGTTCTGATTGTATTATTCTGTGGTATTATCAAGCAGTGGCGTAGCGAGCAATTCGGCAACATTGCAAGTTGGTCCATTTAACCCTTTATAGACCAAGCCCGAGTATACTCGATATATTCTCCTCTAGTCTATTTGACATTGTTTTAATCTTCATTCCCTGATCAACGCAACTATTGATGAAAACCCTTACTACCTACGGTTTCATTTGGCGCCTTCATTTCATCGTATAGGCGATTCCAACTCCCCCGAGTACGAACAGTTAACTACCTTCCCTATGTAAACTCGAGGAGTGGCGTTCTTTTGAACTAACCTGACCCTTAGAGAGTTAAATCCATGAAAAAAAAAATCGAACGATTAGATGTTCGGTGAACACCTTTGCATTCGACTTTTTTTATGGGTTTAAATGGAAAAAAATACAACGTCACCAAATTGCACGCTACGCCACTGTTACTTAAGGTACTCGACCTACATTGTTTAATTATTTTTGCCCACTCTGTATGATATTTTTAATCATTTTACAATCCATTTGCAGCATCATTATTCTCTTACTCTCTGAATGGTT
The DNA here is from genome assembly GCA_011764245.1 of Trialeurodes vaporariorum. NCBI lineage: Eukaryota > Metazoa > Arthropoda > Insecta > Hemiptera > Aleyrodidae > Trialeurodes > Trialeurodes vaporariorum. The sequence continues at coordinate 16,932,432 of VMOF01000024.1, read as the reverse complement.
TTATACGGCTAAAATTACTTATAGATTTCAAAATTTTAGTTTTGAGAAGATTCTATTGTTAAATGGTTGAGACACAAAAAATGCTATCTCTGAGAGTATCCCAAAACAATTTATTTCTCCCATTTCCGCCATGGTTTGATAACTTCTATACTTATAAATTATACTTAAAAAGACATTAAACATGTTTGCAGAATTTACTTTTTCGTTGAATTTAAGTCGGTCAGTTTTTGTTTCAAACTAGTGTATGCGTGGATCTCACGACTTAAAAGCTTATTCATAAATATCATCAATATTATGAATTACTTTGTAATATTAGAAAAAAATGACAATTTTTAACATGCCCTTGACAGCAAACTGTAGCTATCAAGACCGAAGTTTGCGATTGGATTCGGTAAAAATCCCGTATTTTATGCATAGTTGATTTTCTTAATAATTCCTTACATGTATAGAATTGACAACGAGTTTTATTACACAGTCATTTAAGATTGGCCCAATGCCTTTCTCACGAATGAGTGAAATTATAGGACTCAAAAGAAACTGAAAATCGATTAAGTCATTTAGCAACTAAATTCTAATACCCGCATGGAAAAAAAAAGAATTGGTAAGATGGTAAGAGCTGGTGCCAAATACCACAATTCTGGTACAATACCAAAATTTGTTTCGATTGACACTTCGACGCGCTTCTGGTAATCTTTCATTTCATTCCTTTTCTTCTTTCGTGTTCGGATCACCGACAATATAAATTAAGAATTGAGATCAAAATACGAGAATTCCAAATTTTAGGCGGATACTTTGTCTTTGTCATTTCCTAGAATCAGATTGTCAGTGATAATGATATTTCCATCGCGGGGCAGGTCAGTCAGTATGTGGTCCTTGACTAGTGGTATTCCACTATCATGGTCGCATCATTCTCTTCATATCCCCATTTCTTTAGATTTGCTTTAAGCCTTCGTACACGCACTTAAAATAGGATTGTCAAATTGACATTCATGAGCTGAAATCCACCGCAAACAGTAGGACTGCCAACCTTACATTTCTAAAATTCAAACATAACCTTGACCAAAACACCTCCAAAACGGGTTTATTGATTTTGTTGACTAAGGATTTGTGATCAGATGACGCACATCATCCATCCTCAAATAACTCTGCAGTTTGACGGGCCGTCAAATTGCTCAGTTGTTTGACGAACAGAACATCAACCAAGCATGCAACGGTTGGCACACCTGCCGCTTTGTGGTGGATTAGGCCTCACCGATGCCAATGGGGCTCTTGCAAACTTTTGCTATATGCAAATATAAATAGTCAAATCTGATGTAAAGACCAGCGGAAATTACGAAAATCACACAAAGAAAGTCTAAAATTCAGTAATAAACTCACATAACTGCTATAACGGCAAGATCGTAATGGCAGTTTAACGCAGGTATCATGGAGATTCCTGTCTATTATGTCACTTTCTTTACGGAAACTTAGAGATATGTCTCAATTTAAATAGAAATCTCTCATGATATCTGCGTTAATCCGCCATTAAGCCCGATTCTAAGAGTGAATTTCGAGATTTTTTAATGTACTCATCGTTATTTAGACAGGTTTCTAAGCAAGAATCAACTCTTCAATCCCCTATAGCAAAAGTTTGCAAAAGCCCCATTTGACGATCCTACTTGGAGCGGGTACGAAGGCCTTTCGCATATTGAAACTCTAGTTCAGCGCAAAGTTGACATGATGTTTGTTGACATTGACTCATTGTGTGTCGGCCGTTCGGGGGTGGTTGAGCATTTATTCGACAGTGAATGGTGGGGGGTGGGGTAAGATAAGGGGGGGGGGGGGCAACGGAAGCCCTACGCGATGTTCCGAGACATTGCGAGGCAAACGGACATGGACGGCGCGAACGGCGAACGGCAGACAAACGAGGCGAGACGAGTTCGAAGCTCGAGGCGCGGCAAGGCGAGACCTTATACGAGGTCCCCGCCACGCCTGCCTTCTGACGCGGTTGCAACCTGCAACGCATAATGCACCCGCGCGCTGCCACCGCCGCACACAGGGTCAAAACATAGAATTTCCCGGATATAATTTCATACGAATAAAGACATCGAGATGTTGACATAAAAATGGCAAAATAATTTAAAAAGTGTTTACAATAATTAATTCTAGAGCTTTAAATTAGTCAAATATCTTGGCTTTTATCAGGAAATATCAAAGCTAAAACGTTTTAAAAGCTACAAAAGCAACACAGTTTTTTGTCCGGAAAAATATTTGTTTTGAATCAGGGTGTGCTGCCACCTCGCCATAACAATGAACACGAGCTTTAAACCCTTCACTCCACTCGCTCCTAACTTGAGCTGCTCACAGTTTTGTGTAGTGCGCGGGTAAGTCGAAGAAGAGTGTCACGGAGGGACCGCGGAGGGATGTGGAGGGACGCAAAGGGACAGAAGAATGGGACGATTTCGAGACAAGAGACGGTCACGTAATTTTCCTTGCCAATTCTCGCCGCCTGCTTGTGCTTGTCCGCCTGAAACCAAAACGCGACGCTCTCAATGTCCGTGCCTAACAAATCACTGAAAATGTGACTAAATTCGCGCGGTGTCTCCAGAGAGTCCAGAGTCCCCCACAAATATATACACTAGGGGAGTTGAGGCAAAGCAAGGAGAGAGAGAGAAACATGGGCGCCGCGCTGCTCAGTGCTCGGCCCGACCGCGGCCGCAAACCGTTGAAGACAAATTTCCACGTAAACTGAAGTAGATCTATGGCAAGCAAAGGTTTTGGTTGAGTTATAGAATTCTTCAAAAATGGTGCACCAGCGCAAAAAAAAGTTTGTAGGCTCTGCCTCCGTACGCTCACGCTCTAATAGTTTCAGAAACACATGATGGAGATCCAACCAGCATGTGCTACAAATCGTGCTATGAAAGTGAGGCAAGCCAAATGGGTATATTTTTTTTATCTTTTTTGGTGGCTCAACGATAATGACGCTAACAGTCGCTTACTCGAGAAAAAGTTGTCTGTTGATTCAACCAGATGTCTTTTTAATACTAACTTAACCGAAATTCCCGTTATTTCAACATGCATTCCTATTACTTTGCCGGAATTCATATTGGACTATTAGGAATTCTTGTTGAAATAAGAGGAACGTTCAAAATCTAATTGCAGATTCTCTCTAAAATCTACTTCACAATCTACTTTAAATGTCGCGTTTTTGTGTCAAAATGTAAATTAATTGAGGTATTTGATTTTCAAATAATTAAACAGAAGAATTGTGAGAAAAAAAGAAAAAAAAAACTCAATTGAAACCATGAAAAGAAAACGTAGCCTAGAAGGCCATATTTTATTATTATTTGGTGAGGGTGCAGATTTGAGGTTAGGATCTTTTCGGGGGACACCGAATGCCGTCTACAAAACAGATTTTTTACAATTTTATTAGAAGCGTTGTTTATTGTAGTCTCTCACCGTTGGCTTAAACTTTTTGCCCCCTCCTTGTGGGATAGGTGCAAATTTCGAGGTTCGGGTACACTGCATCATCATCCATCGCTGCCGAGCAAACAGTTTGAATGACATAGGTAATAAATTACACAAGCGTTAATTCGGGTGAAGGATTTAACCCGAACCGAATTATAAAATTAGCTTTATGTCGACAGTGGGTAACTGTTAGCTGCTGTCCCAATGAGTACCAGCCTTTGAGCTAAAAAAAGGAACACTTGCCGCAAGTTGCGCTGGATCTTTATTCTTTTTTCTTTTATATTTAATGGAAAAGAGCAATAGTTGAGCAGCAATTCACCAATAGCTGCAAGTTGAAACCAAAAATATTACATGGGTGTTTGTCGGACAACAGCTTTTGTAAGACGGCCCATTAAAAAACAAAGTCGTTCAAATAACCGATCAATAATATCAGTTTCATCGCATCAACAGTACGAAAATAACGACTTGCGTCAAAAGACCGTCCTATAGCCTTACGATCGGGTCTCTGATTGCGCGATTGACGGCAAGTGATTAATCAAGAACAAATCGGGGCTACTGTCACACAGAGCTGCCGATTTGCGTAGATTTAATGACGTTTTGAAATTCACCGAAGATTCCACCGCTTGAGAAAAGATTACAGAGTTTAGTTCAGTGTACGACTGAAACGCACGAAAATACTAGCGCCTTTTATCTTTTCTCAACCTATAATTTAATTAATTAACGGCGTTTCCACCGATTGAGAAAATATTACAGATCAGAGTATTTTCGTGCATTACAGTCATACACTGAATTGAACTATGTAATCTTTTCTCAACCGATGGAATTATCGGTGAATTTAAAAATATCATTAAATCTACGCAAATCGGCAGCTCTGCTGTCACACGAAAATAGTTTCGTGAATCCCACGACACTTTGTATAAAAGCGCCCCCTTGGATGCTTCCAAAGCGACATAGTTGTGAGATAACTATTACTACTTGCCGGATGTGGTATTGCGTCGAACCAAATTGAAGGCGCTTTTTTTGATTGGCGATTCGTTGAATACTATTGTAAGTGTTACGTCAGTTTTTTTTTACTCTCTTTTAATACTTTTATTTCTTTCGTTTTTTGTGTTTGCCTTTGCATAACGTTAGATTTGATGTTATTTTCTTTTTTTAAACAATATCTTCAATTATCATTATCTTTCAAAAGCTGAATGAAACAGGAATTACTTCATTTTAAACTTATTTTGTTAACAAGAGAAGTTTCGCAAAAGAGTACGAAAACTAAATAGGATGAAAAACCATCTGACGTGGTCAAGTTTACAAAATAAATTGGTGAGGGTATCAGGAGATATATTAAAATACCCAAGGATTTCCCCCGAAGTCACTTTTGGTCATTTAAAGCCAACATTTTGACTTGCGACCTTCAAAGTACATTTGAGTACCTACTTTTTGGTTTTAAATTTTTTTTCTTTTTTTTTAATTTATATCGTTTAATTAATTTATTTGTATTGATGTTTATCTATTCATTTAAGATCAAAAAAATTCGTGATTCGTGATCTTATGGTATTTTTGGTCAATTTCGTTTATAATTTGCTTCTATTTATTAATTTATGACGCAGTTTACTTTTCATCTGAATTAAGCTGATGAAAAATAACCATTCTTCTTCAAGGGAATTGCAACGTTCTAAATCCGCGGGATGGACTGTGACTATTTCAGCACTTGAAGTTTATTTGAATTTCTCTGCTTTCGCATCTCAAAGCGCGATTCAATTCGACCCTCTCTTTGAACTGGCATACTAATTAAAGTCAATAGACTCATTCACAATTTCGTCCATTCAATTTGCATTTCGAATTGCTACGTTGCAACATGTTAATCACATGAACGGAGATTGGAAAAAGGCTGGAAACGAAGTTTGTTGGGATGGTCATGTATGGAATCGAAGTAATCCAAAAGTTTACTGAAACGTAATGCGCGACCATTCATTTCCATTATTTTGATCGAGCGATATAAAAGCGGTGAATCAAATAAAGGAAGGTCTTGCAAAAACAAAAGTGAGTCATAAACTGCGTACCTAATTATCAACATGTGTTGTATCAACAGAAAAGATGTTAGAGAATTTTGGTGAGGATAAAAGTCCTTGATGAGCAAGTCATTATCATCGCATCAGATCCTTATCGCGAAGACTACCTGCTGATTGCATCCCTCAAGTCTCAATACCATAAAAACAAGAACGGAGACGTCAAAAAACGGTAGAAGGAAAAATGAGAAACGAATGAAGAAAAGAAGAGGGGGAAAAAGGAAAATACTATTTATACAATATATACAGTTTCAGACAAGACGTGCGCTATCTTTTTAGCCGGATATGGCTGAAGATAGGCAATTTTTGACGTAAGTTCAGCTCTGAAATTGATCCTGCAAAATTTGATTAAAATAATTCCAACCCTCCCAAATCTGCGCACATAGAGTATTCTTAGGGGGTGGGGGGCTGCACTCCGGGGTGCATCCGTGTCTCAAATATATGAGACGAAAAGGGTCCGATTTTACTTCGGGGGTTTTTATTTACAAAAACCATCCCTATATACAAGTAGCGAGTGTGTTTTTGACATATTTGAGACGCTTAGCAATCGATTGCTGTGATCACTGTGTTTATCGCTACGCAAAAAATGGAATAGATTCTAAAATTCCAGATGAAGGATTTTCTTTTATTGTGTAACAAATTTAGATTTCCTTGTACAAATGTGGGGGGGGGGGAGTCTCCTCCCGAAATTTTGGGGGGTTCAGTTTAAACAAATTTAAAAAACAAAAGGTCGGCTTGTAAACCACCTTTTGGAGGTCCTTCCTGAGACAAAATATAGGCCGCTACGCCTGAATTGCCAAACTCGCCCTTTTAAAATTGTCAGAGATTTAGAGATTTAAAGTTAAGTAAGAGGGGTGTACAAAGAAAAATTCGAAGTAAAGGCTATTCAGGGCCAAAAGAGTCTGTAAAACAGGAGATGGTGCAAACCGTAGATAAACCGACTTATTCATCAAAAGTTACGGCCGATAAAAATTTAGGGACAGTTTGGTTTCCCTCATGCACCGTATAAAAAATACACCCCTAAATTTCAACCATCCGTAACTTTTGACCTATTTATTTCTTAAAGAGCTTTCTTTTCTTTAACATAACGACACACCTAACTGTGTTCACTCCGTTTTCCGCCTATCCACAAAAATCCTATACCTTCTGATCATTATACAATATCGATAGTATGTTTGAACTTTTTCACTGGTCGCGGGCTGAAGCACGTGATTAAGCTGACACGAATGGTTTCGTGAAACGGGGAATTACGTGTCAATGTGGGTAACAGGAAACAGTAAAAAATACTACCAAAAGCATGTAAGCGCAGCAAGAGAAAAGGTGTCGGATGAGGGGAAGGAGAGGGGGGCAGGCAAAAAGACCTTATTGTTTCGTGCGAGAAAAATCCCATGTAACATAACCCCTTTCTTTGCGTTGCGTTTGGTATGCGGCAGGAGCGTGTTCAAATGTAAATTCACAGTGGGGCGAAACCTTTTTTTTTTTCATCCCCCCCCCCTCTTACTCAAATCCGTAAGCGAGTTTGGAATCAACTGCAATAGGTACTAAACTTAAATATTTCAGGATATGTCTGGTCCGCATTCATGTATAAAATCACCCGCGGGAAAAATACAACATGCGGATCTTGATGGGTGGGGGGGAGAGGGGTGGTAGACAATCCTAAAACACTCGGGTATAGCTACAACAGACCACGGTACTCGCGGAAATGGAAAAAGAGTGGGTGGAAGGGGGGGTAACGGGGGAGGGGGGAGGGGGTGAAGGGGGCGAGGATGCGGTGGAGAGGGAGGAGCACAAAATTGACAAATAGGGATGCATACAGATAAGCGATCCTATTTACATTCTTGATTTAACTCAATCTCAACGCTGTGCGGTTATTATTCCCCTTACATCTCTCTCAATTCTCAATCTCACAAACCTTCCGACAGCCTGCATTTCGCAACGTTGTATAACTTGATGTGGCCTGTATATGCCACCCATGAGTCCGGAATTTCGTGTTCAGATTTGCGGAGTAACCCAAGCGGGAGATGGAAAAAAAGAAATTTGAATTGCAAGAACGCTCCTTTTACGGTACACACTCCTGCGGAATCAGTGAACCGACGTGAATATTAGTACATAAAGCTAAAATTCCGGACACTCTCTCTATGTTGTGAGTATTTGCTAAAATATTCTAATTGTTTTTCTGTTGAAATACCACTATACAACTACATTAATCACAAGATACCTTGTATTTAGAAATTAGTCATCCTCTCTTGTACGTCCTACATTTAACTGCCAAAGGAAAAATAGGAGAAGTGAAATCCGCAGATTTTTCTCATGCTAGAAGAGGGTGAATTCTGCCGATTGAAATTCTGGACCAAAAATTGTTTAAAAGCATATTGCGAGCATACCAACAGAATGATGAGGATGCCAGGATGCTCGCATAGCTTTATCTCCGATACATTCTAAATCCCATTTGGCGATTAAATCCTACGTCGTATTTTTAACCATGAAAACAGTGTTGCTAGATGGCATGATACAATGTTCCCACTTAATATTGAGTTAAATGGGAAAAGTGACAATTTTTCGCTAACATCCGGCATCTGTGGATAAAAATCCTCTAGAATCTGCATGGTTGCTAGACCTAAAAAAAAAAAACCTCCGAAATAAATGGCTCAACGCATAACAACTGACGATTTTCAAACAAGGTCCATTCTTGAAGGCCTTCGTACACGCTCTCACAGAAGGATCGTCAAATTGACATCGATGAGCCGAGATCCTCAACAAACTGGCGCAGGTGATTCAACCATTACAGGTTCCGTTGTTTGAAATGTTGTCAAACATCTGTGCAATTTGACGGCCCTTCAAACTGCGGAGTTATTTGAAGATGAATGGTGCGTCATCTGTTCACCAATCTACTGTCAACAAAAAAAAACAAACCCAATTTTGAGGTGTTTCGGTCAAGGTTATGTTTGAATTTTATAAATGTCAGGTTGGCAATTCTACTGTTTGCGGTGGATTTCAGCTCACCGATGCCAATTTGACGATCCTACTTTGAGTGTGTACGAAAGGCCTTGAGAGAAGAGTAATCGAGCTTTGACAAAACTGGCAATATGGACTTTCATATTATCCGGTGAAAAGGTATCATAAAGAGCTTATCGGAGCACCTTATGGGATTACTGGGGTGCGACAAGCGACATGGAGGTAGAGCACCATCGGGAAGAGTCTTGCGCCGAAACAGCCATGGCCTCATCAGCCACACACTATTCATTCAGCTTGAATGGACTCGGCCGCCTCGCCACCGTCGCGTGGCCGTGCTCAATCACGCTAAACAGATTTGTTTTCAGGGATATAAGAAGGACCGCAACTTCGCTGGATACATACTGAAGAAAAGAGCAGCCTCAAAGATGACCCTCTTGTATATATATACTGTGCGAAAGAAGATACGCACTCAAAAAAAAAAAAAAAAAAAAAAAAAAAAAAAAATGTTAAATTAACATCCTGGATGATGAAAAACTGTGCGCCAACCCTTGAGATGCGAAATTGACATCAAAGGACGTAGAAATAACCGTCTGAGCAGTTATTTCTGCTCGACAGTTATTTCTTTTCAGGATTTAAATTTAGCATCTGACTGGTTGACGCACATTCCTATCTACTTTGAGACATGTCTCTGTGTTTCCGATAGAGAAAGTGACAAATTGGACGGAAATCTACTGGGTTACTTTCGCAGCTCCACCATACGATCTAGCCGTTACATCTGTATTCTGAGTTTATAACTGAATTTTAGAATTTTTAGTGTGATTTTCGTAATTTTCGCTGGTTTTTACTTTGGCATTAACTATTCATTTGCTTATAGCAAAAAGTAGTAACTACCCCAGTATTATTCAATCGACAAAAATGTGACAGGAAAGCTCACGCGACAGAAGTTATGAGAAAGCTTACTCGATAAAAATTATGGTAAAGCAAACATTTACAGGATTAAACAGCCAAGTAAAATTGAAGAAAAAGCTCATGATTAAATCCCAGATTTCCGGATTTTAAACAAAGGAACCTAATGTTCTTGATATTCCCACTTCTTGCTATTGCTGGTCACATCCCGTATAAGTGTATGCATTTACATTTGCTGGTTTACTATTCATTTGCTTACTTACAGCAAAAGTTTGCAGGAGCCCAATGGGTCTGTTGCAAACTTTTGCAACAACGATTAAGAGTGTTCAATCTAATGTAAAATCGCCTGAAAAGTCCATTGGTGGCATCAGAAAGTCATAAAATGCAATAATAAACTCACAAGAGGCGTTTAATGAAATCCAAGATGGCGAAGAAATATCGAGCAATTTGTATGCATGCACCACGAACATCCAAGGATGGCCAACTTTGACAACCTCACTGGAGGTAGAGGTTATGTGTTCGTTCACGGCGTGATTGGTTTTGATCGATATTGTGAGGTTGGCTATCCTTGGATGTTCGTGGTGCATGCATAAAAATTGCTCGATATTCCTCCGCCATCTTGGATTTCATTAAAAGTATCTTGTGAGTTTATTGTTGCATTTTTATGACTTTCTGATGCTACCAATGGACTTTTCAGGCGATTTGACATTAGATTAAACACTCTTAATTTTTGTAGCAAAAGTTCGCAAAAGACCCATTGAATTGAATTTATTTGGCGAGTTAATGGCAATGACAACCCATTCTGATTTTCTTGGCAACTTTGCAACCTTTTCTGGAAGTTAACACAATGAGGAGGCAAGGTATAGAGTCAAAAACCAAAAACCGAAATGGTCATATTTTCTTGTCTTATTTTATGAGTTCTCGTGGGATGTATAATGTATACTCGGGCGCAATCCTCGAGTCTCGACTCAAGTTGCTAAGGACAAAATGTCCGACCCGCGTTCCGATCGTCACACGTCTCCTGTAGTTCAAAACTTCCCCATTGTTGTGATTTGTCCTCGAGCTAACACCATTCCGCCCAACAAATTACTTTGCCGAAAACTTCGAGTCTTTAAGTTTAATCAGCATTGAATATCTCCGGCTCTCTGCCGTTGAAAGTTGAAACAAACAAGCATTCAAAACAATGGATCTCAGAATTCCAACGTCGAACGTACAAAGGCTCTCTGCTTCAAGAGCTGGTACCTGTGACTGGGAACTGGATAGATTGCATAGCCGATGGATTTTCTCTCCCTTTGCCATCCGCTTTTTATTAATCTAATTTGCTTCGAGTTGATGTCTCCGGCGCACGGTGGATCCGATTTATGAAGTTCTCCGGAAATGGAAAGTTTTTATCATTTTTTTTTTATTCACTTTAAAAACGTTTTACTGTTAGTCAGAGACAAATAGAGACCCAGTACAAAGCTTGAGACCAAGGTTATAGATTAAAGAGGTATACTCATCTGACTTGGCGCCACAAATTCAGTGGCGCGCAGTTCAAAAGCACTGAAGGCAATATGACCGACAAAAGCAGAAATCGTATAATCTTGGCAGAAAACGTTGGATTGTTTTCTGCTTTCCTGCAAAGGGCAGCCCAATGTTTTCTGCAAAGAGTATACGTTTTCTGCTTTTGTCGGCCATCTTGCCTGCAGTGCTTTTGAACTGCGCGAAGCTGAATTTGTGGCACCAAGTCAGATGTGCATACCTCTTTAATCTATACTCTATAGTCTTCTTGGCTTGCGACGGGTGTCCACTTTTCTGGCTTAATTTTGGTTGGAACTCATCGAGACGACATCCAACTATTGCCTACAGTTGACTGATGAGTGTGTGGTTTGCATTCGCCGAGCAAAACCTGTCTCCGTTTCCGGGACCGCGGACCAATCACAGCCTATTTGTTGACCTTCACCATTCAACAGTAGGCCATGTTTATCGTTGCAGCCGGTGACACCCGAACAAAACTGAGCGCACTAAACTTGCCTCACTTTTCCAACACGGGAAGCATTCGGTGTGGTGGGTCTCTATGTGTCTCTGGTTTTTGTGTGGATATTTTTATCGCAAAATTTAAGGTTATCTGGCTCATTCTTAGCTGGAAAAATAATTAAGAAATTCATATTATAAAGAACTTGGTTTTTTTGTTTTGTTTTTTGTTTTTCGTGTAAAACCTTGATTTTTGTTTATGATGAGATGATGCTTGGAAAACTTTGTATTTTTTTGATATATCGTGCGGATCATGTGAAATTCGATAAACTAATGTCTCATTCACGTAAATCTACAAAAATAAGAATCAATACCCGGGGGGGGGGGTTCAATTGAATCCACAAGAAATGGAAACTTTGACATAAGTTCAAATGTTAAAAAAACTATGTTCCATCGTTCTCGCGCCCCGTCAGGAGACGTCAGAAGTAATTCGCAAAGCTTCGGTGAGCAGAAAACTAATTATTGATACAGAAGTCGTTTCAAAAAAATAAAAAAAAATCAGCGACGTTTCCCATCTTAAGAAAGATTTGGTCTGCTTTCTTTCAATCCTTTCAATGGAGCATTTTTGAACTCTATAACTGTAAACCAATAAGACAGCTTTTCCATTTATATTATGCTTTCTTAGTTGGTACTTAAATCATAGAACTAATATTGTAAGACCGGAGGAAGAGAAGGAAAAGTAGGAGTAGATGAAATTCAATTAAATACAAGATAAAAATTGTATGTCTTCAACAAAATTTCAATAGAATCCTATTTAAAGTCTTGATAAATAAAAGGTTTTTTTTTTTGTTTTTTGGTTTTTTCTTTATTTATTTATTTATTTATTTATTTATTTATTTATTTATTTATTTATTTATTTATTTATTTATTTATTTATTTATTTATCTATTTATTTATTTATTATTATTTATTTATTTATTTTCATTTTATTGTAACTAATATTGTAAGACTGGAAGAAGAGAAGGAAAAGTAGGAGTAGATGAAATTCAATTAAAAAAAAGATGAAAATTGCATGTCTTCAACAAAATTTCAATAGAATCCTATTCAAAGTCTTGATAAATAAAGGTTTTTTTTGTTTTTATTTATCTATTTTTTGTTTGTTTTTTTTTTGCTTTGTTTTGTTTTTTTGTTTTTTTTTTAAATCTTCTAATTTATGGTTGTTAGTGCGCAAAGCAAAACAAAAAAATACTCACGTGAATTAATCCCTGACAGGTTATCAGAGAAACGAGACAAATTGTAAACCCACGCACTAAGCCTTTATTAAATCTCTTTATCGAGGAGTTGAATAAAGTTTTCAGGGGGGCCGAGCGCGGCATAATAAATGGGCCTTCTGATAAAAATATTATTCAACCCTAATAAATAAGAATGGGTACGCTGAAGGTTGCCATATCATGGTTTTGCTAAGTATTATTATTTCCTTATTTTTTTTACAACTTCTTTCTTTGTGTTCTGCTTTGCTGTAATCATAATTTTACATGTTCTATTTTTGAAAAAAAGAAAGAGAGCTATTAGTACCAGTGCACAAAATACTGGCCCAAGTTTGCAGGCAAATTAATTCCAAAACCAAATTTCTCAAGAAAAAATAAAGAAAAAAAATAAAAGAACGATACAATTGTTCATATATTATAGAATAAATCAAAAAACAAAAGATAAAATTGAAGCATGATAAATACAAGGGGTGTCCCAAAAATACTGCACACTTTTGTCTGGGCGAAGCGAACGAAAGCAGATATCAAAAAAACTGTTTGTGAGAGGTGATTTTCCTAGTAATTACTTTCAAATCAAGACCAAATTCAGTTCTGTAAGTTAAACATTCACTGAGTTACAGCGTTTTGAAAAGGACATGTCGAGCTGACCTCTCCAGGATTTTTAGTATGTTTTTCAAGATATATAAGAGAGCTAAGAAATCCAAGTGGTTTCATTTGTTTAAACAAATTTTGCAGAATCTTATAAAAACTGGCAGAAATGTGATTCTTGCATTATGCCACCCTTTGACACTTTGTGTTAGGCTGCAAATTTGTTCTCTTCTCTTCTTCCCTTCATTCTCTTGAGAACTTTTGATTTTTTAACCTTTTTTTTTTTTTCTCTCTCTCGAAAAACATGCTAAAAATCCTGGAGGGGTCAGCTCGACATGTCATTTTCAAAACGCTGTAACTCAGTGAATATTTAATTTACAGAGCTGAATTTGGTTCTGATTTGTAAGTAATTACTTGGAAAATTGCCTCTCATAAACCGTATTTTGATACTTGCTTTTGTTATTGCCCCTCAAAAAAAAAGTGTGCAGTACTTGTGGGACACCCCTTGTAGATTTCCGTCCAAAGAAAGGAAATTCGGGGAATCCTAGGGGGTCAGCAGCTGGCCGAAATAATTTTATACCCTAAATGTTTTACTGGGATACTCCTATTGATTCTGTTTTTTGTGTGTTTTGTACCTACACACGTATCCTTATTTCGTATTATTTATTTGAGAGGAATAATTTTTAAGTTTGTAGAACACTTCCCTCTCAAACGTTATTCGGAAGCAAAATCTGAGTGAAACTTAATGGACACCCTATGACAGAAAGTTTGGTTCACTAATGATCGTATACATAGTTCATTTTCGTTCATTTTGGTTCATTTTTCATCTGCTCCAACAATGGCTCGAAGAGCACAATCTACGAATCCTCCGCTCTTCTGAATATTAATGACTTATATCTCTGACGCTCGGGGAGAAATGAGCTTTAAACATATAACACTTGAAACATTCTTTCAAAAGTCTTGCCATGTACTTACCATATAAAACTTTCAAAAATGATAAACATACATGATGTGGCTCTTGAATATACTTTAAATGAACTGACGCCACAACTATTTGTATCAGTCTATAAAGAAGTCCATCCCAAAAACATATATTAAATACAAGTACAGGCCCGTTAATTATCATTTTCTCTCTCTCATCCGTCTCAAAAAATGTTTCTTTTGCTACTTTTTCTAAATTTTCACAACAAACGCAGTTAAAAATTGCAAAAGTATTGCAAAAGCGCAGATGACTGTCTGTATCACTATCTCAGCATAACTTTTGAACCAATGGTCCATATGCCAGTGGCGGCTCGTGCAATCTGGCAACCGTTCACTTTTGCCATTTAAACGTATGCAAAAAGATCGATACTAGGTGAGGCGCTGCGCCTCACCAAGTAATCGATTATTTTACACAGTTTTAAATGGAGGGAATCCATTGTTGCTACATTGCACGAGCCACCGCTGCCATATGCATCCAAATTTTGCAGAGAAGTTGGTTTCAACATTCTCCGGAGGAGATTTTTTTGGTTTATCAAAATTTTAAGGTCCGGGCAAGTTATGGAGGAAAATTGGTTTCCATTAAAATCAATGGGGGGAAAAAATGAGTAAACATAGGAAAAACTTGGAATATTTCAAATATAGGTGTTAGAATTTTGATGAAGATGAAGATTTTGGTGTTTTGATGAAGATTTGCAAAACATATATAAACTCTACAACCAGCCAACTGTAAAACCAAACCCTTAAAGAGGGGTCTAGAGGTCTCCTCCAGAATATAAGGGCCTTAAGGAGGGGGTTTCCCTAGCAGGGCTGCCGTTTTGCGTATAATCAATGCTATTTTTCTATTCACCGATGATTCCACCGGTTGAGAAAAGATTACACAGTTTAGTCCAGAGCATGACTGTAATTTGCACGAAAATACTCTGATCTGTAATCTTTCCTTAATCGGTGGAAACTCCGTTGATTAATTGAAATATCCGCAATTTTTTTAAAGTCATCGACGACTCCACCGGTTGAGAAAAGATTACAGACGCGAGTATTTTAGTTTATTACAGTCATACACTGAACTGAACTGTGTACTCTTTTCTCAACCGGTGGAATCATCGGTGAATTGAAAAAAAGCATTGATTATACGCAAAACGACAGCCCTGTTCCCTAGATTAAGTTTGATGTGAGAAAGTGTTCGTGAGGTGTTCCCTACCGTTTATTTCCTTTTCCTCTCAGGACCCAACCAACCGGCCCCAAAAGACCGGAATATAGTCCACCTTTGAATACCCCTTTTCGCTCAAAATAGACGCGGTTGCCAGTTGGGGGTAAAAGGGGACATTGATTCACGCACGGACTTAAAGTATTCTACATAAAATGACAGAAGAAAAGGAAAAAATGCACGCACGTTTCAATAATTATCATACTGACAAAAGTAACAAAAATGACAAAAGTCAATTCGCGTGGCGAAAGTTGTCGGATTTTTGTCGCCGATGAAACAACGAGCGAGGTCCTGTGTTGGATGAGTAAATTACAGAACGTTTCTTAAATTACATGCTAATGCTTTAGATGTTTTCAAAATGTGGTACAGTAGCGCATGTTTACCTTAGTTCATTGCAGTGGCGTCGCGTGCAGTTTGGCAACGATGTATTCTATCCATTTAAACTCATGTAAAAGATCGAATTGAGGGGGTGCACAGTGCACAAGGAAAATTCGATATATTTGATGAGTTTAAATGGAGCAGCTGTATTGTTGCCAGATGGCACGCGACGCTACTGGTTCATTGTCCCCTCACGATTGAGGCAACTAGAGCTCAGTGACTAAATGTATCTGAAAAACCATTCTGAAATATCATTTCTCATCTTGGGAAAATCGCTGTCCCAAGGGCTTATTTTTATTTTTGTTTAAAGCAATAGGGCTGTTGCACAATTTTACCGTAAGCTATTGAATTTAATAGTCGATTCTGATGTAAAAACCTCGAACAATAACAATGGCAGCACTAAAATCTTCAGAAATTCACTCATACATTCAATAATTGATTTTATTTGAGCGAGCGTAATGATGGCATAGGACAGTAATATAATAGGAGATTCCCATCTTCTCGTAATAATACAGAAAGTCCATCAAGAAGTGACCAATAAGAGACGACTTTCTTTTGACACCGATGTCACCAGGTGTCACTGTACCATTCATTGAATGTATCTAGTGACTATATAATTACTCTGTGAATCATCCTTGTCAGCATAGAGAGAGTAACGAAATTAAAATATAGGAATCTCCAATTATTGATGCCCTAATTCACCATTACGCTCACGCAAATAAAAGCGTTTTTTGAGTTTAGGAGTGAATTTCTGAAGTTTTCAGTGCTGCCATCGTTGTTTTTGGAGGTTTTAACACCAGAATCGACTTTTAAAGCGCTTACAGCAAAAATGTGCAACAGCCCCATAAGAAATAATCGATGATACGCATTTCTGATGCGGTGTGTCAGAGTTTCGGACTTCCGTTTTTTTTTTTTTTTTTTTTTTTGGGATTGGTGCTTATCTATATGCTTTTTATTGATTTAAGTCCAGTTTCATCATTTAAGTCTACTTAAAAAATGTTTTGTTTGGGTAACCTATCCCTCATTTGAATTTCACAAGTTCCAGCTCTTTTATGTATGCCTTTAATTTCGTTCGTGTAAAATATTAATTGCGGAATTAAATGTCCGCAGGTATGTAAATATTCTGTCGGTAATTCGTGATTTCAAAGATGTGGAAACTTAAAAATTTAGCTTGTTTTTCAGTTCTAAATAATGTCATTCATAATGTCTAAGCACAGAGTAGTGCTCATTAGTTCTGATTTTATATTCGGAAAGAGGCACTGGATTCGCGCACACAATAAATAGAAAAGGATAAACATATATTGTAAGGTAAATTATCTTACTTGATTTTTTGTAAGGTTCTTCTAACTGTATATAAAATGAGAGTCGCTTCGAATACGAATTCTCTTCAACAATTGGTATTGATATTGATTTTCTGGAAAAAAGAAAGCAATAATGAATTAAACATTATATTTACTGTAAGATATGAGGTTTTTAATTCAGTTGGAAAATGAAAGAGAACAAGATTGAATAAATAAAATATTAAGCACCGTAAGCAAACACGCGGCGGGGCATCACCAACATTAATTCAAGAGCCATTGATGTTATGCTCAGTAATGTATCACAGAGCTCATCAGTTTAATATGAGTTAGGCAGACGTATGGCCCCGGTATGGCACTGGATGCTGTGGTAATGAGGTCTCCATATCAGCGTGCTCCGTGCATTTTCAAATTCATCGAATTTCCCGCTTAAACACGGAAAAAAAGACTGGTAGAATTTACCATCTGCATGGCTGATTTTGCATGGGAAAAAAGTCTGGTAGAATTTACCCTCTGCATAGCTGATTTTGTGGAGTCTGCTATCAAGTATGGTAAATGAAACGTACCTGGTGGTAAATTAAGATAACCTGTTGGTACATTTCACCACAAGGTACGTTGTATTTACTGTATGATGGTGAAGTTTACTATACTTAATAGCAGACTCCAAAATCAGCTGTGCAGATGGTAAAGTCTACCACCAGTCTTTTTTTTTCTTTTCTTTTTTTTTCTTTTCTTTTTTTTTCTTTTTTTTCGTGAATGTGACGCAAATTGAAATTCAAAACTTGGCTCAGAGTTGAAAGACTTCAGACTTTTATTGATGAAGTACACTGACCACAAGTAAGATGTTGCTCGATTCACCCACCCAATGCTCGTCGATCGATTGAACATTCGAAATTTTCGAAACATTTTCCGTTTCGATGGTACATTCGAAACTATTGGGCTGTAGATCGCACGCAAAATATTGAAGGAAAACGAGTCGTGGAGCTGAACGATTAAGCCGAACGGCAAAATAAAAATCCCATTATAGTGTTGCGGATGGCACCAAATGTGTATCTACCCGGAGCACAACCCTTTCTCGGTGCACCATGGATGCGAAATCTGCACAGCCCTAGACACTTTGTATCATAGAGTATAAATCATTCTAAAATTCTGGTACATTCTTTTTTTTTTTTCATTAAAATGAAGTTTTTATGGGATCAAAAGAGTGTCAAAAAAGTAACACGATCCCTTTTCGTAAGCTGATGATGAGCGGTGTTAGAATTAATCATGTTTCTCGTCGGTGACTGTCATGCACAGGAAGTTGTCGCAATGGGCGTTGAAACTTCATATCATGATTTACAACACGAAAACTCGTTATATAAAAAATAAAATGAAAAAATAATAGGGCAACTCGCTCAAAATTGAATACCTTAACTCACAGCGGTTTTTTACAGGGATTCGATGAACTACCGAGTTTTAAAGAGGAAGGTGGGGGAGTAGGATTTACCTTTACAATACTGACGCATGGGTAAAAATCTTGTCATGCTGCACAGCAATACAACATATCCTGTTTCCTCGGTACAATCATTAAAATAAAAAATAATAAAATCAACGTTTGGGAAAGCACTCTGATCTCTGTTCTTCTGCTATAACATATTCGTTACATGCGATAGTATATACATAACATTGGTTGCATACGGTAATACATACGACCAATGTATGAAAAAAATACATTTTAAAATCTATGACCAATCAATAGATCTACTCTCGTCCATCAGCTGGCATCACTGCGGTTGATTTATAAGAGGAATTATTAAAGCCGTCTATGGAAAATGGGCTCATAAAACAATGGATGTGCTCTTCCCGAGAATTTTGCATGGTAAGCATAGGAAGGTATTTGGCTAAAGAGCACACCTGTTGTATTATGGGCCCACCTTCTGAAGACGGCCTCAATTCTACCAACCACGGGATTGGCGAGTGGAGTAGCTATTAATTAACCCGCCGTTAGTCGCGCGGGGTCTGAAAGACCCCACGGCTCGGAAAACTTAAGTTTTTTATATGAAATAATTGAGATAAAAAAAAATCACTCCAGGTACCTTCAAATAAATGTTTGAACTACGTTATTTGCAAAGTTCGAAAAAAATTCAGTCATTTTTACGACATGGAGATGTTGCCAAAGTCAGCTGGGGTCCGCCTGACCTTACGCGACTAACGGCGTGCAGTAAAAGTTGAGAATATTTTTCTTTACTTTTTTTTATTTCTCGCCATGAAACATTTTTTTAGGTCATAAGTTCCAATTAAATTCGTCAGTTTTGTAAATTTATGTAATTTAATCATAAATATAGGTAGCGTAAAAAGGTCAACTTCAGGGGAAATTTCACTAAGCTAAAAACTAAGCTAGCATCGAGCTATGGTGTGCCAAAATGGCATTGGAATCGAAAATTTGTAAATTTATGTAATTTAATCATAAATATAGCGTAAAAAGGTCAACTTCAGAGGAAATTTCACTAAGCTAAAAACCAAGCATAGCATCGAGCAATGGTGTGCCAAAATTGCATTGGAATCGATGCGACCGAAGAGGAAGAGTAACCATCAAGCCATACCTAATTGTCAAAACATTTTTCAACGTTATCGCAGTTTCAAGTAACAGCAATCAAATTTTGTTTAACTTATATTTATTTTTTTTCAATTTTTTTTACAAATAAAAATGAGAATAATAATATAATAAATAAAATAATATTTTCATCCTAAATACGAAATAAATTACCTAATTTTGTTGCTTTTTACATGCCTAGCATTCGCACGGGAACAACGCAAAAAAAATAGAAGAAAAAACAAATCAATGCATGTTCCGGGGGGAGGGGGTAATGGGGGGTTAATGGGGGATGTTGGCGAGGGGTGAGGAGAATTGGGGTGAGGGTGAGGGAAGGGGAGTAGAAGGCCAATAGCCAGTCCCGAGTGTATCACAACGGATGACGCCCGAATCAAACAAAGACGGGCCCCGTCTTTGCCCCCCTCCCCCGGTATCTGGCTTGAGGAAAATTTGGCCCCTGAATGTTGAGCTATCAATTGAAAACTCAGAATTTAAGTTGTCATCATAAAATCTATTGTTTGGGTCATTTTTACCATGAAAAGTAGGAAAATATTGGAATAATGAAAATTTGGGGGATTTCGTTTTAGGGTGATTTTGAGGAGCCTGCAACTCAAAATTTTGCCCCGGCAACCCCATGAGATTCTTTTTTTGTTTGCAACAGTAATCATACTAAACACATTCATGCACAAGACGGTGACCAAAATTTTGATTGCATGCCCCAAAAGCAAGGAAAATTGCGAAAAGGTGAAAAATTGACATTTTTTACAGAGATGACATTGACCCCTCGCATTTCCCCTTTATTATTATTTAAATTTTTTTTCGACCCAAAAAACTTGTTTCTTGTATACTCAAAAAGTAGTTCCTAAGTTTTGGTGGAAAAAAATTCATCCCACGCTGACAAATTGCTAAAAACGTGTTGGGGTCCGACAGACCCCACGCGACCATCCGTGTAAGTTTTTGCCGCGCGACTAACGGCGGGTTAAAATGACGCACCAATGTAGTGGTTTAGTACGAATGCCACATTGTCACGTATCTTAATAAGTACATATAAATAATAAGTCTGCTATTCTTTCTTTTTATACCGATTATGGTGGTAAGGAAAATTTCTCAAGGAAATAAATAGACGGTTATTCTAAGGCCAATCAACTATCAACGAGCAGATTTTTCAGTTATGAAATCGAAATACTTATAATTTAACATCAAAAGCCTCACATTGCAATGGCTCCAAGGAATATCTGAAAAGCTCATTAAAAATCGGCATGCCATAGTCAAGATGACGCTTAAAATTTTTTAGATTAAAACAAAACATATTTTCATAATGGCCTATATTTTCGCGTTTTATTGTTGAAAATTAAAAATACATTACCTACAGACCGAGTCCCCAGAAAGTTATTTGATTTACTTTTTATTATTTTAATATGTTGATTAATACCCATTGCTACAGACTTTCAAAATTGTTTTCATTTAAACTTTTTGGTTTTCAAACACTGAATAGCAATTTTTGAACTCCCATATTTCAGCATTTGAATTCAATGACAGGCCAATACGACTAGACCTAAAGTGCCGTGCAGTAGCGTACGAAGGAATTTGTCTTTCTCTCTCTTGCTCCATTAGATCACCTGTGTTAGAAAAGGACAGGAACAGGGGCTAAAACGAGATTTCAGCCCCTATTGCTTTCCTTTTCCAGCACACACATTCAAACGGGAGAAGAGAAAGAGAAACATATTCCTGCGTACGCTATACTGGTGCCATGCGATCATTCGCGATCAGATCACTTATTTTGGCTGATTCTCGCAGCCATTAAAACTTTCTGATTAACAAAGAGAACTTTATCGACGCCATCACAAAAACCGTATATTTGAATAGATGCAATGACTAAGGGAGAAGAGAGGGGGTTTATTTCACAGAGCAAAGTTAATTTCAGCCATTTCGGGTACGAATCTAGTTCGTATACATTCAAACGCTTCAGCGCTCAGTTAATTGCGAGACGATGAAAATCAAATAATTACATGTAAACCAACGGATCGGACATTGAGAGCGATTTGCCGGGTTGTCTACTTTCCTATGTTTGCGCACAAAAACATACTTTTTGTTTTTTTAAACGATGGACTTTATGTATACCTATAAACCGTTCATTTACATGGAAAAAAAGAATGGTGTAATTTACCATTCGCATAACTGATTTTGGCCCCTACCAGAGTTAAGATAAACATGACCAGAGTTATGGAACATTTGACCAGGTATCAAGTGAAATTGACCTGATTCCTGGTCAAATGTTCCATAACTCTGGTCAAGTTTATCTTTACTCTATGGTAGGGGCCAAAATCAGCTATACGAATGGTAAATTACACAATTCTTTTTTTTCCGTGTACCGTCCCGGACACAATCAAACATAAATTATAATAAGTAACCCCCTTTACTCAAACACCTATACAGCCCCTTCTCTTATTTAGACGTATGGAAGAAGAGATTCAAAGCCTTGTGAACCCAAAATATTTTACCAACATGAGGTACCAAAAGGGGGGGGGATTTTTTATGTTGATTGCTAATGAAATAAATTATCGTGTTATAATAGTGTATTGAAAGTTTCTATCTGAAACTTAAAAGCCTTGAAAGCCTGATAACATTTACATAATGGGTCCGTTGCAAACTTTTGCTACAACGATCAAGAGTGTTGAATCTAATGTAAAATCGCCTAAAAAGTCCATTGGTGTCATCAGAAAGTCATAAAATGCAATAATAAACTCACGAGAGGCGTTAGCTGAAATCCAAAATGGCGGAGAAATATCGAGCAATTTGTATGCATGCACCACAAACATCCAAGGATGGCTAACTTTGACAGCCCAGGTATAGGTTATATGTTTGTTTACGTTGTGTTTGGTTGTGATCGATACTGTGAGGTTGGCTGTCGTTGGATGTTCGTGGTGCATGCATACAAATTGCTCGATATATTTCCCCGCCATCTTGGATTTCATTAAACGCCTCTTGTGAGTTTATTATTGCATTTTATGACTTTCTGATGCCACCAATGGACTTTTCAGGCGATTTTACATGGAAATGAACACTCTAAATCGTTGTAGCAAAACTTTGCAACAGACCCATTGTTGTAAAAAAACCAAACAACGTGAAAATTAGGATGAAGGTCGGTTATGATGTCAGTATTTTGAAAGTCAAGAAAACTCAAAATTTAATTTAAAAATGAGAATTTAACGCGAAAAAATGTCTATGGAGTCGTTTTGGGACCCTCGTCATCCCCCCCCCTATTTGGGCTCACAAGGGTTAAAGGAGATTGTTTGATAGCAGAAAACGGAATAATCCAGCGCTGTAAATAGATCCTTGACGTTGAAGCATCAGAACTTGAGCCCCTATCAATCCTATCATCGCTCGTCGCAGTTTTCAACGAGGAATTGATGGCTCCGAAAAGTAATTATGAGGCGAGCGAAAAGGGAGAGAGGTCGAAGAAGAATGAAAGCAAAAGGCGTCTAAATGAAAAATAAAAAACTAAATAAATAAATAAATTTGCTCCAGATCAACTGCATGATGGGAGAAGATTTTCGAGCCGGTTGAAAATTGTCTCAGTACCGGGAAATGAGAACAATTGTTCGCGAGTGAATTACGAGTTATTGATTGAAAGCAAATAGATTGATAAAGCTGAGCTTGTTATGTACCCCACGCTGCTGGTCGCGTTCACAAACGGCATTGTCGGATTGTGCACATAATACTGCAACAGAAAATATCCATCTTCTTCTAATCAAAAGCAATAAACTGTGGAAGCACTTTAGATTTAATCCTTCGACAGTTTTCTTTTTAAATTATTTATATTCCACAGCTTTTATTAATTTATTTTTACAACTGGTGCGTAAAGCCTTAGGAGTCCGATGGTATTAATGGCGTGTCATTATCGAACAAAGATTATTCAAATGACGATACCAGCAAATTAGACCCTTTTAGGAGTTCATAATGTACTGTCGACGAAATACATAATGTCAGTCTACACCTTAGATTTCGGTTCTGGGTCAACCTCAGCCTGCAAACTACCCTGTAATGCGTAAATAAATGCCCTTGACAAAAAGAGGCCCAGCACACCGCATGCTTCCCGTGTTAGAAAACTGAAGCAAGTTTACAGTTTTGTTCGGGGGTTCAACGGCTGCAACGATAAACACTAAACAGTCACTTGCTGTTGAGTGGTGAGCTCATCAAAAGGCTGTGATTGGTCCACGGTCCCGAAAACAGAAACAGGTTTTGCTTGGTGAATGCAAACCACGCGCTCATCAGTCAACAGTAGGCGACTGTTGGCTATTGTTTCGATGAGTTCCTACCAAAATCGAGCTGGAAAAGTATGGACACCCGTCGCGCAAGCTTTGTGCTAGGTTTCTATGTGTCTCTAGTAAATTCTTTGTGATAATTAATGCCTTATGTGCCTTAAGCCAGAGTATACTAGCTTTTCTTCTCTAGTCTATTTCACAATGATTCAGAATTCATTTCGGATAAACGCAATTATCGATGAAAACACTACAATAAATAAGATCTTGTCGGGCGCCTTCAATCCTTCGTATAGGCAATTCCAACTCCCCCGAGTACAAACAGTTAACTATCTTCCCTTTATACACAAAAGAGTGCGGTTTTCTATTGAACTATAACCTGGTTCTTAACGGGTTATTAATTGTAGGTGGCCTACAGAGACAAATAGAGACCCAGCACACCATATGCTTCCCGTGTTAGAAAAGTGGAGTAAGTTTAGCGGTCACAGTTTTGTTCGGGAGTCACCGGCTGCAAAGATAAACAGTCGCCTACTGTTGAGTGGTGAGCTTATCAAAAGGCTGTGATTGGTCCACGGTCCCGGAAACGGAAATAGATTTTGCTTGGTGAATGCAAACCACGCGCTCATCAGTCCACAGTAGGCGACTGTTGACTATTGTTTCGATGAGTTCCGACCAGAATTGAGCTGGAAAAGTGCTTATGTGCCAAGCCAAAGTATTACTCACTTTTCTCCTCTAGTTTATTTCACATTGATTCAGTCTTAATGTCGGATAAACGCAATCATAGATGAAAACATTATAATGAAAAAGATCCTGTCGGGCGCCTTCAATCCTCCGTATAGGCAATTCCAATTTCACCGAGTACGAACAGTTAACTACCTTCCCTTCATACACAAAAAAGTGCGGTATTCTATTGAACTAACCTGGTTCTGGTTCTGGTATTGTAGGCGGCCTTCATGAGCCAAAACGTCAGGCGTTGAATGGCATTATTCATTCACCAAGTGGTAACAATTAGCGCAGAAAAGGCATTACACTGTTTTTCATGGGAACATACCCTCTTTTATCCAATGAATGTATACTTCTTGCAAGATCACGCTCGAGGTCGCCAGCCCGCAGTAACAATGATGATGGCTTGACAGTACGGAACATAGAAGAATCCTTCAAAAATATCATGTTGAGGTTTTATAAAGGCTTAATTTGCGTTTGGCTAGCGTTATCATAACAGTACAAACTGAATTTTAAGTCAAACAGTTTCAAAAATTTGGTAAAATAGTAATATCGATAATGGTCTTTTAACCCCTTATGGGAAGCCCGATTTTACTCATTTTTCTCCTCTCGTCTATTTCATATTGTTTTAATCTTCATTCCGGATAAACGCAAATATACATACATAGATGAAAACACTACAATAGAGAAGGCCTCGTCGGGTGCCTTCAATTCGTCGTATAGGCAATTTCAAATCCACCGAGTACGAAGAGTTAACTACCTTCCCTCTATCAACGGAGGAGTGGTGTTCTCTTGAACTAACCTGGTCCTTAAAGGGTTAACGGATAACATGATTTGAAGTGAGGACGGATAACATAATTTAAAGAGAGATCAACAGTTGTCGGTCCTTGTATCGTCACAATTGGCCCCAGTCGCGGCTACGCTCCGTTCGTAAATTAACACTCCATCAAAGCATCAACATGAAACCTTGATCGAGCGCAATGAGTTTTAATCAAAATTCCTTCGTCCCGTCGTCGAACTCTGGTACGGCTATTTGGAATGTTTATCAGTTGTCTTCCTATCCTATAACCCTGTCCTTTCAATAAAGTATTAAGGCAGTCACTCAGGCGTATCAAGTTGATTCCAGGGCATTCGGGGGAAAATTTTAACCATCCAAGTTCTAAGCCATCGATGATAGCGAAAATATGCATCACTGCGTTCGCCGCGCGGTCTCAGAGGCTCGTATATGAAGTTTACGCGCTGTCAGTTTGTCTCCCCCATAAAATTTGGAAATTAGTCCCTTTTATTACCCTCCGGTACTCCCTTTTGTTAAAACCTGGTTGAAATTCTTCAACTCCATAAATTTCAAAAAGAATTCCAAATGGTATCGGTAGCCAGCAAGCCCTTTTCAGAGGAGAATTTATTAATCAATTTGACCTTTTAAAAATGTTCACCGTACAAAATTGAAAAAAAACAGGCCGCAGGAGAATGATTTAAAGGATTGAGCGTTGTGGGTCCATTTTTCAGAGAATGCGAAGTCGAGAGAAGTCGTATTTTTAGGATAAGGGGTTTTTCAAAATGAAATAACTTTAAATAACATATGGAAATTAATTTTTGAGTGATTTCTCTTGAATATCGTTATTTCTTAAATACTGATTTCAACGATTCAATGATCATCATCTAAATAGTGTTCTACTGTAAGATACTATAATGTTTCCTCACTAGAGCTTCAGTCGCGCTAGGTCCATTTTCTAAGTTTCTATGGGAAAAATGAGCGTAGTAAAATGGACTGTACTATAGTTTACTCCCATTGCCAAAATCGTTCTATCGTGTTTTGAAATTTACTGTGTCAGTTTAAAGTGAATAAAATTACCAGGAAAAAAGCTCAGAAGAAGTGAGATGTCAATGGCCATGTTGCCAGATCAAATTTGTGTACTCTTTTTAAGATTTTATGTCTTTGTTGATAAAACACTAATTGACGCAGGAATCGACGATTTTTATGAAATTCTATACATGCAATGAATATGTTTGTTTATCAATTTCACCTAATTACAACTGAGATTTTTCTGTTGTTTGATTTGTACACAGTGACGTAGCGTGCAATTTATCAACGTTGTAATGCGTCCATTTAAATCCATTGAAAAGATCGAACTACTGGGTGTTCGATGAACACCTTCGCATTCGACCTTTTACATGGGTTAAAATAAACATATAACAACGTTGCCAAATTGCACGCAACACCACTGTTTGTACTCCAAGTAAATACACTGCATGCGTCTGTATCCCTGTAATGAGGTCTTTTTGACCTAAATTCCAGGCCTTTAGAATGACAGAGACGGTCTGTTTCATTTGCACCATCTTTGTCTTTGAGATATCCTTGCACTTTCTCTTTATCAATGTATTTTTATTTAAAACTTAAAGTCAAGTTTTAAGACTGAAAATTGCAGGTTTTTCCAAACATTAAGTTTCATTGAATTTCCGCTTCAACACCCGCAGACCAAACCAAACAACAACGAAAATCTAACAAACAAACAAAAACTGACTAGTTCGTCATTACTATATAAAAAAACGGGGGGGGGGGAGGGAGGTAAGATCGGCCGCATGCGCGAACATCTCATTTTAGAGTTGGAAACTGAGAGATAGATAGCTTTAATGAGCGCCACGTGAGAGAGAGGGAGATGAAAAATGGTGACCAATGAGCCAAAAGCAACAAGAATGTGTGTGTGTGCTTTTCATGAAGATATCACGTAAACCAGACATTGTTCTGTAACGTTCATACATACACACGTGGGCCCCAAAACAGTCTATTGATCGAACTGGCTACTTTCCATACCATCTGACAACCCAGGGCTGCCGTTTTGCGTAGAATCAATGCTATTTTTTAATTCACCGATGATTCCACCGGTTGAGAAAAGATTACACAGTTCAGTTCAGTGCATGCCTATGATAAACTGAAATACTCGCAACTGTAATCTTTTCTCAACCGGTGGAGTCGTCGATGACTTTAAAAAACTTGCGGATATTTTAATTAATCAACGAAGTTTCCACCGATTAAGGAAAGATTACAGATCAGAGAATTTTCGTGCATTACAGTCATACACTGAACTGAACTGTGTAATCTTTTCTCAACCGGTGGAGTCATCGGTGAATGGAAAAATAGCATTGATTCTACGCAAAACGGCAGCCCTGTGACAACCTTGCTTGTAAGCATCCCCCATTCAAATGCAAAAATTCATTTTCCGCAACAGACTAATGATCACCCAAGTGTGTTGACTGTCGGTCGCCAGAGTTGCAAAAGAGATTAAATTTGTGGTCGAAACTTCACTTTGATCGCAAACTCATAAAGTTCCAGTGGTGGCCTAGTTTAGAGACGGATTTTAATCAGTATTTTCAAAATTTATAGACTGTTACTTTCAAAGGATCTCTTTTCGTTTGACTGACGATTGACTGACGTCGCATTGATTCACGACTAAATGAAACTTTGTGAATTGGCCACCCTCTCTTTTTTCAGATTTGAATTGATTACGCAATCAGGTTTTTGCTCACATAGCGCGCTCTGTTCGAGAAACATCAGTATGTGTAGAATTTGCGAACAAGAATTAAGGAATCAAAAAAGAGACTCCAGAATAATTATGTGTAACTTAATTACATAATGAAAAAAATCATTCTTATAAATTCTAATAATATACCCGCGAACACCTCGGTATGTCTCCGAGGAATTTCTTGTACATCAACCAGAAAATTTTGGTTTTTCTCACCGAATCGCTGGTCATGGTACCGCAGAATTTCCTCCAAGTTTTCAAAACCACCGGTACATAGTACCAGAAGCAGGGCTGCCGTCTTGCGTATTATCAATGCTATTTTTCTATTCACCGATGATTCCACCGGTTGAGAAAAGATTACACAGTTCAGTTCAGTGTATGACTGTAATGCACGAAAATACTTCGATCTGTAATCTTTCCTTAATCGGTGGAAACTCCGTTGATTAATTAAAATGTCCGCAAGTTATTTAAAGTCATCGACGACTCCACCGGTCGAGAAAAGATTACAGATGCGAGTATTTTAGTTTATTATAGTCATGCACTGAACTGAACTGTGTAATCTTTTCTCAACCGGTGAATTAAAAAATAGCATTGATTATACGCAAAACGGCAGCCCTGACCAGAAGTGTCCTCGATTGACATATTGTTGTGCTGTCTCCTAATGTTTTTTTTTTTTTCCAGTGCATATTTCCAGCGGCGGTTCGCGAACAACTGATTATAGTTTTGCTCCCATTTGAAACAGGGTAAATGTATCACTCTTGCTTTATTAGTTTCCAGTAAGGTTAGGTTGGGTTAGGTCAGGTCCATGGAACAGCGTGAGAGGGTCTAAAAGGGTCGCTGGTTGTAAATTAGATGACCCCAAACTGTTTGGGGTCAACTGATAAAAATAAGAAAACAAATTGAGTAACGTTTTTCAACGATACGATAGGACAATGTCTATACGTTTGTATTTATGTTTATTTTACTTAAGAGAATTCGATATTTTGTTTAACAATATCATAATTCCATTATATATCTTCTGCGTTATAGTTATTGTTGTATCCAACGACGCACTATGGTCTGAGATCGTCAAAAAAAAGGCCAAAAATAAGAGACCAAATTTTTCATGAATTTATTTTGTTATTTTGAAGCTTTCAAGACCAATTTTAATCACAGAGAACCCTTTTAACAAGTCATTTGAACCTCGAAATGTCTCTGAAAAGTTTTAGATTGATTTTGAAAGGTCGAGAACGATGATTTTTGATGGCTTTTCATCACTGATTTTTCGCCATTTTTTTTTCGATCTCAGACCATAGTGCGGCGCGAACGTGAGATAAAGAAAAAGAAAGAGCTACCGTCTTGACAACGAAGGGAGTTCCTATTAAGTCCAACGAAGATTTCACCAGCGAACGAAAAGATTACAGATTCGAGCGCCTCCTAAAGTACAGTTATATATGTATATTTCTATTAATCAATGTAATTTTTTTGTCTACAAACGGAGGAATCATCGTTGAATGGTGGACTTCGCTGTAAGTTCCAAACTAATAGAATACTCACAAGTGGATACACACATTATTCGTCCTCTCTCTCTCTCTCTCTCTCTCTCTCTCTCTCTCTCTCTCTCTCTCTCTCTCTCTCCACATCCATTTTAAGACATGTGTTAGAGGCGAATGAAGGGATAAGGGACCCTAACGTGACTTTTGCCTCTATCCCTGTCCTTTTCTAACTCACGCGGGTGTTCAAATAGGGGCACAAGGGAGAGAAAAGAAACAAATTTCTCCGGATCCGCCTCTGGCGATACTTCCGTACAGACGCAATAACTTTCACTGGAAGGTCTGGGTCCGAGAGGAAACTTGCGATTGAGTGAGAGAGCGTTTCCGGGCATTAATCCAAAAACTTTTCGCTCCTTCCATTTTTCCATCTTAAATTGGATTCGCACTAAAATGCAATGTTGCAGAATGTAACTAAAAAAGAAAAAGGAAATAATCATCATAATTTATTTTCTACTTGACCTTTTACTTTGATCTACAGTTAGTCGTAAAAAACCAAAAAGAAAACACAAAAAATAATGAATACGGTATTCTAAAAATTTACTCATAAATCTTAAAAACCACGTAATAAACAAACCTAGAAACCGAGAGCTTGCGACGACAAAAAAAAGTAAATAAAATCACATAAAAATATTATTATTACGCTGTATTAGTACTACTACTTAAATTACCCAGCTAGTAATAAGTATAGATCTTTTAAAAAAAAATGGTATGCCCCCTCCCCTCTATGAAACTTGGCAACGATGTTAGAAAGTATAGATATTCTAAATTAAGAGTAAGAAAAACGATGGGATGCATGTGCTTCAAAGCGTTTTATCGTTTTTTCCTCCGGCGGATTAAACCAAAAACCGAAGCATCGTGCGGTCCAAGAAAGATTACATTGCTCTGTGCAGTCGTATATCTATAAATGTTAGACAGTTGTTTATCCACAATCTTTTCCTTACCAGTGCAGCCCTCCGAAGAGTAAAACAACGAACCCCTGGTGCTCATCCTTTGGTGTTGCCAGATTAAGTACAGCGAAATAAAACATTCTTCCTCTTTCTCCATTGGAACACGCATGATATACGAAGATAGTTAAATACGTGTAGTTAAAACAAGGAAACCTTCCCTCTTCTATTTATTTCCAACTCACACGTATTTGAATGGCAAAGAAATAAAATGAATCTTTAGAGCGCCACAGGGAAGATTATAAATGCTCCAGTGTATACAATGTGTATACTTTCCATTTTCATATTGATTCAAAGTATTATCGACGACGGAATCAAAGGCTGTCGCGCCAGCGAAGTGTCGTATAAGCAACACACATTGCATTTATGTATCATCCAATTACCTTGGCTTGAAAATAGTGTATCACTTATTGCCTCGACGACATTTCAAGGGAGCAACCGCCTTTACTTTTTGTCGAAAATAGTACAAGGGTTTGACCCGAAGTGACACAGAAGATCGTTTTTTTTTTTTTTTATGACGTCAAGATCAAAATTTAAAGCAAAAACATTTTCTGTCTAACAACAGCACGCGTGGGTTGGAATCAATTCTATAATTTCGTCAATTTTTTTCCCAATATATTCATTTTGGATTTAGTTATAGGCGGACGAGTGACTAACCCTTTATAGGCCAAGCCTGAGTATACTCGTTTTTCTCCTCTAATCGAATCATTTTATTTTCCCCTTCCCTTTGCCGTCCCTTTCTTTTCTCTTCTTCCCTTTCTTTATTCCTCTTCTTCCTTTACTAGTCTTTTTCACATTGTTTCAGTCTTCATTCCGGATGAACGAAATTATTATCTATGAAAACACTTACAAGATAAGATTTCGTTGGGCGCCTTCAGTTCACCGTATAGGCAATTCCAACTCCCCCGAGTACGAACTGTTAACTACTTTACCTATTTGAAGGAAAGGATGGCGTTCCTTTTAACTAACCTGGCCCTTAGAGGGCTAAGCAACCAAGATCAAGTTGCCGTTTCATTTTAAAGTTGGAGCATCAGTCTCGGTTCTTTTGGGACACTCTATGTGTATAAATCCTCTGCATCGATTACTTATTAGTACTTTACACATTATGTATAGAAATGCCACTCTATAGTCAAACCCAAATCAACTGAAGCTCGACGCTCCTTTTCCCCTCGCTAGCCAACACTCATTTTTACCCTCTCCACTATGCACCCATGCACCCTGCTGGACAATGCGTCGCACACCATCCCCGGCCATCATTCTACCTGAGGCTCCTCATGCAGGTACGGGGTTTTGAATAGAGCGCCAAGAGACGATGAAAGAAGAGAAAGGCCCGACGCCGGCTACTGTTGGCTGGCGAGTTCGCTCGGGCCGTTTTGGTGGGGGGAGGCAGCCGAGGAGCGTCGATCTTCAGTTGATTTGGGTTTGACTGAAGATGAATGTGTAGCTCCTTGATTTTAAATAGAAATCTGGCATCATCGGTTGCCTCCGCGTGTTCGAGCTCGCGCATCCTCTATAACTGTGTCTGTGAAATAAGAGCAAATTCAAATATGGTAGTTCACTTGGGCGAGTGGAGATTCCCTCGTCACCTGGGTCCTGTCATTTTCATGTACAGCTCACCCACTGGATAAGTTGGATCGCTCTTCCCCCTTTTTTTCCATCCTCTCCCTATCAGAAAAAAAAGAGAGAGCTGGTTTAATTGAATGTCTGCGTAATTCAATTATTCCCTTAACCTCCTCTGGATTATTATTTTGCCGTACCCCTGACCCCTCCCCCCCCCCTACCGACCCCACCGCCCTTACCCGTAACAGTCGTCCGCCTTTTTCCGCTCCCTCCAAGTCAACATGGCTTTTTATTTTTTTTATTAACATTTTCCTCCATCTTCAACATGATACCATTCTGTAATACCTTCAAGCGATGGCCTTGCACGCGGTGGTAGTCCTGTTCCGGGTTGCCGGATCTTGCAGGAAAACCCAAATTTGAGGCTGATTAAAATGTTGGTATTCCCCAAAGACATTATAGAAGAAGACTGGCCCCTATCGGCGAGATTTGAAGCCGGTTACTGTCATAGGCAGAGCTTCCCCGCTCGGGGGTGTAAACCAAATTAACATTGCGGCATATGGAGCCCAGTGGCGGCTCGTGAAATTTGGCAACCGTGTCCTCCTCCTATTTAACCAATGTAAAACAATCGATTCTTGCGGAGGCTGTCAGCCTCCGCAAGAATCGATTATTTTACCTACGTTTAAATGGAAAACTTGCATGGTTGCCAAATATCACGAGCCGCCACAGATGGAGCCGAGACATAAAACTGTTTCAAAAGAATGTTAATTACTTTTAGTTTTCAAAAGTACTCAGATATGATATGCAGCTTATGCCAAAGTTGAAATTGACGAACTTAAAAGCAAGTTTCGGTCAATTTATCCACTAGATATTTACGATAAAAAGTACGGCAGATAGGTTATGGGTGCTAAAGTAAACACTGACCGAGCGATCGTTAACTGCGATTATTAAAGAACGGACGCCTTAAATTGATCCAAATTTTCAGTTTAAATGTATGTTTTACTACACTATGTAACATATGTAAGACTCGACATTGTTATTCCCTAAAACTATTGACTAAAATAGGTTTGAAGAGCAAAGCTCCATAAGAGCTAATGTTAAATTGGTTCATACCCCCGCGAGGGGAAATGCCCTGCCCATCAGCCCGTGCCAAGACCGGCTTCACTTTTCCTCCGTGCAAAGAGATAGCAGGGGCCAGTCTTCTTCTATAATGTCTTTGGTATTCTCTGGGAAAGTATCCGTAAAATGTATTTTGCAAAACAACTTTTGCGTATACAACAATAAGGATAGTAATAAAACTAACGGTGTAGAGTACAGTAATATTGATAGAAATCCAAAGGCGTTTTGGGGAGTTCTTTCCATCTTTTTTTTGTTTTGTTTTTTTGGTTTTTGTTTTTTGTTTTTTTTTTTTGTTTTTTTGTTTTTGTTTTTTCTTTTTTAACAATATGAAGCATGAAATCTCAGGTATTCAATCTCAGGATTCTAGCCGAAAAGCAGCGATGATATCACACTAAGAACCTTAAAAACCCACTTTCCACTTCCAATCAACACATTTCATAAGGTCCGAATTTTCTAGACGATCGTATCTATAAGGACACAATTTTGCAGGTGATCTAGCATTGATGATGCCTTTTTGGGCATGATTGACATTTTTGGTGGCCTCCCACTCACCCAGGAGGTGCTCCTCCCCTTAACATCGAACACTTTAAATGGTGATTCCAATTATGCATTAAAGGATTCAGAAGAGCGTAAAATTATAAGACAGTTCACCAAAAGCACCGATCAATATCGATTTTGTTTTCAAAGAAGTTCAAAGTTCGTTCAGACCAACTATCAAAAATTTGTAGATCCTTCGATAAGTTCGTTCAAATTTTAAAAACTCTGGGTGAGAAATATTCCACTATAAATAAGCATTTTTAAGATTAAAAAACATCGCAGTCCCCAAAAAATAATCCAAATTTGATTTTTGAACCCTCAAAAATGTTCGCAATTTTTTCAAAACTCTTGATTTGCCAATTTTCACGGAAACCGTCCTAGTAATTAAATATAGTTTCCAAAAAATCCATATTCTTAAAAAAAAAAAAAAAAAAAAAAAAAAAAAAAAAAAAAAAAAAAAAAAAAAAAAAAAAAAACCTATTCATATACTCCTTTTACACACATCATAGGGTATGCTTTCCCTTTGAAAATGTCTCTTGCCACTTTATAGTTTATAGTATGAAAGGACTGTAAAATATGGATACGGAAAGTTGCCGTCCACGAGGCTGAAAAAAGCCAGGACGAGACGGAGAATCGACGATGATGATATCTATCGCGTAAGCGCAGCTTTTCTGTGAATGTATGTAGATCGAGGGACTTTAAGTTTAACAGTACGCCCCGTCGTCGGTCGGGACAGAGGACAGCCATTTCAGATTGGACGATGGGGAAGGGACAGTGAAGTTGCGGAAGGTTAGGGCAAAGGGATGAGGGGGGACGAAAAAGAAAACGGTGGATTGAGTGCCGTGCCGCACGCGGAAATAAACAGAAAAAGTGAACGGTTAAAATGCAACAAACCGAAGGAAAAACGAAAAGGATGAAATGAACGAAGAGGCAGAGAGGCAGAGAGAGAGAGAGAGAGAGAGAGAGAGAGAGAGAGAGAGAGAGAGAGAGAGAGAGAGATAGAGAGATAGAGGGGGGGGAGGGAGAT
Source organism: Trialeurodes vaporariorum (assembly GCA_011764245.1). Taxonomy (NCBI): domain Eukaryota; kingdom Metazoa; phylum Arthropoda; class Insecta; order Hemiptera; family Aleyrodidae; genus Trialeurodes; species Trialeurodes vaporariorum. The sequence continues at coordinate 16,897,600 of VMOF01000024.1, read as the reverse complement.
ATTGGAACAAACACGAAAAGGAATGTGAAGCTATGTGCGATTAGTTGAGCAATTGCCTTGCTGCTCTAGCACTGCCTTACAAACGCCGTGATACCATCCACATGACATCGTAGTAGATCATGGAGGAAAAAAAAATTAAACACATACACATTTTCACCTTCCCATGTAAATCAGACTCATTTTTTTTATTATTATTATTATTTATTTATTTGTAGGTTTGAACATTTTTAATTCGATTTTGTCCTAACGAATGGAGAAACAAGAGGGATCCTCAACTGGCGACCCGAGAGAATATTTTGTCCGTCCCCCGAAATGAAATCGGGAAATGTAAAATATGATAAACTTTGATTTTTAATGTCATCTTGATCTCTGAATGAAAAAGAAAATGGCAAGAACATTGTTTGAATTTACAAAATCAGAAAAAAAAATCAAAAATCAAAAATAAAAAAACAACAACACGAGTATAGATTTTGAAGGTTCTAAATATGTTCAATAATGCTTTTTTGTTGCTATCCACCGAAACCAACGCTTCTTGGTCCGCTCTTGCTGGAACAAAAGTAAGCAAAGACTTCCTTAATTGCTAACGTCACGTTTAGCTCATTTAAATCCATGAAAATGAGCGATCTATCTTGTGTGGAATGAACACCTTCGAGGCAGAAGAAGAGAATCGATACTGGAGTTGGAAGTACAAATAAACAACGCACTTAATCCGGTTTAGTTTAATCAAGATTGAGTTCAATCTAGATTCAAATGATCGCAGGAAAGTTGCTGATTTGACCTATATATTTCCTAGCTAGTGGCATCGGTGGGCTTTGAAAGGGATCATAAAAAAGCAAGCAAATAAACATTTGCGCAAAGCTCGCTTTTTGGCAACGTTGTTTTTTGTCAATTTAAATCGTACGTTGTTGACAATGTTGTTTGTTCGTTTAAAGCTACACAAAAGCTAGGTCGAATTCTCGGGAGCTCACCACTCACCTATTTAGCCGGTCTTTTTCATGGGTTTAAGAGTACAAAATACTACTTCACCAAATGGGTCTGTTGCAAACTTTTGCTACAACGATAAAGAGTGTTTCATCGTATGTAAAATCGCCCGAAAAGTCAAATGGTGGCATCAGCAAGTCATGAAATGCGATAATAAACTCACAAGAGACGTTTAATGAAATCCAAGATGGCGGTAAAATATCGTGCAATCTTTAAACATGCACCTTTAACATCCGAGGATTGCCAACGTTGACAACCTCACAGCTTCAGAGGTTATGCGTGTTTATTTACGTTATGATTGGGTGTGATCGATATTGTGAGGTTGGCTATCCTTGGATGTTCGTGGTGCATGCATACAAGTTGCTCGATATTTTATCACCATCTTGGATTTCATCAAACGTCTCTTGTGAGTTTATTATCGCATTTCATGACTTTCTGATTCCACCAATAGACTTTTCACGTGATTTTACATGAGATCGAACACTCTATAGCGCTGTAGCAAAAGTTTGCAACAGACCCATTGCACTTTTAGAGACTGTTACATAGAGAAAGAGGCAAACTTCTGGATTTGCCTCCGTCGTCTTTCTGGCTTCTGCTGTAGATTTGGCGACGTTGCGTTGCACCCAGTGCAGTCTACAGTCGTCTGGCCGTCCCGTCCGTCAAAAGTCGAGTCACTTCCGAACGGCAAAGGGTTCCCCGCGCGGTAACTAGGATATTTTCAAAGCCACCTCCCAGCGAGTATCGAGTCAAGTCGAAGTAGCCGCCTATGAAGGGCTTCCTACACTAACTGAGCTTACCTATTCACCTTGCTATTAACCTATTTACTGCAGGTCGCAAACTGCTTTTATCAGCACTAAACAAACTTTTATATTACACTCGTTTCAGTAGCGTACACAGGAATTTGTCTTTCTCTCTCTTTCCCCATTTTAACACGTGAGTAGGGGAAGGACAGAAACAGGAGATAGAACGTATCTTCAGCCCCTATCTCTTTCCTTTTCCAGTGCATGCAATCAAACGGGGAAAGAGCGAGAGAGACTTATTCCTGCGTACGCCATTGCACTCGTTACTCTTCTTTCTCACTGAGATATATTTGCACAACGCCCTTTCACCCATCATGTTTATGCCCGCAATCGCCGCGTCTTCATGTCGTTGACCCCCCCCCCCTTCACCCCACCCTTTTCTCACTCCCCCGCTCCCCCTCACCAATTCATCTCACCTTTCACCCCCAGGGACAATACGCTCTGCCTCTTTGTTTGATCACATTGTTTTATATGGACTGAAATTATACCGTTACATTTTTCTCTGATTTTATTCAACGATGCACTATGGTCTGAAATTGAAAATAAGTGGCCACAAATCAGTGGAAAACAGTCGTAAAAAATCATCGTTGACGACTTTTTAAGCTTGTTTTAAAACTTTCCAGTGGCATTTTTTGGTTCTAATTACTAGTTTAAAGGGTTCTCTGTGATTAAAATTGGTCTTGAAAGTTTGTAAGTGATAAATTTATGATAAATTCTTTTTTCTGTTTTTTGGCCACTTTTTGACGATTTCAGACTATAGTGCGATGTAGCAATAAATCTGGATCACTGAAGGAAAGTGTATCCGTAATTATGACCATATATTCTAAAAAACCTCGAATAAAACTCTGGCATTTTTGACACGAGCCCTGGTATTGTTCATCGGAATTTTGGCAAATATCATTAGCTTATTAAAAAGAAAAAGGTTGGAGTATTCTGGTCAAAGATGCAAAACTTTCTGGCTATAAAAACCCGAATTCCAGTCAACAAATATTAGAATCATCGCCAAAAATCCATAGAATTTCTTTGCGGAACTTTTTATTGTAATTTTGCGAATTTTAGGGAGAGTTTTACTAGCAAGACATTTACTCTACCACTCGAGAGCAAACCTAGAATTGACTGGAAAATCCAATGTTTCACTTTGCCTATCGAGGTTTGACGGTAACACATAATATAACTCCGTATGATTTTCAAAATAATAAAAATCATTATTACAAATATTTTCTATTTTCAGTTATTTGTATTGGCGAAGCGTATTATTTGACAACCTTGCAGTTTGTGCATTTAAATCCATGAGAACGTTGTGTTCGACAGTGTTCACCACTCACACGCCTAGTAATTCGATCTTTAGCATGGCATTAAATCGACAAAAACCAATATTGCCAAATTGCACGCTCCACAATGCATCATTAGTTTGTGATATATGGACCAATCAATTGTAAGTTCCGCGATAGTGAACAACTTTTAACCGCAATCAACCGCTGAGTTCCTCAATGTATTTTAAATCACCACGAAAGACAGTTCATTCAGCCCCCAAATTAGGAAATTATCATTCCGTTAAAAAGAAAAATGAAAGCAATTTGCATGATACTTTTTGCCATCTTTCGCGATCATACAGACCATAACCTGTAATCGATCAAAGTAAAAAGTTAAACTATCGCTAGATGGCAAAATACTTTCTGTGCATCACGCGTTATATTTGTGATTGATGATGCATGTATAGAGTTTTCCTCAACTCAACATCCGAGCTCGAGCTCAGCTCACGTTAATGTTTGAAGCAATAACGTCGAAGATTATTTAATCATACGCAGTGGAAACTGCGGCCTTGAGTGCATGAGTCAATGAATTATCAATTACTCGTTAAAATGCACTTTCAGGATGGAAACGTTTCAAATGCTCGGAGATGAACGATTGAATTGTGGGACTGTAATTTCATGCAATTTTCAGCGATGATAGATCGGATTTCCTTTTAGCTTTTCGCAACAACCGCGAGCACACCGCACATCACACACCTAGCGCCGCACAGTGTTCTAATTCGGAGATTTCGTGAACGATTGGCTTACCTAAAATGCTCATGTTGCACGTCATAATCTTATCAAACATATCAGTCTTACCACTGCACTATGGTCTGAGATCCAAAAAAAGTGGCCAAAATTCAGTGAAAAATAGTCATAAAAAATCATCGTTTTTAACCTTTTAAGATTAATTTAAGACTTTATGGTGACAAATTTAAGTTCAAATTACTAATTAAAAGTGTTCTCTGTGATTGAAATCGGTCTGAAATGTTTATAAATGATAAATTTATGAGAAATTCACTTTCTGATTTTTGGCCACTTTTTGACGATCTCAGACCATAGTGCACTGGTGCAACCAGGATCTCTTTCATCTCTCTCATTTTTCATTTGAATATATAAGTAGAAAAAGGACAGAAAGAGGGGGTTTCATCCCCTTGCCCATCCTTGTCTAACATATGTTTCTTAATGGAGAAAAGAGAGAGACGAAGAAACTTTCGTTGCGCTACTGAGTCTTACACGACTTTGAAACGATAAATTCAACAACAGCGTCAAAATTGCCGAACAATGAGTTTGCATTTTAGAGACTCAACTAAAAACCCTCAGCTGAGATGACCTTGGCTTGAGAATTCCTTGAGATTTTTCCATCTAAACGAATAATATAAGGAACAGAGCTGCCGATTTGCGTAGATTTAATGACATTTTTAAATCCACCGATGATGATTCCACCGGTTGAGAAAAGATTCCATAGTTCAATTCAGTGTATGACTGTATATGCACGAAAATACTCTGATCTATTATCTTTTCTCAATCGGTGGAAACGCTGTTAATTAATTAAAATATCCGCAAGTTTTCAAAGTTATCGACCACTTTGCCGGTTGAGAAAAGATAAAGACGCTATACTTAGTATTTTCGTGCGTTATAGTCATATACACTGAACTAGCGACTCTGTAATCTTTTCTCAACCGGAGGAATCTTCGGTGAATTTCAAAATTTCATTAAATCTACGCAAATCGGCAGCTTTGACAAGGAATGAGGAGCGGCGAGCGGGAGAATACCGAATGGTACGTTTTGGATGCACTTTTCCAAGGTAGTGACGATCTACTTTTGGAAAAGTGGCTTCAATAGCGTACCTCTAGTGGTGCTAGGACTATCGTCCGTTGGCCGAACCTCATTCCCTATACTATGCTTAAATGGGAAAATATCAAGGAATTCTCAAGCCAAGGCTATCTCAATGAGGTATTTTCCTTGAGTCTCTGAATTGCACCCTAAATATTTCCCGAGTAAATCGTGAGCAAAACAAAATATTGGTGAAAAATGCGGAGGAATTCTCAAATGGCTCATTGGTAAAGAACAAATATTTTCGGATTGAGTCGGCGGTAGTTGAAAGCAGTAGCGGCCCGTGAGATTTGGCAACCATGCCTTTTTCCCACTTAAACTTAGGTAAAAAATCGATTCAAGCGGAGGCTGGCAGCCTCCTCGAGTTTCGATTGTTTTCCATGTATTTAAATGGGATAAAAACACTGTTGCCAAATCGCACGAGCCGCCACTAGTTGAAAGTATTATAACCTTATTGAAAGCGTCGTTCCTTTTAAAAAGGTTGAATACATTTAAAAGTTTTCATCAGAGCCCTTCCGAAAAGAATGATTCCACCTGTAAGGCTACGACACTTCCGGTTATCGACTTGACCCAATTGCAATGGGTTTGTTGCAAACTTTCGCTACTGCGCTATAAAGTGTTCAATCTCATGTAAAAAAATCGCGTGAAAAGTCCATTGGTGGCATCAGAAAGTCATCAAATGCAGTATAAAACTCACGAGAGACGTTTAATGAAATCCAAGATGGCGGTAAAATATCGAGCAACCTGTATATGCATGCACCACGAACATCCAAGGATAGCCAACCTCACAATATCGATCACACCCAATCATAACGTAAATAAACACGCATAACCTCTGAAGCTGTGAGGTTGTCAACGTTGGCAATCCTCGGATGTTAAAGGTGCATGTTTAAAGATTGCTCGATATTTTACCGCCATCTTGGATTTCATTAAACGTCTCTTGTGAGTTTATTATCGCATTTCATGACTTGCTGATGCCACCATTTGACTTTTTGGGCGATTTTACATACGATGAAACACTCTTTATCCTTGTAGCAAAAGTTTGCAACAGACCCTTTGGAACGTTAATCATCGCCTCTCAGAATCAATAAACAAAAATAAAATTGTTGATATGAAATCCAGAGTCTTATCACTTACTTTGGGGGCAATGTGTATAATGATATGACCTATGTTGGTGGGGGAGGGTGGAAGCTCCTGTCTAGAAAATGAAACAACTCAAAATTGAGAATACAAGTGCCTATAACGAATGAAATATTCGTTCAAAATGTGATATAATCATCGATTTTTTTTCTTTTTTTTTCTCTCCCAAATGCGTCCTTATGATCAGGCCGAGACAGTGGCGCAGCAGCTCTTAAACAATTGATCGTTGATTCTTCCCTAATTTAAACCCATGTTAAATGATCGATTGAAACACCTAAGAATAGATTCTTTTTCATTGGTTTAAATGGATGAGACATCGATAAATCGCGAGTCATGAGCCACCGCTGCGCTGAACTGACACCTCTAATTCTCTAATTTTCTTCCCAAATTGGCAACGCTGGATAAAATTCAGCGTGATCGGAGGTCCGTTGATTGCTCGTTGGTCAAATAGAAGGAAACAAAATTAAATGAGTGAAGGAAAAATTACGAGTGGGTCAAAAGGTGGGAGGAAAAAGAGAGAGAGAGAGAGAGAGAGAGAGAGAGAGAGAGAGAGAGAGAGAGAGAGAGAGAGAGAGAGAGAGAGAAAAGAAAAAAAGTGATTATCCGTACCGAACTTGACTATATTGTTTGGTTTTTCTCTTTATAATTGGAAAGTAAGTAAAAAATAATCATCGGGTAAACGGAGGCATTTTACCCGTTGAGGTAAGAGTGGCTGGGCAAAACGGATAAACCACCCTTTCGCTCTGCTCTTTTCAATTCCTCGCCGTTTTAATCCGACGAAGCTCTCAGTTAACTTTGCGTCTTTGCCTTGGAGACTTTGTTTTTAAATTAAAAACATCATCCCCTTCAGATAAAGCGACAAGTTGAAAAACATGATGAGCTCGAAGAATAATAACTCCACGGCTGCAGTGGCGGCCTAAACAATACACCAACAGACTGGAAAATATAATGGGAGCTTTCTGAATGAGAAGGTTTCGCATTTATAATTTTAAATGGATGTTTGTTAGAAGGTACTCAGCATTTTTGGGAGAACTTTTATCTCATTATATTTATTTTGTACAATGAGGCTCTTTAGAGGCAAGTAAAACCACATATGTTAGAAAAATCTTAATATTAAAAACAAAAAGGCTACTTTTGGGGGAAATGGTTCATAAAGTAAAAAATGCGCTCTTCAGACGGAAGTTTTTATTCGATCACAAAGCTGATTTTTCAGTGAGAGCAGCACATCCGTTGTTTAATGGGCCATTTTTCCGGAAATGACCAAAAGTAATAAAAATTATAAAGTATCTAAAGTAAGCATCAAAAACGACATAAAGTGTCCGCGACATTCACCATCCATCAGTGCTAATTTTACTAAGTTTTAGTGTTTTAGAATAATTCTACGCCTACAATTTCACTTTAGCATCATTATCTTGTGTATTTTGAGACGCTGATTACAAAAATGCTATCAGTTTTCATTTAACTGGCCTAGATTTTACGTAAATTTGAAATCACGTCTTCTTTGCAAAAAATTCGAAATTCTAAAAAAAGTATGAGTTTTGAGTAAAAACTAAGGCCAAATTTGAAATCAGCGGGTCAAATTAACACATAAGAAATTTAGCGGAAGGGGTGAGAAAGAGGTATCTTATGATAAGAAAACCTGGTTTTACTTTCATAACAGCCGGACACACTATATGTCGTTAAGGCGTAAAAATCAGTATCTAGGCTGGAAGGGTTTGTGAGATCCAAAGTGAGATTAAAAGCCTCTCATAAAAGAGAGAGAAACACACCAGTGTCTCACACGTTCTTCACTTAATTATGAACCTGATATGAGGGATCCGAAATTAAGTAGTTAACAACATACAACGTTTATATTTTGTTATGTTGATCATTTTAGGTTTCCGGCGTCCAGATAAGAGGAATGTTTGGTGTCTGTTTTCGGTCTGAGTTTATGCCACAGGGATGAAAAGGGATTAAAGGAAGGGGTGGGAGGAAGATATAGGGATGAGGGGGACGGTGGTCCATATATCTACTCTGCAATGATATCACCGTGCTGAAGGGGGTCTTCCGGGACTGTTACAAGCGCGGATCGCAGCCCGCAAGCTCATGCAACGAAACAAGGGGGGTGAGATTTATCTGTGCACGTGTAGTTTGCACCTACATGCATACACATTACACACCACTGCGCGGCTGAGCGGGGGGGGGGGTGTTGGCTCAGCCTGCGACACGTGTTGTGATTTGGTGCTTGAACACACTTCAGTGACGGTTCTATTTGCGGATGGACGCCAACAAGGTATCTAGGGTTTATTCCTCTCTCTCTCTCTCTCTCTCTCTCTCCTCTCTCTCTCTCTCTCTCTCTCTCTCCCTCCCTCTCTCTTCTCTCTCCTTCCCTCTCTCTCTCTCTCCCTCTCTCTCCTCTCTTCCCTCTCTCTCTCTCTCCTTTATCTCTCTCTCCCTCCTCTCCTCTCCTTTTCTCTCTCTCTCTCTCTTCTCCTCTCTTCCTCCTCTCTCTTCCTCTCTCTCTCTCTCCTCTCTCTTTCCCTCTCTCTCTCTCTCTCTCTCTCCCTCTCTCTCTCCCTCTCTCTCCCTCTCTCTCTCCCTCTCTCTCTCTCTCTCTCTTTCTCTTTCTGCCCATTTAGACGCATGAGTTAGAAAAGGACAGTGACGAAGGATGGAGTCTTGTGATGGCCCGTCATCCATCCTTTTCTAACACAACAGGTTAAATGGGCGAAAAGAGAGGAATACAAATTCCTAGCGTCGCGACGTGACAATGTGACATTAATATCGTTCCACAATACGTGAGCATCTCACATCAGATCGGTTGACAGTGAGGAAATGAAAGGGATCCAAAATCCGACGTTCACTGGACTGAATTCATAATGCTAATCAAATCAAAAGACGTTTCACTTTTGTGTAACATCGCTAGATCCCTCAGTAGCGGATCGTGCAGTTTGGCAACAATATTTTTCCTTCGTTTGAATCTATGCACGCCTGACGATTGTTGGTGGAGCAGCACTTCACTATCAAAACGCTTGTTTGACATAGAATTGAAAGGAGGGAAAGCATTTGTTGCCAAATTTCACGAACTGCCAGATCAACGCTAGATATTCGACAAAAAAGCGAAAAATTGGACTATATATTTGGAAAAACAATTTATTTCAGGATCATTTTACATGTAAAAAAGACAGGACATGTGTTAAACAAACGCTATTTAATATAATCTTTTTAAAAGACAAAACCAGAGATTGCTTAATAGATAGCTGATCTAACTTTCGAAAGTCGTAAAATTTCTAACTTTAATAAATTAACATTCATTTTTAAAAGATGGTGTCAAGATTGGTGCATTTTCAAGTATGACTTTGTCTGAGACATTTTTGCTAGATTTGTTCATGAAATTAACTTGGTTGAAAACAGCTAAACAGAAAATAGTGTAAGAGTTAGAAAAAAAAACATAATAATCCCTGAAAAGTCAGAAAACAATGGAAGTAAAGAAAACTGACATTAAATGAAATACACGTTTACCATCGCTTGAGCGCGCAGTGATAAATAAGCTCTACGCAGAAAATAAATAATAAATAGATAGATAGATAAATGAATAAGTATAAACAAATTAGGTTCGACTTAAAGATATTGAAAGGAAAAAAAAAAAAAATTGGCTGTCCTCAAATCAAATTTGGATAGTTTCTTTCAAGGCTCTGGTTATGTCGAATAAATATTAAATAAGGCTTATTCTTGATTCATACTGAACCCGGTCTTTGATTGAAATTTTTAAGGGCGTACCTACATGCACTCAACGAGTTCTGATTGATCGTTGGTTTTAGGCTTTCAGGGAGGCAAGCAGGAGTCGAAGACATCGAAGGTTCCACATAAACGAATCGAAAAGGCGAAGGAAGAGTAGCGGAAAGTATGGGAACGGACTGGAATTTAACCTCCGAAGTCGATCAGGAGGGTCGACTCCTTTCAAATGTATAAAGCGTCGTGTCAGTATACTCTTTAACAGACATTTCTTCAAAGGACTCTAATTCATTACCAGAGCAGAAGAATATTTTAAGTCACCCTTCGGGGACAACTGGAATACGTTTCTCTAACTACCTAAAGTTCTGTGGTGTACAGGGCTGCCGTTTTGCTTATAATCAATGCTATTTTTCAATTAACCGATCATTCCACCGGTTGAGAAAAGATTACACAGTTCAGTTCAGTGCATGACTGTAATAAACTAAAATACTCGCATCTGTAATATTTTCTCAACCTGCGGAGTCGTCGATGACTTTAAAAAACTTGCGGATATTTTAATTAATCAACGGAGTTTCCACCGATTAAAGAAAGATTACAGATCAGAACATTTTCGTGCATTACAGTCATACACTGAACTGAACTGTGTAATCTTTTCTCAACCGGTGGAACCATCGGTGAATAGAAAAATAGCATTGGTTATACGCAAAACGGCAGCCCTGGTGGTGTATATTATATATGTATATGCTCAGTCGAAACGAATTAAATCCTTGGAGTACGACGATCTACCATGAGCGGATACAGGGAATTGTCTTTCTCTCTCTCCTCCCATTTGAAAACGTGCGTTAGAAAAGGACAGGAGAGGGGGCCAAAGTCACGTGATGGCCCCCTCTGCTGCCCTTTTCTAACACATAACTTCAAATGGGAGGAGAGAGAGAACGACAATTCCCTGTATCCGCCCATGCCGATCTACCACTTCTTTCTCTCCGTATTCTCGCCGATATCCTAAAATCTCTCTCGCTGAAAGTTTAGAGCTTGATGTAAGTATATCTACTGAGAGCATTCAACACAATTCGAGCTGGCGCCGAGCCAAAATAATCCATTCGTTTGTTATTAATTAATTTAAGTAAATCGAGCTCGTGGCGCGGCATTTCAAATTATGTCGCTTCGCGTGTGAATCACTCAGCACGTTGCATGAAAATGGGGCGAGTTACGACAGGATTGGAGGGAGTGATATCCGAGTACGTAACGTATTTGTTTGGTGAGATAAGTAAATCTCTGCGGATTTTCAGTTTCATCTCGTTATAAATATAACGATTATACCTACTCTTCACAAAAGCCGAAGGACGCAGTTTTATGAAATGCGTCTTCAAAATGTAAAGACTGGCTGGCGGCTGGCGTTGTCAACCTTTTCATTTCAATAAAATGGGTTTTAAGGAGTTAACACTAGAACCGCTGGAGCTAGCATGCTACCTAGAACCGCTGCTGCGGTCATTTTGACCGCACTTGGAAAAACAAGTGCCTGTTCGTCCCACGTCAATTATTTTTTTTTTTTTTTAAATTTGATTTTCGACATTACCTCTTTTCTTTTGCATACAATTTTTAAACAAGTAAGTGACATGTTATTGAAGGGCACCGTGGTGGGAGTTTAGCCCTCCCCCCAAAGAAAAAATCGGTAAAATATAGATTTCAAATTTATCTCTGTAAGTGAATAAACTCACCTTGACCGGAATTACTTATAAGTTTACCATATCAACCTTAATTTATAACTTTTACTCCGCGGGGGGGGGGGGAGGAGCTCAATGCCGCCAAATGTATGTTGAAATATTGAAAAAAAAAAATGAAAAAATAACTTTTTAGTTTTGAAGAAAAAATGCAAAAGTCAATTTGATAATTGTATAACTGTTATTTAGAAAAATTAATGCTGACAGCAAGGATATAACTAATAAAATAATGAACAATGAAACAGGAAACATTTGTAGTATTTGGAAAATCAAGGAAAGGTTTTCTTCTTGTTATAACTTTCCTTTTCATTTTCTTATGGAATATGTGAGTGAACATAGTGTGAACTTCAATATTTACTGATTTTCAGCACAGCTAGTACAAATGATTTTTGAAACTCGTGCGTGCTTTCCGCAAACGTATTTTTTACATTTAGAGCAAGTTTGAGAAGATTTATTACGGCATTTTTTTACATTACAAGTCTTGCGCTTTTGGACGGTTTCTGGTGGAGTCTCGTCATCAGTTTCGTCATCTTCGAAGGCATTCTCATACTTTTTGTTTCGATTTGAGACGTAATTCATCCGCAATTCATCAGCAAGTTCCAAAATGAAATTTCTGCGTGATATTTTCTTCTTTGTGACCTCTTTGAAACAAATCCAAGCGTTGATAGCACTAAAGTCTAAAATATTTTGAAATACGTGAATGGGCCAACGTCTGGTTGCTGTTCTGGTAGAGTATTGACGTGCCATTTGGTCAACTATGTCAACACCAAATTTTGTCTCATTGTAAAACTTGATAGTTTCAGGTGTTTTTTTGTCATTAGTTCCAATATCGATAGAGGGATGCAGAGTGCTGAGGATCAAAACGTTTTTGTTGACTTTCCCTTGGTACATAGTAAGGGACGTACTCTCGTTCTTCATAAATTGCGTGTCATACAGTTTTGATTTTGAATTTTTGACAGCTTCTGGAATCTCACGGCGAGATTTATTTACTGAGGAAGATTCATTTATAGTACGAGCAGCACGTGGGATATATTCCTCATCACTTTCAGAATTTAACTCTCCAGGATCGTCGGGATCATCTTCAAACTCTGAATCATCCTCTGGTAAATTGTGTAGCAAATCACTAATTTCGCGGTGATTTAGATTCCGAAAACGAGACATAGTAAATAACTTCAAATAAACAATAAATGTCCGCAAATCTGACTTACAAAGAAACACTACCAAACCTGGGCCAAGTAAACAAGTGACTGAAGATCTGGGCAGATTTATCAGAGAATGATTCGAACAATTTCTAGCGTCGTCACCTAGTAAGCGCTGATATCTTGAAGCCAAGATGAAAACATTATCTTGAGGCGGCGGCGGCACGAGGTGGCGGAATATTAGATTTCGTCTTATCTCTCCGTCACATGAATTTGCATGATACGCCTTCCTGTGTAATATAGGTAACCCGGAATGTTTACGCGAAGCTCCATTTTCGTATGCGCAGCTAGAGTCCACGAAATTGGTGTATTTGCATCAGAAATAGCAACCAGACAAATTACATACTATTCGAACTGTGATATTAAGAAATGCGGTCAAATTGACCGCACCGCGGTTCTAGGAAGCAGCGTTGATTGCCATAAAACGAATTGATCCAGAGAAAGAAAAAAAGTGAATTTTTAACCCTTTACCCAATTTAGGAAAAGTCATAAAATTTCAACATTAAACTAGAAAAATTAAAGAAGCAGTGAATGGTCAAAAATGAAAATGCGGTCAAAATGACCGCATCGCGGTTCTAGTGTTAAGCGATAAGAGAGATCGATTTAGAGGTAAAGGCAGAGTCACTGGCGCAACCAGGATCTCTTCCACCTCTCTCATTTCCCATTTGAATGTATAAGTAGGAAAAGGACAGAAGGAGGGGTTTTATCCCGTGGTCCATCCTTGTTTAACATACGTTTCTTAATGGAAAAAAGAGAGAGATGAAGAAACTCTCGGTGCGCTACTGGGCAGAGTCGATCTAAAATCCTTAGTGATTTTCGGATATTTATTCCTTCACAATTCGAAAGACTATGCTATAAAACAAGGGATTTCTGATTTCAACACGTTCGTATTTGTCAACAATGGAAGGTTTCTCTTGCCGATTTTGTGCTTATTTATTGTGATCCGAAGAGGAAGGATCTTCAATTTATACGTTTGAGCTTTTGTTGTCAAAGAAAGGTTTCCTGAAAATTCAATAAACTCTCTGCTAACAGTTTTTTTTTTTTTTTTTTTTCTTCTCCGGCGAACAGTTGGCACCACCATAAATGCAACAATATGATGCAACAGAAAAAGAAAACCACTGGAGGCAGGATGTGCGGACGTGCTGTTGCGTTATCAGATATTGCATCACGTAAACATCGGCGAAATTCTTAAGTCCATAGTCTTATATTTCCACGTTTTTGGTGTTTTGTTCACTTACTTACATTTGTTTATTTTTCATTTTCATCACCTGATGACGTTGGAATCCGAAAAAAATACGTTAGCAGTTGAATTGTGACAAGTGTATTTTAATTTTTAAATCAGACTTTAGATCATAATATTCGAATTTTGACGGTCAAGAAGTTATGTGGAGTAAAATCCCTAGAAAATTACATTGAATACGCAATTTCATCGCGACCCGTTCAGTATCAATCGAGATAAAGCCGTTTAAAAAAAAAAAAAAATTTCACTCCGATTTTATGAAAGAACGTCCAGCAAGTACTCGCTAGATTTTTTGTAAATGAGAATTGTACATCGATCTTATAACGTTGACGTTCTCTGCATAGAATGGGTAAAAGGTGAACACTGAGCAATGTTGCCAGATTGGGATGAAAAAACCGTATGTTTTACATTGATTTAAATGGGGACGATACGGTTTTTTTTTTTTACCCTCGATCTGGCAACACTGACACTGAGTAACCTGCAGTGGCGGATCCACGGGAGGGGCATAGGGCTCGTCCTCCTCCCGCTCTCCTTTACCCCAGAAGCTTCTACAGGAGTAGATATTCTTGGTTTGGAAGGCTATTATTTGCAGTCGTACATGGAGCAGAGGCGCATTTTTGTATTTATTATTGTCTCACCCAGTGGCGTAGCGTGCGATTTGACAACGTTGAACTTCCTCCATTTAAACCCATTGAAAATATCGAACTACTGAATGTTTGGTGAACACCCTCAAATTTGACCTTTTTTATTACTTGGGTTTAAATAAACAAAATACAAGGTTGCCAAATCGCACCGCTATACACGGTCTCACCGTTACGTTTTCATCGGTGACTGTTGTCACTTTTGGTCGCAGTTGCGCTTGCACAAAACGCAGATGTTTTTATTCCCGTGTTTACGGCGTGTAAAAGTAGTGGCTCTTTTCACAGTTTGAAACTATTTTCAACTATTTTTTTTTTTTTAATTTTTGAAATACTCGAGTTAGAAATGGCTTCGACTTAAGGCGGAACGTCCTCACCAAAATTTAATTTTGCTTGTTTTCCAGCATTTGCTTGTTGTTAACCTGTTTCTTTTACGTCTTGTCTCAAGCTCTCAAAAAAATGGGCTTAAGTATCGGATTTGTATCGAATGAGAGTCTCAGCATTGAAACTTCTGAAGAAGATACGTCAAGCATCTCTGCCATTATCGAGTGTGTTCAAGAGCTGGAGTTTCCGAACGAGGCGCGGGTAAGTGTAAGATATTCAAGTATAGCAGTAGCACAACGTGAAATACTCTACACATTGAAACGCGTGTGCTCGATAAGAATGGAGAAAAGTGATAAAACCCCCTCTTGCCATCCTTTTTCTACTCTTGCATTCAACGGGAAAATGAAAGAGATGAAAGAGATCCTGATTTCGCTACTGCTTGAGTATAGGAAGCTCATTCTCAAGCAACAGATGAAATCACTTTGAACTCGGATAAAATGAGTTCCAAGCCTCAGCCTACACAGAAACGGCAATCGTTTGCGGGTAAAATTTAGTCTTCGGGCGTTGCGGGAAGGAATCTTAAGCCTTTCCCTCTCCCGTCCCATCTTGATCAAATGTTTGCTCTCAGCTTCGTTTTCTATCCTTTCAATAGGCGGCGGGATACTAACTTTCGAAGATTGAGACTTCATTTGAATATGCTCTCTTTCGCGCAAATAATTTCTGACAATAACTTTCGCCTGAAAGAGCTCCAGGCGAGCATTTTATCCGCCGGTTGATTAAATCTGGATTCCTGTCCAGGATTTATTGGTTAAGCCGTTAGCCTGTAAGGTGATTCCAGGAGCAATCTTGGGATTTTTCATTTCACTCGATAGCGCCAATAGATAGTCGCACTGTCCAAAACGTTATCTTTAATAAATTTTACGCCCTAAACATATGCGATATTTTTTTTTTGGTCCATTTTTCAATAATTATGAATCATTCCGCCTTCAATTTTAAAGCTAGGCAAAACCACAGCACAGACGTAGGAATAGTTAACTAGGTTCTCGTGGGTCCAAAAATGTAGGCAAATTCTGGATAAAAAAAAAGTCCATGTAAAGAATGGCACAGCAAAAAATTTTCTTAACCATTATTGATCATTTCGCCTTCAATTTCAAAGCTAGATAAATTCACAGCACAAAAGTAGAAAAAGTTTACTAAGTTCTGATACGTCCAAAAATTGAGGCGATTTTTGGATTGAGAAAGTCCATATAAAGCAGCATGTAACGCGTTGAGCAGAGACCGCATCCTATATAGATAAAATTTACAAAGAAAGACAAGAAAACCTTACAACAGAATATCTACCCAGACTAGAAAGTGTGGTCCCTTTAGGCTCCAGCTTCATGAGAGTCAGGCTACCACACCCCAATGAAATTTAGGACGCCAAAAATTATCCAATAAACTGTGGTGGTGCAACAGTATTTATTTTTGCTTGGTGCAGAAATTATTGGTTTTTTTTTTTTTTCATTTTTTCCAACAATGATATTTCATTGGCATCGTTAAATCATACAGCTTACTTTCTCTGTTTTATCAAGCAAAGAACCATATCTCCCTGAAGAGAGTGGCTATTTTACGAGACTCAGATCTGATTTATGATCGAACCAAAGCTTTGTGCCTTTGGAATTTAATACTGTTGTAGGACTCGTGGTTTGTGATTCATCAAGACTGTCAAAGTCACCCTCACATGATCATGATAGATGATGCAAAGCGCAGTTGCCATGTCGGATCAATAATTGCATTTGAAAGTAATCATAGATGCTTCGTAAAAGTAAAAAATAAAGCTTATAATTGTATTTTATTTAGTGTTTATTCTGAATGTTGTTTTTCCTTCTATTGTGATTTATCAGAATGGAATTTTACGTTGGCAAAATGGTTTTGGTAAATTGATGGAGCAGATAAACGATTCAAAAAATTGCTAAGTGTAATTCACAAAAAATGTTGATTTGTAATTCCTGTTATTAGCTTAACAGTGGTGGTGCGTGCAATCTGACAACAACGTATTATCTCCATTTAAATCTATGTAAAACAATCGATCTCTAGGAGGAGCAATTGCACCCCCAAGATATCGATACTTTTTCATAAGTTTAAATGGAAAATTATCATTGTTGCCAAATCGCGCGAGCCTCAACTACTTATATAGTTTAACGAAACTATTGTGTTGTTTTAGCATCCTGTTTTGTATAATTAACAAAACCATTTCGCGGTCATGATTTATAACGATAGGATTGTTGAACCATCAATTTCTAGCTCTTACTTTCTCGTTGTAGATAATTATTCCTTGATTTATATACCTTAAAAGTGACAAAATATCCGGAAGGTCTCTTCTACATCTAAAACAACAGCTGTTCTCTTCTTACAACTAGCTTCAAAAAGCACAAGTCAGTTGAATACGGGTTCTGTATCAACCCGAGTCTTGAGAAATCGTCACCTGCTCTTTCTCAAACGTACGCGTGACTTGAGTCACGTGCAGTGTTGCCGAATTGGAATGAAAAAGCCGAATATTTTACATTGATTTCAATGGGGGAAATATGGCTTTTTACCCTCAATCTGGCAACACTGGTCACATGATACAACCAATATACCTCCTGTTTAAATCCCTCACTCGAGTCACGCGCCGCGACTTCCCGAAATTGAGATGATGGATGTGGGTGCAGAAACGACAGTTCTTCAATGTATTTTAAATTGAAGAAGTGCCATTGTTGCACCCAACGCACACGAAATCAAACTATTTATATTTCCGGACATAAAAATCGATTGTCGTTTTGCTTCAAAAACATGTCTGTGTTGATATTTCCCTGCAAAAACCATATTTATTTACTCACTTTAAATTAATGATTGCACACATTTTTAGATATTTTTTTCTTGCTATTTATAGTTCATAATCCTGATTTTAATTCGTAAAAAAGTGTCCTGGAAAATCCCTTTTTTAATCCTTTGTACGACGACTCAATTGTAATATTCATCTATCATAATTGTGAGTGTGTTAGTGTGCATGTGAGTCTGTATGAGTGTGACATTTCTTCGCTTTCGAAAGAGGCAGCAAGCCGGCATCTCTTTATTACTGTTTACTTCCTACATCCTTCGTCTCCATCCCAAGTAATCTTTCAAGTTCGTCTCAAATCTCAGAACAGAGTAAGTATTGATCATGAAGAAAAAGGATTTAAGTGGTGCAACGAAAAGAGGTCTTGCAAGCGCTTGCTACAGGTGAGTTAATCGTCGGCTCTCATGTAAAACCAGTGACAGTAACAATAGCAACTCTAATAACTTTCAGTATCCACTCGCTGATTTAATTATACAACCTTTTAAACGCACAAACCGTAATAGGCCCTTCCATACAGGCTCAACCATTTTAATCAGACAGAGCAATCGTGGATCAATAATTCACCAAACAATAGACCGACTGTGCGCGTGGATGCAGGGAATATCCCATCGGTATTTGTAAAACAAACGATGTTGCTTCAAACAAATTCTTCAAATAACTTCATCAAACATCAGTTCCATCACCGACAGTACAGTTTGAAAACAAACATTTTCGTTGCGTTTATTTTTGAATTCTGAAATGGCATGTTGCCAGACCTGGCTACTAGGCACGCCCTAAAGGCACTTTGAAAAGGATTGTACACCCTAGGATTCCTTTGTAAAGAAGTAACTTTCTCTATGCTGATAGAAAATTAAATTTATCGAGGTATCTGCTGAAATATTGGTTTCAGAGACTTTACCACGATTCACAATTGACCAACGGCGTCTTTACGGAGGTACCATATGGGGCAGTCATGTTTTCAATCACATGCAAACATACAGGACCAAAACTTGATGATGGATCCATTTTTCTCAACTTTCACAGAACCTGAAGAAAAATGTCATTTGCCACTTTCTTGTGCATGATACATTTCATGCAACCAAAAGGAAAGATAGCGAGCGCTAAAGGTGAGCATCCTCACTCTTTTATCGATTATGGTAAAACGTGTTTGTCAGAATAGGTGAGGCAAGGAGGACCAATCCCCTTATCCTGAAATTCTACGTACACACCTGTACAAACTGATGGAATTCAAAAAAAAAAAAAAAAAAAAAAAAAAATTGAAAAAATTGCAGTTCGATATCCAGCCAGCATCCACTCTTATAGCAAGAAAAAGGCGGAAAGGAGTGTCATGTACAGCTTGAACTATGGGACATAGGTTTCAGCTACGACTGCAACGAAGAAGAAATTGCTCAAATCAAGCAACCCCTCCATCTATATTTAGATGGAGAGAGAGAGAGAGAGAGAGAGAGAGAGAGAGAGAGAGAGAGAGAGAGAGAGAGAGGAGAGAGGGGGGAGAAAAAATAAAGAGAGCGATGAAGGGAAAGAGAGAGAGAGAGAGAGAGGGAGGAGAAGGAATGCCACGGGGAGTATAATGTTTTATCCTCTGAAAGCGATCAGGTTTTAGAATATACTTTCATTGGATCAACCCCTTTCTCTACAGCACATTAAATATGACATTTTCCGTACATTAATCAAACCATTCACTTCCCATCCTAGCTTGCCCAATAATTATATACATTAGACTTCCGTTCAATTGATTGGTTACACGATTAATTATATCGTCCGGTCTAACATAATTAGTGTAGTCCCCGCAACTCAACTCCTCTTTTTATCATTTTCCCCTCTCAATCAGCACTTATTTTAAGGGAAAGTCCTTAGAACCATTCAAGCCCTTGAACAAATATAATATTGAGCTTATGCTCAATTAATGAAGCTTTTCTGGAGTTATAGGAGAGAGACGGCGGAGAAGAAAAACCGATGAATTGATTGATGCGGCCTGCTTCCTGTGTTCATTTACAGTAGGCTCGATTTTTATTCGCAGAAGCATCGAACAAGGATGGATGGAGCTTCAGTCGAACAGGAGGGGGGGGGGGTATGAAAAATTAATACCCCTGGTATGGGAATAAGTATCAAATCTAATGAAATCCATCGTGACAGCTTGACGGGGAATTTTCATTTTGACATCCATCCCACGCCAAGGGATCTTGATTATGTGTATATTTCGACAAGATGAAATTTTTCACGTCCGTTATTCCGGACGATTTTGGCTCAATTTTGATCCGATGGTGGGAGAGCGACGCGGGACGCGACTAAATGGTGCAGGAAAAATCCAGGAGATTTATCTCTCTCTTCACCCATTTGAACGTATTCGTTAGAAAAGGGCAGACATATACGGCTAAAGAAACCTGATAATCCCTTCCAGTATCCTTTTAAGAGACGTACGCTATAATTTGTGGAGGGGGGGGGCAGAAAAGCAGGAGTAAAATGGGGATGGAAGGAGGGAGGAAGAGATGAGAAGAGAGTGAGTGGGTGTGTGTGTGTGTGTGTGTGTGTGTGTGTGTGTGTGTGAGAGAGAGAGAGAGAGAGAAAAGAGAGAGAGAGAGAGAGAGAGAAGGAGAGAAAGAGATATCTTCGGTTCATCATTGATTCAGATTAAATTTAGTTTGTTTCAGATACATGCCTTACTCTCACTTCTTGCGAGACCTCAAAATTTCACTTATGAAATCCACCGGAGTCACTGATGGGTAACGAGGAGAAGGCAGATGTGCTAAAGATGGCCACAGCTTGCAAGGTGGCTATACCTACCCACATTTAATGAAGATCATGTGTGTTCCATGATACTTCTAATAAATTATAGTAAATGCTCGCTAGTAAGACGGCGAGACGTGGTTTCCTCTCCACCAAAAATCAAGTATTCAAGGTTAATAATAGACGGTTTTAGAACTAAATCAACGGTTAGCCATCAATCACAACAAAGCACTCATCGGTCGCAATCGGTTGTGAAAAACTCGCGTATACTCACGTGACTCGCGTTCCAAACTATCTTACTCACTCTCCCGTGATCCTCTCGTACACGGAAAAAAATCAGTGGTAAAATTAACCATAGCATAGTTGATTTTGGCACCTCCTACAAAGTATGGTAAATTTCACCTGATGTTTGGTATGATGAAGCACACTACTAGTTTAACCCTTGTGAGCCTAAGGGGGGGTACATTTGTACCCCAGGCCAGTTTTTTTGACGCCATTTTGTCAAAAGTGCTCAAAATTTTTTGGGACTTCATGACATTTTAAGTTAGGATACTTAGAACACGTCTACCAAATTTCATTAATTTTTATGAATTTTTGTCGATATTATAGAAATTTAAAGTGTTGGGGTACAAATATACCCCCCCTTCGTCCTGCCAGTTTTAAGTTTGGAACCATCTATTACAGTGAATTTTACGGAAATTTTATGTAGATTAAGAATATTAAGTCAGATCATTGAAAAAAAATTGGAAATTTATCAAAAATGGAAAAATAATATGGTACCTCATTTCATTTTTTCCATTTTTTTTATTTTGACATTTTTTTTAAAAGTAGGTGTAATTTTGGCAACATAGCAAAAATTTACTCAAATTTCACATAAATTACTCTCTTAGGGTACTAAGTACATAATCCATCCATTAAAGTTTCAAAATTATTGATACTGACTGTGCTGCATGAAAATATCCTTGGGGTACAAAAATACCCCCCCTTAGTCCTTTGTGTTACCGAAATACCTTAGGCTCACAAGGGTTAATATAACGCGCAGATGGATGCGTTGACCAAAAGTGTACCTCATCATGCCAAACATCAGGTGAAATTTACCATACTTTGTAGGAGGTGCCAAAATCAACTATGCTATGGTTAATTTTACCACTGATTTTTTTCCGTGTATTTGGCAGAAATAAATTCCTTGGGGCATTTCAATTGCGATTTTGATAATAATTTTTCGTAAAACAAGGCCTAGTATACGAATTTCAAAACTAGAAAGAGGTGGGTATCTCTCTCTAATTTCGAAATTCGTATACAGGGCCTTGATTTACGATATTATTATCACAATCGCATTCAAATGCCTCGAGGAATTTATGTCTGCCAAAAAGTTTCCCAAAAGATGTATCGTTATACGATTTTTGAAATGAGAGTGAGATATCAGTAAGTACATGGGGGTTACGTGAGAGCGAGAGAAACAGTTTGTCTTCGTTTGGAACGCTCATCGCCGGATGACGTCATCACCAAGTTATCACGAAAACCGTCTTTTGGCAAGCAGCGTTGAAAATCTATTTCAAAACTGGCCGTGTTACCATAGCTTTGCAAAACTGCAAACTCAAAACACTCAGTGAATTATGAAGGTGTTTGCTGTAACTTATAGTTTTATTCAGCCATCCTCTTTTTCTTTATTTAATTACAAACATCGAAATCAAGACAATTTCAAGTATAATTAAATACTCTTTATCAAAGTACTTTTGATACAATCGATGACGTCATCACCAAAGGACATTTGATCAATTTATCTTTCCGTATTACAAAGAAGTATTATCGCGAACATTTAGCTGAACCACCCGGTAAAAAGTCATTTTTGTTGCGTTCAGAAGATGAAAAACTATTCTCCATAGCTTCAAATTTCGACTTCAGTTTCTTCTAGGTTATGCAAGCTCAATTTTCCTGTTTTGCTCGTGTGCTAGCTTGTAGAATGGACAAAAATTAATCGAAGAGGATGCACTGAATACTTGAATCTATAGATATACAGAGCAACTTTTTAGAAAACTGCCACGTGAGAATCAAGCTTAGATTTATGGTAGAGTCTCTCATTGCACGGACCGTTTTGTTGGAAGGTGTGAATGAAAGTGGGATCAAACAAAGGGGGCGTAAATATATAGGGCGCGTATGTGTGCAGTATTTTCAATATTATATACGCTCTACAGCATTGTTATTCTTGCGCACCGGCAAAATCCCGAGCTCAAATATTGCACATTGGAGGTATACTAAAGCGCGCTTCAGTTAGCTCTTTTGTGTGTTTTCTAAGTACTTCGAACGGACGCCAAGCAAGAGAGAAACACAGTGGGGAGAGGTGAGATAAATTTTGGACTCCACATCTACCCGACATATTATATTACTTGTTCTTCTCGAATATTGAGAATGGTTCCAACGTCTGTAATGAAGTCTTATTTTCAATCATAAAAATGGGTCTGTTGCAAACTTTTGCTACAACGATTAAGAGTGTATAATCTAATGTAAAATCACCTGAAAAGTCCATTGGTAGCATTAGAAAGTCATAAAATGCAATAATAAACTCACAAGAGGCGTTTAATGAAATCCAAGATGGCGGAGAAATATCGAGCAATCTGTATGCATGCACCGTGAACATCCAAGGTTGGCCAACTTTGACAACCTCACAGGAGGTAGAGGTTATGTGTTTGTTTACTTTGTGATTGGTTGTGATCGATATTGTGAGGTTGGCTATCCTTGGATGTTCGTGGTGCATGCATACAATTTGCTCGATACTTCTCCGCCACCTTAGATTACATTAAACACCTATTGTGAGTTTATTATTGCATTTTATGACTTTCTGATGCCACCAATGGAATTTTCAGGCGATTTTACACTAGATTATACACTCTTAATTGTTGTAGCAAAAGTTTGCAACAGACCCATTGTCAACATATTTTCAACAAGATTATTTATTTAAAATAGTTAATTAAATGAACGCAGCATGGAGGAATTTTAACAATTTTAAATAGTAAAACTAACAGTTTGCAAGTGTAGTCCATACTTTCAACCACGTAAATAATTAAATGCAGCACTTTTTCCTTCAGTGTGTGCTGAGTTCTTTATATACGTCGCGGTCGAGTTGGGGCAACTCCAGAGCTGCTGTTTTGCGTATAATTAATATAATTTTTCAATTCACCGATGATTCCATCACCGGTTTAAAAAATATTACACAATTCAGTTCAGTGTATGACTGTCATGCACGAAAATTTGTGTATCTGTTATGTGTTCTCAACTGGTGGAGTGTTAGATGACTTTAAAAAACTTGTGGATATTTTAATTAATTAACGGAGTTTCCACTGATTGATAAAAGATTACAGAACAGTTTATTTTCGTGCATTTCAGTCATACACAGAACTGAACTGTGTAATCTTTTCTCAACCGGTGAAATCATCGGTAAATTGAAAAATAGATTTTACTATACGCAGTCCTGGGCAACTCTCAAAGTTCCTTTCCCAATGTGCGACTCAGGCCGAATGACTCGGTGCCGACAACGCTATTCAGAAAGAAATTCTCTGAGAGAGTATGGAGAGGATACTTTGAATCTTTGAGTTGCGATTCTCTCCCTCCCCTCTTCCCTTCATTACCACTCTTCTTTGGTCTAATATTCTTCTACCCTCACTCTCTTTCTCGTTAGTTTTTCTTTAATCTCAGCTTTTTTCCGGTGTAGGTAACGTAGTAACGGAGGCAGACAGTCGTAATACTTTGCTCAGACGTTTGCCTCTGAGCGCGTCGAGAATTTTTATGATGTATTTGAACTAACGGCGCTCAAAAACGTCACGTCACGTGAATTGAAAGTTCACAAAATCCACCGTAGATAATTCAAAACAATCAACCTACGTGGTGAGGGTCAAAACTTTGGTTAGCTATTATAGAGATGGAGGCAGAGAAATAATGGACACGCGTCAAAAGAGAGCTTTTGAAAGTTTCAGATTGGAAAAGTTTGACTTGCGAGGTGATTTTCTCTCTGAAAGCTTTCTGTTGAGCGCCTCTTTATTTTTTAGGTTGTTTTCACTAGATATAGACGACAAAAAGAAATACATTAATGAAGTTTGCTCATTTTACATGATAGACTCATGGATCATGGTAAATGATTCTGTACACAGCTAATTTAATAACGCTGCGTAAATTCAATGAAAATGGCACTCGTTCTCTGATATATAATATTTTACAAAATTATAGAATTTAAAAAAGTCTTCAATAACAAACCGTAAATCGATCAAATATCATCACATCGAACTGTGGACCTGCACTATCCTTCTGTTGTAGTAATGGTTTCCGTGTATGCAAAAGTGCCTTCAATTTCTAAGATAGGCAAAACCAACGCAGTGGTGTACGAATAGTTATCTTCTCGCCTACTGCTCAAAAACGTTCATTAATTCAAATGTTCATTGTAGTATACTTGCATACATACGTAAGTACTTAGTTACTGACGTTGAATGAAATAATGTCAGTCGCGGTGCGCAAGCTTAATTTGGCTAAGGTACAAGCAACATGTAGCGCTGTGTTTGTTGCGATGGTTATGGCAGGTGATCTACCTAAGCGAATATAATGTGTCAACAAACATTATTTCATTCACCGACTGTAAGTACCTGTTTCCTAAGCTATATTAATTTAATATTTAACCCTTTCGCTCCATAGTCCCACATAAAGAACGTTTGTTGATATAGATACTTATGGAATTTCAAAAAAATTGACTTGCGCATGAAATTAAAAGATAAATAATCGTTCGATTCATTAATTGTAAATATTGAGAAGGTTGAACATTTATTTTGATAAACTTTTTTTTTCAATATTTGCTCTGAAAGGGTTAAATTTAAAGCTCCTTTCATCTAAATTAAAATTCACTGAAGAAAAAAAAATGATAGCAAAAATAATATACCAAAAGCACAACGAAGAAAATCAAGGTAAGGGATGGATAAATATCGATTACCAAGCCCTTAAAAGAGGTCCGAGCAAATTAAAAAAAAAAAAATTGAGCTCATGCTGTTTTTAAGACAATCTAGAAAAATGACTTTGAATTGGTATCGACACGATTTCAAAAATATAGCTAAATCATTGATATGAATCGATTCTTTGCTGATATTTTACAAAACTTGGCAACAAACTTAAATTTGTCTCGCCTATCACCTGGAAATTAATTTTTGACGCCCTTTAAATGCGTTCATGTACCTTCTCTCGTTTTAAAATAGCTATAAATATTTATACAGCTTTATTACCAACGCTTTTAAAGCAGATTAAAAATTAGAATTTGAGATTCTGAATCCTCTTTTTCTGGCTGATGTGCATGACTTCACTATTTTATAAACTCCTCTGACTTCATTGACAGAGAAGCTTTGAATAAATTGTTTTAATTTCCCTTCCGTAGCAGAAGTTCTAAAGGGATGAGTTGGTTACGGCGGATAGACCGTTCGTTTCGTTTCACGCACACTTAAAAAATGGAAGCGCAGCGTCCGCGTCGCGCCGGTATTAATTTAATCTTTCAAATAATTGAATCACTGCGTTGGTAGACGCACAACTACAAGTCAGACAACTTTGAGTCAGCGCCAAGTGGGAGTGCTTTATAATTACAATAATTATTCTTTGCACTTCTTCGCCGAATAGAATTCATGCATTGTTAAAATTTACCGCCCCGAAACCAAAGACTGTCGGATCGAATTCATCAAAAAGTAGTCTTGATGATCAATGTTTTGGCATCAATTTTCACTCCTGGACAATCCGATCTATCTTTGCATTAATTGGGAAAAAAACATTACAGTTTGACTTTGCTGTCCGTAGTGTTTGATTTCACGGTCTAGCCCTGGTGGAAATGACTCGTGAGAAATCATGACCTTTGCATGGGAAATCATGAGTTTCTCATGTGAGCCCATGAAAAATTTCGTGATTCCTGGTATATCTTCGAGCATTTTCATCTTCTCGCATGAGAACTCATGAGAAAACCATGGAAAAATCATGGAAACCCATAGAAAATCATGGAAGCCCATGGGAAATCATGGGTTTCACATGAGTTCCCATGAGGAGTCCATGGAAAGTCATGATTTCCCATGCGTTCACATGAATTTATCATAGAAACTCATGATTTCCCATGCAAATTTGGACCTTTCGCATGGGTCATTTCTACCAGGGAGGGAATACCGTTGTCAAACCAAATAATATAGATATTCAGCACTCGCAATACTACCTTTTAAAACTTAAAGTTAAAAAGCTTCTTAAATTTCTATTTATTTTTTTATTTTGATAAAATTTCATCAGCATTATAGGACTAAAATGATGAAGATGCAGTGATTAGAGAATTTTTGTTTTTTCTAATCGCAGGTGATCGAAAATGTCAAAGTTTCTAGCAGTGATTCGTACACTTTGTAATTTGAACAATGCGGCGCGCCGCGCCGTATATAGGCACTCTGGGACACTTGAGCCCTCTAGTTTTGACGAATCTCCAACTGCATTTTTTATCCCAGTTTATTGTATTTAACGAAAAATCAATGGATACAATTTGGTAAAACTTTTAAGTATAATTCTTGTTATAAATTGAATTTTTGGGGATTTGAACAAACCATTTTATGAGTGTACAGGTTTTGAAGGCATTTATGGTGAGTTCAACGGTTTTTAATTGCTGCCAAGGCATTTCCAGCAGGATGCCTCAGGGACTTCAACCTTGGTGACTAGCAGTTGCTCGTTTTATTTACAGTAAATAGAAGCACACTGTTTGAATTTCTGGAGTTGACTAAGGGATTCGCGACTATGTGGAAGTAAGTAAATTGGTACTGAAGTGGGTATATAAAGTTATTTAGTAGTCTCATCGGTATTTTTGTGGTTTTTTTCTAGGGGGGAGGGGGTGGTGGTGGTGGTGAAGTCCATGAGAATTCGTGCTTGGATACTTTGTCGCAGAAAAAAAAAACAAAAACAAAAACAAAACAAAAAAATACCCATTACTGGAAATATCCTCTTGGTTCAAATAGAATTCTTTTTGCGGCTTGTAAAATATACTCGTATATCATTTGGCTCGGAGCTTTCAGGAGGTGTAGAGGTATCATCTGAACTGATTAATCTAAATTCTGGAATATTTTTGAGGTTTCATTTCACGTGGCATACTTTCCATCTGGACCCTCGGGACGCATAATAATGTGGTTTTCCAACCGACGCGACGCGGAGTGTGCATCGCCGCATCGCTACCGTTGCATTTGCCAGCGGCCCCAGATCCCTTTTGATTCATGCAAAGTGTAGAAGTGAATAAGAGCTCACTCGAATACGTACAGTTAAACGGGCTGCTTCATTTCGCTGCTGTCTCAGTTGTGTTCAACATATAATACCCCTGGCATAAATGGGATATACCCCTGCGCGTGTTGAGTCATAAATACCATAAATGGAAAAATAAGGAGCGAGCGCGGCGCTCGCGCGCCTTGCGGGGCAAGCGGCAGCCGGTTAGCGACAAGTGGAGCCGAGATAGGAAGGAAGAGAAGGAGGGGCGACTGGCGAGAGAGTGAGAATCGCGAGTTTTCATTTCCGAAGTCGTTTGTTTGTCCGTAATTATTACGGCGGCACGATCCTGCTGCTGCGAATTCCACTCGGAGCCGGCCGATCTTGGTGTTCCGTCGCGCGTCGCGTCGGAGCGCGACACTGCCGAATTTATTTTTCCTAAATCGATGTAGATAAAAGTTATTTTCTCTCAGTAGCGTCATTTGCGGGGGGCAGTGGGGGCAACTCCCCCCTCCTCCCCAAGGATTGCCCGAAAGTAAAAGTAATGACCTTTTTTTTGGGAGTAGAGAAAAAAAGTTTTGAACTAAATTGGTGGTCACCGACGAGTTTTCTTGGAATTTAGGGTTGTAAATATAGGGTATGCAGGGCTGTTGCGTGTAGGGCTCTAAAATTATATTGATGAGCAAAAAAAAAGAAAAAGTCATCATATTTTTGCCCCCCCCCCCCCCAAACCGAACTCTAAATGAAGCCCCTGTTTTCTACTCTCTTTGTTTTTTCAAAACAATATTAAAGATTGGAGAGTTTCAATGTGATACTGTCATACTGCTCAACTGAACAGCTAAATATTTTTTCCCACCGGTATGGATTCATCACCGTTGAATTTGGAAATTTCAGTAGATTTCTGGCGAAATAAGGCAACTGTGTAATATCTGTCAATGAAAGTCCCTTTGAAGAATATACCTCATAATTTGTTCTTGCAAAAAAAATACAAAAAATAGATAGATGTTAAGGTCTTTAGTCTTCTTGGATAAACAACTACTAACAAGTCTCGGGACCCTTGTATACGTCGGAGGCAAATCGCAATATTAGGATATGCCTAGGCAAAGAGCAAGCCGCTTTTTACAATCAGAAAACATTTAGCTCAAGCGTAATGGTGACGTAAAAAATAATTATATCCAGATTTGATTTAACCCATTCTAAAGCTAATAAGCCAACGATCGTACTGATATCCACAAATTAAGTTTTTCTCAACTGTTTCTCTTTTTATGAACTTTAAAAGCGATTGAATATAGTGTTCAAAAACACTTCATTTAAAACACCTTAGGTCAAGAACTAATTAAAATAAATCAAATCTGATGAAATCGCCATTTTCATCAGCTTATACCGTTAAAATGGGCTAAAGTAAATCTCAATACAATTATTTTGTAAGTCACCATTACACTTGATCTGAATTTTTCTGTTGGTAAATGACGGCTTACGATTTATCTAAGATTGCGTTTTGCCTGCGACATACATATACACTTCTCAGCCTTTTAGGTATCTTCTTTTATATGTCTAATTGGCAACGTCTCGCCGCACCGGCAGCCAAATTTTCACCGATTGCACTCCGCTGATGCGTCTCAGTGCGACTCGATTCGACGCTGTTATCGATGCGACGTGGCGCACAGAAGGCAAAACTAAACTATTCACTGTCAAAAATTTGCAAAGTAATATAAACGACAAGGTGTGTATAAAAAAATGAGCCAGGTTAAATATCTCGCGAACAGCTTCGTTTATTGAAAAATGTTCAAACACATGTTCGCTTATTTGGAGGGGGACAATTTTTAAGGGGGGTTTTCATGTTCGGCACCCTCCAGGGGTTCGAGGGCGTGGGGCACCACCCAACTAAATTGCATAATTTAAATCGAGAACCCCATTTTTTATTGCAGGTTCGAGATGAACGCTAAATTCTAAGACTTTCAGCGCAAAACGAATGTCAATATAGATTTTAATTTGCGATGTATCGAACTTCAAAGTTCGTTATCGGCCAAGTTTCAAAAAATCATAAATCCTCCAAAAAAATGTCCAAATTAAAAAAAAAACTAAGAGCCTAAAATAATCCAAAACGCGATTACTTTTCAGATAATAAGCGAGCTGATCGGGTACTTCATAGTTAAACAGATCGATAAAACTGGATACAAGTGATAGGATTGGGTGGGAGACCGATGTGGGGCGGAAGTCTTTTGAAAACCATTGTTCAGTCGCTCGTTATGTAAAGGTGTCTACAACCATTACTTACTGAGCGACTGGACAGTGGTTTTCGAAAAAGATCCACCCTGAATCGATCTCTCACCCAATTGTGTCACTTGTTTTCAGTTTTGTCGATATGTTTAACTATGAAGTCCCCGGTCAACTCCAAGAATACACTTTTCAAATAAATTTTACACTGTTGCCAGTTTTGGACCCGTAATTTTCTCTAAAACTATCGAAAATTTTAATGAGGCCGTGTTCTTGGAAAACGGTCCATAATAACGATTTTGGCTCAGAATCTTTCCTTTAGGCTGCGAGGAAGTGATTGAATACACTCAAAAGCCGTCACAAGTCTCAAAATTTTCTTTGAAACCACATAATTTTTTCAGTTTTTTTGGTGCGATAATATTTTATAAGTAGTAAGTAAGTAAGTAAGTAAGTAAAGGCCGGGCTTACCGGCGGGGCGCCCTCATGGAGCCTAGGCAATGGCTGCTGCCGTCTTGCACCCCGAGGTTTGGACCGTGCTCCTTAACTCAACCCGAATTACGTTATATCATTATATTTCCACAAGGCTCGGCGGCCGTCTTAGAAGCCAACGGAAGGTCGTATCAACGACTGTGGCAGACGCTACCGGGCATGGATTTTTCGGAGCACGGTCATGCCCCCATCGAATTGGGCTCTGCTGTTTCACTCCCACTGATAGGTAGCGCTGGCAGAAGCGTACTCTATGAGCGATCCATGATCACAACACAGCCGAATAGTGCGGACGGGTTACTTACTGGGTGGCCATGTCACTCCCGCACCCCTCTACCTCAAAGGGTCGGGGTATTGGAGTGGCATGGCCATCCATGGTCACGATGACTGATATTTGAGTGTCCTCAAAATATCAGTCACCTCCGGGGATCGAACCCGGGACCTCAGTGCTGGCAGCGAACTGCCTTAACCACTACACCACTGAGGCTGACTTATTTTATAAGTATAATTAGCTAGCTGATGATAAGCGGCGGTAGCCGCACAGGCCCAGTCAGAAAACACCCCTGGGATTTGTTCATCACCAAATCGGTTGCTTTATGCCCAGCGTGCGAAGAGTCACGGTGCGGAGAAATGATGCGTCGCACTGCATCTATAAGATTAAAACTATACGAATGGCTCTCTCGGCAGTAGTAGGCGAATAAAGTAGGATTGCGGAGCACTGGGAGACGTGAGAAGGGGGCATTAGTGTGGGAGGTCGGGGTAGGGATTGTCTGGGGGTGGTGTGGGGGGCAGCTATTCGCGCCCATCCCCACATAGAGCCGCACCCATCGCTTTGCGAGTCGCAAGCACGGCGCGGCGCGCGTCTATAACTCGGCCGTTTTTTGATTCTTTTCCCTCAAATAATAAATAAAAAAAAAAAATAAATAAAAGATAAAAAAAAACCAAGTCGAATTTTACTGCCTCTTCCTCCTTCGTCTCTTAGCAACGCAACGACGTCCTATTTATTTCCCGTTTTCTCTACAATCCGCCTCGCACTTCCCCGAAGTTGAAGTTTTCTCTCGCGTGTTTTCAACCCTTTCCTTCCCCTCTCTTCCATGCACTTCTCTGTTGCCTACTGTAACCCTCCCCTCCCCCTTTTCCCCCCACACTACGTCTTGATCGCTTTCACCCTCCTCCGTCCCGATAGATACATATATACAGGGTGTTTCAGACCACCTGGCAAGCTTTTTACTGTGGCGAAAACCAAGGCAAATACATAGACTCGGTGAAATATGTGTAACGTACGAGTATTATATCGACCCCGAAGAATTCGGGGGAAATATTTTCAGCCCCTTATACCACCCCTTGAGGCTTATTTAGGGGATTGGGTTTGATTACCACTATATGTGGGAGAAATGAAATGGAAGGAAAGAATGCTTTGTCTTCAGAATCTGATACAACATTGAAAAAGGAACCTTTTTTTATTCCTCAGATTTTTTTATCCAAAAACCATCCCTAATTGGGTTAGAATTGGTTTTTTGGAAATTTTAGGGGCAATATATTCAATTGACTGCTGTAACCCTATACACATTTTTTTGAAAATCATCCCTTACTTCCTTACTCCCAATAAATGGATGCTTTAAAAAAAAAAAAAAAAAAAAAAAAAAAAAAATCTGCGGAATAAAAAAGTTTTATTTCTTAATGTGTATTACATTCTGAAGTGAAGTCAAAACATACCCATTCCGTTTGATTTTTTAGAGATACGGGTACCCACCAAGGGATGGACTCTAAGGGATGGAGGTGGCAAGTGGTCTGAAACACCTTGTATACAGGAGTGTTCCAAACCACCCCAATCAGGCGTTCTTCTCGCGAATGGCTAGTTGGGAAGTTTTGAATAAAAAATGTCAGATAGGGTACTGACCCCAAATTTTTCATTTCTGATACTTTAAAAAGCCTCGATTCTTCGGAGGATTTGAGAAGGGGGGAGAAAACTTGAAACATGTGTCCTCCCCCCAATATCCTTCAAAGGAGTACACGAGGGACTTTTTAAAAAGTTAAAAATGAAAATTTGGTAATTCCCTCCCTGACTTTTCTATCCCAAAACTTTGCTACCCAGGGCTGCCGTTTTGCATATAATCAATGCTATTTTATCAATTCACCGATGATTCCACCGGTTGAGAAAAAATTACACAGTTCAGTTCAGTGCATGACTGTATTAAACTAAAATACTCGCATCTGTAATATTTTCTCAACCGGTGGAGTCGTCGGTGACTTGAAAAAACTTTCGGATATTTTAATTAATCAACGGAGTTTCCATCGATTAAGGAAAGATTACAGATCAAAGTATTTTCGTGCCTTACAGTCACACACTGAACTGAACTGTGTAATCTTTTCTCAACCGGTGAAATCATCGGTGAATAGAAAAATAGCATTGATTATACGCAAAACGGCAACCCTGTTGCTACCAGCCGTTCTCGAGAAAAACGCATGATGTGGGTGGTCTAGGACACCCTGTGTATCCATGTAGAGTAGTTTCAAATTCATGGCAGTTCGATAGCACTTCGTCTCGTTATGACCCATTCAGCGGCTTCCCTTTAATGCATTTCTCTTGAGACATCCGCGCAATTTTACAGACGAAAAACATAAAAAAAAAATACAGTGATAATTCGAATCTTATCATTGAATTTACATTGCAATTTGATGTTGGCTGCGTTGGCTCTGAGCGCCGTGTTTTCTGTACACACTCATTTGATTGGGGATTTGACTAAAGTCTTTATCGATTTCCTGTTCAAATGATTTGGTTTGAATCGCCCATAAACACTCAATCTAGGGACTGCGAGATGGAGCTAGGATTTAAATTGAATGAATCATAATGAGAAGCATCCGAGATAAAATATTGATTTCTTTTCCAAGCAAAAATGCAGGAAAAATGTTTTTACGGCTAAGGTTTGCATTTTGCTAGAATTTTTAAATTCAAATTTCACTGTTTTGATGGACAGTTTTTTTTCTCCCCCCCCCCTCATCCTTTCAACAAATTATTGGCTTTTGGTCCCTTATTTGGGATCCTTTTGAATGCAATTGGATCATGTCCCAAAACCGAGGATTATCACATGAATGCTCTTGGCTTTCGGTTTTTTTCCCTGAATTACTATCGCGGACCCAATTTCACGACGTCCGAGCGACAGGTGAGTGAAAAATCTGATGCCCTATGCGGTACTGGGATTCAAGGACCTATGGATTAATTAATAAACAATTTAACTAAAAAGTATGCCATAATAATAGTCAACTCTGTGTTTGCAATCGTTTTATCCACCGATGGAATCAATCATTGGTGATCACAGAAAAGTCACGCCATAAAGGCAACCCTGCTAAGCAGGGCTGCCGTTTTGCGTATAATCAAGGCTATTTTTCTATTCACCGATGATTCCACCGGTTGAGAAAAGATTACACAGTTCAGTTCAGTGCATGACTGTAATAAACTAAAATACTCGCATCTGTAATCTTTTCTCAACCGGTGGAGTCGTCGATGACTTTAAAAAACTTGCGGATATTTTAATTAATCAACGGAGTTTCCACCGATTACGGAAAGATTACAGATCAGAGTATTTTCGTGCATTACAGTCATACACTGAACTGAACTGCGTAATCTTTTCTCAACCGGTGTCACCATCGGTGAATAGAAAAATAGCATTGATTATACGCAAAACGGCAGCCCTGCTGCTAAGATTGGCTCATACACAAGGGAAGCTAATCCATTGCTGCGCCATTCTCTACCCTCGGCGTGTTGCTTTTATATCGTTGCGTGTGGACAGCATTTTTAAAAGTTTAATAAATAAATCAAGATCCATTCGAGTCCGAAGTTTCCTCGAGAGGATAAAAAAAAATTGGTGTGTGGGGGGGGGAGGCTGGAGGGGGACACAATTCGTTGACGATTCTGTCGAGGGTAATGGCCAATGGAAAAGACGTCATTCAAGTCATTCAGCAATCCAGTCGTCCCTTCACTCAATCGATCCATTCATTCACTTTCACGAGATACCTACGCATCAGCTCCGCAGTTAGACCGCTGAATTAAACCGAGAGGAAAAAAGAGAAAGAAAGAGAATCCTGCATTTTATCATGTTCTCTTGATCATTTCTCAAACCTCCTATTGTCTCGGTTCATCCTTTAAGGCTTTAACCTCCCTCATTTTTCACCCTTTTTTTTCTCCCCCAACCCTTAACTGCGATTTCTTGCTCCTCGCGATCAACCCCCCCCCCCCCCCCCCTGCCCTTCGATCCCAACGAGTCCCCCTCTTACGCGTTTAATCAGTGGCCCGGACTCGTAGATAGATCGAGCGGAGTCATAAAAATTAATTCACCGTTTTCCGGAAATGTCCCTGCGTCCCCGATTGTTCTCACCTGCTGCTCTTTTCCTCTTTTCCTGTCAATTACCACTCGACTGGAGCTTCGCGAGTCTCCCTTCTCGGCCCGCCTTAACCACTCCTGCACCCCTTTTCTATAACCACGCGCGTCGAAACTTTAAGCACCGCTAAAACGCTCTGCCGTCGATAAACATTAATGCCGTCCATTATGGTTGGGAGATAGGATCGCGGTCAATCTGACCGCGCGTTTGCAACCCGCTTTTCCCTATTTATCGCGTGTATGTTCCGTTTTATTTACAACTATACAAAGCCGAGATCGTGAAAGAAAAAGGAAAAAAAACAAAAACGACAGAAAAACAAGTTGTTTACCGCGTGTGCTTTTCGTCGGTATATCATGCCTGGTAATTTATTGTTGTCTGATTAATCGATTATGGGACTCTTGCAAACTTTTGCTGTGAGAGAATATATAGTCCAATGTGATGTGAAAACCAGCGGAAATCACGAAAAGTACCCTAAAAAAGTTTAAAATTTAGTAATAGACTCACATAACTGTTTTATAACGGCAAGATCGTAATGGCGCTTCAACGCATAGGTACCATGGGAGATTCCTGTCTTTTATGTCTCTTTCTCTACGGAAACACAGAGATATGTCTCAATTTAGATATAGGAATCTCCCATGATACCTGCGTCTCTCCGCCATTAAGCCCGATTCTGAGAGTGAATTTCGTGATTTTTTAGTGTTTTCATCGTCATTTTTCCAGGTTTTTATGCAAAAATCAACTCTTCAATTCTCTGCGGCAAAAGTTTGCAAGAACCTCATAGTTCCATTCGAGTTGTTTTGAAGTAGGGAGGATACAGAAATATGTGTATAATACCTTTTTGAAGTTAGGAACCCTTTTCCAAAAATTCTGCGTGGGCTTGCAAACAAATTGTGATTTTGTTACATGATAATAGACTGTTTTAGTAAAACGCGATGTATCGCGTATCGATCGGTGTTCGGGGACCCCTGATTTCAATTAAACTCCGCAGTTCTATATAAATTTCCCAGCATATTAGCGCAGTTTTGAACAAGAATTTCAGCTGTTAAACCACAAGAAATTATATAATTCGGCCTTTTTGTAATAATGAAATCTAAATTCTTAAAATGCACGAATTTATGAAAAAAAAAATCAATTAAATATTCCAGATTTTCTCGTGCACTTGTAGGTTAGAATCGCTCGAATTCAGCCGAATTCCACACGTTCCACTCTAAATACATTTTAGGATATACGGAGGGTATGTCTAGGCATTCTTTCCTGTCTGCGAGCCACCCCCCTCCCCACAATGCGACTCGGTTTTTTATATGTTAATTCTCCCTTTTTGACGTGAAGCACCAGGAAAATCTCAATGTGCTTGAAATACTTCATTCTCCTTTTCCCATATAATATTCTTAATTTATGTATTAATTAATCGAACTTCTCGAAGTCTGCTGGAAACAAAGTCGATGTGAATAGAGAAACTTTATAATTTTCCCTGCTTTAATTTCCTCCGATATACGAATTCGTGTCCCGTCTCAAAAACAGCCCGTATTTCCTATGTTCTCGTAATATATGGAGCGCGTGCATCGGTCCTGATCCCAATTCAGCGGAGGAATCGAAAACGCCTCCAAGGTTTTCAGCGCTGGAACTCGCACACTGTCACTTTTTCCCTCGCTGACGAACTCCAGCAGGCAGTGAAGGCACGGCCGCGGCGTTGCCTACTTTCAAGCACATATATTTTACAAAACCAAAGACACCTTATAATATAATTGTACTCTAGCCAAAAGCATTTTTCAGGGTCATTTTTCTACCTAGAGTTTTATCAGCACTACCAAAAGCGTTTTTTTCTGTTTTTTCTGTGGTACTTAGAGTAAAAATTAAAAAATTAAAAGTCATATTATAAGGAGGAGAAACTCATGCATACCTAAAGGGTTAGTTCTTCGCCATTGTTAGACGAATCGTTAAGCTCTTTAAAAAAAAAACCATCGAAAACACGCAACAGTATGGACTATAAGTCTACGTACATTTCATGTTATACAGCTCTAA
This sequence comes from Trialeurodes vaporariorum, assembly GCA_011764245.1. Classification (NCBI taxonomy): domain Eukaryota; kingdom Metazoa; phylum Arthropoda; class Insecta; order Hemiptera; family Aleyrodidae; genus Trialeurodes; species Trialeurodes vaporariorum. The sequence goes on along the minus strand of VMOF01000024.1, from coordinate 16,860,790 downwards.
ATAAGCTTTCATGTCAATCAATAAAATTTCGTATTTTTAAGCTTTTTGGCTTGCACAATCAAATTCTCTAATCTTCGACTGAGCCCCCCTTCGAGGTAAGCACAACTTTTGTTGCTTCGATGAACTTTCGTACCATGGTGTTTATATTATACTGAAATATGGTTGAACCCAAAAGCTGCGAAGTTATGTGTTTTACCTTACTATTGGTGAAACGCCGAAAGTTATTTTTGTTTTCAACTATAAACGTACGCTCAATATTCCAGCCTCATACTTACAATTTGTAATACGCCCAATTTTAATCAAATTATTTCCTTCGTTTCTTTCTCTCATTTTTCAAAATATTCCAATAGAAAAATCGAAGTTTGAATTTTGATGACTCTACATTTGATTTCCTAAAAAAAAGGGTTTGTTTTTACACTGAAAAAAAAATCAGCTAAATTTAACTAATTTCAACTTAAAAGTATGGACACCACTTAAAACTGTTAGTTTGAATATTTGAATTAGTAAAATCAACTCCGTGCCGTGTTAATTAACATGGCACGGAGTTAATTTTACTAATTCAAATAGTCAAACTAACAGTTTTAAGTGGTGTCCATACTTTTAAGTTGAAATTAGTTAAATTTAGCTGATTTTTTTTTCAGTGTATACACAAAAATCAAGTTTCATGTTTAAATTTTGATAGCTCTGTATTCGAAGACCCTGGAAAGGGTTGTTGCTGGGGCACTAACCGTTGTGTATTGTACTTGCGGTGACTTCAAACTCATCTCTTTGTTAATAGCTCATCTAAAAGGTGAATGTTCCAAATTCGAAATTCTCCTCCTTTCAATGCCCCTGGTGATTAAACGCTGCCAGATTTCGCAAAGAAATGCGCACTTTACATTCAAATCATCAGCGAAATTCTCATATTTTTGCCACATCCGGCAACATTGCTGGTACATTGATGCTGAGCATCGCTCGAAACGTGACTGGGAGCCAGTAGCAGATTTCTCAATCGGAGAGAAAAAGTTCAAATGGGAACCCTTATTGGTTCCACCGAATAAAAGAGCTGATCCCGCCAATACGTCACATCAAACATCGGTCCCATGAAACATTTCGTCATAAGGCTATGAATCCTAATACAGCATTTTCTCTCTCCATTTCCAGAATTGTTTTGCAAAACTGTTCGATATTAAAACAGAGACTAGAAATATTCATCAGCTCACTTATATAAAAAAATCTGGTCGTCAAATTGGGGCAGGATCGCAATATGTTGCGGGCAGGGCTGCCGTTTTGCGTATAATCAATGCTATTTTTCAATTCACCGATGATTCCACCGGTTGAGAAAAGATTACACAGTTCAGTTCAGTGCATGACTGTAATAAACTAAAATACTCGCATCTGTAATCTTTTCTCAGCCGGTGGAGTCGTCGATGACTTTAAAAAACTTGCGGATATTTTAATTAATCAACGGAGTTTCCATCGATTAAGGAAAGATTATAGATCACAGTATTTTCGTGCATTACAGTCAGGCACTAAACTGAACTGTGTAATCTTTTTTTAACCGGTGGAATCATCGGTGAATAGAAAAATAGCATTGATTATACGCAAAACGGCAGCCCTGGTTGCGGGTACCACCCGCACGCGACTTTCTCGCTCCCATGTTGCCTACTTTTTACAGCATAGGGATGTACAAGATTATTAAGCTTAGTCATGTTTCGGTTCAACAATACTGCTGAGAATAGATAACCCAGAAAGATGACGACTTCCAAAATAAACTTAGCTTTACTTTAAGGCATTTGCAGTACAAGAAGGAAACACACTATACTTGCATAGGAAATGTGGCGATCCTAAATACTCAAAAAGGGGGAGAAATATGAAGAAATACTCACATAATATGAAGCATTTTAATGATAACTTAGGTACTAAATCGTTCCGAAGAACGTGGCAAAAGGTTCCATCAAGACTCCACTTAATTATCTGTACGTGTGATCAGAGGCACAACGAAAGATGGTCGTCTATCTCTTTCTTTTCTCCACTGAACCACATATGTTAAACAAGGATTTATAAAAATATAACAACCCCCCCCCACCATTTCCATCTTTTTTCTCCTTTTACATTTAAATGGGAAACGAGAGAGATGGAAGATGACCTGGGTGTGATGGATTGTAAAAGAACCGTCTCAATTCAAGAACAATCAAAACGTAGAAATTATTAAAATTAGAGAATAAAGTTTTCAATTAAAGTTAAGGTTTTGTTTCTTTGTCATTTAAAAAAAAAAAAAAATAACAGAAAAAATATGACAATTTTTTTAATTTGAAGGGGCTTTAATGAAAGTTGTTTTCACATTTTCGCACACTCGTGTGGACTTTTCGGCCAGTTTTGACAGGTTTTCACGTTATACTAGGTTTTCTTAGATGTTTTCATTAATAGAAACGATATGGATCAAGCGCTTTGCCTGTTTGAATCCAATTAAACGACGATTTGTGCAATTGTGCATTTATGTAGAGAGTCGTTCTGATGGATGAGCTGCAAATAATGAGTATTTTTAGGTTAGGGGTAGTAAGTAATTTTCCTGAACACTTCTTATATATGTATTTTAAAGTAATCTCACCAAAATGATGCACAACGAGCGCGGTAGCCTAAACGACCATATGTATGTATACCAGTGGCGTAGCGTGCGATTTGGCAACGTTGCAGTTCTTTCATTTGAACTCATGAAGAAGATCGAAGTGTTGGGTTTTCGGTGAACACCTTCGCATTCGACTTTATACGTGGGCTTATATGAACAAAATACCACGTTGCCAAATTGCACGCTACGCCACTGATGTATACATGTAAGTACAGGTAAAGATAACGAAAATCATACACCTCAACCTTAACCTTAAACTTTTCCTTAGTAATCGGTTACGCAGCATAACCATTAGCCTAACTCTACATGAATAAATGATCTAATCAATGTCAATGACAACAAATCTAGAATTTTACCGTTGGGTCAAAGAAAGAATGACAAAAAATCATTCTCTAGAACTGGCAATATAGGCTGAGGAAAAATAAGTTCCCGACTTATTTACGATATATACAGAGAACGTGTCGCAGCGTCGCCTGAGAGAAGGAAGGGGTCGATGTTCGTGAGACGTGCTTCGGACGGAGATCACGTCCTAAATTAGTTCTACAGCTCTTACGTTTAGAAAGGCTGTTTTCACGGAAGACGGCAACTCCACAAGTCGACAGTCTATACTCGAGACCTAGAAGAGGAAGTTTTTACGACGGAATATCAACATTTAATTTCAAAGTCTCATTATTCTCCTAAAACATTTTTTTTTTTTTTTTTTTTTAAGAAAAAAACTGAATGAAAACATTCGGGTCTGTTGCAAACTTCAGCCGCAGCGCAGCGCTATATGGGAAGCTCGAAACCTAAATACGTGAAATTCGCATTGAAAACATCGAAAGAGTCACAAAATCTAGAGTCCCTATATACAATGAGAGTTGCGCCAATGTTAAATCCATTTCTGGTTGCCTCATAATTAAGCTGTCAAGAAAGCTCCAAGAGGCAAATGCAAAAACGGCGGAGGGTTTGTTTACTTTTCGCGTACTAGTTTCCATTTCACGTTTGAAGTAACAGTGACCGCTGCCCTCAGTAATTATTGTTAATTTTTCCTCTGCTTGAATGTTATTCTGGAGAACATTACCTCTTTCAATAACGACCATTATTGTCGAGAATCTGAACCTCACCCACAAGAGATAGCGAAATAGCGGCAACAGCGCAGAGGCAAATGACCATCCGTCATTTGCAATTTGCCTCTTGGGGGCTCCTTTGATCCGCTTTTTCTTCTTCATTTTCAGAAACTTGGCGCAACTCTCATAGTATACAGGGTGGTCCGAAAGTCCCGGGACGGCTTCATAACTTTTGAACGGCTGCATATAAAATAACCAAACTTGAGGGATGTTTATAACTTAATAGAAACTACTTTTTGGCGTACCCGAAAATTCCGGGGGGCACCCGTAAAGGGGGGTTTCGCCCCCCAACTCAAAATTTTCAAATGGCAACCCCCATCTTGTGATACCTTCTTTAAAAGGGCATAAAATTCTAAGACTTTCGGCGTAAACCGGAGGTCGATATCGTTTTTCGTCTTCGATATATCGATAGTCAAAGTTCGATTTTGACCCATTTTCAAAAAATCAGAACTTCCATTTGAAAAGTCGGACTTTAGAACACTAGGAGTCAAAAATACTCTAAAAAAAAAGTACTTGTCAGAAAAAAATACGGTTTTGATATTTGTCTAGTCTTGGGGCCCCCCAAAATTATTTAAAAAAATGACCCCTCAGGGGGGCTATCTCAAAAATTCCAAGCTACGACCCCTATCGAGTGATACGTCACTTGAAAGGGCACACAAGACTGAGCATTTTGGCACAAACCGCAGGTCGATATCGTTTTTGGTTTTCGATGTATCGAATGACAAAGTTGGGTTTTTAACTCATTGGCAAATTTCGATTTATCGAAAACCAAAAACGATATCGACCTGCGGTCTGCGCCAAAATGCTCAGTTTCGTGTGCCCTTTCAAGCGACGTATCACTCGATAGGGGTCATAGCTTGGAATTTTTGAGATAGCCCCCCTGAGGGGTCATTTTTTTAAATAATTTTGGGGGGCCCCAAGACTAGACAAATATCAAAACAGTATTTTTTTCTGACAAGTACTTCTTTTTTAGAGTATTTTTGACGCCTAGTGTTCTAAAGTCCGACTTTTCAAATGGAAGTTCTGATTTTTTGAAAATGGGTCGAAATCGAACTTTGACTATCGATATATCGAAGACGAAAAACGATATCGACCTCCGGTTTACGCCAAAAGTCTTAGAATTTTATGCCCTTTTAAACAAGGTATCACAAGATGCGGGTTGCCATTTGAAAATTTTGAGTTGGGGGCTAAACCCCCCTTTACGGGTGCCCCCCGGAATTTTCGGGTACGCCAAAAAGTAGTTTCTATTAAGTTATAAACATCCCCCAAGTTTGGTTATTTTATATGCAGCCGTTCAAAAGTTAAGAAGCCGTCCCGGGACTTTCGGACCACCCTGTATAGGGACTCAAACAAAATCCACTCACAAACTCAATAAATGCGTTTAAAAAAATTCAAAGATGACGGTTGAGTGAGCGCGTCACAGTGGGGGGGGGGGGGGGGGGGGAGCCCCATCTTATTGCAACTTATGAAAAACTTGATTCATCATAGAGAAAGTTGCAATTATAGATGATATTTCCCCATTGTGATCCGCTCATTTGACCGCCATCTTTGAAATTCGTTACACGCATTTATTGAGTTTGTGAGTGGATTTTTTAAACTGCTCGATGCTTTGTTTAATGTGACTTTCAAGCGATTTCACTCCTCTGTATATGTACTCTCTCTATAGCTGTCACAAAAGCTTCTAACAGACCCATCATAATACTTATAGAAAATTTGAAAATTTTGGAAAAAAATAAGACACAATCAGAATCAATGTTCAAGTTCTTTGCTGTTGCAAAAGTTCACAGAAAACCCATGTCAACTATGTATCAAGGTCAATATACCATATTCAAATAGTGATGAAATATATTACATAGAAAAAAAACATTATGAGAAAATTGCAAAAAAAAAAAAAATGCTGAAAACGGGGAATACACCAGCGGCGGCTCGTGCAATGTGGCAACAATGGATTTTCTCCATTTAAAACTGTGTAAAATAATCGATTACTTGGTGAGGCGTAGCGCCTCACCTAGTATCGATCTTTTTGCATACGTTTAAGTGGCAAAAGTGCACGGTTGCCAGATTGCACGAGCCGCCACTGGAATACACTTCACATTGCAAAAATCCAATTTAGTAACAAATATTGCTAAAATTGCAAAAACATTTCTAGGAAGAAAAAAATATTGCAAAATCAGCAACATTTGTTGGTAAAGTAGCAACTCATAAACTGTCATTTTTGTAATGTAAAGTGTATTCCCGATTTTTAGCAATATTTTGCTATTTTAACATTCACATTTTTTTTCTGTGTAAAGTGAACAAAAATATGCGGGTGTACTATGCGGATTAAAACTTCGATTATTGACATATTTTATTGATTTTTAACTTTTACTTGTTCAACATTAAATATGGCTGATGATGATTTAAAGGATCGAAAGACCTATGGCTCTTTGAGTAAGTTTTAATTTAATAACAAGATGGGCTATTCATAATGAACATGACTTCATTTTATTTCTCGTTTTTTTCTGTTACATCTTGTTCTTAACAATGTTTCAATCGATTATTGACTCTCTTTGGAATTGCATCAATTACTCCAAGCTTCCGAAACGCACCTCATCAGCCGGCGTAAAATGCGCGAATCGCGGAATACTTTAAAAATCACTCGAACGCGAATTTTGTGGAAAGCGTCAGGGTTTCGCGTCTTTCGGCGTTGACGTTCATTTGAATTTCATTAAACAACTTTCTTCAAGAGTCTTCCCAGAAAATGGCGAGAAGAAAGTTTTCATCTGTTTCAATATAAGAGACCGTAAAATCGGTAAAATATGCGCATCTTCAACCCAAGTTCCTATCACTGACTGAACCAATCGGGTAAAAAAGTTCTAAATTAATATCACTTGGCTCGTTATTATTCTTTAGTTTTGCCGGTCTTTGATTGAGCAAATCTGCAGAGAATGTGCATTTTGCGGTCTCAAAACTTGGTTGGTGTGAACGTAATCTACCACCGAAAAGTTTTCTTATTAGAAACGCTCGCAGTTTCGGTTAGGATTGAATTGAAATAGCTTTCATCTCACCCAAAAAAAAAATGATTTTATCAATATATACATTTAAACAGATGTCAGTAAAGTCTGCGGACATAACCAAAGGAATTAATAATTATCTATGTGCTCGCTTTGATTTGAATAAGCTCATCGAGAGTTCATCGAGTAATTAACCCCTTATTAATGGACCAAGCCCGAGTTAATTCATTTTTCTCCTCTAGTCTTTTTCACATTGGTCCAGTCTCACGATTCCAAATAAACGCGATTATCTATGTAAACCCTTTTAAGATAAGATTTCGTCGGGCGCCTTCAATTTCTTATATAGGCAATTCCAACTCTCCAGAGTACGAACAGTAAACTACCTTCCCTATATACAGGGTGTCCCAAAATTGATAGTAAATATTTTTACCACGTATTTTTGGGGCCAAAATAAGACTTTTATTTCCTATGAACACGTGTCCGAAAATGCCCCCCCTCGGAGCTACAGCCCCCCAAAGTTTTTAAAAAAAAAACGGTTTTTCTTCGATTCTAGCAACGGATCTGCGTAAAAATGGATGAAAATTGGTTTCTCGCAGTAACTTTAGGCGTTCTTTTCGATTCCGTGGTCGAAAACTCCCGAAAGGGTCAAGAAGAGGGGGTTTGAGGGGGGTTCAAATTTTAAATTGAATAATTTTTTAGTGCTCCGTAAGAAAATGAGAGAAGTAACAAAAGAATATGATGAAACAAAACAAAAGGAACATTTTTGATCTCTTGTGTTTTTTTCATAAGACGCACGAAAAACGAGTAAAATCGATTTTTCGCCGGGAGCGCACAGCCCGAGAGCGCTGTTTCAGTGCCGCGTTGCGTCGAGTCGATCGTTGAGTCAGTTGAGTGCACAGAGCAGAGCTCTCGGGCTGTGCGCTCCCGGCGAAAAATCGATTTTACTCGTTTTTCGTGCGTCTTATGAAAAAAACACAAGAGATCAAAAATGTTCCTTTTGTTTTGTTTCATCATATTCTTTTGTTACTTCTCTCATTTTCTTACGGAGCACTAAAAAATTATTCAATTTAAAATTTGAACCCCCCTCAAACCCCCTCTTCTTGACCCTTTCGGGAGTTTTCGACCACGGAATCGAAAAGAACGCCTAAAGTTACTGCTAGAAACCAATTTTCATCCATTTTTACGCAGATCCGTTGCTAGAATCGACGAAAAACCGATTTTTTTTAAAAACTTTGGGGGGCTGTAGCTCCGAGGGGGGGCATTTTCAGACACATGTTCATAGGAAAAAAAAGTCTTATTTTGGCCCCAAAAATACGTGGTAAAAATATTTACTATCAATTTTGGGACACCCTGTATAAACGGCTGATCAGCGATCTCACGAACTAATCTGGTCTTTACAGGGTTATAGTAACTCTTGGATCTGAAAGAGTTAAAACGCGTAAAATCTTATTTCATTGATTCTAGATATTAACGGTTTAAAATCATACACTAGGGCTGTCGTTTTGCGTTTAAGATTACGCATTTTTCCCCAATTGACGCAATGTGAAATTTGTGAATTTAATTTCGCGCTAAATTTGGCAACACTGCTGTACTCATCTGGCAACACTGGTCAAAATCCTTTTGAGTGCGTGTTTAGTTGCATTTCAGGAGCTCGTTCCACGTACAATACTGAACCCTCTACTTTCTGTATCGAGTTATCATCATACCGGTAATAGGGTCATTCGATCAATTGATATTGGGTCAATGGAAATATTGGGGTTTTCTTTTGTTTAACTCTTTTTTTTTTCTGTCTTTCTATATTCCCCCATTTATTCGTCATCACTCAATCTATAACTGCACAGAGTAAGGTCGCACCCAGGATCTCTCGACTTTCTGTTTCCCTTTGGACGTGTGAATTGAAAAGGATATATCAGAAGGCGCTTTTATTCCCTCATCTATCCCTGTCTAACATTCGCATTATTTAATGGAGAATGGACAAAGATATACAGCGAATTAATCTATCTTTCATCTCTCTTTTTTCTCTCATTTTTCCCTTTGACTGTTCAAGTTGATCGATATGCTGGATTACTTTTGTTTTTCATACCACATGGGTGTCGCCGGTGCCCCCATGCGATGGGTTCACATGGTGAATCCGTGTACCCGTGACCAAATTCATATGGAAACCATCACTGGGAATTTTTTATGGGTTCCCATGTGACCTTTTTATTAGAGGTATGTCTTCAAAAGCGTAAAAATTACCGATTGATGGTAGGTTATTATCAGGGGCGTCATTTCGCGTTCGGCTTGGAGGGGGGGCAAAATTCTGATGGGTTTTTTTTGTTTTGTTCGCTCATCAATATAATTTTAGAGCCATGGAGCCGGATGGGGGGGAGGGCTAAAATCTAATGACTTTTTTTTTGCTCATTAATACTTAGATCCCGTTTTTTTTTGAGCCTGACATCAAATCCTTGGGTGACAATTGCCCACTTTGCCCCCCCCCCTCCCCCACATTACGCCACTAGTTATTATATTTAACCCTTTTACAACCAGGTAACTCGCCAGCGCTCTCTTTACGAGTTGGTTGAATACCAACACTCCGATGCATTTATTTTTTACATCCCTCAAATGAAAGGCGCTTGGTGGAACAATATTTTGCATTTCAATGATATTTTAACAATTTTATTTGAGTAATAATATTGTAAAACTGATTGTATATAAAGTAACAAGCAAATGAAGAAAAAAAATAACAATTTTAGGTTTTTTCATTAATAAGGCATTGACATTTTGGGAGGCAGGTGGGGTTACAAAAACGAATATTCTCGGGCGTGGTACATCGGAAAAGTTCTAAAAAGCACGCGCCTACCCCCAAGTGACTCACAGTAATAATAGGTCGTTTTTGGGAGCTATGGGCATAAAGACATGCATATTACATAGTATGTACACTCTTAGGTCTTCCTGCACATTGGATCCGCAGTCGGCACGTCCTCGTGATCATGATCACATTTAGTGAACAGAAATAAAACGAAAGAAATAAAGATAGTGCGGTTCTCTGGAGTGAAATAAAATAACCTCAAGAGGTAAGGAGCAGAGAGAGGTAGAGAGGGAAGGAGAAACAGCAGGGTTTGATAGGTAAAGCGGGAGCTCTGAAAATTCTCAGACAGGTCGCCACGCGTTAAACTGTTTATCACAGAGCGCGACAAAAAAAAAAAAAAAAAAAAAAAAAAAAAAAAAAAAAAAACGCAGTTGAACCTCCAACTCCATTGCGAAGAGCAATAAAAAAATTTTCATCCACCCTTCTCCAGAATCATTCTCCTCCCCCCCCCCCTCGCCAGCCCCTCGTGTGCAGCACACGCGGAAAAGAATTCTACATACGAGAGGGAGCCGCGCCGCTCGGGCTCGGAGGCATTTCCCAATTTCCTCCTCTCGCATCTTTGCCTCACTCTTTTCCACGAATTTATTCGAATTCATTTCTCTCTCTCTCGCGATCTCCATGTTTTCATTTCTCTTCATTTTCCTGTGCACTCTTTGTAATATCCTTAGGGTTTTTTTTTTTTTTTTTTTTTTTTTTTTTTTTTTTTTTTTTGACTTTCCACGTACCGTGTTCCGTATAAACTGAGGCGCCGGTAAATGAAAAAAAAAAAAAGGCCAACAAAACATCTGGTCTGACATTTCCAATGAACACACACCACGTGAGCATTGAGGAACTCAGGTGAAGAGCAGACCACATGTTTTCTGAGCCTTTTCCCTGGGCGCAACTGTTCCCGCCAATTGTTTTCCTCACTCCTCTCTTGTCCTAAATGTAAACGCTCAATTGATGCTGCAAGTTCAAGTAACTGAAGTAACACCGCGAAACAATTTAATCCTAGAGGTTTAATAGAAAGAGGATTTGTAGAGCGGTGGTTTTTGTGTGAATGTGTGAGTGTGGGTGTGTGTTAGTGGGCGCGTTTGTGTGTGTTAGTGGGCGCGTTTGTGTGTTTAAGGTGGCGTTGGTAGTGAGAATATTGCGCATTTTGAAGACATGGTAAGTTTATGATAGGTGTATATGTATAAGGCATTCTTTGAAATAAAGTTGTTGGTTGTGGATTAAAATACGCCCACTAAGCACAAACAAATTTGACCTAGGTTATTAGTCGTATGGTGAAAAGGCGGCTGAAGGGGGTGATCCACACAGACATCAATTTAAAGTGAGAATTTTTGCCTCCAATGATGTTTTTGACAATTTTTCAGTTTTCTGTACGTTTAATGTCAATATTTGTATCCATTACAATTTTGAAAGATAAATGTATTTTTATCCATAAAAATTGTCTTTTGCATGAGGATTCCATGAGAACTTATTTCAGAATGCCAAATTTCAGTTGAGGGACGATTTTAAATGTATTGAAATGTTGCGGCAACGCAAGAAGTATTTTCTTCAAGAACAAGCACATAGATTGGATTTTATCGACATATCTCCATGTTTTTGGACACTTAAACTTCTTATAAGTACCTACCTCGAATCAACTTGCAGAGTTCATTTTTGTTTTGTCGCCAAGTGGGTCTGTTTTTTGCATGGAAACTTTCTATGCAAAAAACAGACCCGCACTTGGAGAGTGCAAGTTTCAGCATTTAATGTGATGGAAATTAGTACTCATATTACAAGATATTATGTTATATTAAATATTATTTAATTGGCTTTAATTTTTAATGGCTCAGTTGGCTCTGTTATATGTCCACCATGACATCGAGATAAACTTCGGAACGTAACCGGTAGAGAGCAACACTCGGTAGCTGGGCTCCACTTTATAAAATTTTCTTCAAAATTTTAAAACTTATTCAATTAATTGGTCTTTGATTTGTGTAATCTAAGTGTGATTCATGTAATTTTCTAATTATTATCTTGTTTGGGAATGGGTAAACAATAGCAGGGGCGGGATCTTCCACTTTTACAAACAAAAATTGAAATGAGGTGTAGTATAAAAATGAGGAGTAGACGGTTAAAAGATGCCTCAAATCGGCTTTAGAGAAGCTTAAATTTTCTACCGCTGGATAAACGCTCGACTCTTTAATATAAACAACTTACAAATATCGATACTTTTGAGTCAATTTTAAGAGTTACCCTATTTGAGTTGAAGAGCGTCCCAATAATCCCAAGATTCAGTTCCATGTGCGGAGAGTGTGGTTTCTGAGGCATGGGAGTAAAGTTAAAAGACTCGATTGCTCGTAAACGTGATGAGATTGAGAAATACATTGAGCAGATAACGGTGGAATGGTTGACGATTGCAATAATGGTTATTGTTCAGTTTGATGGGTGCTGCATGCGGGAGCTATGTATAGTATATAGGAGTTGAATGGCGACTTTTTCGATCAAAACATTTGAAATCCCTACTGACATGGAATTATTTTTATTTTATTCCAGGATGATTGGAAAACATTATTCACAAAGTGAGAACGGTAAAAGTATGTGTCGTTTTAATAGATCAGGAGCCCTGGAGCCGGCGAGTATAGCGCGCCCGCGGCACAGAGGTGGGTTCAAGAATAAATTTCTCTGCTACCTCTCTCTTTTTCTCTCTTTTTCTCTCTCTTCCCCCTTTTTTCTCTCCCCTTCCTTCCTACTTCTACTAACTTAATTTACTTGCTTGTTTATTTGTTTATCTATCTATCTATGCATATTTCCTTTTATTTTTATTTTATTTTGTTTTATTTAATTTTGGTCTCTTCTCAGATTTTAATTCTTAATTTATCTTTTTTTGTTTTAATTAATGTCATCATTGTGTATCCTTTTCTTCATATTTATCCTTAAACTGGAAGCAGGGAAGATAGGAACGTCCACGTCCTACTGCCTCCAGTCAAATAAAATAAAATAAAATCTCTCTCTGCCCATGTGAAGGCATTGTTGGAAAAGGAAAGAGACGGGATGAAAGTCACATGGAAGGTTCTTAATTCTATCCTTTTTTAATGCCTAAGTTGAAATGGGTGGAAGAGAGAAGAGAGCGATACCGAGGTGGTATCGATTTATTACATGTTTATTTATTTATAATAAGTAGTTGCTTTAATAATAATCTTTTATCTATCAGTGGCGGCTCGCCAGGTGAGGCAAGTGAGGCGACAGGGAGCCATCGCCTCACATTTTTTTAAGTTGGAGAAAGAAAAAAAATTAAAAAAGTAACATATAAAGGTTGAAATGGTTATTATTCCATCATCCTTTGTTGCAATAGTCCAAAAAGTATGAATGGAACATAAAATTTTCAAAAATGTTTATGTGAAGAGCGTTTCAAAAAAAATCCTGTGCACCTCTCATTTTCGTCGCCTCACCTCCACGAGCCGCCAGTGTTATCTATATCTCAGCAAAAAACGCCTGTCGGCGTGCTACGGTGAACGGAAAGTCCGGGCATACATCTCGTTCGTTCGAATGGCCAACTCTTTCTTCACCCCAAAAACGATCCCGGAATATTTTCGTTTCTGATCTGATGATACTGCATCTCAAAAACTCGACTTCGTTCCGATTCATGCTCTACAGGCACAGTGATATCAGGAACGAAAAGTCCTTTCTTTGATTCTCTTCTCCCTCTCTCTCTGACAAATACTATGTATGATAAAATCGCCTTCAATTCGACGGTTATGCTTTTCCACGTACACCCACTTTTTTGAGCTAGGTAATAAACTAATAACAGATCAGTTTTCATCGAAATTAATTCGAAAGGAGAGGAGAGGGGGAAAAGGGGGAAAGGGAGGGAGACTTGCCGTGACTAATAGACGAATGGCTATGCAATGTAACACCTTGTCTTTGCACCTTGCTGCTAGTGGTGAATTCCGGGGAGACACCGTAGTGGGGCAACTCTCCTCCTCAGCGAATCCGATAAAATAAATTATTTCGGTCCAAAGACCTAGTGCAATTGAAAACTACTAATTCTAGGAAATGCCCCCTCCTCGCTTATTTCCTCGACCACAAGTGTGTTCTGGATGGCCCTTGCTTGCTCTGTGCGTGATCACTCAATTTACATAGGACGAAGGTTCTGTACACACATCAATACTCACACCCCAAAAAAGTCACGGCAAGTCTCCCTCCCTTTCCCCCTTTTCCCCCCTCCTCTCCTTTCGAATTAATTTCGATGAAAACTGATCTGTTATTAGTTTATTACCTAGCTCAAAAAAGTGGGTGTACGTGGAAAAGCATAACCGTCGAATTGAAGGCGATTTTATCATACATAGTATTTGTCAGAGAGAGAGGGAGAAGAGAATCAAAGAAAGGACTTTTCGTTCCTGATATCACTGTGCCTGTAGAGCATGAATCGGAACGAAGTCGAGTTTTTGAGATGCAGTATCATCAGATCAGAAACGAAAATATTCCGGGATCGTTTTTGGGGTGAAGAAAGAGTTGGCCATTCGAACGAACGAGATGTATGCCCGGACTTTCCGTTCACCGTAGCACGCCGACAGGCGTTTTTTGCTGAGATATCACGACTGTTTTTTACTGACGTGGTACCGTCCATTAAGTTCGTTTAGACTGATCCCACATCGTAATGCACAGCTGTTCCTACTGCGAAGATCCCACGATGGATGCGCGAATTCTCGAGGTGTAAATACGAGAAAAGAAAGCTGTCAGGAGGAAGAGAATAGCGAAGAAACCCCTTTAGTAAAAAGACAGTCAACGATATAGTATGTCCCGCAAAATAAGGGGATGAAAAAGTGATCAGTATTCAGTGGTAAGAAGAAATCGGACCATGCCATGCCGAGTCATTGGTTAGTCCAGCTACAGTGACTGGATAAACCACAGTGCGGCCATTTGCCCTCCACCCCTCAATAGTGCACCCACTTTAGCATGGGCAGCATGGAGAGTAGGATTGTTCCTGGGTTTCGGAATGAAATTTTCTCTACCCCCCGTCTGAAAATAGTCATTAATGCTGTGTATAAACCATTTTTAGGGCGGGGGGTTGCGATATTTTTTACTAGTGACTCAGGAAAGCACTTCCTCCCTATGGCGCCCGTGTTAAGGTGATTCCAGGCGAAACTTTTCCAGATTTCAATCCGATGGATAGCGCCACGAGTAGCTTTTTGGAAAAGTCGTGTTTTTGGCGTTTTAAACTGAAACCATCGATAAAACGCAAAATCCAATAACGTCAGCACCTGCAAAATTTTTTATGGATTTTTTGAGCCCAAAATGAGCAAAATTGGTTCAAAATTAAAGCCGCAAATTATGAAATTCGTTTCGCCATAAGCTTAGTGAGTGAGAGTGAGCGCGAGTGATGATATGTCTATCTGCCTCACTCGCACTCATTGCGGCTTACGGGAAGTTTCGTTTTTCATAATTTCCGGCTTTATTTTTGAGTGTTCCAGCCTGAAACTTTCAGGGTATCTTCCTGAAGTATGCTCGCAGGTGCTGACGTTCCTGAAATTCGTGTTTTTAGCGTGAATTCGTCAATTTTAGCCAAAAACTGTTGACTTTTTGAGCAGCGCGACGTGGTGTCCAAAGTTGGAACTAATCGACCCTGATCCGCGGGGGGTCAGTTACGGGGAATCGTTGATTTCTCTTGATTTTGCGAACCAATGTGTTTCAAATTTGACAGAAGAACTTCTGTCGTGTCTAATTTGCCCACGAGAACCCTATAAAACTGTTAAAATACTTCTAAATGCTCAAATTCGCGATGTAAGGAATCCGACCAATCAGAAAGACGACCAAAATGACCGCACTGTGGTTTATCCAGTCACTGTAAGTCCAGCCAGACCGTAGCGCTCTGAACAGCGGTTTGCGGAACTACTGTAATTCGCAGAGCAGCCGCTGCGGTCTCTCAGCGCTGAGCATCTAAGCGAATTGCAGATAGCCACTGTAAAGCGAATCATCCAGTCACTGTGAAGCAGAAGTTAGTCCATGGCCATATCCGGCCCGTTACCAAAAGGACTGGGAACTTGCGACTTTCAAACTAATTTTGAAGTAATAAATCCGCGTCTGATTTAAAGAAACTTGGTCTCCTTTGAAAGCTAAATACGACTAGTTTTCTGACCATTCTTTAGTTTGTTCTCAAATGTCCTTTTTGCTGAGATATAATGAGCGAGAAAATAATTTCTCCGTGTTGTTTACATTTGTGAAAGCAGAGCATAACCTCTTACAGATGTATGTTTTCAATTTTGGTCCGAAACAGTCCAAAATTACCTCTTCAGTCTTCATGACTTTGTTAACTTGGTGTGCTCTTTGTTTATTTTTCGTGCATGTTCTACCAGGAATATCAACTCAAGCTCGCACTCTTGAATTCACAACCTGTACCTACAATGTTAAATGTTGTTGCCCATTACCTATATTTTGTGTAAACGCAAGCTGAATCTATTTTACGTTTGTCAGAAAACCGGTTGCCGGTTCTTTAAGTTCTGAAGTTTCCTCTTGAGTTTCATTTAGTTTGAAGACTTCCATCAAGCTTCTATGGAATCAGTGCATTTCCAAAATTACCTAGTGATTAGAGTCGGGCAAATAGGAGCGTAATTGATTACACGATTTCTGGCTAATCGGTAATCGTCAAACCTTTGGATGGTAATTAAATGTACCTATTCTTACTAGATAAATAGTAAACTTCAGGGTCTTTTAGGTTAGATCCAAATCTTCTCCAACTAATATGATAGATGGCTTGTAAAAAGTCATCCCTGATTACCATGAAATCGTGTAATCGATTACCACCATATTCTGACCAACTCTGCTAGTGATACACGAGTTCCTCTCACTTTCTTCGATTAGTTATTGGTTGTGCTCATGAATTTTCAAGTTAATGTTGCCATTCTCTGTTGCGCCTTGAGATGAAGGAATCCCTAATATTTCCGCTAAAAAATTCTTGAGCTGCAAGGCAGCGGAAATCGTTCTCCCTGACTGCTTGCTGAGCAAAACTTGATGCTAAGTATATTTAAGGGCAGTTGAGCTTGTCACTACTGTATAACATTTTTTTAAGTTTGGAGCACAGAGGGTTTCTTGAAGGACCCAAATCTAGACAGTCAAGCATGAATCAGGTATTTTAATCATGCCACTGAGTTTAAGGTATGCTGAATTTTTCTAATAGTTGAACAGACAAAACGAGTGACAGTTTCTTACTCGACAGTTTAGTTCCTAGAGAGCTTTTAGAGCATCAATTAGCAGGGTGGTTGCTATAGCAGAACCATTTTGAGTATCGGGTTCTGACAAGTAGGAGTGCCTGCTTCCAAACTGCATCAAGGCACAGCGGTGAGCGGTTGATAAACATCCAGTTGAAACTCTGCGCTAATCAACTGCTCAACGAAGCATGTTGATGCGGCTCGGAAGCAGGCACCGCTCCTTGTCAGAACCTCATACTCAAAACGGTCCTGCTTCAACTCATCATAATCTTGTTTGGTCAGTGCAACAGCTGGGTTCTGAAGTGGAGAAGGAGCTCGACCGATAATCTTTGGCATTTTTAGGTGCTGTTGTGTGGCCCAAGCCCGTATGCCATCCTTCCAGCATTAGTTTTCATATGGCATGATGGAATGAAATTATATTGAATAAGAGAGATTTAGCCATTCATGAAGGAGCGCCTTAAAAGCACATTGTATAAGTCTACGGAAAATTTGGTTTTGGAGAAATGAACACATTGAAACATAGCTAAAGATTATCGGTCGAGCTCTGCCTGCACTTGTGAAACGAGCTCTAACCTCATGAAAGAATCTGACTGACTTGATCAAGGATAAGTGGATCGGCTCAAGCTCGTTAAGTTGTAAGCTGTCAAAGGGGCTGGCATTATTGTTTCGAGAAGCCTCTCAAGGTTGCGGTAGGTACCTACTTTTGATCACTAACTGGAAGCTAATATTTTCATTTATGGAACAAGATTGAACGGGTTACTCTTGGCTGATAAAAAATTACCGCAGTTGGAAGAAATTAGTTGGCTAGTTCCGTTCTGATGGATCGTGTGAACCATGCCCGCTAACTACATGAAAAGAGTGCAGCATTCCATAGCGTTCCTGTTTAAAAAATTTGCCTTTAGTTTACGGACGGATTGATGGATTAGCTATCCGTGATACATCTAAGCGCATCGGTGAGCGATTGGTTAGCTAAGAGTTTCCGCTCATTGCCACTAAGCGCATCGGTGAGCGATTGGTTAGCTAAGAGTTTCCGCTCATTGCCAACCAACCTTTACTGATGCGTTTTAATGAATTTTGGAAGCTTGCTCTGCTACTTGTTAGAGCATATTTGCACCTAATCAACAACAGGTCAGGAGTATATCATGGATAGTTGTAAGTTTAACTTAAACCCAAGTAGAGCGAGACCATTTTGAGTGTCGGGCTCTGACAAGTCGCTGTGCCTCCTTCCGAACTGTATCAACACGCATCGCTGAACGGTTGGTTTTGGATGCAGTTCAGGCACCGCGACTTGTCGGAACCTGATACTCAAAAAGACTCTGCTGTAGAACTTCTTGTGTTGAGCATGCAAAATGACGATACCGACCAATTAGATTATTATGCCTTAGATAGGTCCAGGTTACACAGAATCAATCAGAATATCCACTAATTGACACTCAATCAGGAAGTTACCCGGAGTATTTGAAATTTACTTGTAAATAGATATGGAGCGATGTAACTACATTGATTGCATGATGGCTTATAGCGCAAGGTCATTTGACAAGAGTTGGCGGACTAAATAGAATGTCAAAAAATTTGACCGCGAAGCACATTCCTTTGAAATTGAAAGAGGGCTGACTCCCTATAAGACCTTCAAAACCAAACATATAAAGGTAGAGAGATGAGACTCAATTTCTAGGAGAAAGGAATTCCACATACAATCACAACATGATGGAAGTATATTGTAAGTCAGCACATCACTAAGAACAGGTCTATTCAGAAGTTCCCATTGTTGAACCTTTGAACTCTTACCAATTCACAAGTCAGAGCCACTACAGACGCAAGCAGAGTAATTTTATTGCGTTGAGCAAAAGCAATGAATGGTAGCTGAAAGTTGATAGAATAGGAAAAAGGAAATACATATGCCAGGAGGAGACTAGGAGAGGTTAGGGCTGGGACCGCTATGTAAACAACGAAATCTGGGTTGTATCAGAGAGCCTCTTCGATGCCCAGTAAGTTTTGGTAATTAAAGGAGAATTCTGAGGATTAAGGTAATGAAAGATCAGATTCTCATCCTTTTTATCGAAAGATATAACACTACGAGCACAGAATATTAATTGTCCTCCTGATTCCAGCAGAGGTTGGCTGCCGATGTGATGTATTCGGTGGCAAATGGATCTTGTTCGGTGGGTTTATGCGGTGGTAGCATTGATTGATTTGCGAGCCGCACGGTCCGTTACATCTTTTGTTTTTCTTAGGTTGCCACGACTTGCTTTGAGGCAAATCATTTGAAATTCCCAGAATTTGCAAACGAGATTTCTCGCTTACGAGATAAAATTAAAAGTCGAAAAGTAGAAAAGTATCAAAACGAACTCAAATGGAGACGATTGGTATACGGCGATATAGGGTTTCGTTCAGCCGTTAATTCGGTAGAGAGTCATATTAGAACAAAACGGTCCAAACGAAATGATTCTTGTAATTATAGTGTGTGGTCTCTTTTTCGTTCTGTTGGGACTTTCCGTTTTGCGTTTGACCAAACGCTATAATAACCACCAAAATTTTATAAAACAATCATGATACAAAATATAAAAAAGCAAGAGAAGCAATTTTATAGAATGTAAAAATTTGAAATTGTGGATGGAAAGAAAGGGTACGATCGAGGGGTAAGGAGAGCGAGGGGGGAGATATGAATTCCTAGATTTATGCATTCGGCTCCGCCACGGTATTGGTACGTTTGAGTCTTCGCCGCGTTCAATCGATAGAGCTCATCATTATAAATTCTCTTTAAAGTAGTTGTGAACTTGACCTTTTCAGTGCTAAATTATGAAAAAGTAGCTTCTTAAATCTTAGACCTTTACTACTGAAAGAAGTGACGTTTGCTCATATCATCTCATGCGCATGTCAATTTTTTTGTAATTTCATAAGAATCCATGTCAATAGATCATCCTCTTTGTAGGACTATGGAAGCGAAAAGGTTAAACAAAAAATTATAGTATAGCGAAGAAGCATTGAATGGCTCCTCTATAGTTTTAGGCACTACGAACGTTCGAAATGAATAGACGTTTCGGAGCAATAGGCGAGACGATAACTATTCGTACGCCACTGCGTTGGTTTTGCCTATCTTGAAAATTGAAGGCACTTTTATCTATGCGGAAATAATTACTACGATAGAAGATTTGTGCGAGTTCAAGAGCTGCAGTTCGATGTTTTTATTTTTCGATCGATTTTCGAATTTCTTAATCGTTATTGGAATTATTTTTCATTGCTCTTATTTTGTAAAATATTATTTTGTTACTGCAAGAGTCGTATCAGTCAAACAAAAGAAGCTCATTATTCTGATAAAAAATGGTGTGGGTAATCAAGTCGAATTTTTGTCGAATTTTTTCCTGAGATGCACGCGTATTAAGAAAGAGCCGGAACTTTTAATGGTTTTCTAACAGAAATAATGTTTCTTTCTCTCTCTCTCTCTCTCTCTCTCTCTCTCTCTCTCTCTCTCTCTCTCTCTCTCTCTCTCTCTCTCTCTCTCTCTCTCTCTCTCTCTCTCTCTCTCTCCCTCTCGCTCTCGATAAAATGGCATGGTTTCGACATAATGTGGTACTTCTGTGGCAAAAGGCAAAAGAAAGTGATAGAGTGGTTTCATTTCTTAGTGAATAAGGAAACTGTATGCCCGGCAGAGAAGAGAAACCACACACAGTTGAGATTATACACACTCATATAGCGAGCTCTTTTCATAAGTTAAAGAGTATGATGCTATGGAGTGGCTGCAAGAGGAGCTATGGGGGTGAATAAGTAAAGAAGGACGCGACATGAGAGTTCATTCATAAATTACTACTATCATTTCATTCCTCCCTCCTCGCCATTCCCCCTCCACCCTCCCGCCACAGCTTCGTCGCAAAGATTTTCTTGGTTCTTTGCTCCGAGTACTGTATTCAGGGACTTCACAATGTGTCCCCCGAACACATTCACACATACACACAAACACTCACACACACTCTCACAAAAACACCTTATGATGCTCGAGGGGAAGAAAACATACTTGGATATGAAAAAGCACTGCGGGACCAATTAGGTCGACCCTGACCCTGAGCCAGAGTTGAACGCTGGATTTGAAAAAGGGCACATCAAAACGCATTTTCCTATGCTGTTGCGCCCTTTTAGAAATCAACGATTCGCAGTTAGAGTCTTTCTCTCTTCCTACTCCGTTTTAATGAAAAACTAGTTCATGCATCTCTACAGTTTTGAAAGCGAGCCGTATTAGTCACTGTATAGTCACTAGTCAGTGTGAGATCGTTTAGATTCAGTGGCGCACGTTTCGTAAATAGACTCATTTCATGTCTTACCGAAATGGGGGGGGGGGGGAACCTGATGACCTTCTATTTTTTTACTTTTCAAGAAGGCAGTGACGGCTTGTGTGTTGAGGAAAGAATGGATTCTCTCCATTTAAACCTATTGATAATAATAGATTCTTTAATGAGGCTCTGTGCTTCACCAAGAATCTTTTATTTTTGCGCAGGTTTAAATGATAAAAAAGCACAGTGGCTAGATTCATCGAGCCATACCATTGCATGCGGGTAAAATGTGAAAATATAGTTTATAGTTTGGAATTGATAGTTTAAATTTGCGCATCGTTATTTTCGCTGAATTACATCTTTGAGCCGATGCGTCATGTCGCTGAAGCGAAAGCACGCAACAGATCCAATGATCCAAACAGCGGCGGCTCGAGCTGTTTGGCATCACTGTCTTTGCTCCATTTGATTGTATCTAAAACAATCGTTTGCTGGTGAAGCGCTGCTTCACTTTCGAATCGATTGTTCTACATACAATCAAATGGAGGGATGACATTGTTGCCAAATTGCACGAGCCGCGCCTCTGGATCCAAAAATTAAAGAGCATCGATCGCAAACGTTTACGCTTGATGATACACCATGCAAACAGTAAACTTTTTCAATCAATTAATCAATTTTGATCAATTCTTAGATCAATTAAAATGATCAATCATGTAATCAGCGCTTACGGTGACAAGGCATGATGACGATCATAGCAGTCACTTAATTCTTTATCATAAAAATCGCTCTGTTTGAATTGATGGATTCTTAATAGGGATTCGCGGCTGCATGTATGGGGTTCAAAGATTATTATGGTACACGCCAATCATTTTATTTTTAAATTATATGGAAATCCATGCTTTAACATTGCTGAAGCCGTCTTGTGCGAACTACCCGTTTCAAGCTTAAAATGCTGTTCTCGAGTCTCGGCGTTATGAGTCAGCGTAACAACAGATTTTATTTCAAAGCCATCTGAGGATATGAAACAATTTTTACTTTCGCACAACTAACAAAGTTAGAAATTGAGGAAGTATTGCGATGGCGCAGATTTCTGTCTGTCTGGTATCCCAGGATAATATTTAAACCATAATTGTCCATATGCATCAAAAGTTTACAGGAGAGTTTCTTTTTACCATTTCCCAGAAGGACTTTTTTTTTTTTGGTTTTTTTGAAATTTTAAATTTTAGCCAAGTTATAAATGATTCAAGATTTCCAATAAAATCAATGGTAAAAAAATATTGGTAAAAAAGGTGAACGTGGGGAAAAATTAGAATGCTTCAAACACAGGTGTTTGAATTTTGATGACAATTTGCACAAACATTCTGCAATCAGCCTATACCGTAAAAATTAACCCCTTAAGAGGAGTCTGAGGGTCTCCCCCAAAATATTAAAAGGAGTGTGAGAGTCTCCTCTAGAGTAATAAAGGGGGGTATGGGGGTTTCCCCCAGAAAACTATAGGGGCGTGAGGGTCTCCCGGTCTCTCCCAGTATATTATAAGAGGGTCTGGTCTGGGGGTCTCCCCCAGAATATTATAGGGGCGTGGAGGTCTCCCGCAGTATATAATAAGAGGGTCTGGTCTGGGGGTCACCCCCAGAATATTGTAGGGGGGTGGAGGTCTCCCCCAGTATATTATAAGAGGGTCTGGTCTGGGGGTCTCCCCCAGAATATTATAGGGGCGTGGAGGTCTCCCGCAGTATATTATAAGAGGGTCTGGTCTGGGGGTCTCCCCCAGAATATTGTAGGGGCGTGGAGGTCTCCCCCAGTATATTATAAGAGGGTCTGGTCTGGGGGTCTCCCCCAGAATATTATAGGGGGTATGGGGCTTTCCCCCAGATTATTAAAGGGGGTCTGGGAGCCTCCTCCAGCGTAATAAAGGGGGGTATGACGGTCCCGCAGAATAATTTTTACGTAAGAAAATGTTCGTGGGGTATTTCCTTCAATTTATTTTCTTTACCGCCATATAATGATCTGGCAACCCCACGTCGCGAGAGTAACTGTGGCGGCTCGTGATATTTGGCAACCATGCAAGTTTTCCATTTAAACGTAGGTAAAATAATCGATTCTTGCGGAGGCTGGCAGCCTCCGGAAGAATCGATTGTTTTACATTGGTTAAATAGGAGGAGGACACGGTTGCCAAATTTCACGAGCCGCCACTGGAGAGTAAATGGAACGAGAAGGGAATTGACGTGAGGAAACTTGGGGGCGCTCAGTGTACACTTACTCCACGGGCCACGAGTATTTTACGAACTGTTTTGCAAGAACACGGGTAAATTTGCATGGGAGAAGAAAATAAGAAAAAAAAAACTGCAAGGGCTTGTAAACGATGCGTATAACAAGGCGATGCAATAGCAACAGCCGAGTTGTTTGATCGATGCAGTCGTCACGAATTGGCCGAGGCCCGAGCGAAGGGGGTTGCACCCCTGCACCCCTGCACACCCCCTTCCACTATAGTGCAAAACGTGCACGCTGCAAATTGAGGGTGGCTTACCTTAAACAGGTACAAAAGGAGCCGGATTGCACTGGCTCAACCGTGCTGCTGTTTCGTTAAACGCTAACTTGCCCTGACTGACTCACTAAGTTACCCATCCACCAACTTCCTAACTCGCTCGCCAATATCTCTCCATCTCTTTCTCACACACATTTCCTCTCTCTCTCTCTACCTTTCACTCTCGCCATCTCTGTCTCTGTCTCTTTCTCCCTCTCAAGGTTCCGTTAACTTCGTTTAGTCGTTCACGCCCTAATTTTTCTGCTTTGTTCATCTAAATACATTTTCTCGGTCGAACGCGACGTGTACGTGAAGCTTTTTTTATCAGACAACCACCAACCGACGCATCATCAAAAGCTCCCTTTTCATCTGCCACGCTGCGAATAGGTCAGTTGCGACGCTTAGAGTTTAAGCTTTTTTCATGATGTATCGCTCAAAAACACTCTATACAGTTACCCGTCGTCTTATACGCGAGCTTCTTTGTAACGTGGGGCTGGGACCAGTGGCAAAGCGTGCAATTTGGAAATCCCATGAAAAAGATCGAACTATTGGGTGTTCGAAGAACACCTTCGCGTTCCATCTTTTACAATGGTGTAAATGGACAGAATACAACGTTGCCGCATTGCACACTATACCACTATGACTGGGACCCGAGCGAGGTCTGTAAGACCTCAAATTAGAAGCTACCCATTTCCATATATTTTTATCTTAAAATTCATAGAGTATGTTTTCTGGGGTCTAAAAAGCATGGTACTCCAGAGAATGGTCATTCCACCATTCTAAAACCGCAGCAACACTTAAGCGGAAAATAGGGATTGGTGGTATTTAACCAATTTGTCGCTGACTTTCACCCCAACCAAACAGTATGGTGACAACTCCACAATACATCTGATTCACGTCATCCAACGATCCAGTAAGTTCTACATAAACTTCGGAAAGTTTAGCCAAACTTCCGACAGAAGTTGCCAGACCTCTTGGTAAAGTCTAAGGCCAAATAAACCACAGGTATGGTTTCATCGATCATTTTTTCCCGTTTTGTGGTGGCCCTGGTTTCGCAGAGTTGCTACGGATCTCAAACTGTTACAGTCAGAGCTCTGTCTATGCATAGCAAGCAGTGACGTAGCGTGCGCATTCGGCAACGTTACAATTTGTCCATGAAAAACCCATGAAAAAGATCGAACTATTGGATATTTGGTGAACACCTTCACATTCGACCTTTTACATGATTTTAAATGGACACAGTACAACGTTGCCAAATTGCACGCTACGCCACTGATGGCAAGCAGTAGTGAGTCCGCAGCTTGCCACTCAAAATGCGTTTTCGTGGTCTGTTTGAAACTTTTGAGAGCTCTAACCTTAAAATTAGGGCATATTTGGATCAATGTTTACTGTTCATTAGAAACAAAAATTTATTTTGAGACCAAAAATACGCTCTCATAGTTCGCTTCCAGCATTTGAGTTTTAAAACAACCTGTGCCAAAACTAAAATTTGGTCAAGACACTGCCGTGACAAAAATAGAAAAAGAGCAAAAGAGCATCAAATAGTGAAAAAAGAAAAATTAAAAGCAAGGCATGGCTCTCCGATTGGCTCATTGATTGGCGTCACGGTCACTTGACGCGGATTTTACAATATCACTCGCGTCTGATTTTTTGCCACTTTTCAAGCTCACATTTCTTACGATGCTTAAGAAATGTGAAATAAGAAATACGATATACGTGGTCAAAATTGTGTCTTATTTCACAAACTCGGATTATCGAGCTCTTACGTAAAATGCATTTCCCGCTGCAGAGCAGAACTGTGCTTCATTGAACGCGGGATGGCAAAGTTACCTGCATGCATACTGATCACGAGAGTCTGATGAATTGAAGAAAATGCATGCTTCTTTGTGCGCCAAAGTTGAAAAACTTATACGAGTTTACGAGTGGCTTTTTATTGTGAAATTGACTTGAATTCCTCGACTCATTTTCGATCTCAGAAGTCGGATAAAGCTTTTTATTATCTCCCGAGGCTTCGCTCAGAATGCACTTCGCAATCTCAATCACTGCAAATGCATATTGAAATGAGTTTTGCAGTGACTACAAAGTTTAGATTTCAATAAAAGTATTTAGCGTGACATCACGAGCATAGAGCAGCGTGACCGAACAAAAGAATATATTATAACCTCTTGATTAGCCCTGCAGTTGAAAGTGTATAATTCAACTCAAGGATATTTGCAACTAATGTGGATCAGTATTAATATGGAGGTTATGCTCTCTTATTCAGTTCTGCGACAAATAAACCGGCGCAGAGCTTATGCGTCAAATGTCCATTATTCCAGCTTAAAGGTCGAGACTCATTGGAACAGCAGCCAACATTCACCTACTGTTGAGTGATGGGCATAAGGTTAGGTTTTTTTCTTCGTGGTTTAATATTTTCTTCTTCCTCTTTCTTTTTTACACCGAATAACAGTTTCTGATTAATTATTTCAAGATTATGTAAAACAATAGATTAATTAAAGTTTTGTCTTCATAGCAACATCTCAGGTAGATTTCATTTGGAGCGATGAATATCACTTGTTAGTAGGTGGCTGTTGTGTTGTAGATTCCCCGAAAAACCTGTAAAATATCGCATAAAAATCACTTTGAGAGTATCAAATAGTCTCAAAATTCACTCATAAGCCCCCAGAAAAACGTTTTAAAGAAATCCAAAGATGGCGGTCGAACGGACGAATCAACCCTGCATGCATGCACCACGAGCAGCAAAGATGGCCGACGACGGCATTCGGCATAGTAAGTGCTTGCCCCGGTGTTTTCTTTTCAGAATTCGGGCAAATCGACCCAAAAACGTGGTATATTCACCGTAGTAATGAAAAACAATAACAAGAAAGTAAAATTTATAGGAAAAAGAAAAACACAGAATGACTCAAAATGACACAAAATGTAGGTACTACATGAGGAAGTGAGTCGCTTGTTTACATTTTAACGAACAATATAAATTACCATCGTCGGCCATCTCTTGGTGCTCATGGTGCATGAATGTAGGGTTGATTTGCCCGTTCGACACTGCCATATCAGGCTCTCCATAAAACGTATTTTGTGGGTTTATGCGTGGATTTTGTAACTATTTGATGCTCTCAATATGTGATTTTCACGCAACTTTACACCAGAACCAACCCTCCACAACGCTGTATCAAAAGTATGCAACACACCCATTATGACATTATGTGTAATTTTTTCGGCATTTAAGATAGGAGTCAATCATCAATAGAAAATGTTGTCGACCATGTAGAAATTGACTCACAGAAAGAGCTCCATGATCCTGATCGTACAAACATTGTACTATAGCAGTGTTGAGGAGGCTTGTACATAGTATGCAATACACTTCTAACTTAAAGTATATAAGCAAATACAATCGAGGAAGGTATTTACAGGATCAATCAGTCACCTAACCACGCGCTCAAGAGAGCAGAAAAATAAACCTACTCAGCTGTACTCGTTTTTGCCTACATCATCAATTAAAGGCACTCAACGAAGCATTCTGTTAGAATGTCAACATTTGACAGTTCTTTCATTTTCAAAATGATGAATTGAAACCATATGAAACAGATTAAAGTGAACTAATATGTTCAGAGGGCCGATCATTTACTTTATCGTTAAACCGATCGATAAGACTGTCTATGAGTTATTCTATTGGTCGAATTTTGTAAAACTTGGCTGTTGCTATGGTAACCATCGTTATAGTGTCCGTTTTTTAAAGGTTACTCATGAATAGCCTTTATAAAACGAGACTCTTAACGATGGTTACCATAGCAACAGCCAAGTTTTAAACTTTTTGACCAATAGCATCACTAGTATACAGTTTTATCGATTGGTTTAACGATGAAGTAAATGATCGGCCCTCTGGTTTAGTATACCTAAAGGAGTAAAAATATTTTTCTTTAGAAATCATCAGTTAGGCGTTAAAAAATTGGTTTCAAAATAAAGTCTGGCTCATTGCATTTTTCTATGAGAGTTTTCGGATACATTTTTGTAAATAAATCAAAAATAGATGCAGCAAAATTGATGGATGGAAAGAATCATTGAACCCAAAGATGGGAGGAGGAGTTTGACCTCAGCATGCTTTTATGGTTTTTACAAATTATAGATAGTGGGGCTGTTGCACACTTTTGGTATAAACGATTCATTAGTCGATTCTGGTGTAAAAACCTCCAAAATTAACGATGGCAGCACTAAAAACTTCCGAAATCCTCTCCTAAACTCAATAAACGCTTTTATTTGCGCGAGTGTAATGGTGGCATAGGGCAGTAATAATGGAAGATTCCTATCTTGATTTCGTCACTCTCTCTATGCTGACAAGGATGATTCACAGAGTAATTAGTCATCAGAATAGTGGTCCACATCTGATGAATGGTATACCGTGACATCAAATGACACCGGTGTCAAATGAAAGTTGTCTCTTACTGGTCACTTCTTGGTGGATTTACAGTATTGTTAGATGGGAATCTCCCATTATTACTGCCCTAAGCCACCATTACGCTCGCGCAAATAAAAACATATATTGGGTTTCGAAGTGGATTTCGGAAGTTTTTAGAGGTGCCATCGTTGTTTTTGGAGGTTTTCACAGCTTAATCGACAATTAAATCGCTTAGACTACTCTGCGTCATTCTGAGAAAACGTACCGAGCTTTTTGGGCTGTCTTGGTCTCTATCGATAGCCTAGGAGGAAATGCAACAGCTCCATTCCTCTTAAAATTGGAATGCACATTCTTTGAAGCCTTATTACCCTCGGGCAGAATTAGCTCAGGTATCAAGTCAACCCCTCCCATTTCTACAATTTTCATCGTAAAAAAAAAAAAAAAAAAAAAAAAAAAAAAAAAAAAAAAACTCTGTGGTCTGAAAGGACCTCTCCCCTTCCCCCACCCCCTTGGTTTCACAAGAATTAACGCATCAAAGCTTGGAGACTCCTGAAAAAGATCATCATCGAAATTCCTCCTTCTTAAAAAGGCTGCGCTCCCATTTAATTTCATTCTGGATATACACCCTCTGTTTTCCGCAACCTATCCTTCACCTGTTATTTAAATTATGAAAGGGAAGCGTTTAAGCTGTAGAATCCCGGCCCATCAAACTTTTTCCGCTTGTTTGAAACTTTCCTTGCGGGAGGCTTTTGCATTTCTCAATATAACGTCCTCTGCCACTTTCCTCATCTTAGCCCCTTGACTTTTAAGTCCTCCTAAAATTTCATTACCGAATTCCAACTCCAAAAAGTTTACTTGAAGCCTCGTGAGAAGAAAGTCACCTGCTTCCCGCGTCGATATGGCTTTCACTTTTAATACTTTTCACAGCGAATCCAACAAATTAACCCGCTCGTGAAAATGCGTCGGATATTACAAATTAATTCATCATCGATAGCTTAGGGATATTTCTTCAGTTAATACCTAGAGGCTTATCCAACCTTCAGATAATGGTGGCTATAGTGCACAGTAACAACAACTTATTTCATTCACTTGAGTGTCTTCGTGAAACAACCGATTATAGACGGTTTTAGTCAACGGTTAGCCAACAACCACAACAATGCACTCATCGGTCGCAATCGGTTGTGATAAAACTCGCGTAGCATTCCAAACTATCTCCACTGACCCTCCCTTGACCCCCCATGCATACCCATCTCTTTCTAGTTTCGAAATTCTTATACAGGACCTTGTTTTACGACATATCACTATCAAAATCGCGTTAAGATGCCTCGAGGAATTCATTTCAGCCAACAAAGTTCACGAAAGATGTCTCTGTATACGATTTTTTGAAATTAGAGTGAAATGGCAGTACATGGGAATTACGTGAGAGCGAGAGAGACAAACTGTCTTTGTTTGGAACGCTCATCACCGGCTACCGCAATTACTAAAACCCTCTATTGTGGTGAGTGGAGAAAGGAGGATTAGTATCAGGTCGGATCGATATTTTGACTATCGATTCCCATACCTTCTAGAATATGTTGCGAGTTGAATGGTTTAATAATTATTTGCTAAAGTAATTTTTCCCTCACTAGCAAATTTTTTTCAGTAAATTGCTGGACATTGTTCAAAAATGAAAGCCTTTTATTGCTTTTGGGTTGTCATTGTTGTTGTTGCTTTGTTTTGTTTTGTTTTGTTTTGTGTTTTTTGTTTTTTTGTTGCTGTTTTTTGTTTTTTTTTTTTTTTTATTGTTTCTGTTTTGTTTTTTGTTTTTTTTTGCGGACTATGTATGTATACAGCATTGCTTGGTGTGGAAGAAAGGCAGTGGCTTAGCGAGAAAATTGGCAACGTTACATTGTGTCCATTTGAACCAATGTAAAAGGTCGAATGCAAAGGATTTCACCGAACATCCAATACTTCGATCTTTTTCGTGGATTCAAATGGACGAACTGCAACGTTGCCAATTTTCACGCCACCGAAGTAAGGAGCAGTGAGAGAAGGTTCTGCTTTTTCTTAAAATTAGCTAAGCAAGAGTGTAACCTGGCGGTTAGTCGAGGAAATAGAGATGATATGGGAAAGTGTCGGATTTTGTACGTCCTCATCCCTCATCAAACGCAAAAGCACAGCGGCGAAGCGTGCAATTTTGGCATCGTTTCATTAAGTTCGTTGTTGAAATACATGAAAAAGATAGAGCTACCTAGGCTGCGTGCGGTGTAAAACATCGCCTTAGATTCGACCTTTTTTTCGTATGATTTTAAATGGACATAATGCAACAGTGCCAAATCGCACGCTTTTTCACTAAATCATAGATAATCGCGCAGTGGGTGCGGATTTTGACGTTAGACAGTGTGTTGTTTCCTCCAATTTTTCCTGTTTATCTCAATATGAAAACAATTACAAACTAAATGGCCAAAAAAACATCATAGACAAAATAAGGATTAAATTGGGAACTAGGCCAACAATAAATAAGAACTTCCGAGACGTTTCGGTGCACTCACAGCACCATTATCAATCGGAAAAATAAAATACGAAAAAACAAAATACTCAGAACGAGGAGCACACTCCACAAAGTTAGACTGATTAACGAAATACCGCAACATCGGTTACATAAAACAAAACAGACCAACAAAAACGCGGACAGAGCCTCAATCAGTAGTTAACGTTTGGAAAAACTGGAGTGCACTGCTGTGAGTGCACCGAAACGTCTCGGAAGTTCTTATTTATTGTTGGCTAGTTCCCATTTTAGTCCTTATTTTGTCTATTTATCTCAATGTTAAATATTCGAATTTTATTCCAAATTCGGCAACACTGACGTTGGAGCATCCGAGTCTGGGGCCTTTGAATACCATCAACATTTTATAGAACAGCCTGTATACATAGAGGAGACGATACAAACAATTATTCAGAGCCGAGAAGACAATTACTTCTAATGCGGTTTCAATTACCTCAACACGTTTCACCTTTGACCCCGGTGCGCAAGATATGAAACCAACTTTATGGGTACCAACACCGTGTCTGAGTAGTCGCGGCACGGCAGTTCCTCTCGATTGATTGTGAATTGCAATCGCGACAAAAAATGATCAAGTCACATATTGAATGAAATTGGAGGCCGCTTCACAAGAGTTGGTGAATAACAGTCTCTGCGCTATGCAGAATGGGTCGGTTGCAAACTTTTGCTACAGCGTTATAGAGTGTTACATCCTGAATAAAATCACGTGAAAATTCCATTGGTGGTATCAGAAAATCATAAAATGCAGTATTAAACTCACAAGAAGCGTTTAACTGAAACCCTAGGTGGCGGTAAAATATCGAGCAGCCTGCGTGAACGCACCGTGAACATTCGCATGATGGCCAACGTTAACAACCTCACAGCATCGGAGGTTATGAGTTTGTTTGCGTTGTGATTGGTTGTGATCGATGTTGTGAGGTTGGCCATCTTGAATTTTCATCGTGCCTGCACACAGTGCACACAGGTTGCTCGATATTTTACCGCCATCTTGGATTTCAGTTAAATGCCTCTGTTGAGTTTGTTATTGCATTTTATGACTTTATACTGCCACCAATGGACTTTTCACGCGATTTTACACGAGATTGATCTGCACTCTATACAGGGTGTTTTTTTATCTCCCCCCCTGGTTTTTTTTCTTGCTAATTGAGATAAAATGTTGCGGTTTGGACTATTCTTCATCATTTTGGCTGAATTTTCTTTTTTTGGGGTCGAAACCCCCCCCCAGCCCTCCTAGGGGGGCTATCTCAAAAATTTCAAATGGCAACCCCTATCTTGTGATACATCGTTCGAAAGGGCATAAAATTCTAAGACTTTTGGCGCAAACCGGAAGTTGATATCGTTTTTTGTTTTCGATACATCGAATTTCAAAGTTCGATTTGGACCCATTTTCAATAAATCGTTACTCCACTTTGGAAAGTCGGAATTAAAAAAACTATGGGTCCAAAATACTCTAAAAAGCAAGTGCTTTTCAGATAACAAAATGGTTTTGACATAAAATTTGATTTTAGAGCCCCAATTTTTTTTTTAAAATTTTGCCCCTAAAAGGGGCTATCTTGAAAATTCCCTTCCACGACCCTTATTGAATGATGCGTCGATCTAAAAAGCATAAAAAACTGAACATTTTGGCGAAATCCGGATATCGATATCGTTTTTCGTATTCGAGATATCGAATATTAAAAATTCAATTTTCGCATACCTTCAAAATTCGATATCTCGAATACGAAAAACGATATCGATATCCGGATTTCGCCAAAATGTTCAGTTTTTTATGCTTTTTTGATCGACGCATCATTCAATAAGGGTCGTGGAAGGGAATTTTCAAGATAGCCCCTTTTAGGGGCAAAATTTTTAAAAAAAATTTGGGGCTCTAAAATCAAATTTTATGTCAAAACCATTTCGTTATCTGAAAAGTACTTGCTTTTTAGAGTATTTTGGACCCATAGTTTTTTTAATTCCGACTTTTCAAAGTGGAGTAACGATTCTTTGAAAATGGGTCCAAATCGAACTTTGAAATTCGATATATCGAAAACAAAAAACGATATCAACTTCCGGTTTGCGCCAAAAGTCTTAGAATTTTATGCCCTTTCGAACGATGTATCACAAGATAGGGGTTGCCATTTGAAATTTTTGAGATAGCCCCCCTAGGGGGGCTGGGGGGGTTTCGACCCCAAAAAAAGAAAATTCAGCCAAAATGATGAAGAATAGTCCAAACCGCAACATTTTATCTCAATTAGCAAGAAAAAAAAACCAGGGGGGGGGAGATAAAAAAAACACCCTGTATAGTGCTGTAGCAACAGTTTGCAACAGACCCATTTGCCCGTCAGGGCCACCTCGCAGTGAGCCGGCTTTCCAGAAACTCGAATTTCCAAGTTTTATTTGTACTTCGTCCTAAACAAAGGATACACATGAAGGATCAAACAAGGCTTCTAAGTCATATTCTCTGTCATATTAATTGCACAATAGTTTTCAGGATTTAGTTAGAGCAGAAAATGCGGACCCTGCCAGTGAAATGGAAAAGTATACATAAAGATAGAGTTCAGTAAGTGCAAAGGGTATGTCTCAAAAGTATACCGGGATTGATTGTGTAATTTTAGAACTAAACAAATTATAGCGATCTGGCTTTGGAGACGTTTCAAAGATCAACTCATTTTCTTTCAATTGATTTCAATTATGAGCACAATTGGTGAAATTTTTACGAATTCTTGACAGTTTGAAAAGAAAACAAATCGACCTCCAACGGGTATTTCATCAATGTTCTTTCGTAGCAAAAATATGAGAACGAAAACCTAACTTCAGTTCGCGTAGTTATTAAAGAAGGCAGGCATTTTTCAGCTTGTAACTTATACAGTCAAAATAAAGTAAATAGACGAAGCTTAGAGGTTGTATTTTTGATAAGAATAAATAATAAATATTCTTTGAAAATCCGTATGGGGTCGATTTTTTCTTTCTTTTCATACTTTCAAAATGATTTTCATCAATTTTTGACGATATGTGTTCGTATTTAGCTCAAGCGAAGCAAATGAGTTAATATTTCAAACGTATCTAACAAGATCAGATCGCTAGCTTGTTTATAGTTTTGAAGTTTCAGAATCAGCCCCGGTTTTGAAGTTGATTCAGAATCAACCTCCATCTTTAAAGGTCGTTAAAATCATTGATTGAGTTTGTGGGTGGATTTTTAGACTTTTTGATGCTTCCAATGTGATTAACATGCGGTTTTAAATTAGAATCTACCCTCCATACATCGCTGTGGCAAAAGTTTGACCCATCCAGCAAGTCGCACAGTAAATTTCACTAATCATCTTTTTTCCGTGTCCTAATCGTATTTAACTTTAAAACACTGCAAAGAAGAAGATGTGGACTGAAAGAAAAACCGAGAAATAAAATGAACGAATAACGTTTAGCCAAAGCCAATGCTTGATTTAGCTGTTGCAAGAGCTCTCATCACAAGTTGTGTGACTCAACTGCCCTCTGTTACGACGGCAAATGGGGCTCTTGCAAAAATTTTGCAATAGGAGATTGAAGAGCTGATTCTTGCATAAAGACCTGTAAAAATGACGATGCGTACACTGAAAAATCACGAAATTCACTCTCCGAATCGGCCGTAATGGCGGATAGACGCAGGTATCATGAGAGATTCCTATCTAAATTGAGACATACCTCTGTGTTTCCAAAGAGAAAGTGGCATATTAGATAGGAATCTCCCATGATACCTGCGTCGAACCGCCATTCCGATCTTGCCATTTATGTAGTCACGTAGGTTTATTACTGAATTTGAAATTTTTTCAGTGTGAATTTCGTGACTTTCGCTGGTTTTTACATCCAATGGGTCTGTTGCAAACTTTTGCTACAACAATTAAGAGTGTTTAATCTAATGTAAAATCGCCTGAAAAGTCCATTGGTGGCATCAGAAAGTCATAAGATGCAATAATAAACTCACAAGAGGCGTTTAATGAAATCCAATATGGCGGAGAAATATCGAGCAATTTGTATGTATATGCACCACGAACATCCAAGGATATAGCCAACCTCACAATATGTATCACAACCAATCACAACGTAAACAAACACATAACCTCTTCATCCAGTGAGGTTGTCAAAGTTGGCCATCCTTGGATGTTCACGGTGCATGCATACAGATTGCTCGATATTTATCCGCCATCTTGGATTTAATTAAACGCCTCTTGTGAGTTGATTATTGCATTTTATGACTTTCTGATGCCACCAATGGACTTTTCAGGCGACTTTACATCAGATTCAACACTCTTAATCGTTGTAGCAAAAGTTTGCAACAGACCCATTGGACTATGCATTTCCTTACAGCAAAAGTTTGCAAGAGCCCCATTGTTCGCGTAAAATTCCATTGTGCGCCAGGGTCGTCAAAAGGGAGTAAGCCGACACCTCAGAAAGTGACAGCAGACAGACCTGACGAATGGCGGTAACGAGAAACGAACGACTCAACGATAACGCAAAAGGATGTAAGTCAGCTAACGTGAACGTAGAGCCAAGCGTCACAAACAAAACAAAAACGAAAAAAAAAAAAAAAAAAAAATATATATATATTATACATGAAAGTTAATTACGACTGAACTCGGGCGTAAAAGGACGGTGCCCCCGCGCGCCGAAGGGTCCGCGTCCGCCCGCAAGCTGCGTCGACTCTACAGTCAGTGCGAGAGGGCGAACGAACAACGCGACGGATCGGCTGCTATGTTTGCGCCACCACATAAGGGACACCCCTTTGACCCCCCCCCCCCCGACCATCAACCCTTCCCAGCCATCTACCCTTCCCCGCAACATCCAGCACTATCCCGAAGTTCGCAAACTTGATCCCTTGAAGCTTCAAGTTGTGAGCACACTTGATTTCCCTCTGTCATGATACGTTTCCCGCGCCCTCTTATCCTCAACCGCGGCGCGCCTTCCCCCCCCCCCCGCGACTATCCGCCCGCATCTTTTCCCACCTCCCTCGTGGTATCATTCGACGCACAGTGGGTTCAATGCAGAGCTGTCGATTTGCGTAGATTTAATGACATTTTAAAATTCACCGAAGATTACATCGGTTGAGGAAAGATTATAGAGTTTAGTTCAGTGTATGACTGTCCTGGCGCTCGGAAACCTACCGGTTGGCTAACCGGTAGCCGCGGTACATGACGAAAAATTGATGGAATCGTGTGATTATCACGTGATGCTTACCAGATTAACCGTGCGAATCGGCGGTGCATGGGCGCACCCAGGGGGCAAGGGGGCCAAGCCCCCCCCCCCCCCATAGGATGAAAAAAAAGGAGGAAAGGAAAGGAGAAAAGGAGAAAAGGGGAGGGAAAAAGGAGAAAAGGAAAGGAAAAAATGAGGAAAAGAGAAAGATAAGAGGAAAAGAGGAGGAGAGAAAAAGAAAAGATGGGAAAGGAAATGAGTTCAAAAAAAGTATCAATGTCATGAAACATATTTTTCCTTGGAGGAACACATCTTTCCCGACAGCAATGTCCTTAATTGTTAATTTCGCTCGATCTTCTTCTGAAATCTTGATTTCCTGAAGACTCCGTCTTTCTATCAGCATGCGATGAAGATATTTCCGTAACATCAGCATAGTCTCGGAAAATCTCATTTTCCTCGAGAGTTAATTTAATATAGTTTCTGAATAGAAGTAGCCTAATTTTGCGTCTAAGAAGAGCTAAATTTTCAAAATTTTCCGGGGGAGGACCCCTAGACCCCCCATATGAAATGACAACTTGGCCCCCCCATACAGAAACCCTGGGTACGCCCATGCGGCGGTGGATCTGGTTATCGGCGAAAGAATATACACGGAAAAAACTACGGTGAAAATAACCATACGGATACCTGATTTTGGCACCTGCTAGATGTTATGGTAATGTTAACCAGAAGTATACTATGTTTTGACTAGGTACTAGGTGATGTTACCTGATTGCATGTCGAATTTACTTACAGTATCGGTAGATGTACCATACTTCTGGTCAAGTTTACCATAACATCTAGCAGGTGCCAAAATCAGGTATCCGTATGGTTATTTTCACTGATCTTTTTTTTCCGTGTACTGAGAAAAATTTACGGGAAATTTTAAACAGGGACAACTTTCAGCTGATTACAACCAGGTAGCCGCAAAGAGTCAACCGGATGGTTTCCGAGCGCCAGGTGTAATGCACGAAAATACTAACGTATTTTATCTCTCTCAACCGGTATAGAGTCGTCGATAACTTTGAAAACTTGCGGATATTTTAATTAATTAACGGCGTTTCCACCGATTGAGAAAATATTACAGATCAGAGTATTTTCGTGCATTACCTAGTCATACACTGAATTGAAGAACGTAATATTTTCTGAACTGGTGGAATAATCGACGAATTTAAAAATATCATTAAATCTACGCAAATCGGCAGCTCTGGGTCAATGGCGATTTTCTTTCAGGAATGAAACAATTCTCGAGACAATTCACGCGAGAGATCAAATGGATGGACAATAACGGAAAACTTCTACCCATAATTTTCAGAAATTATAGGTTATAAATAGATTTGGTGCAGAATGGGTCTTTCGCTCTCTTTTGCAACAAAAATACTGGAATTCAACTCAAAATCACCGCTGAAACTTCTTTTTTCCCAATTTTAATGTCCTGAAATTTTGTGTCGATAGTTCAATTGTGCGGCGTTTGCTTTAATTGACAAACGGGTCACTCTCTCTACTTTTCAAGGCACTACGCCGCGGCCGCCGTCTTTAAAATCGACAAAACTTTTTCATTTATTTTACTCTTTAACGACCCCACGTTTATTGGGAAGAGCTTTAGCCGGCTATTATATTCCGCGGAACTGTTACGCTTGTGATTAACGAGCTATTAAAACAACGGCCTCACTTTGAATTTCAGGGCTTTCTTTTTTATGAGTTCCCACATAATAAAGCGGGTAGGTGTCGGAAATAGGTATACTAATGTGCTTTATTGAGACCATAATCAGCGTAGTTTGTGATTGATGGTTGTTGATTAATTACCTTGAACGAATCATGGACATTAAGAGTTTAGGTAAAGATGGGCGGCATTTTTCATTAGTTATTCGGTCTAGCTGTACGCACTTTTAGGAAGACATTTTAAAAACTAATCTGCAGAAAATAAATGACGCTTTTGGAACGAATAATTGTAAAACTTGTCCTTCGCGGAAAAAAATCAGGTCTTCATATTTTCTACCATGATTGCTGAAGAAGCCTCAGCTACCGCGATCGAGTGTTTTTTCTACCATGGTAGATTTTTCGACTACCACGGTAGATTTTTTTACTACCCTGATAGATTTTTGCAGGTCTTGATAGTAAAAAATCTACCATGGTGGATAAAAAATCTATCGTGGTAGTCGAAAAATCTTCCAAGGTAGAAAAAACACTCGATCACGGAAGCTGAGGCTTTTTCAGCAATCATGGTAGAAAATATGAAGACCTGATTTTTTTCCGTGAGTGAATTACGAGATGAAAACATATCACCGCAAAATTTCAACAACAATTAACACCGTTGAGAGCACGAAGCCCTCAACACAATCCTCGAAAACATCGAGTTTCGTATCAAATTATTCAAAAACTTCTGACGCTGACCAAATATAATCATATCGGATCGTTTCTTCAAATCTAGTAGAAACCATTTTCTTTTTTAATAATTAAAAACTGAAAAGCATTGACCGAGATGTTTGCTATTAAAAAAAATGTCGAGTTAATAACATTTATTTGACGGTCACGGAAGAAATGATGCGTACCGCGTGGAATTAAAAAGCCGATTAAAACTGAGTTTCTCTCTTTAATATCATAAATTGACGTTCAAAAAATACTAGAATTTCTAGTTATAGATTCTAGTTCCTGTATTCAATAACAAGGCGGGCGCGGCGTATCAAATAGAAACTCATTAATTTGCGGTCCAGTTTTCTGAGGCCCTCGGGTTATTTTAATTTAAAATATACCTAACTGTTTTTATTTCATTCCCGGTAAATGTAGTTGACTAGTTGCACGGGGTTTAGTTGAGTAATTAATATGCACCCTCTCGAAAAACGAAGCATGAGCCTCTTGTCCGCTGTCCACAAATATTAGATTTGATTTGACCTAGAACAGAGAGTCAAGGTTTACCTTGAAAATGTTGCGAACATGTGAAGATATTAATTGAATATCTTATTCCTCCCGTTTGAACCTATGTAAAAGTATCGATTTCTTTGAATTTGATTTGAGAACCTGTTGAAGCGATTCATTTTCATTCATTTCATGGGCCACCGCTTTTGTAAAATTGTGCTTTACTGGAAAATAACGAGAACTCTTATAAATGTCGAAATCCACTTCTAAACGCAGGAAATACCTTCGAAAATGTGGTAGAGGGCATTGCAGTTGTGGAAAAATACGTAAAACAGTTGTTACGGAAACCTAGGTTATATCCACAAAACATTTTAGGCAGGTGAGACAAAAAACGTTTCACTCGTCATGTATTCGAGCTAAGCCTTTTTAAATGGCATAAATATAGAGTTAATTAGAGGGTCAATAACCGCACAGATAAAAGATTGGCGTCTCCTCTAAACGTCACATTTTGCCGCCAACTTTGCGGTAATATTGTCAGTAGTTGGGGAAAATGTAAATAGCGGATCTTTTCCCAACTTTCGGCGCTGATTTCAAAATTGGCGGGGCTATACTTAAGAGCGAGTCTTTAAACTGTACTTGAGGTGCCCACTTTGTACTCTTCACTGTGTAATTGAATCAGCTTCAACTATTGCGAATTGCAATTGAAGAGAGTGTGCTTGAAATATTTCAGGAGGCTACATGAAAAAAAGTGCTAAAGTTGGATGCTTTGAAACGCGTTTATATTTTATAATAATGCATCTCATATCTAAATCAATAGTATGTTTCAGCGAAGTCCTTGCTGAAAAACACGCATCGATGAACAATAACGAGTCTGCCATATACCTTGTGGTTCGCAGAATTTCTCATATAAATCAATCGACGATATTCTACCGACCAACAAATAACGAGGAGACATTTTATCTACCAAATTGAGGTACTCGTTTTTCAGGCCCGGGAAAAACTTTTGGGACAGTGGGACTCACTGCTTAGCTCAAAACACGGGGAGGGGGAAAAAGTCTTGAAACCTGAAATTAGCGACGTTGCTTAAAAGGGATGCTTGTGCTCTGGAGATAATTACATTCTGACCTATAAAGGAAGACTTATTATTAAGTTGTACACTCATTCCTGCCTCGGTTCTGCAGCGCTTGACATACAGTGACTAGATAAACCACAGAGTGGTCATTTCGGTCGTGTTGCTGATTGGCTGGCGTTTACGCACCAGAGCGGCTTTGTCGCCCATAAGAACGCGTGTAAAATACCTGATTTTCAAAAAATAAGAACGAGTAGATGTGAGCGGATAGGAGTTGAGATGATGTAAACAAACTGGCCGCTGATGGCTAGGACGAAAGGATCCCCATAATTCAGTGGTTATATGGCACAATAAGGGCTAAAGTTGGAGTTTAAAGCTGAGTTTCATA
This sequence comes from Trialeurodes vaporariorum, assembly GCA_011764245.1. NCBI lineage: Eukaryota > Metazoa > Arthropoda > Insecta > Hemiptera > Aleyrodidae > Trialeurodes > Trialeurodes vaporariorum. The sequence goes on along the minus strand of VMOF01000024.1, from coordinate 16,820,842 downwards.
ATGTTGACGCTATAAGCTTTCGATAGAGACCTTATTTTCGAAATTTGGTTCGAGACTTATATTTTTAACGATTTTTTGAAAATCGAGTGTTTTACATGTGTTCTTATGGGCGATAAGGTCGGTTTGGGTGCCTAGGAATTATGACCACACTGTGGTTTATCTAGTCACTGTAGCTTGACAAGCTATCGTGTAATGGGTATAAGAGTACCGTTGGAAAGAACAAAAAGAGCGTTGACATAAAACAGACCAACTCATGGATGACTTTTATCAGCCTTCTCGTGGTTTTTCAATTCTGTAGTATTCGCAAAATTACAAGCAAAATCGGTTAATGCTCTGAAGCGTGGCACAGCTGTTGTCGCGAAAATGGGGATGCGAACGAGAAAAGGGAAAAGGGAAAACGGTCAACGCGTCGTAAAAAAGTTGAATACACTGATTTAATATCGCGAAGCGTGACGCGCGTGCTTCAAAAAATATGTAACAAGAAGGAAAAACTCAAACAACGAACGTTCTGTACTCCCGCCAGCCGAGTTTTCAACTAATTCTTCTTTCTACGCACGAAAACACTATTACCGACAAAAATTTATTCAGGAACGATTTTTTTCCTCCTCCCTCTATCTGAAATCATTAAAATCAAAAACTATGCAAAAGAAAACGGACAGCGGATACCTACCCACACTGAAAAAGAAAAAAAAAAAAAAAAAAAAAAAAAAAAAAAAAAAAAAATCGCTGAATTAGATAGAAGTATGAACACCAGTGGCGTAGCATGTAATTTGGCAATGTTGTATTTTGCCCATTAAAACCCATGTAAAATGTAGAACGTGAAGGTGTTCACCGAACACCCAATAGTTCGATATTTTTAATGAGTTTAAACAGATGAACAGCGACGTTGCCAAATTGCACGCTTCGCCACTGATGGACACCACTTAAAAACTGATAGTTTGACTATTTAAAATAGTTGAAAAATAGTTGAACTAACACGGCACAGAGTTAATTTAACTAATTTAAATAGTCAAACAAACAGTTTTTAAGTGGTGTTCATACTTTTATCTATAAAATAGTTAAATTTAGCATTTTATTCAATGCAGGGTCAAGTGAGTAGGCCTTTGCGTTCGTTTGAAAATGTCGGATTGTTTTGTTAGATTGTTCTTCGAACTTTCGAAATTTCGATCGATTGACATTTCGTTCGATTGTACGCATGTATTTTCGATCGATCAAAACTATTTACATTTTTCATTTTGCGTTTCCAAACGAAGAAATGAGATTAGAGGACAGATTTTCGATTGAACAAAATTTCACGATTTGTCAATCGATCGGGCTATTTTGATTGAACAAAACTTTAGAAATTTTCTTTTCGACCGATCGATCTTTATCTCTTTCGAGCGCACAATGCCTTTGGGATGGGACGGAAGAGGAGGGGCTGCGGAGGGATAAGGGGTAACGATGAAGTAAAAATACCCCCTTTCAAAATTCAAAACGTGTTTCAAGGTACCTTGATGACTGTGCAAATAAATGGTGTCAAAAAGGTCTGAATAAAATGTCACTTTCTTTTATATCCTTTTATTTATATAAATTTATTTGCTCTCGAAATTTCCATCAACTAATTGGCTTGTCATGCGTACAGCGTCGAATGAGGTTCAACTTTTCGCGGGAGGGAGACCTTTTGAATTTATTTTTTATTCAACTCGCCTCGCAGACTATTAAAATGTATATCACACGACCTTGCTCGGCTTTGATGAAACTTTTACATCAAAGACCAATAAAGCAGAAAGCGCGCTATCGCCACCGTTGCGTAGCTTACTGATTCGAGTTTTTGTTTGTGGCAATTTTTCATCTCCTCTCCTGTTTACTTTCTCTTATCAAGCGAAATTAAAAATTGAGAAAATAACAGATGGATCAGACGACTCAATGGATTTACATGAGAAGGGAGTCTGCTTATTCGACGCAATATCGGTGAAACTAATAAACGAAATAAGATCCCACTCACCCCCAACATCAACAGAGTCTACGAAATTATTTTCCTCAGAAAAATTCGTAGCCTTGAAGTTCTATGATACAGCCTCAAAATCATACCTATACTGATCAAATATAAAATAAACTCAAAATGTACCTATATAGTTGAATTTAGTAGTTTTTAGCAATCTTGACATAAAATTTGAATAATTTTTTTTTTTTGTTTCCAGTGGAGTTTACAAGAAGACAAGAAGTTCAGAATTACTGGAATTGTCAATAATTCTCTCAACCGACAAGAGATTCCCTTTGGAATTACCAGAAGTATCTTTGATTCAATCAAACGCTCTGATAATTCACGAGAAATAATCGTCAAATGTATGAGAATTCTGGTCATTTTAAAAGGAATTTCTGATTCGACCATCTTTTAATACTGCACCATGGGAAAAGTGGCTGTTAAAACTATAATAAAAAAATCATAGTTGTCTCCCCTTGTTTCAATCATAAAACCTATCGTTGCAATAGTTAGGACGTTTGAATCGACGCGGATTCATATTGTCTTAACCCTTTCAGACTTGAAAATCCTTTTTCCCAGGAACGGATTTTTGACTAACATTGCGTTGATCTTAGCGCTGTTTCCTCGTCTAAAATTGATGCGCATATTGTATTTTTTTGTTTTACAGTAGCGGCTCGTGTAATCTGGCAACAGAGCTATTTTGCCATTTAAACCTGTGTAAAAAGATCGATTCTAGTTGAGGCACAGCGCCTCACCAAAGAATCGATTATTTAACAAAGGTTTAAATGGAGGGAATCCACTGTTGACATACAGCACGAGCCGCCACCGTTTTCCATAAGACTACGTGTTATTCAAATGTCCATTGGAATGTACTCCTGGTCTGAACGGGTTAGTAGAAAATAAAGAGCGGGAATATACTATCAAAACATTCACTGAAACAATCGGAAATTTTTCTCAGTGTACGTTCCGTAATTCTAACACGAAATTTGTATCCACGTAGAGTGCAATCTGGTGGCGTTGCATTGTGACCATTTAAACCCATGCACTATAGTGGTTGGACGTCACAGAATAGAAGACGCAAGCACGGCCGATATTCGCGACCGAGGTGTTCCATCAACGCCCCACTTTACTCAGTCCCTCCAACTTTTAAAAGAGGTGAATGCGGGCGGATGGCGGATTCGTTTCAATATTTAGAGGAGCCACTTTCAGCCGTATCAGCCTCAGCTTTCAACATTTTGCAGCCATCCTGCTTCCATTCATGGCCGAGATTGCTTTATTGTCTTTTCATTCCGCTCATCGGCGGACGTGAATTGGCGATGCCGTTGCGAGGATTCCGAAACCATGCAGTTGGACGCAACGAGCTATGCATTTATCTAGAGTGGCGGTTTAATGGATAACTAGCGTAACCACCATGGGGGATTTTTAGGTTAGGTTTAAGCGAGTTATTGTCCATTTGTTTCCATGTATTTTGATACGGCGCCATCACACAGTGGACCGGAACATGCTTTGATCCACTGTGCGTTGCGCCACACCAAAATATACGGAAACAAATGGACACAATAATTAGCTTAAACCTAACCTAAAAATCAATTCCCCATGGTGGTTACGCAGGTTACCCATTAAACGTTTACTATAGATAAATGTATAACTCGCTGGTTGGACATCGTACGATGGTTCGAAACAGTCATCGCCCGTTCAAAGTGCGATACTATAACGTATTCAGTCAAGTTCAATCCATGTGCAATGCTCGATTATTGATTAACCCCCCACCTCCCCCTGCACGAAATTGAATCCTTACACTGGTTTAAAATGACAAAAAGTGTGAATGTCAGATTGTGAGAATACTTACTGATCGAGCGAGAACGATTGGAGCTTATGTAAGGAAGCTCAAATACGCAATAAAAAATGATCCGAATAAATTATGATTGAATCAGCGGGCGTATAGTGTTCAAAAAATAGTTTTATTGAAGAAGAGGAAAATACTGGCAAAACTTGAGCAATTTAGACCAAGACCAACAAAAGCATTACATCCCCAACGGATAAGGTACTTTGGGCTTCAAACGAATAATAAACTGGATATGTTTTGGCCTTTAGATAATGAGCCTCATCCCTCCGCATGAAATGATAGGTACAAAGTGATATGCCCCGATGTGTGGTCTACCGCATGTCCACACTGTTCGCCGATAAAGCCCGACTCTAAGAAGGGGGTGAGCTTCGCGGAGTGAGGGGTAAGGGGCACGGAGAACGTACGGTACGGACGCTCAGCATCATGCAGATTGTGGAGTGGTAGTGGCAGTGGTATCAGTGGTCACGACTTTAAATGGGTATTTATTGTATTAATTCAACAGGAATTGTATTAATTCAAAGAATGTCGGCAAAAACCTGGAATATACTTGTCCTTCCCTACCCCGTCTGCCATTTTTCTAAAACTTTGGCGTCCTTGCATCAGCCTTTGCTATTTTTTCCTGTCCCTTATTATATCAGAAACAAACTGGAACCAAACACAACTATGCTTCCTATTTTATAAAAACAAAAGAAAAAACAAACAAAAAAACAAACAAAAAAACAAACAAACCAAAAAACAAAAAATACAACAGGACTGGCCAATGGTGCTCATTTTGTTCTGAAGTTCTCTGTAACAATAACAGCCAATTAATTGCTGCATGTTGTTAAATACCTACTGAACTTTTCACATCTATACATTATTTGGAATTTCGCTTCGGAGACCAAAGTTTGACTTTAAGAGGAATATATAATGTATATGTTTGAAACAAATCGCCAAAAACCGTTATTCTTAAAAAAAAAAAAAAACAAAACAAAACAAAACCAAACAAAAAACAAAAAAAAACGTGAATTTCCATGTGGAAGAAAGACTGCTAGACAAAGATTGACGAGATCGATTAATTCAGTTTAGCATAGCATTAAGTCTCTCAACATTGCATTTTGCCAATTGGGAACCACGAGATACATCTAATCGAGCGATTGTGCTTTAAGTAAATAGTGAACATTCTCGGATCCACTCTCAGTGAACACTACCCTTCCTATACGAAATATAACGTTGCCAAATTGCTCGCTACGCTGTTTTTTGAAGGATGGTTACGCGGGAAAACTATTGACTCAGGTTCGTGTTCGAAGCCCGTATTCTACTTTCAGCTCATTAAAAACAAACGCTTCTTCATCAATTTGTCTCAGTTTGAGGTAATATGAGATAATTTTAGGGAGAGAAGCCCATAAAGCAGCGGTTTGCTCTTTTTTTAAAAAAAATCTCATCCATTTGTTTCAATTATGTTTTCGCTGGAAGTACCCACCTAATATTTTATGGGCTCGCAGCTTCTGGAGACCGCCTCAATGGGTATCGTTCGCATACTTTTGTTACATCAGGAATTTGGAGCATAAATTTTAATATCTAGAAATTAACTCCCAAAGAAACCCAATGGGCTCACTAATAGCCTTCAAAATGCGCACTCATAAAGTCGTAAATGCCTTTATACGAGGGTCGTCTTAAAAGTAAGTAACATGTTTTGTTTTGTGTTTTTTTTTTTTTTTCTACGAAGAAATATTAACGCTAGAGAAAATCTGTAAAATGGTTAGACGCGTCTTGTTTTCAGCTTTAAAACGCTTTCTTTGGATTTTCAGCATTTTAAAAATTGAAAAATGACGGAAATATTACCGTGACCATCTCCTGTCACAGTGGGCCCAAAAGTTTACGCAATCAAGGGTATCGTTTTCCAAGCATGGGAAATTATTTTTGTTTAAGAGAAATAAGAGGATGTAAAAAAACTGTCAAAAACTGATAACTTGGCGTTTAACTTAATTTTTTTACTTAGTCTCCTGCTTTGTCTTGACATTTTCGAAACCTTTCGAACCAGTTTCTTTATTCCATCAGAAAAGAACATCAAAATTTGGATCCTGAACCAGGATAAAAAAAAAGACTTAGCCTCATATTTTATAGAGGCTTTTGCCGAAAACAGCCTTTCTCGGAATTCACGAAATCGATAAAGCGTGGCCGTGACTTTTGAAAAGCAAGCGTTCTCTTTTTTGCGGCAAATTAATTCAAAAGGGGAAAAAAATGAAGACGATAATGAAAAGGGAAAAACTGAAAAAGGTGAAACTGAAAATACAGGGGGAAAAATTGAAAATAATTAAAAGGTTATGGATGTAGAAAAAGCCATTACTACAGCGGCCAGCGCTAACACCCACGCCTCTAATCAGAGAAAATAGGTGGAGAGCGGAAAGGACAGTGGTGGAGCTTAAGGGTTGGCATCCAAGAGAGCACAGAGCAAAAACGTCCTCCTCTTTCACCAACATCGGCGCGCTCGCATGAACATGTGTGAGAAAAAGTGGAAAGAGCATTATGAAATGTGAGCACGTCATCATGGTATAGTGAATACACAGAGACGCAGCTCATCCCACCTTCCACCGGCCATGTCGCCAGTGGCGGCTCGTGCAATTTGGCAACCATGCTTATTGGTCATTTAAACCTATGTAAATGTATCGATATCTGGGGGTGCAATTGCACCTCCTTAAGATCGATTGTTTTCCATGAGTTTAAATGGAGAAAAAACGTTGTTGGCACATTGCACGCGCCGCCACTGCCTTTCGCTTACCAAACTTAACATCGAACAGTCACACATTTTCGGGAAGAAAGAGTAAGAACACAATGCATGCTTTAGAAACGAAAACAAAAGAGTGGAAAGGAAGTCGATTTGAACGCAACGACGAAAAATTGGCAACGATTTAAGGAGGAATCAAATACAGAGTGACCCAAAAGTCTGGATACCCCTGAATAACTTTTGAACTGCCGCAGATAAAAAAACGAAACTTGGGGAATGTTTTTAACTTAATGAAGACCTGCGTTTTGGCGTATTCGAAATTTCCAAGGGGCGTCCCTAAGGAAGCGGTTTTGTTTGCCCTCTAACTCAAAACTTTCAAACGGCAACCCCTAACTTGTGATGCATTGTTTAAACGGGCATAAAATTCTAAGACTTCTGAAACAAACCGAAGGTCGATATCGTTTTTAATTTTTGATAAATCGAAAGTCAAAGTTCGATTTCGACCCATTTTCAAAAAATCAAAACTGATATTTAAAAAGTCGGAATTTCAAAGAAGTAGGAATCTAAAATACTCTGAAAAGTAAGTTATTTTCAGAAAAAATACGGTTCTGTCGCAGACTTGGTCAAAAATTTGTTTTAAAGCTCTTACACGATTTTGAACAATTTGGAACAATGTCGCCCTTCGAGTGGGGATATCCCAAAAATTCTGAAGCACGATCTATATTGAGAATCGAGAGATTCACATCTCAAAAGAGCACACAAAAACTGAGATTCAAATCGCAGGTCAATATCGTTCTTCACATTCGAGATATCGAATTTGACATTCGATGAATATCCGATTTTTCCATTCGATATCTCGAATGTGAAGAACAATATCGAGCTTTGTGTGCTCTTTTGAGACACGAATCTCTCGATACTCGCTACAGGTCGTGATTCAGAATTTTTGGGATATTCCCTCTCGAAGGGCGAAAATGCTGAAAATTGTTCAAACTTGTTGAAGAGCTTTAAAACAAATTTTTGACCAAGTCTGCGATAAACCCGTACTTTTTTCTAAAAAGACCATGCTATTTAGAGTATTTTCGACTCCTATTTTTTTTTTTTTTTAAATTCCCACTTTTTAAATGTGAATTTTGATTTATTGAAAATGGGTCGAAATCGAACTTTGCCTTTCGATACATCAAAAATTAAAAACGATATCGACCTTCGGTTTGCGCCAAAAGTCTTAGAATGTTATGCCCTTTCGAACGATGTATCACAATATAGGGGTTGTCGTTAGAAAAGTTTGAGTCACGGGGCGAAACCAGCTCTTAGGGGTGCCCTTTGGATTTTTCGAACACGCCAAAAAGTAGGTCTCATGAGGTTATAAACATCCCCCAAGTGTTGTTTCTTTATCTGCAGAAGTTCAAAAGTTATTTAGGGGTATCCAGACTTTTGCGCCACCCTGTATATGGAGGGATAAATCTTTGCAAATAGAATCAATATAAAAACGGTAGGAGAAATGACGTGACGTAGCAATGAACAAATGTGAGTGGAATGTCATGGATTATGCCGGTCTTGAAAGAACTAAAAATCGTCAGATACAAATCAGTAGGAATTACGAAGTTTGTTTGCAAAATCTATGAATGAAATAGTTTTAAGAGTAAACAAATTAAAATAAAGAGGAAAAATTAGTTAAGCGTTGCTCCACAGAATGAGACTGTTTTTAATGTGTAGGTATACTGTAATTGTAAGCAAAACACTGTTTTTAACAATGTGAAAAGGGATGCGGTTGAGGCATCGAAGCATCAAATAATTGAAAAGGAAAAACCCAAAAAAAAAATGTTTCCATGAGGTAAGTTTGTATTCTTTTGATCAGGTCGCGTCGGTTTTCGGCAGAAAGTTTACATTTAAGGGAGACAATTTTGGGAACGTTCGTTAAAACCGAAGTTGCGGAGAGGCTTGGATTCAAAATTTAATTCGTGTTGATCTCGAAACGAGACTCTAGAAAACACGCTCATCTCTTATTTGACCTGCCAATATTTGAGTTTCAGATAAATCCTAGTTTCGGTATAAATCCCTGTTAGGTTGAAAGTAGTTCGACGTTACACACAGAGTACGTCTCTCAAGCTCAACTTCTCCCGCAACTCTCATTCAACAGTTTGAAAATTACCTCCGCGAATACTCGTTTCCTCCCAAATTCTAGACACATACACCTCGAGGGGTGACGACAAACACGGGTTCCCTCTTCACTAGTCAATTCTCCATTCTCTTTCCTTCGAGGACTGTCGAAGAAAAGTTCAGGCTTTGTGAAACTCAACTCTTGTCTCCCTTCATCTCCGATCCGAAGCCAACGTAGCACGGAGAGAGAGACGCCCCTTCAGAATTCCATGCCCGACCGAGACCGACACACACTCCTCCACTGAACGGTCGGAGGATTTAATTAAGATGCAAATTGAAGGCATGAAGGCATCGAGGAAGCAATTTTGTTTGCTTCCTCGCGCAACGCACGAGACGCTTCGACGCCACGGCTGATAACCTACCTCTCCATTCCCCTTCCATTCCATTCCTATCATCTTCCCCTGCGTTTATTTTCCAAACAGCTCAAATCATGGGATATCTTTAAATTCCCTAGAGAAATCATTATCGTCCGCTTGGGCTCAATTCCCATAATATCCCATGAAATTTCACTTCCAACGATTGCGCAGTATCCACTCACAAGACTCGAAGAAAGCATAGTAAATAAATCAATCTCCCTGGAATTGGAGCCAAAACTCTATGATTTAAGTAAACATTTACCCTCGGCCTTTCGCTCGTATCTTCACTCGCGAATCGACCGCTATGCAAGAGCAAGGGCTGGTTGCTTGGATCTGAGCGATACGATCCAACAATAAAAACTTGCCAAATCATTCATTTCTCCTATTTCAATTCGACTTTTAAATTAGCTCGATAGACTACCGTATATATTTTATTCATTTTTGTTATTTTTCATTGTTTCATATTTTGATTTTTACTTTGATTCATACTTGATTCATTTATTCATTCGTCACAAATATTATTTCTTCTCTTGGATTTGTATTTCTTTAAAAGAAAATAAATAAATAAACCTAAGATGGCTTTCACGTTAGCAATGACGCAATGAAAAATACCGGTGTTAACGCCTTCACGTTCTTCTTTTGAACATGAGCACCCAGTGGGGGGGGGGTCTAAATTAGAAGGGAAGGGTAAAAAATCTGGGAGATCTATGGAGGCGGTCCAGATCTTGAGGGAAGTTCTAGATCTGGGGGAAGTCTAGATTTTGGGGAAGGTCTAAATCATGGGGGGAGGTTTAGATCTTGGGGGGAGGTCTAGATCTTGGGTAGAGGTCTATATCTTGGGGGACGTATAGATCTTTAGGGGGGGGGGGGGTCCTACATCTTTAGTGGATGGTCTAGTTCTTTACGGGGAGGACTTTCTTTATCAGGAAGAAAGCCTCTTGATCTAAGAGGTACAATAGAAATCTCTCAACCAGAGGAAGGGAAGGTTCTCGATTTGCAATGGAGCTTTGAAGGCTCCTCAATTTGCGGAAGAGAAGGAATAATATCGATTCGTGGATTCAGTCCGGGTGAGATCTAAATGTGAATGGAGATCTAAATTGTGATTTTCAAATGCCTTCGAAATTTTCCTTAAAATAGTGCTAAATTGCATTTTAAATACTGCTAATTTTCCACACAAAAAAATCCGGGAGGGACTCAAGACCCTCAATTTGGTAATGCTTTACTATAATTTCAAATACTTTAGTGATTCTCTGGAGATTTAAATGTGAATGGAGATCTACATTTTGATTACAAATTCTCTGGATTTTTTCTTAAAATAGTGCTAAATAGCATTCTAACGACTTCTAATCTTCAAACAATTTCCGAGGAGACCCCAGACCCCCTGCTTTACTAATTATCTTATATAATTTGTAATACTTTACTAATTCTCTGAAGATCTTCATTTTGATTTTAAAATCTCGAGGATTTTCCTTGAAACAGTGGTAAATTGCATTCCAAAGACTGCACATTTTCAAAAAAAATCAGGCGGGACACCCCCAACGCTCTGCGTAATTGGAGGGGGTGGGGGGGAGTTAGACCTCTTGGCTGCGGGGGGGGGGGGGGGGAGATGAAAATTCTTGATACTGGAGGGAGCTCGTATAGTGCCTTGGGGGGGCACCACTGTGAGCACTGTAATAGAATCTAATCAACCTCGTGATCAACTCTAGAGCAATGCTTTCCCTTGAACGACGCCGGAAATTTAAAACAAAATTAAATGTTCTTGCCGAAAATACCGAAATGAAAGTTTCGTTTTTTGGAGTTTCTTGAGAATATGATTCATTTCACTCATGAGTAACATTATAGTCGATGAATACTTCCACAGTTTAGAAACATAAGTCCAAGGTACAAACAATTTTCCAGGGTTTGAATGAAAGATTGATACCTAACCCTTTTATTAGACATAACACCTAAGGCGTAGCGCGTGTAATCTGGCAACTTCGCACTGTCTCCATTGAAATCAACGAAGTAGCTCGAAGAATGCACAAAGTACACCTTCAAATTCGAAATTTTGCACGGGTCAAAGGGATAAAATGCAACTTTGCCTAATTGCACGATACGCCACCACGTAATAGCGGTAAATCCCAAGAATTTACGTCAACTTGATATGAAGTAATTGTAACTATAAGCTTCTTCTTACTTGTCTTGTCAATCAAAGGGGGGAGGGGAGGGGTCTCTACCTCCAACTCACTTAAATTTCAAGTCACTGTAATGTCTTTCATTGTGATTCCGTCTTTAATGATACAAGAAAAATAAATCAACGATAGAAGAAGAAACACAAATATAAATCCAGATGAATAAGTGTTACTTACTGAGTTTCGTTATTCTCGAACGTAAGTACTCCTTTAGTTTCAGAGTAGTGGGCACCATTTTTGGCAGTGCCATCCTCGGTATAGTACGGGATTTGGACGGAGCCCCGTGCTCCACTACTCCTGAACACGGGGACTTTGAACTCGCCCACTGATTCCGAGGTGTCCGTTTTAGGATCAGCAAAACCGAACGAGCCGCAATGATCATCATCCAAGATCATGACAACTGCCGTCGCCGGATTCACAATGTTCACAGCTTTGGATTTGGCCCCGTCGCTCGGTCCGACTGATCGCACTTTGGTCAGGTGAACATAGAAATGCTCGTTCTCCTCGAACACTTCATCGTCGATGATTTGGAGGGTTATCTTCTGTTCGCTTTCACCCGGCTTAAATACAATCGTTCCAGAAGCGCCAACGTAATCCGAACCGGCGACCGCTGTACCATCTTCGGTGGTGAAATCCACCTTGACCGTATCCGAGAGGCCGTCGGTGGACTCTCGCGCTACGATCACATCAAAACTACCTATGTTCTCCAAAACAGTATAATACTGAGGTCTAAAAAATATGCTTGTTCCTTCGGCTGCAGTTGAAGGTGCCTTTTGATTGGAATCATCTCTGATCGATACTTTGCTATGATGGCTTCCCGTCAGCATCCTAGAGGCTTGAACTCGGTAGAACGCACGACTCTTTGGGATGTTTTTCATGATTTCTTCTTGAGCTAACTTTTCAAGTTCATCCATAGATAAATCAGGATGCTCCTTCTTCAACCTTCGTAGGGTGTTGGCAAAATTTTGGGGGTCTTTCGGATCTTCGAGGATCTCTTCCTCGGCATCTTTGTCCATATTGATCTCGCCACTTTCGGCCGCCACTATTACTCGATTACGATTCAAACGGAGGTGCTTGAAATTATGCGTTTGCATGCGATCGGCCATGTAAGCGGTGAGCACGGTCAGCGGAAAAAAAAGGAACGTAAGCACGGCCTCCCACACCTCAACCTCTCCCGGACTATAGAAGGCCAAGATAAGATAGAGCCAAATGTAAGCGAACACAGACCACGTGGCCGTAACGAAGAACACGCGTAAATGCTTGATCTTTCTCACTTCACCGTCGGGCACAACGTACACACACAAAGCAATGATTACGAACAAATTATAAGCAGCGGATCCGACGATAGTACCGGGCCCAAGATCACCAGCTACGAAATTCTTGGCGTAGATCTCAATAATGGACAGTAGGATTTCGGGAGCAGACGAGCCCAATGCCATTAATGTAAGATTGGCCACTGTCTCGTTCCATACCCGGACGGTGACTGTTTGCTCCGTCCCGTCTTTTTTCTTAATCTTGATCTTCCTCTCCGATGATGTGATGACTTCAATCGCCGACATGAATCGGTCGGATATGATGGAGACGCCGAGGAACATGTAGATCAGGCCGAGGAAATAAATGCCGCCGCGGAAGACCATATCGGAGGTCGTCAAATTTTCTTGCGGGTACCAAACTCCGATAATGAGACCATCCTGGCATTCCAACTGCGTCGTGTTCTCCAACTCGGTCTCATCGTCGTGAGCGGCAGCGACTACTGTAGTTATGAAGTTAATTAGATTAGCGACCGAAATTAGTATCGTCAAGAGAATCATTTGGGGCTTGCGGAGTGTGACTCCGAGGGTTTCCGGGGGGGCACCGTACCGGGGCGGGGGATTACTGAGAAACTGCCATGATTGAACGACGAGCACCACCTCGCGCGAAGCGAAACCACCGACTGCTCAGTTGTGCTCTCTCTCGACTCGGCTTCACACAGCACCCACCACCCGATCCGATCTCGATGCCACGCCGAGCCAAGCCGAAGCGACAAACTTCGCAACCCTCTCGCGGCGCAACGCGCGGCTCCCACATCTCTTTCTCTCTCACTCTCTTCTACTCGCCTCATCTTTATCTTCATCCCTCTCTCTCCCTCTTTCTATCCCCTCTACCTCTTCATCATTCTCTCTCTCTCTCACTCTCTATCTCTCTTTTTCCTCCCCGGCGTGACGCGCGCCTCGTTTTCCGCGCAACGCAGCTCAACCCATCGCGACCAAGCCACGCGCAGTCTTGACCAAATTCCTTTCCGCCGTTTTTTTCCCTCATCCCAATTCTCTCCTCCCAATCCATGACTCCCTCTCAGCGAATTAGTTCGCCGATCCTTTATCGGTGTCACTCTAAAATTTCTATCGCCTCTCCCAACCCATTCGCCCCTTTCACGCGTCCGACGTGCATCTCCGCCTGAATCGTGGCATTTGATGCACTTATAACAAATTGACACGCCTTATTCGTTGATCATCCCTCCTCCACCTCCATACTGTTTTTCTGTCCAATACTTTTTCGTTTTTAGCAGCGAGCCGAGGAAACGTGATTCCGGCGAGGGTCCCGATACGGACATTATGTATTTTTTGTCGCACAAAACTATGCTCAGTATCGAACATTTTCTCAAGGGGGTTTGTTGTGTTCTCCATTTCGATGTTACTTTAAAAAAATGTCCTTTGGGAAATGTAACCTTCTACCCGATACATTCAGTGTTCGGCAATAAGTACGCACAGGCTTGAGCATGAAGGAAATCTTCAGGAAGGAGAAAATGTCTCCGTTCCCACGATCCGTGGAGGAAAATGAATCGGAGATTGGTGGGAAGAGGGAGGGGTATACGTGAGTAGGCATCTGGTTGCTTTGGAGTTACATTGAAAATGAACACAATGCTCGGCCACACTGATTGAGACTCAGACTATAAATTCAAGAAACATTTTAAAATATACGGTTCTTCCTCATCGTGCTCAGCACACCCACAAGGGTTTGTGTAACGCAAACCTATCTCTCATTCCTCAATTATGCTCTAAATGAGCCCCTCGTGCAGTAGTTAAAGATGAAGAGAAGAAGAAGAAGAAGAAAAGAAGAAGAGGAAGAAGAAACGAAAAAGAATAAGAAGAAGTAAATTCGAGCCTCGTTAAGCATTGGTGGCTCCAGCAGGAAGTCTACTATTATTTTGAGCCGTCTGAAAAAAATAGAGCTTACATGTATGTATAGGTATACTCTCACAAAGCTCTCTTACACCATAATTAACTTTCAGTCCGGTAGTGGCATTACGCTGGTTAACAAAGGCAGTGGCCATTTAGTAGGTGTGAAAACGACCACGAATGTTAACTATGGCTTTATAATGAAGGTGCCCAGTTCTCTTTAACTCCTTTGGCACTACTGTCTGAACTTTATTAAATTATGCGGTAGTCTTTTCAACTTCGAATAAACTTTTTTCTCTTCCTCTTTTAGTTTTTTTAACTTCGGTAGCCTTTTAACCCTGCGAAAAGTTTCGGGAAACCTCTAATAATCTATAGGTACACAATCAGAATTGGGGACCAAGGTTTTGATTTTCCTGGAAAAAAAAACAAACAATAAGGCAAAATATCTGGTACCTTGGTACCTACTTTATACTCCTGAATGCAAAGTAACTGCCATTTTGAGTAATCAGAGAGCACGATTCAACAAGTGCGTTAAAAATTCACTCGAAATATCCTAGATTGCAGTAATATTTCGGATTCAGCTAGTAATAATATATCCACATTTTATACACGCACTAAAAATCATAGCCACAGAACGGAAGCTCTGGCGATTTTTGAAGCATTCTTCTATGAGTCCGCAATATTACTGGAATATAGGATTTTTCTGATGGTGCATTATTGACGGCGCCTTTGTCATTGGTTTCTAGCCCCTTTTTAGAGACCCCAAAGCTACCCTTGGCGATGCTATGAGATGCCGCAACAAATCGACTATGTCCCAGCTATTATTGCGATCAAAGTCACGCCACAGTTCAAAGTCCTGCATCTGGCATTAGGTATAAGTATAAATATGAGTGAATGAATAAACCAGCAATTGCTATTTCCTTGAAATTCTTAAAACTTTTTCTAAAGTTGTGGTAATTATGAATCAAGGAATGTTCGTGACTTCACGTTTCAGGTACTGCACATCCTCGCCGGGAAAACGTGGAGAGCGCCTTCAATCCAAGTCGACGCAGCACGCTATTCTAATAGAAGCTGACGAAAGGCGGAAATGTCAAGCTATGTTGGGAATGAACCACTTTCACACTTCTCTAAATAGGTATAGCTTGAAGGCGCTTTTTACAACTTTCTAGTAAGTAAGTACCTACCTACAAGTTTTTGCATTCTATGAATCTTACTCCGACTAGAGATGTCTCGATTTCTAATTGGTATTTAAATGAGGTATGTATTAAAGGGAACGAACTATACGATATTCAGCGGGCCAGAGTTTGGTGATGCTCAAATTTCGATCGCCTATACCATGTAGGATGTAATCAGTGCTATAAATGTAAATGATTTTGTAGTGTTAGTATGAGGTATTGATTAGATAAAAATTATCGAGATCATTCAATCTCATAACTTTAAAGTACCTGGTGTATACAAACCGGGTGAGCCAGAGCACCCGTACCAGGCATTTTTCTCGAAAACTGCTGAACCAAATGATTTGAAACAAAAAAATCAGATAGGGAACTTATCCCAAATTTTTCATTTTTGATATTTTCAAAAGCCCTCGACAGCCCTTTTGGGGCGTTTGGGGGGGGGGGGGGGGGGGTGTTTCAAACATATTTGTCAAAATTTCTAATTTCTTGAAAAAACCTCCAATAAAGGTATAAAAATTAGTTGATAATCTCAAAGTAGAGGCAATTGCCGACATTTTTGATGCTTTCAATATTTTCCAAAAAACCCAATTTTTTTTAATTTTTTTAAATCGGTCCTTGTGGCCACCCTGTTGAGAATTTTTCAGAAATTATTACAGATTCTGAAAGAACAGATCAAGACCTTTCGATTGATGTGCTACATGTTATCTTAAAGTGGGAAAATAAAGTGTTTTTGCCGAATCAAAATTTTGGGGCTTCAATTAATTGTAGAATTGGCGCAATTCCATGGTTTGAGCCAATTAAGCCCCAACATTTTGATTCGGTGTAAAACACTTTTATAGGGGATATAAGTGTTGGAAAAATGGAAAATGTTAGAAAACTTTATAATACTGTTTGTCGTCAATGGTGAGTTTTATTTATGTTTTTTTTGTTTATTTTTTTTGTTTTTTTTTTAAATCTTCTTTGATTTGTGCGTATATTTACTTCTGGGGCAACGTTGCTATTTCCGGAAAAAAGAGACAAAAAAAACCACTTTGGGACGGAATTGAAAAGGGACGCAAACGGCACATACGCTATGGGGGTCCTCACATTTTTGGGACGCAAACGGGACTAAAAAGGTGATCGCGGGACGCAATCGGGCTATGACCCGAATCCGAGTCTATACATGAGGACTGCCTGTTGTCTCTGATATGATATCAGACATCGGTATCGGTATAACTGATCATAAAAATATCAAAAAAAAAGAAGCTCTTTAGTGTCCAAAAGATTTGCACTAAAACCAAGTCACGCGCCATTTCAGATCGACAAAACGCGCTTTTCCAAACCCTTTTTACTGTCAGGTTTGGAATAAATCATCGCTGAAATTATGCGGATAGTTAAATATTCCTACTTCACGGTATTCATTTGGCCTATTCCTCTAATTGAAGGCGATGTGAATAAGCAATTAAAATTTTACAAGACAGGTTGGTTTATGAAAACGGATATGCACGGGCTTGGTATTAGGAAGGGGTTATATTGATTAGCCGGCCTCTCCGAAATGCGCGAATTTGATGATCATTTTTGCAATGGGGCTCTTGCAAACTTTCGCTATAAGCAAATAAATGGTCCACTCTGATGTAGTGACCAGCGAAAATCACACCGAAAAAGTCTAAAATTCAGTAATAAACTCACATAACTGCTTTAACGGCAAGATCGTAAGGGCACTTCAACGTAGGTATCATGGGAGATTACTGTCTAAACTGCCACTTTCTCTACGGAAACATAGAGATATGTCTCATTTTAGATAGGAATCTCCCATGATACCTGCGTTGAATCGCCAATATGCCCGATTCTGAGGGTGAATTTCGTGATTTTTCAGTGCACTCATCGTCATTTTTACACGTTTTTATGCAAGAATCAACTATGCATCCCCCGTAGCAAAAGTTTGCAAGAGCCCCATTTACACCTTTCTCCCTTGCAGAAAAATGCAAACGAAGATCCGATAAGAAATTCTGCCTGAAAAAGTTGCGATTTTTCGCACTCACCTGTGGGCTGTTCACGATTTTTTCCGAGACTTTTCTGGTCATAATTTGTACCACGCTAATTGCATAACCGCCCATTTGAAGGCACTACGAAATATCACAAAATCGCGACATATTTTTTCTACATTTTCGTTCGCACTAAATGCATAACCGTCTATTTGAAGGCGCTTTATAAATTTTTGGGGGAAAAATCGCGACAGATTTTTTTTATAATTTGGTTGAACTTGATGCATAACCGCCTATTCGAAGGCGCTGTGAAAATTGCGATTTTTTCCCCCGAAAAGTTCCCAAAAGAGAAATATTTTGGTGCAATGACCAAGCCAACATATTGTTTTGGGCAGGGCTTGGGAGCCGAAGCCGTGGGAGATGTGAATTTTATGTTCTGCTCGTTTCTGCTTTAGGGAGCACTGTTTGAGAGTCGTGCTCCCTAAAAGCTCCCGACCGAATCTTTGAAATCAAGTTCTGTTGATACAAGAGCCTTTGGATTCAATATTTTAATGATAAATTGTAACTCATTTTAGTATTATTCCCACATTGTTCTGCCAAGCAGAACATAAACTTCAAATCTAACCACATATTTAAACGTATCTCAAATAGTTGTACAGACCCTGAATTTAAGAGCTTTTTTTTAGCATAGCCCCTTCCTTATGGTAGCTGCAACAAGAAGCCAACTCAACGAGTTTTTCGATTGACTGTTGATTTAACACGGGCAGCTCCATAAGAAAACGCCATCCAGCGCGCGGAGAATGACAGAGTGGATTTGCTATCTTGCCAATGTTAAGTTGTTGACTTTTTTTGAACTCCATGAGCATTGTGTTGGTATAAGTAAGTACTCCCTATAAAAAGAAAATTCCGTCAAGGAACTCTAGCTTAACTCGTGCAATCTGGTAACCGTGCCATTTTACCATTGAAACATATGCAAAAACATCAATTTTAGGTGAGGCACGGTGCTTCATCAAAGAATCGATTATACTTATACAGGGTGTAATAAAAGTAGAAGCCACCCCCCAAAACTCGAGAATGGTTTAAAATAATGACATCAAATTTTGCACGTGGTCTTACAATCTTACATCAATAAGATGCACTTTTTAGGGGGGTCAAAAATTTGAGGTTCGCCCATTTAGGAGAGGGGTAATCGCCCCTCCCCCAACTCAAAATTTTCAAAATGGGACCCCCTACCTTGTGATATATCATTTGAAAGGACATGAAATTGTAAGACTTGCGCCCATAGGTTGATATCGATTTTTGTTTTCGATTTATCAAAGGTCAAAGTTCGATTTGGACCCATTTTCAAAAAATCATTACTCCACTTTGAGAAGTCCGAATGTATCAAATTAGGAGATTGAACTACTCCTAAAATCAAGTTCTTGTCAGAAAAAAATACAATGTACATAAAAATTAAAAAAAAAAAAAAAAAAAAAAAAAAAAATCAGAAGAATGTTCCAATTTTCTAGTCCTGTTGGCACATTTTAAAATTCCTTGGTGTTAGAAAGTTTTACCCGATCAGTAAATTTACCTTGGATTTTTTCCAATTTAACTAAGCAAGGCCTCTTCTTCACTTCCTCTTAGGTAATTGCTTGACTCATGAAATTAAGATAAACTATATGAATGAAGCTCTCAAAAAGATTTCTGTGGGCAAATGGTCCAACAATCATATCTGTAGAAAAATTCTGGGAAATTAACAATAAGACCATCAAAAATATCTAAAGCCAAGAAAGATAACACAATTTAAAGCTTTTCCCCCTTTGAAGCAAGTTTTAGACTTGATTCATGCTCATCGATATACTTTCGCAGAATTTTACTCAAAATTTTATGAACCATTAGCCCGCAAAGAAATTACTATACATACTCATCAAAGGGAAACATCCTTAACATATTTTTCTGCCCTTCCTGTTCTGGTTAGAAGAATGCAATAAATCCACCAAGAGCAAGCATCGCATGCTCCAAGAGAGACTGAATAACAGCTGAATGTTGAGGAGACACGGAGAAAAAATAAGGCTGACTTGTAATTTTCTGTCCTCCTTTTTCTGTTTTGTTTCAGAAAAGTCTTCAAGATTTGGTCTTGAAATTAAATTTTGAAATATCAGTGAAGTCCAGCCACCCAAACTATTTGTTCATTATGCTTGTCTTTCAAAGGGAACAACTGGACTGAAAATAGAAAGGGAGGGAAAAGAGAGGAAAATAGACATAGAACAAAAGAATCACTCCATTTTTTTGTAGAATTTAGTTAGGTTTGAGTATTTCATCAAAACGAAATGAAACAAAACACTCTAACCACTCCAACAAGTCAGCCCACTGATTGCCGTTCCCTTTGTTCATTGAGATAAACCCTCAAATCTTGAATTCCTTGACATGCTAACTTTTGATACAACACAAGTTCCATTTCAGAAAACAAATTATAAGAGCCTTTCCACAAAAAACATAAGAATAGTACAGTTCAAAAAAGTTCACAAAAACAGGACGCTAGAATTGGGATCAAACCACTTTTCTTTTTTTAAAGCGGAATGCTGTACTTATCATACTCAACCGAGAATAACCTATTCTATCTTGTTCCATCGTTTTCCATGCATTAAAAAAGTAGCCTAAAGTAATCTCACAGTTTGGGAAGGGGACAAGACGGGTAACACCCTACCTACTTGAAATCCTCAAAAACTCAAGAAAACCTACAAACCCATACCTCTCTTTTGGCCCCACAATATCAACAATTAAAAATTAATATCCATTTGGAAATTATGGTAATGCATCGTAAAACGCAGTCAAGGTACAAGCAGAGCCATTAGTCTTGCGTCAACAATTTGACGCAACCCGCACTACACGTAGCCCGAACCTCTCTTGGTCTTGAGAGAACGAAATAAAAAAAAGATAAGAGCATTACTTTTACGTGTAGAGCAGGTTGCGTTGAATCAACAACGCAGGATAATGACTCAGCTTGTACCTGAAGGTTTCCTCAATTGCTGGATGAAAAAAGAAGACAAAGTGTGATGTAGTTATTTAATTAATAAAATATAATGTACAAAAATATAAAAAATTGACTGGTTGTTACAACATTATACACAATTCAACTTCAGACAATACCTGTACAGCAATGAACCATGCTACTTGTAATTATTAAAATTAAAATTTGACTTCAAATAATTGACCAATTTTGTTCAGTTCTTTTTCAAAGAGCACTTGATTTCAGGGCACTGAGAGTGTGCATTAAAAGTAGGTAATACAGATTGTTAGAATAAAATAATAATAATGTAGAGAAATGGAAAACAATGATAACCCATAAAAGTAGAAAAAAAAATGCCTACATGATAGAAATAATAAAAATGTTGAAAAATTGGAGATAAAGGATAATTATTTGCATGGATTCTTGCTCAGCAATCACTATCAACAAGCCTGAAAACAAAACAAAAGAATCATAACATTAGAGGAATTAGAGAAAAAAGCTGAATTTGAAGTGTTAAAATTAAAAAGAGACTCAACTGAGTACCTTATAGGGTGGAGAGTCACTTTCTTCGATAAACAAAACTAACCTATGCACTACGCAAAAAAGACAGTCCTTAAGATGCAAATCACAACTATTTATTAATTTTCGAAATTAATCAATATTTGACCCACACACAAAAGTTTCAAGTATCAATATTTTGGGGAAAACTGTCAATTTTCCCCCAAGAATCAGTAATTTTGACACGGCATTAGAATACATTTTAACTGAGACATTTTACCTAATCATGATGCGGTATTACTCTAAAGAATGCCTACTTCAGCTTGAGTTTTTTGCTCAAATATTCTAAAACTTAAACAGTCTCAAATATTGTCATCCATGTGACGTATTGGCGTAGGTCAGAAATTTGACTAACTGACTTTTCCATTCATTCCTAAGTAAAAAATTCGCTTTTTTGATCTGTGATTTTAAAAATGCGAAAGTTTCAAGAGTTTTCATAACGGAAAACGTATACATGAAAGTCATTAAAGGCAAGGAGTCCATCAAGTTTGTTTTTATTATCCTGAAAAGTTGCAAAAATCGACTTACGCCTACACCTCAGATGGACGATGATTTTTTCCTGTTTGCTTCGGAGTCAACTGACTCATCTGAAAGTGATGAAGGTCACATAACACTTGATCTAGACCACTGAGCAAAGGGCCAGCTTTGAAGGTATGTACTAGCATCAATCGGCATGATGATGCGCACCCTCAGAAGTGAATCACTAATAAGAAGTCGGTATGATTGGAGGAGTTGGAGTCAGGTGAGTTGTGATTAGGGTTAAGGCTGTGTAGATTAGTTTTTTGGCAACTTGAAATTGAGTGAAAAATGACAGGCAACCGAAAAAAACCCTCGCCCTAATACTCTTTTTCTACAACTTAACATAGTTTCCAGATCATCATGAATACAAAAAAAAATGTGGCAGGATAGTGACTGGTCCATTAATTATATCTCTCCTTTGTTTCAAATTGGTTGCGAAGGGCTCCTGCAACTTGAAATATGAGTTGACCCGGCAGCAAATATTGCAGCCGCAACAACTCAACCTTCATGTTTTACTGCACCACAATATTTTCAGCTAAGTACATTAGCGCAACCAGGATCTCTTCCATCTCTCTCATTTCCCATTTGAACGTTTACATAGGAAAAAGGACAGAAAGAGGGGGTTTTATCCCATTGTCCATCCTTGTCTAACATACGTTTCTTAAAGGAGAAAAGAGAGAGATGAAGAAACTCTCGGTGCGATACTGGCTAAGTAAGTACCTAAAAGACCTAGCACTGGCCTCATGGGAGTTGGCTTCCGATAGATTTTTGATTTTTTGGTCTCGAATTGAAAGCTTCGGTGATGCTGGGCAAAAATTATCACGGCATCCACTCAATCATAGGATTAATTTTGAAGATATTCACAATTGAAATGCAGTCAAAAGGGTCACTTTCAGAACCCAATTGCCCACCTGCATTGAAAAAAACTCAAAAACTGTCCATTTAGGTGCTTGCCTTCGGCAGATCCTCCTCCCCTTACCTCCCAATATTCGTTTGTTGACACCAAACCATCTTCGCTCACTGCATGTTCGTACACACATTCTAAAAGGAACTAAATTTACCATCCACCAGCCTTTACCATTACCAGCCTAATGGATTTTGAATTATCTCATTATTATTGTGTACCACCCTACTTCCCGAATCATGCACGACCAGAGGCAAGAGAACTGACAGTCTCCAAGTCTTCTTCTCGTTGGTGGTAGGCAATTGGGCTTCAACAGCGGCCCCTTTAAGCTGCAAGTCAACCATACATAACCCCAAAACTTATCATTCGACGCTTAAGAAAAAACTCCGCTGATGTGACATTTTTGGTGAAATTGAGTTATAGATTGGAGCACGCATTCCATTGAGTAAGCGGCCCACTTCTAAGAAGTAGTTTCACCTACCTATGTAGTTACGAGTGGTAGAGCTAAAAAGGCAATAGAGGTTTTACCGCTGATGTGCACCATAGCGAGAAATGTATGATAGGAACAGTTTTTGTCTCCTGTAAAATAACCCGAGTTTCATATCAGCAGAGTTGATTCTTAAGCAACGCCATGATTGAGTTCGTGCTGCGAGCACTTTTGCTCAGCATCGCCTAACCTTTAATATAAGACCAAAAATTTGACAGGTTTTGATCAATTGAAACTTTGATTGATTAAAATTTTGATCAATCCGACAAATTTTGAATATTGGAACTTACGATGAAACAGACATTTTCAATCAATCAAAAAGTTTTCAAAATTTTTCATCCAACACAGATGCGTATTTTGAATGACAGTCAAATTCACTCTCTTTCTAAGAGATTTACAGTTAAAATTCTGAAAACTGTGTTAATTTCAAGTTGGACATTTTCAGCAAATCAAACAATAGAACTAGAAAGTAAACTAGCAGTACAAACCTTAACTGTAGACGAAGATAGTTCGTACCCTCCTTTTGATTTCATTTGATTTTCGATTACTTTATAAATACCAGAGTTGCCAACATCTCCTGAACCTATATGACCAGTGTGTTGAAAATTTGTTGGGGCTCCAATCATGGATCTATCTATCCGCACCCTCCCTCTGTTTCTTTTTTGATGACTGGATCTCTGAAATTTAAAAAAAAAAAATTGTTCAAATAAATAAAGCATTTGAAAATATTTTCATTATGTGAATGTTTCAGGCAGAGGAAGACACAATCTGAACGGAAATTCCTATAAAAGCTAGTGAAAACACGATTCCATTGGGTTTCCTAATGATTCATCTCAAAGTTTGTCCACATCTTCGGTTGAGAGCTGCAGAGAGTTCTTCAAACCAAGCATTTTATCAGGTGCCAAGGCCAAAGTTCAAATTTGAAATCCATCGTCTTGATACATCAAAAAATTGTTTCAACAGTGGCGGCTTGTAAATTTAAGCAACAGTGTTTCCTCTCCATTTGATTCTACGTAAAACAATCAATTTGGTAGTGAAGCAGTGTTTTACCTACAATTGATTTTAGTGCACATACATTCAAATGGAGGAAACACATCGTTGTCAAACTGCACGCGCCGCCACAGCGTTTCAACCTATCAAAAATTCACAAAAGCGAAACTACTGAAACTAACAGGACACATGAAAAAGAAGTTCTTCAATGACTCCATCACTTAATAAAAAAAAAATCCAACTTAGACAATGACCACTCAATAATTCAACAAAAAATCAAGCCAGTAATTATTGGGTCTTGGGGTGATTTTTTTTTTTTTTTTTTTTTTTTTTTTTTTTCAATCAAATGATAGTTTTGAAACAGCTTCATAATCATGTTTCCTTCGTAAAAAAAAAAAAGTGCAGAATAAAATACAAGTGAAAGTTGAATTTTTTAATTTATCTAGACAGTAACTTTCAAAGTTGACCATTTGTCAAGGCATTCTATAAAATGCCTGGTTTGACTAATTGCCTGCAGCAGCATAAAGGCCAAAGATGTGATGTGATGTGCCAACAAAAGGTCTGTTGCGAACTTTTGCTAATACTATAAAGAGGGTCTAATCTAATGCAAAATCACTAGAAAGATCCAAAATTGACAAACGAACTTGATAAATGCATTTAAAAAAATTCCAAGATGGCAGACAAATGAGCGCATCACAATGAGATGGTCCTATCTATTCGCAACTTTCTATGCTGAGAAAAGTGATTCATCATAGAGGAAGCTAGAATTCGATGGGAATCCCACGTGACCCACTCTGCCATCTTTGAATTTTGTTAAAAGCACTTATTGACTTTGAAAGTAGATTTTGAGACTTTTACATGCTTATAATGTGATATTCAGGAATCAAACCTCCATAACACTGTAGCAAAAGTTTGTAACAGACCCATTGTCTTGTATTTTTCTTCATTTATTTGTAGCGTTTGTCTATTGAAGAAAGTTTATCTGATTAGCAACAAAATTCAAAAGCATTCAAGCCATCATTTAATAAACCTACTTAGTCTGAAAATGTGCTATGATTTTCCGCCCAGTTTGATCAACTGAATTTGTACACTCAGTTGTACTGTACCTGTGCTACTTAATTCTAAACCAGACACAACTTTCCATCAACTATGGAACCTCCACAATTAAGCTCATAGTAATAAGTTAACATACTCTTCGTTTTCTGCAGTAGCAGCACATTGTAGCAGGTGAAAGTGTTAGAATCTATGGATAGAGGGTCACAAGGGCTGAATGGAAGATCACTTTATACAGCAAACGTTAATTAAAATCACTGGACTTGTGTTCAATTTGTTTACCTACACCAACACTCAAATACTATGGGACAAAATTATGCAGCAGATGTGTCAAATAGAGACTCCAACGTTTCCAAGGAGTGCGTCGCTGAACACATTAGCAGCCAATTAAGCAACTCAATAAAAGAGAAGTACCCTGATAAAGCACTTTCTATTGAACATTATTCATAATTTCACTTACATCACAATTCTACTGTGATAAAGAAGGGAAGGACAGCAAAGAGAGATGAAAAGAGGGGGGATGGGGGTGATTCATTTTTAACTGACCTGTTGAGTTTCTTTGATACAGCAAGAGAACCACTGAAGCCACACTTCTTCTGCAGCCATGTTGTTAGATTGACGATATGAGGACATCTATTAACACCTAAATTTTAATCCTAACATCAGCGAGTATCACAGTTTGTACATTAAGAGTCAACTGAAAGAAAAAAAAAGAAAGAGTGAGATTAATGGAAAGTAATTTTACTGGGCAAGAAAACACTACAAGGGTTGACAAGGGTTTTTAAGCTTTTGTGATAACACAAACGCTTTGACCAAAATAAGCCTGGTACTCTGAGAAAGGTGAGTTTTTACTTCTGTTGATCTCAAGTTACACCTCCCTTGACAAAGTCTTGAGGATTTTCAAGACCGAACATTTTGATACAGAATTCAACTTGACTTATCCTGCCAAGCATTGACTGCGGTTTAAGTTTTCATCCATAATCCAGTAATTCAATAGAAAGCCTGAAGTCGGTTAAAAGTTAAAACCATAAATCAGATAGACAAACTGTTCAATTAGTAAGGTGATAAAATGAATAACTGGTTTTTTTTTTTTTTTTAGCAATAATAACATCCGCTTTGAGTGATAGAAGGAGATCTGGGTCTTTCTACTTCTACCAATTTGAACACTGGGTGTAAGAAAAGGATAGAAGAAAAGGACCATCCAGAGACAAAATATTCTAGAGACCACACACTATATATCTCGCCAACGTTAAAATCGGAAGGCAACTTTCATTTTCGGGATCTCAAAAAACAAGGTTTAACTGGACCATATGATGGCTGATGAATAAAGATGCTGAGATCAGTATGCCAGTAGCCAATGAGAGCAAAGCCTGCAAAGCATCGGAGTTTGGTCGTTGACATCAGTCAACGTATTGTCCAGTTGGATGTGGCTCTCTATAGTATCCTGATGAGTCGCCAAAAAAAAAAGTCAATCACCGCCTCTCTAGTTTATATTGTCTCGGGGACCATCACACAACTTAAACCCCTTATCACTATCATTTTCAAACACATCCATTGAAATGGGAGAGCTCAGGGAGAGACACAGACAGATTCCTAGATCTACATCTGTTGAGGAGTTATTCCTGATTCAAAATAAACCGTAGCTTGAACTCCTTTTTATAGTAACCCTGATAGTTACCGTGCACTGATCAGCGATTCAGGGCCCCTGCACCACTGGCTGTCACACTACACTGACCGAAGAAAGAGGTGTGTTTTGATTGTGACATCATCACTAAAACCGTCAACTTATTGAACCATTTGATCAGTTTTTTAAAAATCCAAGGACCAACTGAGCGCCGATCGATCAATACAGTTCTGTTTCAGTAGGAAACTTTATGATAAAAACAACAATAAGAAACCAAACTCAGTCAGTCACTTGATCTATCCAGTCTATAGAGTTTGCTAATATGATCACAATCAGTGAAATCAACCAGCAATCGAATAGAAATGAACAACAGTGCTTCGACTTCGATTAGTGATGAATTGATCAATCGAGAAATTATTACAGAGATACATCTCTGAATTCAAGGCAAAGAGAGATGGAAAATTTAACAAAGTTCCACTAATGGAGAAAAACCCTTAACACTAATACAGGCTTATTTCAATTGTAAGAGGCCAAACAAATGGATTCATTTAGTCCCCCACTGCAGCTCGGCAACAGACCTGTTTTTTTCCCATCCGCTGCCCATCGATCCAGCGAACCATTTATCTTATTTCTGATGGAGCCCGATGGATTCCATCCGCAGCCCATCGATACAGCAACTTTCAGAGACCACGGGGAACAGATAGATAGGCCTTCTTTGTTTTCAAATCTTTGGTTTACATCTGTGTTTCAAAAATGACGAACCCTAACCTCTTCAAGCTAAATCGTACAAATTAACAGAAGCGCTTCGATGGACGTCAATTGACAGATGGATTCAAGCAATCCCAGCTGAATTCTCGATGGATCAGTGCAGTGGATGGGGAAAAAATGCATCTAATATTACCTGCTCTAACCTAGGGGTGAGTCTCTACAGAGTCGTTTTCACGTTTCTGAGTTCCTTACTGAAGAGCTCATGGCAATTTAGACTTTTACAATGAAGTGCTTTTAACGGCTATCATAATACCAGCTTCATTCCGCAAATAACCAAAAGGGTGACTGGTACTTCCGCTTGGTATTATGAAACTGATATATAATGAAAGTTAAGAACTGTCAAGTCCAACATTATCTGAAAAACAGCCTGGGTGTATTGGATGCTAATTTAGGTTAGGTTTTGTCAATTCTCTTCTCCTCGAATACAATCAAACAAATTTAGAATATATCTATATCAGTCATCTCACTGTAACTAAAGATGATTTTATCATAGTGCATCCAAAAACTGAATGAGATCTTTTTCAATTTAGAGGAAATTTAGATGTTCATACGGCAGCTATAAAAGTTATGGAAGGGGTCCACAACCACAACATATTCAGATAAAACAATGTTTTAGGTAGCTCTTGAAAGAGAATTTACACTTTCAATGCTTCAGATGACTTAAAGGCAGCAAGTGTGAGAATTAAAAGTACTTAGAGTCAAGATTAAATCTGAGTGATAATGCGCTTCCGGCAGAGGCCTGAAAGAACTTGGCGCAGTTGAAGATCAGTGCTACCCAAATCATGCGAAAGCGGCTGCACCATCATGATGGTAAAAAAAGGTCACTCTGATTGTCCGGATAAACACTAAATTGTAAATTCTAATCGGCGAAGGTTGAAACTAGGAAAATTGGACCATGTCTTTCAAGTACAGTCATGTGTTGAAAGTTTCAACAAAGGGTGGATCAGATTAAATACAAGTTTTAAGGTTATAAAGTTGACTTTCGATAGGATTAGTCAAGAGAATCAAAAGATCTCACAGACTCTTTCAGACAAAAAATGCTACAAAAACAAATTCAGCTGTCTGACTCACCTCTTAAGATTTAGTAATATGAGATACGGATAAGGTCAGTATGATTGAATATCGCATGGATTTTTCGTCTTAAATGCACTGGTCTGAAAGATTAAAGATTGAAAGTGATTATTATTAAGGATTCCTGGCAGCATTAGCATGCGAGCTAGGAAAATATATGGCACAAAATGTTTTCACATCTAACTCTAACACTTAAAATTAACCATTTGTGGATTTCATGGACACACGTAGCAGGCTTCGAAATATCAAGGCACAATGAAATTGTAACACAAAAATCAAAATTGTCCTAAAACAAACACTATTGTCAACAGATTAGTCAGTGATTCAAGAAACATCTCACACAAAAAATAACAAAATGAAAACTGGTTACTGATGCAGTCTAATGTTTTTTAGGTGATTAGTAGTGTTGTGGCCCACTAGTTTCGCAACCGTCGCAACCAGTCACTCACCACTTCACCGGATCCACCTTGCTCTCCAGTCTCCACACCGCTACTGCCCCCCTGCCTAGGTAACCAGCCAGTGGCAGCCTCGTTCTCTTTTACTCTCTTTCCTTTTTATGGATACTATAAAGTATACCTACACTCCTCTATCTTCGCGGTGCCTTGCAAGCACAGCATTCAGCATTGGCGCATTGTGGATATAATAGCTTGGTGCTTTTGCTAATACGACGGCGAGTCGGCGCGCGACAGAACTTTTACATTTACGCACGCTGCATGGCAATGATGGCACAACCCGCATGACCATCCATCATGCCACAAAACTGGGCTGCTTCAGGAGGAGCAGAGGATCAGAAACCACTGAAATTCCGAAGTTTCGGAAGACAAGACATGCACAGTAAATTAATAAGCAGGCAGCAGTTGAAGTTCATAAAAAATTACAGCTATAATAATAAAGAGATGGTCACACAGGGTGTTCAAAAAAAGTAGCACCTCTGAAGTGCTTGAGTATGAGTACCCAATTACATATTATCATATTGGCTTATTCGAATCATGGGCGCCCGAAGACACATTGCCATAACGGTGGGGGGGGGGGGGGGGTGTTGAACCGCAATGGTAGGTCTAGAAGAAACAACCTAGTGACATCCCCCCTCAACTGGTACAATTTGAAGCTATTATAATAATTTTGATGGGTTTGATATTATATGACGAAAGTTCCACTTAAGATGATAATGATTATGATAAGAAAAATTCTCGTCCACAGGGTGTGTGTAAATAAACGAGCCAGCTGAATTTCTCGCGAACGGCTTCGATTTTCGAAAAACGCTCACAATCAGATACGTGTTCGCTCATTTTAAGGGCATGGGCAAGAAGTTCTCTGGAGCGGGGGGGGGGGGGGGGGGGGGGTGGGTTCCCAGCCTCAGCCCCCCCCCCCCACCCTCTCAGACAAAAGTGTGCAGTACTTTTGGGACACACCAACACCCCTTGAGTACATGCTCCATTTGTGTGCAGCCGACTGACCCATATTCTTTGTTTACTGCAGCTCCTCATTCAACAACTATTTGTTTGAGTTCCGTTCAGAAGTTTTTAGTATAGGGTGGACTCCGATTGATATAATCTTTGTAATGTTTACAAAGTCATTTCCCCTACTACTTATACATAATAATAATGGAAACGGATGAAAATAAAAAGCTTTGGCTTTTGGTTGAAGGACGCTGTCAAAGTCGTTGGAAATTTTTTATTGATTTGAAATATGTAATGGAAATTCGCTAAAGATTATCTGTGAGCTCTGTCTACTCCAAACTTCTGAAACGAGTTCTTGTTAGCTCCATTGACTCCTTGCCCGAGTACCCTCGTTTTTCTTCTCTAGTCTTTGTTCCAGTATCATAATTCCGAATAAAAGCGATTCTGAATGGAGACACTTAAAAGATAAGATTTCTTTGGGCGCCTTCGATGTATCGTATAGGCCATTTCAACTCCCCCGAGTACGAACAGTTAACTACCTCCCCTCTATAAACGGAAGATTGGCGTTCTTTTGCACAAACCTAGTCTGTAAAGGGTGAATTACAGGTCAATCCGCCCGTAGCGCTTTACCTATCTAATATTTGAGTGCTTCCTGATTAGGGAGGGAAATCAATGCAAATTAAATGTAATAATTCAAATCGAAAAACGATGCTCCGCTTTTTCTCTATGCGCTAACAGATCGCAGCTCAGAAAAATTACAGCGCTACCGGACTGGCCTGATATTTGTGGACCTTGACCTGTGTTTACCAGAGTGGACACTGGACCTACCCCGCCTACCCGTGAAATGAAGGCACGTGCGGTCAGTGAAGATGAGTCACACTTGGGATAGAAAAATCGGGTCCTGGAGCTGCCGAGGTCTGAAGTTAACATTTTTGTTTGATTTTATGGTTGTTTTTCTTTTTTGCCTTCCCTACAGTATAAGGACTGGATTTTATGCGACTGGATTTTCTAAATTTTATATGGCAACGAGTATAGGTATGCCTAAAGTGGTAAGAGACCATGGTCGTTATACTAATCTTTGACGTTTTGAAAATGTCCTTCGTCCATGAAACCCAACCGCACCGCATTTACAGTGATGTATAATTGAAATACGACAGTTAAGAAAGTCACAGCTTTCGATGAAAAATGGGTCTTAAAATTTTATAAAACGGCCCCTAACTTAAGGAGGTGCCATTTTTGGAAAAAAATGAAATGGCAAAAAATGCTTACTATTTTGAGTGCTATCGGGACCTGAAGTCAAAACATAGGCCTATTATTTAAAAATCTCGAGAAATAGCAATTTGGCCGTTTTGGGGGGGCCTAAATACCCCCCAAAGAGCCATTTTTCGGGGTCGACGGTATATTTCCCCCGAATTCCTGGGGGTCGATGTAGTTCGCGAAAGTGTGGTCAGAATTTTCGTTCTTCAAGTCCTAAGGCCTGTAAAATAGTGGCAGGGGGGTCTAAATCACCCTGTATAATATGCTCTGCAATTCAGCTTTAACGACAAACTGTTTTTGTACGTTCTTTTTTTATACTGAGAAAATTTATCGGGGGGACGTACAAAATAATGTTTTTTTTATCGAATAAAATTCTCTTGAAAACATTATCCAATTAAAAGATTTCCTCAGAATTTTTGAAAATGGTGCTAAACATCATAATAAAGTATGATGATCTTACAGTTTAAACGCAAACGAATCTACATCAAAACAAACGACAAGAATTTTCAATTATGTATTGAATATTAATCCAAATTCTGATATTCTGATATAGCTTCAATTGCGGCGGGATCTCCGGTTGTGTAATTTAGCGACGCATAAAGGCCATGTTGAACTATCAACAGATTCGACATTTGATGGTTGATTATTATTCTAGTGCAAAATACCGTTAGAATTACAATGGTTAAAATTTCACAGCGACACGTCCAGTATTAATCGAGATAAAACCAATGTAAATAGGTTCAAAGTTTCTGCAAAAAAAAAAAAATACGTCACGAAACATCCTTTGCAAATACCCATATAGCTTTATCCCGGTTCATACCAAACCGATCACAATATTGTCTGCTTCTTAGCATTTTCATGAGAAACAAAAATCAAGAGCCGAATTTGTTGAAAATGTAACTGGCCCTAACAACGCATAGTGAACATAGAAATATTGCAGCAACATTGCAATATTTACGGGGATAGCAAACGATTCTTCTTTTTGGAAGGAAAATGAGGGAAAAAATATACATTTACACGATTAAATTCTTTAGAAAGTGCTTCTTAGACTAGCTTTAAAATTCGATAACAGCTAATTAAAATGCTCACAATTGGTCTGGAGTCCCTGAGCATGGGGGGTGTCCACCGTCCCTCTGGCCCTCCCTCATTGAAATATGCCATTTGAGAAGCGCTGTCCGGAATTTCGCCTAAGGACGTCGAGTAGACTCGAACCAGAGCCCTAACTAAAGATACAATCTCGTGTTCCGCTGATTGTGAGCTATAATCGGAAACGATAGTAAAGGCAAAACAAATAGGACAAAAAGGAAAAATAAACACATTGTTTTTGATCTGTTTGCTTTTTTTAATGTGTCTAACTTATTATTATCGTGAATTCAGATCGATCTGTAAAGAGCAAGGTTTTTGTTTGAATATTTCCTGATCCCTCGCGAAAAATACATCTCTGGCCTGGTGACCTCTGTATCGCCTTTCCTAATCTTTAATTATTTCTATTTGCTTTGTACGAATTTGGATTCACCGGCTAAAATTTGGATCAGCTCTGTAAATGGGACACAATCAGATTGTGCGGTTGAAACCATCTAATTGTGTCCCATGTACAGAGCTGATCCAAATTTTGGCCGGTGAACCCAAATTCGTGCCTACAACACAAGCTAATTTTTTCCTTGTAGTAGCGTATGGCTGTGTTGGCCCCGCCCCGCCATTCCCACCGGGCGGGGAAGGGCGCGAAATAGAAAAGTGGAAGAAAGGGAGGAAAAAAGGAGACAAATATGAAAACAATGGGAAAGAAAGAGAGAGAGGAGATAAAGAAGAAAAAATACCACGAAAGAGAAAGTGAAAAATAAGAGGAAAAATAGTGGGATGAATTCAAGGAGATTTACTTAAAATGTCGTTTGAACTTTGAACTAAAGAATTAATTTTTTTAGTTTCGTAAATTCTTGTGTTTTGCGTTTTCGTTTTGAGGCAATCTCCGTTAATTTTTAAAGAGTAAAAATAAATGAAAAAAAATTGACGGATAAAATTCCCACGCTGTGGGCCAGTATGTATGTGGTTTAGCAATGAAGGCGCTCAGCAAGATTTTAGCTGGCCGTAGGCCAGTGTATGTGTTTTAGCAATGAAGGCGCTCAACAAGATTTTAGCTAGTGCCATGTCTGGAGTACAGGTCATCTTTGACGGGACCTAACATTATTTGGTCCCATGCCGTTAGGTTAGGTTATAGGTTAGGTCGAAGTAGGATCCACGCACAGTTGTCAGATTGGTCAATGTTGAAAAGCGTACGGAAATGAAAATCAGAAAAAGTGTGCGGAAATGACGCAGCCGTCCAAACAGCTGTGCACAGACAAAAAAGGACCTGGCCTGACCATAGTCATTCCGTCATGGCAAAATGACCTTTTGACTCCTCAAAAATGAGTGATTTTCATGTATCATTTTTACGGGTTTTCTTTTTATTTATGATGAATTTTCAAAAATAAATACTTTTGAAGGAAATATTTTTTCGTTTGGTATTCTTAAACAATTCAATTATGCGATTGATGATTCAGTTGTTTCGAGACGTACTTCACCGCAATCCGTATGTACAGGGACTCCAGTCGATGGATGTCGTACAATCAAACGCAAACGTTTTGGCAATCAAAAATTCGAGATAAATTCGAGAATATCCTTTTGCAATCGAAGCAACATTTTGAGCTCCGAGTTCATTCTTGACTGCCAAAACGTTTGCTTTTCCTAGTGTACTAGTACGTCCGTTCACGATAACTGATTGAGTGACGCCAATAACTGTTGTTTGCTCACAAGAGAAGTTTATGCCGTTGAACGCTATGAGAGTGGCCTGATCTGATCTGATATAATCTGATTGATCTACCATTGATCTGACTTGTCGAGCATTATTATTAAGTTCTCTTTTGAATTAAAATGAAATTATAAAAAATAAAAATTGAATTAAATTTATTTAGCGAGATTGCGAACAGCGGCGAGGCGTGCCATTTGGCAACATTCCTTTTCCCCTATTTAAACACATTAGAAAGGTCGAAATGCCTGGTCATCGCCGATGACTGAAGCGTTCGACTTTTTTGGCGAATTTAAATGGAGGATACACATTTTTTTTCCAAATTTCACGCTTCAAGAAATTGCAAGAATATGGCGATACTTCTTTTTGAGTTTAAAGGTGAATCCAGAAATCGTTGCTTATCTCTCTCTCTCTCTCTCTCTCTCTCTCTCTCTCTCTCTCTCTCTCTCTCTCTCTCTCTCTCTCTCTCTCTCTCTCTCTCTCTCTCTCTCTCTCTCTCTCTCTCTCTCTCTCTCTCTCTCTCTCTCTCTCTCTCTCTCTCTCTCTCTCTCTCTCTCTCTCTCTCTCTCTCTCTCTCTCTCTCTCTCTCTCTCTCTCTCTCTCTCTCTCTCTTTATCCTACCGTTAGAACGCATGTTCGACTAACAAGAAGGAAAGATATACAATAAAGAGCTAAAGTCACGTGATCTCCCCACACCCATTTATAGAACCTTTTCTAATACACGTCTTCAAATGAGCAGAGATGAGAGAAAAGACGAAATGCTGGATACGTCTCTGTGAGTGTTTTTCTTTTCTTTCCTTTGGGGATTCGAGGGACTCTGGACTTGCCCATAGTAAATACGGCATACGTGCGTCATGAAAAGAGTATGCTCCTAGAATTTCGAAGCAGAATCATATGACATCATAGCATCGAGTGGCGCATTTATGAATACATATTTTTTCTCTTTGTAATGGAATGCGTGTGTTAAAATAGGATGGAGGCAGGTGCTAAAGTCATGCGTTATAGCTCTTATTCCTATCCCTTTCTAACACATTCATTCTTACGGATAAAGAGTGGGAGGAACACAAATTTCTGGATGTGCCGCGCCACTGCGATTGTCATCCGATATAACAATAGACGGCTCTCTTCATTCAATAATAATTGTTTGTTGAACTTTAATCAGCAACTCGGCACCTTATCCAACGATTCAGCTCAGGTTGACCTTTGAATTCTCAAAACGTTGTTTACAAATCTGAGCAAACGGGTTATCTTGAGCGCAGCCCCGAAATTAGTGTGACTCCGAGGTGCAACCGATCATTTGTGCATCTCACAGTGAGGTTTGGTGGGTTGCAGTTTCGTTGTCTCCAATTTCCGTCCGCTCCGTATTATTTTCGCTGGAATAAAGAAGAAATTAATTCGAATTTTAATTTGATCCTATTTTTGTGACCGTGCGTCGTATCCAAATCCTTCAGAGGAAAATATTATTTTCGAACGCGCCAATTTCCTATTCCTGTCGCCTGAAAAATGCTGTCGACATTAAAAAAGGGTCTCCGTCGACAAAATATCAGGTAAGCTTTTTATTAGTGGATTTCCATCGATCATACTTCTCTTTTGACTTTTCCTTCTGTGTGCTATGAGCATGATCTCCTCCTAAAGAACATCTGAGCTTAAGAGCTAGTATATTTTACTGTAGAACATAATATTTTTAATTTATTCATCTATCTATACCTATCTATTTATTTTTATACAATTTTTACTTTCGCGCTCCCTTACCCCCCTAGCTCCCCTCTGGAGAAAAAGTTTCTGTCTTCATGACAAATTTGAAAGATGGAATTATTCCATTTCTTGACATTTCCGGGTTTTCAGGCCCCCCTGAACTCAAAAAGCAAATTCTCAAAAAATGTCTGTCTGTCCTTTCTGTCTGTGGTACACCATAACTTTTAACATATGATGGGTTCATTTGCATTCACATTTGGCAAAGAAGGTTCTTTTCGATAGTTCTAAGGTGTTTTCATTTATCCATAAACTAAATGTGAGGGTTGTTAGAGGGGAGGGCGGGAGGGGTTACACCTAAAATAGGGTCCAAATTGAAATTTTTAAAAAAAAAAAACAGCTCGAAAGATATTCTTGAAACTTGGTGAAAATATGCTCCTAAGACAGACAAATCGAATGGCATCATTCATTTTTCCAAGTAAATTCAAATCAGGGTAGTTATGACCACGGTAGAATAACGATAAATGAATCGTCATGATATGAAACTGTAGGTAATCAATTAATATGTTTGTATACAGCAAATTATTGACAACATGGAGCGAGAAAGTCACGTGTGGTTACTCTCAACATGTTGCGCTCCTGCCCCAATATTACGGCGCGTAGCCGGCGCGACCTTTTCTTCATCAGTATATCTGAAGGAATAAATTTGAAATGAGCTGTTTTTGTTTCTTCCCTAATTGTTGATCGTCTTTTTACTTCAAATGAGTTTTCACCGTTTCTGGTGTATTTCATTCCAGTAATTGCTATAAAATTGCTGTCGAGGTACTTTAATAACTTTCTAATTACCAGAAGGGATAGTCTAAGAGCCAGGGACCAAAAACTCAATTGGAAAGTACAAGAAATTTCACCTATTTTAAATGAAAGATCTACCGCTAAGGAATCAAGATTGGCCGGTCTGGCAGTCTGAATCTGGGGACTTTCAAAATTACGGGAACTCAAATTTGGAAAAATTTGAGTGAAATTTAATCGGAAAGTACAACACTTGATCTTGGGCTCATTTTGCAGGGGAAGACATCCCGAATCAAGAAAGCTCGGTCTGGCATTCGAATTCTGGGGACAAATGGCCGCCAGACCGATTCAAATTTTGAAAAATTGGCCTAAAATCGTGCAAATTGGGTCGAAAACGTTGCCTTACCACGCAGATAGAAGAGTGGATGGTTTGTAGGACCGCAGATTATGTTTTTTGGGTCGCTGATTCTGAATTTTCTACTTTCAACGAAAAAAAAAATTGGCAACGTTGCCAAATTTACGTTTTTTTTGTTTTTTTTCTTGTTTTTTAAATTATTATTATTATTACGATCCTCATTATTATTATTCTTCATATTAATAGATTGTATAGTTTTTGTGTGTGTTCTCTTCCTTGGTACTTCAACAGCGAAACCAATCAGCCACGAGATCGGACGAGTGTTGCCAAATCGTGCAATGCAGCC
This sequence comes from Trialeurodes vaporariorum, assembly GCA_011764245.1. Taxonomy (NCBI): domain Eukaryota; kingdom Metazoa; phylum Arthropoda; class Insecta; order Hemiptera; family Aleyrodidae; genus Trialeurodes; species Trialeurodes vaporariorum. Next base: position 16,783,764 of record VMOF01000024.1, on the reverse strand, counting down.
TGACGCTGATTAAATGAACCGCACGTTTTGGTGCCGCTCGCTCGCGTATTTCCTTTCGCGGTGATAATATGTGTAAAGGAGCCCGTTGAAAATGTAAAGGCCAAGTGCCCGAGCTCATGCATTCGAAAATTTTAGAGTTTACTCCACTTTTTAACACTTGCACTAGAGCATTTATTGCATAGATAAATGTAGTCTTTGAAACCAGTGGCGAAGCGCGCAATCTGACAACGTTGCATTTTGTCCTTTCAAAACCAAGAAAAATATCGACAGATTGCTGGGAAGTACCGTAGACTTGAATATTTTGCGTAAGTCTGGTAGGACGTGGTGTAATGTTGCCAGATTGCCTATTTCGCCATTGTTTGTCATCAAAGCATGCATAAATTCAGGGCAAAAACTTTCACGCGAGTTTACTCTACATTTTGTTTTGTTGGTTTTTCAGGAAGTTACACCTATAAATGGTTAATACCCAATACTGAATCGATTTTCATAATACGAATTTGGGGGAAGCGGAAAGTAATATTAGTCAAAGGAGAAACGCAATAGGTACTTAAGGAACTGAAAATGTGAAAATTTATTCTTTGTCTTCTATTTTTGGTCGCTCTCTAAAATACTATGTACAACGATTTATTGGAAGTTTGCGCATTAAATTAGTCTTCACAAAGTCCTCGTCTGAAAAAAATTCGGAGTCAGCATAGTCCTCATCTGAAACATAGCAACCATAGCAACGTGATGATGCCATAAAACTCGCCTATATTTCAGTGGTGTAGAGAGCGATTTGGCAACGTTGCAGTTCGTCCATTTAAACCGATGAAAAAGACCGAGGTGTTGGGTGTTCAGTGAACACCTTCGCATTCGACTTTTCATATGGGTTTAAATGAGCAAAATACTCCATTGACAAATGCACGCTACACCAATGCTTTATTTCTGAGCTCATCATAGTGATTTCATGTCTCGCAGGATCCGTGCATTCGATACACTTGAATTTCAGGACATGATAAAGATATTCAAGAAAAACGAGACGGAAGAATCACTCTTGCTTACTTCGTCATAAACTTTAACAATTTTTACCGCGATGAAAAAAGCGCACACACAAAAAAACAGTGGCCTCGAAAGAATCACATGATCGAGATTTTTTCGAGGGAGAGGGATAAAAGTCACACTACAGCCAAAACGTACACTGCTTAATGCACAAAAAAAGAAAAAAACTTTGCGTGAAACATGAGGCAATCACGTACCAAATAGAAGATATTCGCGAAAAACGAGAAGGAAGAGTAACTTCACATTTTCATAAACTTGAACCGTTTTTACCGCGGTTAAAAAAGCACATACCTAAAAAAAGCAATGGGCTCTGAACATCACATGATAGAAATTTTTCCGAAGGAAAGGAATAAAAACCCAAAGGAAAAATCACATTGCAGTCAAAACGTGCACGATTCAGAGCACAAAAAAAAGAAAATTGCGTGAAAACTGTCTCATGTGCTTTTGTATGTGCTTTTTTAACCGCGGTAAAAACGGTTCAAGTTTATGAAAATGTGAAGTTACTCTTCCTTCTCGTTTTTCGCGAATATCTTCTATTTGGTACGTGATTGCCTCATGTTTCACGCAAAGTTTTTTTCTTTTTTTGTGCATTAAGCAGTGTACGTTTTGGCTGTAGGGTAACTTTTATCCCTCTCCCTCGAAAAAATCTCGATCATGTGATTCTTTCGAGGCCACTGTTTTTTTGTGTGTGCGCTTTTTGTGTGTGCGAAAGGAAATACGCGAGCGAGCGGCGCCAAAACGTGCGGTTCATTTAATCAGCGTCAGGCTGCATTGCACGATTTGGCAACACTCGTCCGATCTCGTGGCTGATTGGTTTCGCTGTTGAAGTACCAAGGAAGAGAACACACACAAAAACTATACAATCTATTAATATGAAGAATAATAATAATGAGGATCGTAATAATAATAATAATTTAAAAAAACAAGAAAAAAAACAAAAAAAACGTAAATTTGGCAACGTTGCCAATTTTTTTTTTCGTTGAAAGTAGAAAATTCAGAATCAGCGACCCAAAAAACATAGTCTGCGGTCCTACAAACCATCCACTCTTCTATCTGCGTGGTAAGGCAATGTTTTCGACCCAATTTGCACGATTTTAGGCCAATTTTTCAAAATTTGAATCGGTCTGGCGGCCATTTGTCCCCAGAATTCGAATGCCAGACCGAGCTTTCTTGATTCGGGATGTCTTCCCCTGCAAAATGAGCCCAAGATCAAGTGTTGTACTTTCCGATTAAATTTCACTCAAATTTTTCCAAATTTGAGTTCCCGTAATTTTGAAAGTCCCCAGATTCAGACTGCCAGACCGGCCAATCTTGATTCCTTAGCGGTAGATCTTTCATTTAAAATAGGTGAAATTTCTTGTACTTTCCAATTGAGTTTTTGGTCCCTGGCTCTTAGACTAGGAGGGATGCCATGCGGACCTCAACCCAGTTTTTTTCATTTATTTATTTTTTTGCAACAAAATGCATTTATACGCTTTTTTCCTTCCAGATTGATTTGTGTCAAAGAGGGTATGACAAAAAAAAATCTAATTTTGTACTTACTATTTCTAAATCATTAAATATACCTATTAATAAAATTAGCACTCAATTTCACTGATTGCCGTTTAGGGACCTATCGGTTCCAAGCAAACTCTGATTCTATGTAATTTCCCCTTAACCCTTTTACTCCCAGTTTGAGAAGACAAATCTCTGCTCGTTCGCTTTAATTTAGTGGGTAGATAAATATTCCTACTCCGCGGTGTTGATTTTGCCTAACCCGTTAATTGAAGGAGCTCGCCAAAAATTATTTTGCAAACGCCAACAACTTATAGTCAGCTTCTGTCGATAAACAATTGAAATGTTGTGACGCAGATCTACAGTAACGAAAACAAGTATGCTCGGGCGTTGTAGGGAAAGGGTTAAGCGCATCAATGCGTTTCCGTTCAAAAACGCGCTTCATGGGGAGATTTCATTGGATCGGAGTTACAGACGGAACGAGAGGTCCACGAAGAGGTAATTTAAATATCATAATTTAATTAAACAGTCTATTTATAACCTATAAAAGGTGTCGATTAAGTATTTAGAAGTCCGATTCAACCCTTTAGCATTTGATTTTTTTCAAAGATTTACACGAATCAGATATTGACACACCTTAGGCGCCATACCCAGTGGTGTAGCGTGCAATTTGGCAACGTTGAATTGTGTCCATTTAAACCCATGTAAAAGGTTGAATGCGACGGTGTTCGCCGAACATCCAATAGTTTGATTTTTTTTTTAATGGATTTAAATATGCACATTACATCGTTGCCAAATTTCACGCTACGCCACTGGCCATGCCATCACCGCCTATCACTATATGTATACGATGCTTTCACTCTGATACTGAACGTGTGACATTACAACGTATCGTCTGGGAACCGTTTTAAAAGAGGTCGTGCCTCTGCCGATAACCTGGAAATTTTTATATTGAATGAATGATTTCTATAATGAATCAATCACGCGCATCATCTACCGAAAAAGTGATCTTATATTGGTACCCTACTCAAAGATGCTTCGTCAGCTGTTACATATTCAAGTTGTCATGTCGCGTATAGTCTGGCTGCATAGAATTAATCGGAGACGAGACTTTTCATTTTTTTTTATTTTTTTTTTTTATTTCCACGATAATTAATTGAAAGCGTACGGAAACTGATAATTTGTCTAAATTCATTTGCCGGCTATTTACATTCACTGCATATGGTGGAATTCCATCATTGATATCACCAACACCGTTGAGTAAAACGCGGTATAAAACTAACATAGTCGCAGGTCCGTGGCTTCATCATGGTGTGGCCGTACCCCCAAAGGGACTAGGGGATGATAGTGCTACAGCCGCCCCCCCCCCCTTAAAATTTTAGAAAAAGGGGCAAAGACAGGCAGCCTTTTCCGTAATGAATGTCCAGATCTGTGGAAGCCATGCTCACTGCTCAGGGCTATTGCGCTTCGTAGACGATCAAACAAGCAATCTATGAACCAAAATTCACCACAACCGTCAGTTGAGCCAACCATTGTATGTTCAGTTGACGTTCCGTTCCGTTTGAAGAGCCGTCAAACTGCACAGTTGCTTGACGATGGATGGTGTGTCATGATGATCACCGATTTCAGTCAATAAAATCAAATAAAACCCGTTTTGGGGGTGTTTTTGTTAAGTTTATGTTTGAATTTCGGAAGTGCCAGGCAGTCAATCCTGTAGTTTTATTAAACCCGTTAGAGCGCGTACGAAGGCCTTATCGATGGCTCTGATGGTTTTCTCGGCGTGGCGATGGTGGCTGGACGATGCAATGGCAGCGAGATCAATCCGGCAACGTTGCATTTCGTCCATTTAAACCCATGTGAAATATCGATCTGAAGGGAGCTGCTTTTAAATACCCCTAATGTTTCAACCTTCCTCGTGAATTTTAATGGACTAAAAGTAATGTTGCCAGGTTCCTCGCGCCGCGCCACCGTTCCGATTTTATTGATTATTTTACCAGTCGAATGCAAAAACGTTAAATTTTGTTATTTATAGGATAATCATTGCTAACTGAAATGTATCGTTGAGCTAAGCACTCAACATTCCAAGTAAAAAATCGTCGTCAAATTCTGGAAAATCTCTGGGGTGGGGGATGTGCTCCCCCCCCCCCATTTCTTGAACTTAAAACATGTTCGGGATGAATAGGCTTTGGGATTATGGTGCGGAAAGAAACTTGTATCGAAAAATCGCCATTCTAATGAAAAAATTATCTTTAAAGATGTAGATTTTAGAATTCGTCAATGATACTAACGTGTTTCTATCGCTCAATTTCGCATTTGAATGATCTATTCCTCTCGAGTAAAATCTTGCTCCAGTGTAGCATAATGTTATGTTTGATTTAGCTAACTTTGTTTTGCACTTTGAAAGTTATAATAATTACTCCGTACATTGAGTTGAGTCCTTATCCTATAGCTCAATTTAAAAAGAGACATTGGTTTGATTAACATTTTGCGAGAGAACTTCGTATGTACTATCGACGAATTGAAGACTGTCGCAGGATTTTCGCGAGCTAAGTTTTGCCTTCAAGGTTCCGGTTCGGCCGCATTGAGTTCCTTGATGGAAGTATGGAACAGGGTGTATCAGACCACCCGGATTGGGCATTTTTTTCGAAAACTACTGAAGCAAATGATTTAAAACAAACAAGTTAGATAGGGAATGGGGCTCTTGCAAACTTTTGCTATAAGCAAATAAATAGTCCAATCCGATGTAAAGACCAGCGGAAATCACGAAAATCGCACTAAAAAAGTCTAAAATTCAATAACAAACTCACAATATTGCTATAACGGGAAGATTGTACTGGCAATTCAACGCAGGTACCAAGGGAAATTCCTGTCTAATGTGTCACTTTCTCTATGGAAACACAGAGATATGTCTCAAATTAGATAGGAATCTCCCACGATACCTGCGTCTCTCCGCCATTACCTAAGCCTGATTCTGAGAGTTAAATTTTGTGATTTTTTACTGTACTCGTCGTCATTTTTATAAGTTTTTATGCAAGAATCAACTCTTCAATTCTTTATAGCAAAAATTTGCACGAGCCTCATTGACGCCAAAATTTTCACTTTTAAGATTGTCAAAAGTCCCTGACAGTCCCTTGGGGGGTTATTGGTGGGGCGAAAATTTTTCAAGGCAAAACATAACTCGTGAAAATCTCGGAACAATCTTTAATTCGTCAATAGTGCTTATATCAGAATTTTTCAATTTGACATTTTCTGTATAGATTCAGCTTATTTAGGACGAACAACTAATTTCAAGGGATTCGGTATGGTTCCCTAAAAGCGACAAACGTCAAACAGTCAGTTGCTTGCAAACAAAAATCAAGTCTTTCGTCACTTCTACAACATCATCTGTTTTAACTTCTAAATACGCACTCTGATTCTCTTCGTATTCATTTATCAAAAATCTGCAACAATTTAATAGAGCTTCTACGTAGTTATCACGTTTTTTGTCGCGCTAACCGCAATTAGGAAAAATCGCATTTATTAGAGATACCCACACGAGCGGTCAAACGTGTAATGTAATTAGCCTTGCTTCGAGTCGGGCATTGGACTTTTCCTTTTTTACGCCAGTTCAATTTGTCCATAGACCCACAAATTAAAGCATGATCGATAATTGCTAAACCTTTGACACACACTGTTTTTATCTTCTGCGTATATCCAACGGATGGAGATAAAAAAGCGTTCAATATAAAAGCAAGTTTAAATTCTTTCAACTTATTCGTCTAAAAAAGTTGGTGCTGGAACGCGAAACTTCATTCAACTGTTTTCAAAAAAGAGGTGGGTGAATTCTTCCTTTCCCTCCTTCCCTCTCATTCACGCTTTATTGATCAAAATTGACTCCGGTTTGTTTTTGAATGATGGGCAAGCTGATTTGCGTTTTTTACATTCAATTTTACCGATCATATTTTAGTGGGTGTTGACTGTTGGTGCAAGGATGTCATACATATTACATACCTTCGAGAGAATACTGTATGATTTTACGCAATTTAATTAAGTTTTATTTGGCGCTAAAAGAAAAAAGCCCGAAGTGTTTTCAATCGCTACAGGTGTGTTTCACGCAAAGGCATTTGTGCATTTGCGGTTTCGTTGGTTAAGATTAAAATGACAAAAGAAAAGAAAATTATATAAAAGAATCACCCACAAATCCCCCCACCCCGCTGCTTCTACCTTGCCTCATAATTTTAGACTATCGAGACCGGCCTACATCCCCCCTCCCCCTATTAACTCTCGAATGTTTTTTTGATAAAAAAGGATGAAAATTAAGATTTGGATTATATTAGATCCAAGTGCCTTTTACTTATTCATCCATATTTTATTTTATTTTTAGAGCATGAGTGTCATGCTCTATTGAAATCGTTTCTACAAGGTCAATAATGCTTTTCTTATAGGAACGGCATGGTTCGGGGGTCCGCTCGGGGGATCGCTTGGTTTCAGTATCGAGAACGGGTCCTCGAGGACCGATTGACCCATGTGATTCCGCCAATCCGGTGTCCTCCCAATTTGTCGCTTTTTCTTTGTGGCGGGAGTTTTTGGCCAAGATTGAGGTTAAGCATTTTTGGGAATGTAATTACGTTACTAATTTGGATCAGACTTCAACGAAATTTTCTGTATGAGATATTGAGGTTTTATATCAGAGGATTGTGTCCATGTTTCGTGTATTCTGCGATTTAAAATGCATTTAGATGATTTCAAATTTCCAATCCTGTTATTGTTGATGTTTCGGTCCGCTAAAAGAGTTCGTTTGGGGAACGCGATCGGCGCGCCGCCTATATGTTTAAGATTCTTTTACGATTTCTATCAACGAGCTATACATTTATCTAGAGTGGCGGTTTAATGGGTAACCTTCGTAACCTCAATGGGGGATTTTTAGGTTAGGTTTAAGCGAGTAATTGTCCATTTGATTCCGTGTATTTTGGTGTGGCGCCACCGCACAGTGGACTGGAACATGCTTTGATCCACTGTGCGTCGCGCCACACCAAGTTACACGGAAAAAAATGGACAAATAACTCGCTTAAACCTAACCTAAAAATCCCCCCATGGTGGTTACGCAGGTTAATCATTAAACCGCCACTCTAGAAAAATGTATAAGTGAGTGGTTCTGCAGACATTTGCGCTACCAAAACAAACATAAAGTTTAAACATTTTCTCTCAAAAGTCTATGAAAATGTTGTTGGTTCGCCTCAATTTTGAACGCTGACATCGAATTTGATATTTTTCGGAGCAAATTTTCATTAATTCCCTTTCAATCCAGCTTTCCTAGAACATAACCTCAAATTCATCAAAACACTAAGTTTTTTGGAAAAATGCACTTCTTCAGAGGAAAAATGAATGGAAAATAGATTTCAGAGGGCGCAGATAATATTTTTCAGAGCGTACGGTAGCAATTCCGCACTATTAAAGAAGCTTTTGAGACCTTTTATCTTGTTTGACTCATAGTAGCGCACAAAGTCTTTGGTAGCGCAAATGTCTGCAGAACGTAAAATCCAAATGATAGCTCGTTGATTTCAATCGTATTTTTCACTCAAAACAAACATATTTCTCTCTTCTGTAAGTGTTAAATTCTAATGTTCTCCTGTCCTGTGTTGAATTTGCCATTAGGTATGCTAGTGGAATCTCGCCAGAAATGTCAGTTTTACAAAAATGTACCACCGAGATCAACAGACATCTGGGATTGGTCGGCAATGCAAGTGTCTCACGGTTGATCTCCTCGTCGGGGCCTTTGAGAAATGTCGCTCAAGCCAAAACTTCGGAAGAAATTTTTAACCGTGAAAGGAAAGTCACGGCACACAACTATGATCCGCTTAAAGTCGCTATTGCCAAAGGCGAGGGTGAGTCAAATTTCTTAGTCAACGTAGTCATGGAAATACTTATAATAATGATTCAACTGTCAGCAAACAACAGCGTTGCGTAAAATTCGGCAACGCGCCCTTTAGTTAATTTAATAAACTAGAGTCCCTATATGTAGAGAGTTAAGACAAGAGGGTAGTCAACTTCTGATTGGTCGATGAATTTTAGGCTCTACGGACGCCGCCATTGGATGTGATTTTGCACTTTTGTTTTGTTTACCAACGGTCTTTTACAGATAAAAGAGTTAATTTGCGACGAATCTGTTAATTTTAATCATAATGCACCACAAAAATGTCCATAAATCTCAAAAGAATCATTAAAAAGCGTTAATACATGTCGATCAACAAAAGCAGGGAAAGATTACATCGTTTCAAACTTAGCGGAACTGTAATCTTTGCTGTGGAGCTAAACACAACAACGGCCTCAGAATGTAAACAAATGTGCAAAATCGCATCCAATGGCGACGCCCATGATATTCTCTTGTCTTAACTCTCTATACATATAGGGACTCTACAGGGTGTAAAAAAAAAAGGAGCAGCTCCGAATAACTCGAGTTTCGGTTCGAATTTTAAAAAACGCTGAAACACGGGTTCCATTATTTTGAGGGGGACATCTTTTAGGGGGGTTGCCAAATTCCAGGCCCCCCCAGGGGGCGGGTACGGGGGTCACCGCCCCCCTAAATCACATTTCTCAAATGGCGACCCCTAATTTTTATTACATAACTTTAAAGAACATCAAATTCTAAGCATTTTGGCGCAAACCGCAGGTCGATATCGTTTTTCGTGTTCGAGATATCGAAAGTCAAAGTTCGATTTTGACCCATTTTCAAAAATTCATAACTCCCACTAAAAAATCGGAATTTTAAAAAGTATTAGCTTAAAATGCTCTACAAAACAAGTCCTTTTCAGAAAAAAATACAACTGTACAGGAAATTTGAATTTTAGGCTCCGAAAAAAATATTCAAAATTTTCGAAAATTTTGAATCGGCGATATTCTTGTAAAACGTCCAGAATCGACAATTTTCGCTTAAAACCTGTTGGCTGAGTCCAAATGAGCGATGCAAAGCGCTTAAAAGCTCAAGAAAGTCTCAAAATCACCTTTAAAATGACCAAACTCAGTATTGAGAACACTGCTAAATTTAGAGTCAGGAAACACCTCTCTCTCGGGCTTTAATGGGGTTTTGGGGACTTTTGAGAGCTTTGCATCGCTCAGTTGGACTAAGCCAACAGGTTTTAAGCGAAAATTGTCGATTCTGGACGTTTTACAAGAATATCGCCGATTCAAAATTTTCGAAAATTTTGAATATTTTTTTCGGAGCCTAAAATTCAAATTTCCTGTACAGTTGTATTTTTTTCTGAAAAGGACTTGTTTTGTAGAGCATTTTGAGCTATACTTTTTAAAATTCCGACTTTTTTAGTGGGAGTTATGAATTTTTGAAAATGGGTCAAAATCGAACTTTGACTTTCGATATCTCGAACACGAAAAACGATATCGACCTGCGGTTTGCGCCAAAATGCTTAGAATTTGATGTTCTTTAAAGTTATGTAATAAAAATTAGGGGTCGCCATTTGAGAAATGTGATTTAGGGGGGCGGTGACCCCCGTACCCGCCCCCTGGGGGGGCCTGGAATTTGGCAACCCCCCTAAAAGATGTCCCCCTCAAAATAATGGAACCCGTGTTTCAGCGTTTTTTAAAATTCGAACCGAAACTCGAGTTATTCGGAGCTGCTCCTTTTTTTTTTTACACCCTGTATAATAAACCAATGAAAAAGATCGAACTATTATAGATGATCGGTGAACACATTCAAAGAAGACTTATACCATAAGGGTCTATATATATGTAGACAAACAGCAACGATGTCCAATTGCATGTGGATAATACTTCCACGTGGTTCGTGAATTAGAATATCTGTTTCGTGTATAAACAAGACACACATATCTCCATTACACAGAAAGAAAAAATGTTTTAGATTTAAAAAAAAAATATTTTTGAATTATATGACAATAAGACGTACTTTTAAACTAAAATTAATTGTTTTTAAAGGAAAAATAATTGTTTTTAAATTGAAAATTCGGTATTTTGATCTAATGAAAAGTTTTTTTTAATTCAATAAAACTTAGTTTTAATTTTAAAATACGTCTTTTTGTCATATAATTTAAAAATATTTCTTTTTAGATCCAAAATATATTTTTTTTTACTGTGTACATTTTGCCTGCCCATAAGTCAGCTTAATTTTGGACGTTCATCGGACGATGAAGCCATCGTCCAATCCGAATTTTCAAAGAGATAACACGTGAAAAAAGGTTAAAGAAAAAAAAAGATTCTTCAAAAGTTAAGTAGTTTAGTAATAAGTCAATTATGATATACAATGTCCAATATGGGTATTTTAGGAGTCTACATGTGGGATGTTGAGGGCAAGAAGTATTTGGACTTCTTCGCTGGATACGCCACTCTGAGCCATGGACATTGCCATCCTGCCATAATCAAGGTCATGCGGGAACAAGTTGGCATCCTGCACCATACCTCAAGAGCAATCTACCACAACGTGATGTACGAGCTGGCCGAATACATCACGAAAAAGTGCGATTACGACAAAGTCCTCGTTATGAACACAGGTAAATGAAGTAGAAATTTTTGATTTTTCTCTTTAATTGAAAATATCTCATAAAAAAGAGAAAAAAATAGCTGGGTGAGCAATAAATTTGTCTAACAAGGGGAGGCTCAGAAGTCGCCGCCTCCGATTTTGACAACAATTGCACGAAAATGTAGCTAAAGTAAAACTATTAGACCCGTGTTTCTCACTTTTTGCCAATGGGCCTTCCTAAAGCGTCAGGAATTTTTTGAAAGTTGCCGAAATTCACGTAAAAAACCCGAGCGGAGAGCGTTCCGAATATTTACGTGAATTTCGGCAACTTTCAAAAAATTCCTGACGCTTTAGGAAGGCCCATTGGCAAAAAGTGAGAAACACGGGTCTAATAGTTTTACTTTAGCTACATTTTCGTGCAATTGTTTTCAAAATCGGAGGCGGCGACTTCTGAGCCCCCCCCCCCTTGTAAGTTAAGCAGTGCTGCCAGGTTTGGTGAAAAATATACACATTTCCCATAAGACCTAATGTAAAATATGTATATTTTTTGCTAAATTTGGCAGCACTGAAGTTAAGCCTCATATGCCGCACAAATTATGAGATAAAAACAAAATGAATTCAAGTGAATATAACGTAAAGATCACTAGCCATGGCAAGTGAGGGGAGCCCGTCCCCCCCCCCGAAGTTTTTAAAATGCGTCTCAATAAAAATTCGAATTTTAATAGTATAATCATGTTTGACCCTCGAGGGTTAAAATGTTAACGGCCATAGGACAGGGGAAGTTTAAAAATATTAGAATGGGTAAATTACGCCACAAAACAGTGAAGGCGGAGCTCACCGGAATTTTCCAAATTTGTTTCTATCCATATTGTAAGATGAAATTTAATGTGCATGAATTTATTGAGAGCTGTGACTTTTCATTAAAGAGTGCTTTGAAATTATATTGTCAAGTCTTAGGCAAGTTTTGTCTTAATGTGAAAAAAATGAAAATTGAAAACTATCAAAGATCATCAGTTGTTCTTCGCCTCCACTTCCGAAACGAGCTATACTTTTTTAGTTTAGGTCAAAACAGACCCCGAACCCCCCCCCCTCCTCCCTCACCCCACCCAACAGTGAACGACAAAGGTTAAAATACCTTGGTAATTAAAACGGTAAACATAATCATGAAAATATGAAAACTTCATAGGCGGACCGTAACAGGGGCTGGGAGGGGGGGGGGGCTATGGACCCCCTTTTTTTGGGAGGAGGGGCTAAAAATCAGGGAAAAATCATCCATTGAGACGTGAGAAGCAACAAAAAAAAAACGAAACAAAACAAAAAAGTCATCACCTTTTACCACCCCTACTTTTTTTGGTCACGGTCCGCCTATGGAAAACATAACTCATGTCGACCATGTCTAAATTTATTTTTTAGGTGTCGAAGGAGGTGAAACAGCTGTCAAATTAGCCAGGAAATGGGGTTATCAAGTGAAAAAAATTCCAGAGAACCAAGCGAAAGTTATTTTTGCCCATGGGAATTTTTGGGGCAGAACGATTGCCGCGATATCTTCTTCCAGCGACCCGAACAGCAAAAACGAGTTCGGACCTCACGTTCCCGCGTTTATCAATATCCCTTTCAACGATTTGGAGGCTCTAGAGGTCAGTTCCTTGAATTATATCATCACAATTTTTTGCTTCGATATATTTTTAAAGTCAACAAGCATGAATATATAATTCCGAGTGTAAATCCAGGAAGAACCAATATAGAATTAAAGTATCTGTACTTCTGATAAAACTTGTTTTTGAAGGAAGGGCGCAGTCGACCTGTATTCTCTGCCATTTTCGGGATAATTATTCCGCCAAAATACACAGCAATTTGCACAACAAGCAGAATTTTTGATTCCCAATAAAATCGTCTCCAAACTATGAAATTTTGAAAACTAGCAATGAAATTAATAGCCCTTGGCCCAGGAAATATTTCTTGCGTAAGTGTAATAATTTTAAACTGACAGTGCTAAAAATATCAGAGTGGGTATACAAATAATACCTCAAATAGGGGTCCAAGTGACCCCCCCCCCCCCCCCAATGATAAACAAGGTAGTTCAAACACCATATTAGAGACGGTTTTAGTGATGACGTCATCCGGTGAAAAAAATCGTTCATCGTTCCAAACAATCTCTCTCACGTGACCCCCATGAACTGTTTATCTCAATCTCATCGTTAAAGTCGTAAGCATCAAACAGAAGAAATCAATTTCTCAAGTTATTTGAATGTGATTTTTTTTTTTTTTTTTTTTAAATGCCTTTGAAACAAAGCCCTGGACGAAATGTGACACTAGAACAGTGTTGCCAGATCGAGGGTAAAAAGCTGTATCGTCCCCATTTAAATCAACGTAAAGCGTACGGCTTTTCACCCCAATCTGGCAACACTGCACTAGAAAGAGATGGCTATGCATGAGGGCCACGGGAGTGTGAGAGAGAAATAGTTTGAAAAGCTGATCAAGTTTTGTCACAGCTGATTGCTGCCGATAAGTGCATTGTTGACTAACCATCGAATTTGAACTAAAACTGTCTACCTATTTACAGGTTTTTTAAAATGTCAAACTAAATGAGGAATGTCCCACGATTGCACAGCTAATGATTTTATTTTTTTTTCTCTCTCTCTCTATAATTTCATTGATCAGGAACAATTGAAAGATCCAAACGTATGCGCATTTATGGTTGAGCCAATCCAAGGAGAGGCTGGAGCCGTCGTTCCTGATGAGGGTTACTTGAAGAAAGTGCGAGAACTCTGCACGAAGTACAATGTTCTATGGATTGCTGATGAAGTGCAGACAGGCCTTTGCAGAACCGGAAAATTCCTCGCTGTCCACTATGAGAACGTCAAACCAGATGTTCTGATTCTAGGGAAAGCTTTGTCCGGAGGAGTGATGCCTGTAAGTACTTCGTACTGAGTACGTTAATGAATTAATTAAAAGATGTCATTAACCCTCTAAGTACCAGGGACCAAATAATGTTACGTCCTCACTGTCCCACACGCATGATGGTCGGTATAAGCACTTACGGGGGGGGGTATAAACCACACGTAACCATACTTACGTACGTACCATCCAACGTATTTCGGAGGACCGTCAAGTCGTAACATAATTAGGTCCCAGGTTAGTTCAAAAGAACGCACTCTTCCGTTTACGTAGGGAAGGTAGTTAACTGTTCGTACTCGGGGGAGTTGGAATTGCCTATACAACGAGTTGAAGGCTCCCGACAAGGCCTTCTTTTGTGGGTTTTTTCATCGAGATTCGCGTTTATCCGGGGTGGAGAGTGGAATAATGTGTGATAGACTAGAGGAGAAAAACGAGTCGACTCGTGCTTGGCCCATAAGGGGTTAATATCCCTGATAGCGTCAGGATCGGATCTATAGAACACACTTTGGATAGGGGTAATTGCGTTTGGGGACCATTTCTTAGAATTGTACTGTCCTCACCAATGTATCCAATATATCTTTTGTTCCTACGCGATGAATTCTTTTGGATTGGGGGGGGGGGGGGGTGTTTGGCCCCTGCTTCCCCTTTGAATCCGCCCATATCAGGTTTGGGGGGGGGGGAAGCAGCGCAAAAATGTACAGCCAAATTTACAGTTTAAATAGTTTTGAGATCTTACAAGAAACAAAAACCCCTCCATCTAAACTACACCAAATGAACTGAAAACACTGCATTTTGCTGGACAGTGGCGTCATTTGAGGGGGGCAGGGTGAGCATTTGCCCCTCCCCCAAGAAATTGAAGTCAGGCTCAAAAACGGGAACAAATTATATTGATGAGCAAAAAAAAAAAAAAAAATCATCAGATTTTTGCCCCCCTCCCCCCCCCCCCAGCCGGCTCTAAGGCTCTAAGGCTCTAAAATTATTCTGATGACCAAAAAAAAGGTCATCAGATTTTGGTAGAATATAAGTACAGCAGTGACGAAGCATGAAATCTGGCAACATTGCACTTGGACCATTTAAACCCATGAAAACTATCGAACTAAAAGGAATCAGCGATGACCATCGAATTCGATCTTTCGTATTCGTTCAAAGGGAAAAATGCTACGTTGCCTAATAGCACGCATCGCCACTCAGTCGGGGAACATGGCAACCCAAGGCATTTGGTTCCTTTCCGCCGGTCATTCAAATTTAATAATCTCTAACAGCTAGGAAGACGCAAAAGATACCCAAAGTGTGATGTGTGGGTGCTTTCATCTTCGTGGAATTTTTTCTGTAATGCTGTGCAGTTTCAAAAAAGAAACAAAGTAAATTAGATTTGTATTTTTATAATTCCTAGAATGTCTGTCAAGCGCGTTTCGATTTTTTTTTGAGTTGCTACTATCCTACTTATTTCCCCTTGTCTCCTCTGGCCGTCATATTCTCAGAAATTTATCTTTCTCAAACAAGAGGGGGTTGTGTCTGTGTAGACGCAACGGGTTGGGAAGGAATGTCAGCTTTGATGGCTGAAACAGTGGCGTAACGACTGGAGAAGCAGGGGAAGCGGTGCTTTGGAGCCCGAGCTTCTAGGGGCCTTTTAATCAGAGGTTTTCTTTTCTATTTCGAAAGTTTTAAAAAATACACTTAAAGAGCCCAAAAGCGACAGAAGTGAAGAATTTACAATATATTAATCGATTATTCGTCGCCTACGGCAAGTCTCTTAAGAATCGATTTATTTTATCGGTTAGATAAAGAAAAATCATGGTTACTACTTAATATTGTGCGAGCAACCGTTCAAATTAAATGCAGTATTATTGATTCTTTATCATAATCGAATCTTGTGATTTCAAAAATTACATGAAGCGATTAAAGAGTAGGGGGCAAAAAACAATATTTTGATTTGGCCTTAATCCTACATTTATGGCATGTCCGTAAAATACCTACTCGAAAACTAGAATGGGATTATTGGGGGGGAGGGGGGAGGGGGGAGGGGGGCTCAGGAGAAGTTTTGCTTAGGGGCCTCCACTTGTTTCGTTACGTCACTGGGCTGAAACCTTAAGATCGGAAAGTGAAAATCACAACAAATTATTTTTATCATGCTTTAATACCTCCGCTCAATTTTCTTTCAGCTAGAACACACCCCGTTAACCCTGTTTACAAGGTTCACACCCCGTTAACAAGGCTCAAACACATTTGTTAGCATTAATCTGCTTCACATGGTTTCAATTTATAATACCGTCAATACAAAATAACGCTGAATAAAAGACATTTTGAAAGAATGATTGATTCTTCGTTGAGCGCCTTCAATTGATGGTGTAGGCAAAAACGACCACTGCGGAGTAGTAATATTTATCTACTCGCTTAAGTTAAATGAGCGCACGCTCATTTTGATCGTAAGATCAAAACGAAATGAGTCGAAAATTTTGCAGTTTTGATCGATCGTTTGAATGATATCGCATTTTTATCATACATTTTTGGTGATAGAATCAAAATTTAAGAAAAATTACAACATTTCGAGCGATCAAGTTTTTGAGATTTTCAAAAAAGTTCGTTTTGATCGATCGCACAGGCATAACTACATAGTAAACTGATTAACTTGGTACTGAAAGGATTGTGAATTTTTAATAAATACTGTCAAGCTTTTGAACGACAATTTTTGCTGATTTTGGCTCGTCTGTATTCTTTGCCATGGAGCAGTCATTCTTGTCAGGTGCGTGAGTGTACATAAATCTAATCCGTTCTTTTCCCTTTATATTAGGTCTCGGCAGTTTTGGCGGATGAGCCGGTCATGAAAGTATTCACGCCCGGGACCCACGGTTCAACCTACGGAGGGAATCCATTAGCCTGTAAATTAGCCATAGCATCGCTGTCTACAATGACGGAGTTAAAACTCGATGAAAACGCGCTGAAAATGGGAGAGATCTTTAGATCAGAACTTTCATCTCGTTTAGACAAGAAGCGAGTGCCCATCGTCCGAGGACGCGGGCTACTTAATGCAATTGTGGTTGATCCCGGTAAGTCTCTTCCGAGTCATTTAAAATTTACAAGTTCACACAACTCTCCAACGGACAAACTTTTGCTATAGAATTATAGAGTGTCAATAATTCAAGTGCATATACGTGGAATCGCTTCGAAAATAACGTTGTGACTCACTGACTCAATGGACTAGTTCCATCTGATTTATCTGTTAGATTGGAAGCTTTTTCACTGCTCGAGTGATGGTTTTCGGAGATTTTTAAAGTTTGTTGTTGCTTAAATTTGGAGCTATTCTACAATTGGTGTATTAATATCAAAAGGCAATGAGTTGTCTGAACAACTGTTTACTCAACCTTCCAATTAACCCTTTAAGGACCAGGTTAGTTCAAGAGAACGCCACTCCGTTTTCACAAGGAAGGTATTTAACTGTTCGTACTTGATGGAGTTGGAATCGCCTATACGACAAATTGAAGGCGCCCGACGAGACCTTATATATTGTATTGTTTTCACTATACATATTTGCGTTTATCCAAAACGAAGACTGAATCAATGTGAAATAGACAAGAGGAGAAAAACAAGCAGCAGCATAATATGACAACGCTAAATTTTGTTCATTTTTAATGCGTGAACAAGGTATCGCTCTTCTAGATGACACAATGCACTCCCCCAAATCGATATTTTTCATGGGTTTAAATTGACAAAGCTCACAGTTCCCTAACTGCACGCGACGCCACTGATGCGCTGCGTGCGAGATTAAGAGCGATAGTTACAGACGATGGCAGGAATAGACCGAAGAATCGAAAAACATTCGTACTTTTGCAAAAACATTGGTCAATGACGTCATCAATGAAATAATTGATTTCCTTTTGGGTGATTATATAGGTTTTTATTTAAAATATTATATGAATGTTAATATTTTATTTCAGAATTGCTGGACTCGAAGTTAGCGACGTATCATTTGAGAGACAACGGACTGATTACCAAACACGTGAGTGACAAAGTGATAAGGTTCTCGCCAGCCTTGATCATCACTGAAGAGCAAATGAGAGCCGGTTGCGATATCATTGTCGATACTCTAAACAACATGCCCACCAAATGATTCAGCATGTGAGTAATATTATTATCATCAGTTAGAGCTTGTTTCATTAAATGGCTTTTCGACCTTTAAAAGATACAACAAAACTATTATGAAAAATACTTTTTGAAACCAATGAATGGTTGGTTCAATCAATGTTAAGAGGTTTTACACTATTTTTCTCGTCAGGATTTTCCTCCCTCTTTTCCTCCCTTTTTTTCTAGCAAACGCAAAAGTTTTGGCAGTCAAGAATTCGAGGTATCTGACCAATCTTCGTGAAATGGGGCTCTTGCAAACTTTTGCTGCGAGTAAATGAATAGTTCAATCTGATGTAGTGTAGCCAACGAAAAGCACACTAAAAAAAGTCTAAAATTCAGTAATATTAAACTCTCACATAACTGCTATTACGGCAAGTTCGTAATGGCGGTTCAACACAGGTATGGGAGATTCCTGTCTACTAAGTTACTTTCTCTACAGAAACACAGAGATATGTCTCAATTTAGATAGGAATCTCCCCTTAAACCTGCGTTGTCTCTCTGCCATTAAGCCCAGTTTTAAGAGTGAATTCCGTGATTTGTGTACTCATCAGTTTGCAAGAGCTCCATTAAAAGAACCACCTGCGCTACCGCACCGTTTGTATACTGTAGACTGTCAAAACTTTTGTGTTTGCTAGTACATACATATCATGACTTCGAAAACATCGGACCTTCATTTAATCTGGGTGGGTTGCATACCTTATAACTTGAAGGTGTTTTCCACTGATGGAATAACGTACTGCATCGCAATATGTTTCACATTCAATCAATCAGAACGTCCTTATCCATTAACTGTATAATTACAATCAATAGCCTCGTCCAGGCTCCAAATAAACGGAAAATTCCAACCTTGCCTCTGGTGGAAAATGTTCCAAACTAACATTGTTGCGTACACTTCTTGTCGATCGAATTTTAGAAGCCCCACTTCAGAATCACTGTGAAAAATATGTAAGAAAACCCAATTTAGAAACTCTCTTGAAATAGAAAATTGACCGGTAAACTTGTTAAATTTACTATAGGTAAACAAAAATATTGTATTAATTTAGTCGAATTTGCTTCTTGCAGGAAAGGTGATTTCATTTGTGTGGAATAAGCTGTGGTTTTTACGATCTGTCTTCCGGCTCAGCGCAACGATGCGTTAGACTCAGGAAATTACAATGAAGACCAGCATGATTGCGGCAAAAGAGAATAACAAGTGTTACTCCGCAGCATCAAAGAAACCAGTGGCAGCTCGTGCAGTCTGGCAACCATGGTTTTTTGCCATTTAAACCCGTGTAAAAAATCGAGTCTTCGAGGTACAGATTAGCTTTCGAGCATCGATCATTTCCCAACGGTTCAATGGAGAAAAAAATGCGTTGTTGCCATATTGTACGAGTCACCACTGAAAGAAGTGCATTATAACTTATGATTACAATGAACCATTTTCTAAATAAATTTCCAAAATCAGAAAATAGTTTAATTTCATTATTATATTCTTATTGGAATTGATGTATCCGAGTCCTTTACCCTTCCATTCCAACGCTTTGTGAATGTGATGTCGACACATTTTGTTTCTAAATGCAACCGAGATCTCGCTTTTCCTTCAATAGAATCTCATTAGTCTCATTGAAATGGGGCTCTTGCAAACTTTTGCTGTACGGAAATAAATAGTTTGATCGAAAGTAAAAACCAGCGCGAAGTCACGAAAATCACACTGAAAAAATCTAAAATTCACACGAGAAAAAAAAAGAACGGTATAATTTACCATTCGCATAGCTGATTTTGGCCCTTACCAGAGTTAAGATAAACTTGACCAGAGTTATGGAACATTTGACCAGGACGAATCAGGTCCATTTCACTTGATACCTGGTCAAATGTTCCATAACTCTGGTCAAGTTTATCTCAACTCTGGTAGGGGCCAAAATCAGCTATACGAATGGTAAATTACACCATATTCTTTTTTTCCGTGAGTAATAAACTCACAAAACTGCTCTACAGACAAGCAAGATCGTAATGGCACCTCAAGGCAGGTATCATGGCAGATTCCTGTCTAATTTGTCATTTTCTCTACGAAAACACAGAGATATGTCTCAAATTAGATAGGAATCTCTCACGATACCTGCGTTGAATCGCCATTATGGCTAATTCTGGGAGTGAATTTCGTGATTTTTCCGCTGTGTACACATCGTAATTTTTGTAGGGTTTTATGCAAGAATCAACTCTTCAATCCCTTGTAGAAAAAGTTTGCAAGAGCCCCATTGGGCCATTGGGTGATTTAACTTGACCCGGGACCTTGGTGGCGTAATCAGGAATTTTACAAAAAGGGGGGGGGGTCTAAAGGCCAAAATGTGATAAATGTCTATGAAAACGCAAAAAATTACGTTTGTTAAGGCACAGTTTGGTGTCAGGGAGGGGGGGGGGGTGCCCCCTTGCTACACCACTGAACTTGAGCAATCAGTGACTAGCTCAGAGGTTCGTGACATCAAAGCACTAAATCATTATTCATCCTTCACTTTGTAGTTTGTACGCATCAGAGCGTGGAAAGTAAAGATAGATTCCGGATTCACTGTATGAATATTGCTCAGTGAAACTCGGTTATTAAGGCAAAGATTTAACAGTGTTGCCAGATTGGGGTGAAAAAGCCGTACGTTTTACATTGATTTACATGGGGACGATAGGGCTTTTTACCCTCGATCTGGCAACACTGGTTCTTAAAACGCACCATCTGCTCCTCTTGGGCATCCCCAACAAACCTGTACGTTCGATCGGAATTACGATCGAAACGAAATATTTTTGAAATTAATGAAGTTTCAATCGCTCAAAAAGTGATAAAAATTCAACTTTTGGGCTGTATTTTTGTGTGAAATCAAAATTTGACAATGGTAAAACAAAGCTTTTAATCGATTGAAGTTTCAAAATTTTCGATTAATACGCACTGGCCTATAGATTCCCCATCATTATTTTAATTTGAAAAATTGACTTACTACTCAGTAAACAATGTCTCTGATGGAACGTGACGCTATGCTTGTTCCCTTTTGCGCTATTTTGGTCAGATGCCTATTTTTTGGCTTATATGCAAAGCCGTTCTCGTGTCAGTCACTGGCGGATGCAAGGAAGCCCCCGGCCAAAAAAGGGGGGAAAGAGAGGAAAGAAAGAGAAAAAGGAAGAAAAAAAGGAAAGGGAGGTCACTGGGGGGGGGGGGGGGGCAAAATCCCTAAGCCCCCCCCGTTCAAGAGGGCTGGATCCACCAATGGTTTCGCGGGATAAATCGCGTTGTAAATGGGCTAATCGGTTTGTTTACTTAAATTATTATGAATCAGTCAACTAGATAGGGTCTCAAAGAGGACTTTACTTCACGAATGAATAACGTACATGTGAGAGGGGGGCATGGGCGGCACCAGCAATTAGGCAACTGTGGATTCTTCCCATTTGAATGTATGAGAAACAATCGATTAGTAAAAGGGCCATGGCCCCCTGAGGGATCGATTGTTTCTCATACGTTCAAATGGGAAACGTTCATGGTTGCCAAATTGTTGGATCCGCCCATGGAGGGGGGGGGGGGAGGAGTCAACATAAACTCCTAAAAACGTTGGGCGAGGAAAGGGTGACTGGCTGTGGGTGTGAAAAAAGCTCAGAAATGCTAATTTGTGGATAAAATTACTTAATGTTTCAATTCTGGGGTAATTTTTCTTGGGGGAAGGACCCAGTACACCACCCGTTTACTGCGGTCCCTCCGGGCCTCCATTGTCCACTTTCTGAATTTTGTATGAGGCCAAAACTTTGAAGCGTTGCATTGGGCCGCATTTATTACTCCACCCCTGGAAATGGCCTTTGTTGTCGATCAATTTACACATAGATACTGGATGTTGGCTAATGGACGGAGGTCACTCTCTCAAAGTATGCATTCGTCACTCTTCACTCATGAAATATCAATAGTTGTTGCATGAGATGATTAGTAAAATGGAGAGAGGAACAGAAGAATTACAGTAAGTACCGCAGTTTTTACAGTATGACTGAGTTACGACGAACCGAAGGTGAGCGAAAATTTTCAAACATGGGCCCACAAAAATTACATGTTTGCTTCAGTCAAGACTTAAAAACTCAAATTTAATTTAAAAAAAAATAAATAAACTATAGATACTGATGAAATAAATAGAAAAAAATCACAAATTTTCTTTCATTACGAAGCTTTCTAAAGATAAATTGATCACAGGTAAACTTAACTTTCAAACATCACTGCAGTGATTTAATCGGATCTTGACTCTTGAGCCGTTTACTTACAACTATTCTAAAGGTTAAAACGCTTCGACATGGAGTACGCAAGTTAACGAAGCAAGTAAAAATAACAAATTATTATCCAACCACACTTAACCATAAGTTACCGAGCTCCGGTCACCTATTCAATGAAATATGCACTAAATAAACGTAAAGACTGTCAAATCGATTAGGAGCGTTCATTTGAAATTTGGCGCGCTGGAGACGTGGCTGCATCAAAAAACCAAACAAAAACAACGCAAAACGACGTCAACAAAAACAAAAAAGTAAAAAGCTAGGTTAAGTTATTATCAATATGTAATTGCGTCAGGAACGTTCAAGCTCGCTTCCAACAAATAAAAATAAGCCTTTTCCCCTCATTTCCCCTTTAATTTCGATCTGCCCATGTGAAATGTGAAAGTTTTGGAAATCATTTTTACTCACCCTTCTTCTCTTTTTTGTTTCTTTATCTTCGTTACCGTTTATCAACAGTCTTAAGTATGTAGTAAGCAACAAGGAGAGTGTCAGAGGTAAAATTCAATTATCTTCTTTTTTTCAGACATTTTCTCTCTGTTTTGCGAAAATTGTTAAAAATGAAGTATTCTTGATGCTTGTCCAACTCTATGCCCTGCTCACCCTTTCTGTTGATTGAGATTGAGGGATGCAAACAGCAGACTCTTGACAGTGTTCAGACAAATAATTGTCTGTTTCAGTGTCTTCAGTATAGCATGCTTTTTTCGTCTGTTTTACGTAATATTTTCTCAAAAGCGCATTTGTTTTTATGGTCTGGTTCCTAGCCACCATCTTCCAGGGGGTGACAGTGAATCGGTCATATCATTGTCAGATTGAGTTAAAGATCGGAAACATGTGAACCTATGGGCTTGCTACTGCGCATCTCAAAGGGGCAGGCAACCACTTCCTCTTCTTATTTTATCTCATTTAAAATGTGCGCTTTGATGAACTGAGACTAATCGGAACACTCCTTGAATGGAGCATGAAAAGGTGAGGTTGTGATGTGGTTAGAGGCTGTTTCACATAGCTTCGGTTCTGACAGTTCTTTCTTTACATCGCGGAAGGACGATAGCAAGTCAGCAGTTATGTTTTAATGTTAATTTGCTAATTACGACAGTTAACTGAGTCTATTTTGTGGCCAAAAGCTCTAATGATTCATGCAGAGAGCGGAATCAACGTTTTTACTCATGTAAACAAAGAGCTGTCAGAACCGAAGTTATCTGAAACAGCCCTACGCTTTCAAATTGTGCAGTTGCAAGTCCATTGGGTTACATGCTTCTGATCAAGAACTCCACTGGAATGCAATAAGCCCAAAAATCTTAGTAGTTGTTTGGTCGATTGCAGTTACTGTAGACCAACCATTATTAACCGAGAGTAAATGGTTCTATCTCAGTCCATCATGTTCCAAGAATAAAAAATTAGTCAAATATTTGTGGTAATGATGCAGGTACCAATGGTGGTATTCCTAACTAATTTGTCAAATTGCCTTGTTAGTACTTAAATGAGGCTTTTAGAGGAACTTGCCGCTAGAAAGTAATTAGTCACAACAGATCCTCCGTTGCCTGGAGAATGTGACAAATTAGACTGGACTAACTTCATGGCACGGT
Source organism: Trialeurodes vaporariorum (assembly GCA_011764245.1). NCBI lineage: Eukaryota > Metazoa > Arthropoda > Insecta > Hemiptera > Aleyrodidae > Trialeurodes > Trialeurodes vaporariorum. The sequence continues at coordinate 16,759,896 of VMOF01000024.1, read as the reverse complement.
ACCCGCGTGCATAGCACCTGCATCTCGCAATTATTGCTCCAGTATTTAAAGGCTTTTATTTAAGTTAGTGTGTGGGTTTTCAAGGTTTATAATGTCACTATTGCTTTTCTTGCTGGATTTTATCCGTGAATCAACATTCCATTCAGCCATAGCAAAAGTTTGCTGCAGCCCTATTGTAAATTTATAGTAATTGTCCTTTTCATCTTTAAGCATTGTATTACTGTCTAACTTGAAATTATGAAAAAGGCTGTCTTATCATCTAATTAAACTTAAATTGCTAGTACCTAAGTAATGTTCGTTTTTACTTTTGTTTTTCAGTTCTGAGCAAAAGTGCGTTCAACAGAGGATGAAGGCTAACTTCTTCTTCATTGGCGTATCTTTTTACTCTAGGCAAGACAAACACTCAACTTATTAAAATGACAAATGACACTCAGGCACTGAAATTCGACCAATTAGACGTCGATATTCTGTTGCTTATTTTCGATTACTGTTCCTTAAAAGATCTGGTCGCCCTGAAACATGTTTGTCACTACCTGAACTATGTCATCACTGAATCATACCTAGTATTTCGCAAGAGCAAGCAAGTTCTAATCAGTAACCAGTCTTCAAAAGATGTCCGTAACAGGTATGTCACAAACTTTGCCTACTTTTTGAGTAAGACTTTACATAATTATTGTTTCTGTCTGTTGGATACAATCTTAAAAGTGAGCAAAATATATTGAAAGATCCCATTTATTCCTGTTTTTAGGATAGAATCTACAGTTTTAAGTGGGTACGCCTAGTGAAACGTATCAGTGCAGTAAAAAGTCATTGCCGAAAGAACACATTAGAATATGTATTTCAGATTGAAATTGAAACTGATGCCAAGAGCATGTCGGATAAACAGCTCTCTTTTCTCTTACTTTTATTTCCCTTGTTTTCAAAACTAAAGTAATGGGCAGCTTCGTTGCCAATTGACATTTTGCTATCAAATTAATCCTGTCTAACTAGTCTTTTATCAGTTGAGATATTACATACTGCCTAGGTTCAAACATTTTAATTGGTTAATTTCATTTTGTCTTAGGAGCTTTGTCACCCTGAGTCCAGCGGAGAAGTGCAGGATCTCAAAAAATTGGACTAGTGGAAGCTATAAGGAAACGGTTCACAGATTTAAGAACAAGTGAGTAACCTCTTTTGTTTTTTTTCAATCCCAATTAAATTAATGACAATACTTTCTCACCGAGGGTTGAGAGGGAGGGGGGGACTGGAATGAGGATGTAAAAATCAGGTATTACTATCACCCTTAAAGGCAACAAACTGACTGGTTTTGAAACTATCTACTGAAAGATCAAAAACTTGTCAGTTAATCGCAAGAAATCTGATGGCATACATTCAAACAGTTTTAATTTCAAAATAGTTTTCTGTCTTAATTTCTGTGTGTTGAGGTGAATGACTGAAAAATTACTGTCAGAATTACGGCCAGTCATTGACTTGTTGCTTCTAATACACACACTGTACTATATTGATACAATTTATGCATAGATAAATACCTCAGGGCTCAGTGAGTTCCAAGCTAAACATAGGATTATTGGAATTTTTTTCATGAAATTAGGAAATATTTAGCTTTGATTCTGCTGTATTTACTTCACATTTGTGTGTTTGTTCATCATTCAGAAGAGTCTTTCATCCTTACTTACAGATCAAAAAATTAAAATAATTTAACACTGAAGATTTACTGATTACTTACGATTACTGAATAATTGGTAATATACATAACTTTCTTCAATTCAAAATAAACCTGAGGGTTTTTTCTACTAGACTCAATTCTACTACATCTACTATGATAGGTGTTTTTTTCAGAAATCAATCCTGATAATCATAAAATCACCCTCCGAAAACAATAACAGTTACGATTACTCAGTAATCGGATCATTGATTGGACCCTCCATTTCTCCAACTCTGCTTTTTACTTGTTAGTGGCCTGATTCATTATTTGTTTACGTTTGCTAATTTTATTTATTTTTGCAGGTTTATGCCATGGTTAGTTTTGCACAAAGACACTCTGTGGATCAGTCAGAAAAATACAGTTACCGCTTACACTAGGAAGAAAACTTATATAGATTACAAAAATCCCCGAATATCTTTTTCAATTAAGGCCACGTCCGGTGCTGATGTTTCAAGATTTGACCTCAATTCCTTTATATTGGTGTGTGGTGATAGGTGAGTGTGTTACCTCAAAGAAGTGAAACAATTTTTGTTGTACTCTTAACATTTTAGCATCTTAGCAATGCTTTTGCTGTTTAATCTTCATTTTCTGGATAGTTTCTTTTTTTTTCTCCTTTTTTTTCTTTCTTTTTTTTTTTTTTTACTGTCGTCAAAATTGAGTTACCTCCTGTATACTTCCTGGGAACTTTTTACTTCTCCTTCTAGGGTGTATGGAAGGTTTTAAGCTTTAAAATCTTTAAGCTGTATTAAGCTTTAAAAGTTTTTCTCATTCAATCAATTTTATTCAAGCCAGAAGTTGCTGGAGTTTGTGAGACATTGATTCTGTACAAACTTGGAAGGTCCATTTTTTCATGCATTTGTTCTACAAAATATGACAAATGGTCCAGTTCATGAAGTGGGTAGATTTTTGCTGAGTTCATAAAGTGGATTACATGAAAAATTGCTCAATTCATGAAATGGGTGCGCAACTATCTGTTTGATTTAAATGATAGAGTACTTACATGCTTGCTTTGAATTGTTTAATTTCTTTTTCTTCTGTTTCTTTACAGAGATGATGGGATCTGGGGCTTCGATCCATCAAGTGGTAAACTTTTGTTCAGGAAACTTCGGGCCCATATGTCAGATGTCAGTGCCGTTGGTTTGCGTAATAATTTGATAGTATCTTCATCTAAAGATGGTGTTGCAAAAGTAAGATATTTTTCTGACTTATACCATATCCTCCCGCGTAAAAGACGCACTTGCAGATAAGGCGCACCCCAACATTCATGAGACATACAGATTTTGAGAGGGCAAAAAAACAAAACAAAAAATCATGTGTATAAGCTGCACATTGCGAGGGTTGAGAAGGAATAAAGGAGAGAAATAAATTGAGAAAGTTGCCTGAAAGAGGAGAAAAGGAACGTTTATTCTAGACTTGTATCCATCCTTTATCACCTTCAAGAGTCAGCAGACTTGCCACTGCTCGGAATCGGACTCGTCTTCAAGATCGCTGAGCACTTCCGGTTCGTTGGCTTTGTCTTTGTCGGCTTCAGTTTGCGTGGGTAAGGGTCGCGGTGCAGCGCTCTTCATGGGAGGCGGCGGCGCGGGGCGGGCCAAAGTACGGGTGGCGCCCCGTGCCACACCATATCTTCTAAGCGCGTGTCGAGACAGAGGTTATGGGTTTGCTTGAGTAATGCAGACCTTGCGATTTTTGGATCCTGCGAACTGAAAATTTTATGATAAGATTCTTCAATAACTTCCACAATGATAAACAAAATCGGTTGTTCCTCTCTACACGTGTCAAAAAGACGTTACAGAATGATATCCGAAAAAAATTGATGATAAATTGTGCTTTTTTGGCGAGTTTTGCAGATTAGGCGCACCCCAGATTTGAAAAGTAAAAAAGTGAAAAATAGGTGCGTCTTATATGCGGGAGGATACGGTACTTTTTGAAAGTTACTTATTTGATCTTAGAGGGGTTAGTAGTAGTGTTTCGTAAAAATTTTCAGTTTTTGGTTTTTAATCAAAAATTACTTATCTTATTCTTAGATTCATTTCCATGCATAGCTTTTGCAATTTTGATAGTGGTCTAAATTACTTGATCATTTTAGTGATATGGAGTCAAACGGCTGAATTAGGTCGCGTTTAGATTAAAGTTAGACCCTCAGATTCATTCAATGAACCGGTAATGAGCAATCAAGCATATTTCAGCAACTTGAGCTATATCCGCTCAACATTTTATAGAAAAATCAATTCCAAAGCATGTAGGCACTGAGTTGTACAATCAGAAAGAAAATTTTGGTTCATTTTGAAGTATTATTTAATGGTCCGCCATGTTAAAAAGTTCCAAGCTACCCCTATGCAAAACAATGCGAAAGTTAGAGATAGAGATATGTCTGCCATTTTGAATGGACACGGAAAGAGACCAAAAAAATGTTTCTATTGGATCAGATGTGAGTTTCCATTCTGATTGTAGTATCTTGTAATGCGGGGAAGACAAGTTTTGTTTCACTTTACAAGATGGGCTGGGTAGGGGGTGAACTGCTTTCGGGAACTCATTCTCTGTCTTGATGGATGCTATAATTCCATCAGCGGGCCGATCATTTACTTTATCGTTAAACCGATCGTGAAAACTATCTACGAGTGCTGCTATTGGTCAAAAATTGTAAATTTTGGCTGTTGCTATGGTAACCATCGTTAAGAGTCTCGTTTTATAAAGGCTATTCATGAGTAACCTTTAAAAAACTGACACTATAACGATGGTTACCATAGCAACGGCTAAGTTTTACAATATTCGACCAATAGCATCACTCGTAGACAGTCTTAACGATCGGTTTAACGATGAAGTAAATGATCAGCCAGCTGAAGATGTTCTTGTGAAATAAAAAATTTAACTTGAGTTTGTTTGGAATCAAAGCTGTCAATTAATCGATTTATGCGTTGAGATTATTGGTGATCGGTGCAAAAATGACACCTTTCCTCTTGAAAATACATCAGAGAAGTGTTGTTGCAATCATCACCTTAATTGATGTTTCATTCAGTCAGTTGGTTTTGAAAATTTGGATCCTGTCAGAATATTATGAGTGCTTAGATTTTTGACTATGTATTCCACAGTCAAAGAAGTGGACGTAGAAGTGGTAGAAGTTTCAACTGGCATTTTCTTGTATTCTTCTTGACAGCTTTGGAGGATAAGTGATGATAAGAGTGATTGCAGTGAAGTCCTGAAAAAATTCTTATTCAGCAGAATTTGGTGCGCTGCAGTCAATCCAGTCGATCATTTAGTCTGTTGTGGCGTTTCCTGCTCTCCATCAACTCCTTTGTCGATCTGCATCTTTGATTTGAATACGTAAGCTACCTCTTTTTAATGCAAAATGTTCTTGAATTCCTATCTAGGTACTATCGGCAAATTAAAGATTGTCGCGAGATTTTCACGATCTAAGTTTCACCTTCAAGGTTCCTGTTCGGCCACTCTTCATACTCCTCACACCTTGCAGGCGAGGTGCCAGTGTGGTTGGGGCGGGAAAGCCGCAGCAGATCAGTCCCACACTCCCACCCATAACTGAACATGCGTGAAAATCTTGTGACAATCTTTAATTCGTTGATAGTACATTTGAAAGAAAGCAGATCCCTGTCACATGATTCTCAAAGGGTATCCAACTATGGGAAAGTAAAGATCAAAATCAAAGCAAGACACAAGTAAAAAATTTTAATTTGAAGTTCTCAAAACTATGTCTGTTGCTTCCTGATAAGATAAGTAGGTTGAGCCTAAAATCTGAGAAAAAACTCCCTGAACAGCTGAAAACCCTTATGATGCTCCCATTATGTAATATCAACATCAGCACTCAGGAAGCAAATCTTTAACTTTTTTGTTAAACCGATTATCAAGACTGTCTATGAGTGATACTATGGACCGAGAATTGTGAGACTTGGGTGTTACTGTGATAACCATCATGAAATTGCCTGTTACTTTGAAAGCTAACGGGCGTTGGACCCAGAACTAGTCCGGATCACTTTCTTTGCCTGTACTTGGATCTGGACCTAAATTGGGATTCTAATTCTTATGGAATTTGAACTTCTCTGGAAACCAAAACTGGAACCTTTCTGGGAGCTGATTCTGCTCTATTGGACGAGACAAGACGAGATCGCGGGAATCGACCATTCCCATTGGTTTAAACGGAGTCACGGGACTGATTTCAAGTCATTCAAGGGAAGGGGAGTCATTCAGTCTGAAATGAACGACTCGAACGACCTCAAAATTGTCACATGACGCCGTTTAAACCAACGGGAATGATCGATTCCTGCTATCTTGACTTGTCGAAAAGAGTAGAATCAGCCCCCTGGACCGGTTCTAAAGGGATCAAAGAGATCTATGTGCAGAAAAATAAGGTTTCTGAGCAAATGATAAGTTGAGAGATTCTTTTTTTCAACATACTTACTAATCCCTATAAATTGAATTCTTTGTCAAAGAAATCGATTTACTCTGTTCAGGATAAGCAGAAACTTGAAACTCAGGTAGAAACGCATTACTTTGCAAAGCTGAACCTTTGAATTCAAGCATTTGCGCTCATGCAGACTTTGCCCGACTCGACCCTCTATTGGGACAAAGCAATACTGGGAATTGTCTGACGATGAATTTCTTCTGTACAATAGCCAAATTAGAACGCTAATTATATGACTAAATGGATGAAAATTTGGCCCAAAGGGTTGTGTTGTTAGTTGATAAAATTAGTCAAAATTGACTCCTCCCTATCTTTGGAGATTTATTATTTCAAGAATCTAATTAAATTCAATCAAATTTTTGGATTCTTTCAAAAATTAATCTCCTAGGGTGGTCAGGAGTCAATATTGACTAGTTTTGTTGACCAACGATCCTCTGAGCTAAAATTTCATCCATTTTGTTGTAGCTCTAACTGTTTTTAATGTGACTTTTGTACAGATAAAATTCATAATCAGGCGATTCTCAATATCGGTTTGTCCCGATAGAGGGTCGAGTCGGGCAAAGCCTGCGTGAGCGCTTTTGCTTGAATTCAAAGGTTCGACGTTGCAAAGTAGTGTGTTTCTATCTGAATCGTTAAGTTTCTTCTTATCCTGAACAGAGTATAATTTGTGATTATTGTTGCATGATTCGCTGAAACTCATCAGCTTTTTCAGTCATTTTACCTTTCATTGTTAGAATAAGCACTGAAAAAATAAGCAAGTAGGTAAATTCATAATAAACTGTTTGCAATTGATTTACTTATTGTCAACATGATAATTATTAAGAAAGTTGATCTTTTGTTCATCTTGCCTGGACCGTGGACCAGGTCCTGAGCATTTCAGGACCTTCTATTAAAGTACTTTGATCCGAAGCCATAAGAGGGCCTGTTCGCTATCATGGGTAGCCTTGACTGATTTCAAGTAGTTTATTGAAACATGATCTTGATTTTTACTTACATGTAAGTTTTCTTTTTCTTGTTTACAGGAAGAAGGAGCTTAGTACAGCAGCTGATAAGGGAGATTATCAAGGCGTCGTTTTAGATGTTATTTGGGAGACTCCCTCTACTCTTCTGACTTGCGGAAGCAGCTCTTGTGTAAAGCTGTATGATTTAAGGTAATTTCAGGCCCAGCTCAGCTCTCTATAGGCTAATTTTTGTATGCATGAAACACTATTGATCACAATGAAAGGAGTTACTTTTGGTTACTCTTTATTGAGAGTGGTTTGTCTAGCGCTTCAATTTAAAAAAATGGACTTTATCCAAATTCTGGCGTTCCATCTTTGTTTACCCTTTTGGAACTGCGCCATTCATTTATTTTCCTCGACTTTTGAGGAAAGGCTCTCTTAATTTGTTTTCTGTATCAAAAACTGTACTTTAACCAAGTCAACAAGACAAAGAACTCAAGATTCAAGTGGAACTGACAGGTTTAAGGTTATAGCTCAGAGTAACACAAGTAACCACAATCGGTGAACGGACTTGTCAGAGTGGTTTGAGTGTTCCGTTTTGTTTTGATGGAACTATCGAACTGCTATGGCCAACAACAGTAAAAAATGGGAGTGTTCTGTCATGGTTAGTTCTGTTCCATTGTGTTCTGATGAAAGAAATTAACCTTATTTTCTATTTTTTCATTCTCTGCATCAAAATATCAGATAGCATTTCTGCATTTTTGCGAGCATAGTAGGCTCGTGTCATGCTTCCAGGCTTTCATCTTAAGTGAATGTATCTGAACAATCTAAACTATTTTTGCTTCAATCTAGCTGTGATGCAATCTTGCAACCTTGCTTTTCACCATTTCAACCTTTGTAATAATTGATCTCAAAGAGATTGATTGCTGTACCAAGAATCCATTATTTTGCATTTTTTTAAATGGAGATAATTCAAATAATTCTCTATTACCACATTGCACAAATTAGTGACTTCACTTGAAAAAGTTAAAATCTTAAAGAATCTGAGAGTTTCCAACCGGAAAGCTATGATTTGCTTTAGTTTCTGATGCTATTTAAAAAAAAATTGACCGTCCTTTTTTTTTTTTTATGACTTGAGATTAAAGAAGGCGGAGAGTGGGCAAATAACCGTAGGAATTATATTAATAATATCTTTATTGTAAAAGATTTGGACGGCTAGATTTTATTACTGCTAGTACTTATTTCAACTTTTACTGTGCGAATCTTTTTAGGTGCAATAAAGTCGTTTTAAACTGGAGTGATCCATTCGATACAGCAGGCTATTGTCTAGCATCTGACAATGCCTATTCTGTCCTGTGCGGTGTTGCGATGCACAACAGGATCCAGCTTTACGACAAACGAACGTGCAGTAGTATACAGGTAATTAAACTTTTTCTCAACCATGACTTTCATTGTTTCAAAAGTCTGCTTGGCGCTTTAAGCGTTTTTATTTTCTCCTTGTTTTAAGCATATAATTTTATGCTGTCTATGAAATTCAGTTATTTATTAGAACCGAAGTCTTTTTCAGTCTCTATCAGCTCCTCCTAAACATTACTTTTTATTATTGAATAGGTTAATTTTAGTTTTGTGACTGATGTCGTTTTCCCCCGCACTTCTTCAATCAGTTTTTTTGATGATTTATTGACATTTTTTCATGCTAGGAAGGTGTTTCCCAGTTCTGGAAAATTTTCAATTCTTATTGAAAGTTTCTTCTTTAACCCTTTCCACTCGTCAGCATTTTTACCCGACCGCCCCACCAGCTCGTGGAGCTTCAACAGCACGATATGAAAACAAACCATATGATCTGTAAAAAATTCACATCACGGTGTACAGAGCGCGCTGGTGTAGTGCTTGATGTTCGTCCTAGTTCCCATAAAATCCGCTAGAGCTCATCATTGGTCAAGCGCGTCAAGCGCGCCGAATATATCCGGCAATCGAGTCCTCAGAGGGTATCTTTTTTTTGTCGGATATATCCGACCTGTGAGTGGAACTCAACTTTTCCCTGGTCGAATATATCCGACATACGAGGGGAAAGGGTTAACCCTTCACTGCATGATTTTTTTTTTCTCAAGCAAATGTGGATTTTTCAATGCATTAGGTAGTCAAATACATGGGAAAAATAGTGAAAAAAATAATTTGACGGTTTTTCGGTCAAAATTCTCTTTTTTCCATTTTTCACTCGTTTTTTAAAAGTGATATAACACCATAAGAAATGGCGGGAATTTTTTTTATTTTTTTTTTTTTTTAAATTTTCAAAAAAAATTAATTTTTTTACTTTAATTGGATTTTTCAAAAAGCCAATGCCGGAAACTTTATAAAAATAATCAAAATGTGGTCAGTTTGGATACGGGGGCAAATTTTCCCCCTGACATGATTTCGATCACGAACCCTTCACTGCATGATGTTTTCTTTCAGCCATTTTTTTTTTTTTTTTTTTTTGTGAGCTCAAAATATACCTTCTCCCGCGTTGACACACCATGCGCCGAAGGCATATCTAAAAACCTGTATTTTATATGAGCGTTTGAAGAATTTGTTCCACCGGTGGAACCCCATGCAGTGAAGGGTTAATTTGCCCTTTACTCGTTGTTGAAGACCTGTATTATTTACTTCTTTATTACAAAATTAGTAGATGAGTAAGAAATCATACTAGGCATGCATGTGTAGTTGTAGAATTGAAGAGTGGACCTTTTCCACTAATAATTCTTCAGTACTCTATGAAAAGCAATTGATGATTCCATCTTCTTTATGTGTTCTGGAAGTTTACTGTGTAACTAAGCTCCCAGCAAACTTAGATGGTAACTAATCTTCGAAGAGCCTTAAAAAAATTGATGAAAATTGTAACAATAGAGCAGTTGCAAGGGTCTGAAATGTTGTGTTTTTTTATTTTTATAAGGAAAGTGATAGTACTTGATGACCTAAGAACAATGGTGCCTTTGGTTTTTTCCCAAGTGCCCTGGTTTCGGAGATACACACGTGTAAAGTTGCAAAAAATCGTGGGTGTAGTGACGTCACTATGCGGAATCTCCATTTAAAACAATGTATTTTGGGCCAAAATCTCATCGCCGAAACAATGGGACTTCATAAGAAACCAACGGCATCTTTGTTCTCAGCTCATCAAGTACTTTCAATTTCTTTATAAATATTGCAACATTTCAGACCCTTGCAACTGCCCCATTTCTTGTATTTTACGAAGTAATGCGCTTTTTTCAACTCTATAAATTCATCTTCATTTGAACACGCTGGAGAGACTAGTTCTGGTTAAAAAATTGTGTGAATGGTTAAAAATGTATGATTCCTATAGCAGTCCTTGCAAGTATCTCTAGATTTTGAGCCAAGCATTATACTTATTAAATTTATTAAGGACCTTTATCACTGACCTTCATATAAGTACTCTTTTCCTATTAATCTTCTAATTTTTGGTCGATTCATTTTTTTTTCAGAGCTTCTACTGTGATCAGAGAATGTCAAGTCCAGTGTATAGCATGAACTTTGATGCAACTCAGCTATTTTCAGTTCTCGATTCATCTCTCAGCATCATGGATTTCAAAGGCTCCAACAATACAAGTAAAAATTACAGTCAATTTTACGACTGGATTCAAGTCAAAAACAGTGGCATCTGATACATCCTTTAAAAGCGCGCTTTCTCTCATTTTTTCAAAATTCAGCTAAAAGCTCTATCACCCAATCTAGCTTAGCTATCTAGTTCTGTTGATCCTATGAAAACCCTGTACCTAACAAAATAATTCCTGAACCTCTTTTACTATCAGTATTGAGGAGATGTGTCAAACAATGTTGCCAGATTTGAGGTTAAATGCTATATAATTTACATTAATTATAATGGAAAATATGAGGCCTACATTTGGCAACACTGATGTCAATTCTTTAAGGTTGCTCACCATCATTAATCTTAAAGACCACCTCATTGCTGATTTCTTGTGAGTAATGCCTTTAAACTTTAATCAACTTATCTTTCATTGACTGCTGCCTCACATTAGCTTAGTTTATGCGAGAGATCTCAACGCGGGTTAGCTCGTAAACACCCATGTATTAGATTTGAGTTAGAAGGGTAATTTTTTTTTCTTCTTCGCATTGTTTGTTTACATTTTTGACAAGAATTGCGGCGATGCTCAGTGTGGTACGGATAAGTGAGGCCGCATCAGGCGCGTGTTTAACCTCGCCTGTTTCGGTGACATCGACGCCGCATCAACCTGAACTCAGAATTCTGCGGTTTTTATGTGCAAAATCTCAATCCGAGTTGAGTTGAACCCAAGCTAAGCAAAAACCTGAGTGTTTATGTGCGCATTTCAACTCGGGTTAGACCAGACCCAGATTAGCTAACCTGAGTTGAGAAGCCTAGCATAAACTAGGCTATTCAATCATGGAAAACAACTAAAAACAATCACTTATGCTGTATATTGTGCTAAAAAGTTACTCTGTAGTTTTAAGACAGGAACCTAGCACATAGGTTAAACGTTTTCTCAATTTACTCAGCATAGTTTTTTGTGCTGACACTCCCTAATTTTTCATCCCATCTCTTGTGGCTCGAAAATTCAATCTAGTTTATTTTTTTTTTTTTTTAAATATTATTTTAATTGTTAAGTTTCTGCCTAATGAATAAAAACTATAACAGATGGGACCCTCCCCCGTTTAGAACTAGTTGAGTCTTGTCACTGATAGATTCTATTCATTACGGTATGTGATTTCTAGAGAATCCTTCTCCTAAAAAATATTTTCATTTGGTAATTTTAAATGAATCAATCGTACTTTCAACTCTTTGTTCTTATTTTTTCAAACGCTAGTATGTATCAGACCTACAACTCACAGATTTGATTATTGAAGTCTTAAGTGTCTCCTAAAAGCGTTAGATTCAAGTCTCTTTTCTTCTTAGTTTGTGAACTCAGACTAAAAATCCCCTCAATCCATGAAGAGCGAAAGTTGGCTTTGTCTCAAGCTTCCATCAACTGCTTTGCGTTCGTTACTTTTCATGCAGAAATTAACCTGTTATTCTGTGGTAGAAGTTTTAAAAAAGTTACTGTTGTTGTAATGCAGGGTGTCCACTCATACCCAGGCTAGTATCCCAATTGTAACCATAATGTCATGTTTTCATTGTAATATGTACGGAAATTAATGCTCTCCCATAGTAAGATTGGTACAGTAAAAGCTCGCTGTGTCGGACGCTCAGTTACTCGGATTTTTCGCTGAGTCGGATTTTTTTCCCGGTCCCTTGAAGTGCCCCATAAGACCAATGTAAAAAACGTCGGCATAAGTCAGATTTTTCAGAGTCGGAATTTCGCTTGTCTCGGATTTTTTTCCGGTCCCGAGATGACTTTTTTTATGTTGAGTCGGACAAAATTGCAGATAAACGAATAAAAGAACCCAAGAACAGATTGCCGAGTTCAAGTTTTTGTGTGGGTGTTCATGTCATAAATCAAACCAGCCGACCCACCTTTCATCTCTACCACACGCCGACTTCGCGGCGCGGCAGTGAGTGTCGTGAGTGATGCGTCGCGCGTCGTCGTGATAGCACTGCAAGGACCCCGAATAGAGTTTCCAATACGATCAGCATTTAATTAAAGACGACTCCATGCCACAGGGACAAAAAAATGTTGAGTCCTCGCTAAGCAAGAGGTACGTGCTATGTAAAACGTACGGTCGGCAAACGTTCGCTCAACATTGAGGTTATGTAGCACTCCTCGTACACCCTTCGCAAGTCTCGGACGTGAAAGACTTCGAGGATTAGAAGTCTTTTGTTGGTCCCGGAAAGGACCGACTTTTTTGAGCCCAGCAGTGTTGCCATGGTGGCATCAATATCATTATGCTAGCCGGAAACGGAAGACGAAATACGACAGGGTGACAAGATGAGGAAACTGATCGGGAACAAAGGGAGAATGGCACGCAACACCAAAGTCTTGGCGCGACACGGCACACTTGGACACTAAGGAGAAGAAAAAAAGGGGGGGTGAGGAATCGGTGAAAAGTAAACAAAAACAATGCAGAGTTCAGCAGACCTGATGATTCATCAACGACACGAGAAAATCTCTTGCGTCGGTGTGATAGTGTGATACCTCCCCCCTCTCCTTCATACTAGATGCTGCGTCCGAAAAGACCAATTCCTTCAGACACCTCCAGCGCGAGCGCCAGCCAGACTCAGCCGTGAGCCGCTGTCGGCTGTCGTGCTCGTGGCGCCGGTTCAGCGGCAGGCGGCTGCGGCAGTCATCGTGTCGCAACGAAGAATCTCTATTGCTTCGCGGTAAAATTGATAAGACACCCCTCGGGAGTTTGTTCAGTTAAGCGGCAAAACCTCTTTTCCCACATCCGAGTTGCTGACACAAGTGTTGGGTACGATATCGCCAAGCAAATACTGGTTTTTCCAGGAAACTTCGCGCTGAGTCGGATTTTTTGGGGGGAAATCCGACTCAGACGTAATTTTCATGAGTCGGACTTTCGTTAAGTCGGATAAATGCCGCGGTCCGAAGACGATCCGACACATCGAGCTTTTACTGTATTCTATGTTCTAAACTGAAACACTAACTATAGAATAAGTACTGATCTTTTCTAAATAGATCGCTTTATAGTGATAGTAATATTTTCATTTTGTTCTAATTTAAAATATCACTGCAATTATTTTTCCAAGAAAAATCCCTCGCTATTTGAGTCGTCTATTTTCAAACTATGCCTGATAAAATTTCTCAATTTTAGATTAGAAAACTGTTTCATGTACCCATGATGATATTTTGTAATGTACATAGTTTTTTTTTTTTTTTTTTTTTTTTTTTTTTTTTTTAAGTGATTGGTTTGAAATCATAGATCTAGTAACTTTTTTGTTTTTTACAGTGGTTGTAGTGAAAAGTTTTTTATTCAACCTGAATGAGTGGATAATGCAGAGAAAATTGAAGAAGACTAGAAGATGCACTAAACAGCTACTATGGAGGCATTCTTTTATTTTTTCCAGATTCAACAGTTCAACGGTCAACAGCTCTCCGACTCAGCCTGGTGTTGAATGGTGAACGCTTTCCTCTCCACCTCCGGCATATCCTCTCTGTGTTTCTCAAACGTCATCATTCAACACGAGACAAAATCAGAGAAGCGTTGACTGTTGTGTAGTTGGATCCAAGAGATTATAATATATCTCAAATCTGCCCAATGTATTTGTGTGTAGTGCACCATCTGTATTTATCTTTGGGATAAAGCATAGTTTGGAACAAAAGCGAGTAATTTGTTTGAAAAATTAAGATCAAAGAAATCCATGCACAGTTATGTACAGAATCCATTTTCATTGTTAACGCAACTTCGGGATGAAAAAATTAAAACAGATCAGGCACAATTTGAGAATATAGGACACAAGTGGTGAATTTGTTATTTTGTTTTTTGTTCTTGTTTGTTTTTTGCATGAAACTTTTGGGTCGGAATAAAATCTGTCTCTTATTTTGAAGCACCACCTGTTATACAATTGAATTTATTTCTGTCCCCAGTTTTTCTCTCTTTGTTCATTCCTTTATGCATATCAAATCTAAAAAAATGACCCTCGTCTGAATGGTTGTTGAAAGGAAGGAAATATCCATTCCTGTCCCTTGTAACAGAAAATTTTAAAATCAACTGTTTTTGAACTGAGCTGAGTGATTGGGCTGTGATTTAGTTTTAAGGCAAGACAGTCTGTTTCATTTAACCCCTCCTCTCCCTCCCTCCCTTCCTGCCCTTACATTTTAAAATTGTCATCAAATAAAAAAAAATTATATTAATGCAGCGCATGAAATTCTAAAAAACTATTTTTTAAAACTTTGATCCATTGTGAACAATGAACTGAACATTTATCTAGAGTGGCATTCTAATGATTGACCTGCACAACTGATGTGGAAGATTTTTAGGTTAGGGCTTAGGTGAAATTTTTTTTATCTTTTCGCACGTACTTTGTTGTTTAGTTTTGCAGGTTAAATGTTAATCATTAGACTACCACTGTAGACAACTGTACTGTTCATTGGTTCTGAAGCATTGTACTTACCTTTGTTCTTTTGACAATTCAAAAAATAAATGCACCAAATGAGAGAAACATATTTTTGTCTTTACCTCATTATTTGTTCCTTTTAAAAAATTTATAATATATTATAGCAAAATGGTTAACAACATAATGAGAGAAACATACATATTTTTGTCTTTCCCTCATTATTTGTTCCTTTTAAAAAATTTAAAATTGTAGTATAGTAAAACAGTTAACAACATAATGAGACATATTTTTGTCTTTACCTCATTATTTATTCCTTTTAAAAAATGTATGATATAGTATAGCAAAACGGTTAACATACTTAGCATATATTGGTTGTTGATTCTGCTGAAGAATGAAGTATGATCAGAGACTAATAGAGATGGAGCAATAACTGGCTGCAGCAGAGGCATCATGTATTCTCACAGATTCAACAAAACAACAGTCGACAACCTTCTGGTGCTGTATGGTGTTGAAAGGTGAGCTCCCTCCTTTTCACTTCCCAGCCTATCCCTTCTGGGTTTACCAAATGTCAAGGGGTGTCTACACCTGCGAATTTAAAAGCGCGAATTGACAGCTTGGGCCAATAGGCTTCTTCGTTGTCGATAGGTACATCGGACTCGATCTATCGATTTCAAGGCAGCTCATTGGCTCAATCAGTTTATTCGCGCTTTTAAATTCGCAGGTGGAGACACCCCTTCACCTTTCAAAACCCTGCGACATCAGAAGGGTGTTGACTGTTGTTTTGTTAAATCCATGAGTATACAGCGTGCCTCAAATCAAAGCCTGTGTATTTTAGCATAGTGCACCATCTCCATTTGTCTCTCGAGTATGATATCTCATTGAAGAGAGCGTTTCGGCTATTCAGAATCCTTGTAGTTTTTTCACAAATATTTATTACAACTAGGGTTATAGGTCTTTAAAACATGGGGGTATTTTGGGAATCATTTGAGGGGAGGGGGAGCTAAAGGAAATCTGATAAATACAAAGCTGCTCTACTTTTCAAGACCTTTTGAATGATGTAAATACTGCCCTTCCTATTTGAAATATGCAAGATGAAATTGGCAATTTGGAGGGGGGGGGGGGGGTTGGGCCTTAGAGTCGCCTCCGTCACCTCTTGAGGAAGGACTGGATGACTTCGAAATTTTCTTTGAGGGCCTCTAAAGGTAATATGTACTAGATTATTCCTAATTTTTTCAAATTTTGATTGTCAAATGTGAGCTCTCTGGAGAAGCAATCATTTCTCATTACGGTCTTGTCTTTGAAAGCATTTTATGAGTTTAGGAGTGGATTTCATGATTTTTTAGTCAGCTTTTCGTCATTTTCATAGGGTTTTACCCCATTATCAACTACTAATAAGCCAGTTTCAAAAGTTTGCAACAGCTCCATTATTTCAAACAGGGCCATTCTTTTCAGGGGTCCTCAATATCCGGATCAATTGAAATATTTATTTGTCCCAAATCAAATACAGAGACGGACTGGCCCACTGGAAAACCGAGGAATCTCCCGGTGGGCTGCGGCCCTGTTTGGGTTGGTCGGGCGGTGAGAGGAATAAATGGCAAGGAAAGGGAGGGAGAAAAAAGAGGAAAGAAATAAGAAAGTCCAAGTAAGAAATAAAGAAATGGAGAGAAAGATGAACGAAATTGACTTTATTATAACCCGAGCCGCGTGCGTTCTGACATGACACGGGAAAAGGTGGAGTGGGGTCAAAAATGTTGATCACGAAATGTTGACGCATAGCTTCAAGTATCCGATTCAGATATTTTTACCTAGAAAATCTCAATATTCGATCGGCAAACCGTATTTTTTTTATGGATGCGCCTTCATTTTTTAGGGTAGGCATAAACGGCACAGTCACGTACGAATAGTTAACTACTTGTCAAGTTGTTAATACTTCGCTGACGACGGTTACCCAATTTAAAAATTTCTTTCGAAAAGTCCCACGCTTCGGCTACTGATGAAAACCTTAGCCTACTGTTATTAATGTGCCTTCATTTTCTAAGGTAGTCTAAAACGGTACAGTCGCATACGAATAGTTAACTACTTTTCAACACACAATTTCCGCTATCCGACTCAGATAGGTTCTCCTCCAGTCCTCCCGAAAAGTCGCGCTGTTCGACCGATGGAAACCGTACGTCCTACTTTTATAGATGCGCCTTCATTTTCTAAGGAAGACAAAAACGGTACAGTTACGTACGAATAGTTAACTACTTTTCAAAACACAGTTTCTACTATCTGACGGAGTATATACTCGTCCGGATCCTTCCCGCATCAGTTCGACCGATGGACACCGTTGTCTCACTAGTCACTGTCACAAAGATCAGAACAAAACAAACAAAATTAAATAGAAACAAATAACCAGAGGAAATCTCACAAGCATCCATAGTAACCATAATCGCATCGATAACGACACAAAAGCAGTCTGAATCCTGCGACAAGGCCGAAAATAAGAGCATCAACTAATAAAGTTCCAAAAAAATATGGATTAGAACGGCATGGCAACCTGCGACCGTCAATCGTTACTGCTGAGAGGGGACAACTGACAAGCCTTATTCCCATTCCTAGGTTGGGGAGGGGGTCAGGGGGTTCTCCACACATCTTCCATCGCGGCCGGTTTAAAGTGTCCGTCCAAATTTTAGTCCCGGTCCAAATTTTAGTCCCGGTCCAAATTTTGGAACCAGCTTGCCTCTGATCAAATATTTCCAAAGGTGGACCCTATTTTCTGTGTGATTTTTTGCGGAGGCCGATAGGTATGACTATGGCGGCCATCTTGGAGTCAGAAATTTTGAAAAACTAATATCACAAATGAATTCAGCGACCCGAAAAAAAACCACCATCCACCAAGTTTCAATTAATTTAATCAATTATTGGTGGAGCAACAATTTTTTTTGCAGAATCGAAAGTCGGCAAAACCCTATTTTTGGCCTAGATTTGAAACTTTGCGCGGTCATAAATCTTGAACGAAACGTTTCCCGGCATCCCGGTTTGCTCCTTTTTGAAGCTTATGGGGTCGGCTTTCTTTACAAAAGTTTTTTGTTCAGATTCCTGCATTGCGCATATTTTTCAAACTCAAAAAACAGTTTTTTTAAAAATTTCAAAAATCGAAAAAATGGCAAAAATGAGCTCAAATATTTTTTTAACTAAAGTTTGTAGGACATCAATCGAAAGGTCTTTAAAAGACGAATCTTTTGTCGCAAAGTTTACGTCGCTATCTCTTTTTTTTTCAAAAGTTATGGGGCATTGAAGTTTTTGACTTTGACCCCCTGCAGCCCTGCTCTTCTGCTCTGAGTTGACCAAATTTAAAAAACTGCAGATATTCTGAAAGCTGATGCTAGCTCTATCATCCCTGAAAGTTTCAAAATTTTCTGAGGGGGGGGCACTCCTAATGGTAGCTGGATGGACCCCTTTGCGGTGAAACGAGAAAGGAAAATGCGGCAAATTTCAAAACCCTCTGAAACGCCGCGCCGGCCGGCTCCTCTCTTTTAAGGGAAACACCTTTTGAGGGGGTTTTCAATCCCCCGATTCTCAAGGAGGTGGAAGTCAAACACCCCCTGAATTTTATTTGTTTGTTTGTTTGTTTGTTTTAAAATATCAAATCGAATGATACTATTAAGCATTCGAAGTCGGGCATGTTCGTTCAAAACCGGCGGTCGATACTGGTTTTCGTTTTCGGGATATCCAATGTCAAATTTTGTTTCCACTAATTTTGAGCGTGATTGCAAAATCATCAATTATTTAGATTTGAATCCTAATTTCAAAAAACAAAAAAAAAACAAAACAAAACAAAAAAAAAAAAAAAATCGAACAAATCTTTGAAAATTGATATCTTCATTCCGGATCCTGGATTCAAGCGTAATAGGCGCAAGTAAGTCTAGCGCGTGAGCTTGATCCACGAAAACGCCTTCAAATTTGTGGGTATGCTTTATATGCAACTCAACTATAGGGTATTCAGAACTAGACATCTATACTTCTATTAAATCGTGGAGCTTTAACCTATGACTCTTTTGGTTTTTTGCCCCCCCCCCACCCGATTTCCGATAAAACGGCGCAAATAAACTGATGAGCACTGATGTTGGAATTGGCCGTGTGGAGTGTAAAGATTAGGTATAGAGGAAGGAGTTATTGACCTAAATCGAAGTGGAACAGTGACCTGGTGATATATAAGGTAATTACTTATTTAGGAATTCACCGGACTGCGACGAGAGGGGGGCGCTGTGGCACAAAAAGAAAAATAAAGGGAAACACATCGAGAGTCCTCATTTCATTCTCCAACAATAGCCTAATTAGGTTTCGTGCCTCCATCTGATTGTTTGATTTAATGAATTTTCAAAGTCCGCGTTATGACGGACGGGATTGAAGGGATATCAAAAAAACTAATTTTGCTTTGATTCGATGGTTAATATTCATTGTTGTCATGCTCTCTGATTTTTTCTCGGCAATATCAATGTCGTGACATTGAACCGTTCCATATTAGAAAAAAATAAAAAATAATCATAGTTGGCCTCGGGTTTTCTCTTCGTTGGGGAAACAATGCTCGATGACAGAATTTTTGCCGATTCAATCTTGTCAGAGGTAAGTAAAAAAAAATATTTAATCTGATTAAATCTTGCACTAAATTTTTTACAAGTTCTTATCTTGCTATTTGTTTTTCACAGCATGATCAACACCCCCTCCCCCCTCCCTGCCCATTTTGAACCCACACAAATGGGTATACTTCATCTCTATTGCCTTAGTGTATAGCAGACGGCGTGAACGATAGATAAGAGATATACAGTTTAATCTTAACTCAATCGTGATTGGATAGCAATCTGGTTTTTTTAGATTTTCTGTAAAGTAAAATGTGTAAGAATAGAGTTAAATTATTTTTTTATAGAAAATTCAAATTAATTTTAATAGGATATAGAAAGAAATGTAGACACGTTTTGTCATGAAAATCAGCGTCCAAGAAGAGATCGCAGACAATTACTGGCAAATATAGAGAAAAATTTCAATTAATCTTAATTTCGCATTATTTAGACTCCATAAAAATTATAAATTGAGCAATAATTTTAACAGATTGAAATCTAAGGGCGTGAATGTTATTTTAGGATGCGGTGCGCCCTCGCCTCCGCAAAAATCGCAAGTTTCGTAGTGAATATCAGCAATGAATGTTATTCAATCCATCATTGTAATTACGACATCGCTCATTACAATGTCAGTCGTTGAAACGGCTCGCCGAGATTTCAATTCATTCGATGTATCAAATGATTCACTGGGTATGTATTCCACAATTCCTTTTGTTTTCCTCGCGATAACTTATTAAAACTGAGATAGTACGGCTCAAGATATTTTATAGCTGTACACATATTTTAACCTATAACATCCTGAATTATTTCATTTTTTTTTTCAACCATTTTCAAAAACAACCCTTAATAAAACAACCCCCAAACCTTTGAAAAAAATTGTTAGAAATTCTAGATTTCCCAAGAAAGGCTGATGCCAAAAGACATTTAATCTATAACATCTGATTGTCAATCTAATACCCTCTAAGTTGAATACCCCTAAAAAATGAAAACTACCCCTCTACTGTAGCCATATGGCTACGCTAGGATGTTATGGGTTTTAATCAACCACTGACTGGCGCTTCGTATATGCAGGGCGTGAAGTCTCATGGCAACGTTGTCTGGGTTTTGTCCATTAAACCCATGAAAAATATCGAACTATTGTGTGTGCGGTGAGCACCTTCGGTCTTTCGATGCCGACCTTTTGCATAGGTTTAAATAGACAAAAGGCAACGTTACCAAATTGCACGATTTGCCATTGGTCACCAACAGCCTTTAATGCTTGAGTCTCCCTTGAATGAAAAACTTTGCGGTGGACTATAACAAGCAATGCTGCCAAATTGGCGTAAAATATTCCTTCCCATTAGATGCAATTTAAAGAGTGTATTTTTCTTTCTGCCGAATAAGGTAAGATAAGAATACTCAGCTCAGCTGCTTATCGAGCACTGATTGGTTGTTGATTTTAAGCTTTCCATCAGTCAGTGGCGTCGCGTGCAATCTGGCAACGCTGGATCTTGGCCATTTAAATGCGTGAAAAATGTCGAGTTATTAGAGGTGCACAGTGCACTCCCTCAAATCGATATTTTGCATGGGTTTAAATGGATGAGATACAGCGTTGCCAAATTACACGCGACGCCACTGCTATCAGTCGCTTGCAATTTGCCCGTCAAAAGATGGGGACAACTTTAATTTAAAAGTAAGTCACTATCATTGCGTTGGGTGTAGAAAGTGATTGAAATAAAACTACTGACTTTGAAAACTAGCTCTTAGAGTATCTGACTGTTTATAGCATTCGGTCAAATGGAGCACGTAAAGCGTCACTCCAGAGGTGCTTTTCGATAGAGGAAAATATGAGTGAACCAGAACCCAGAGGTGCTTTTCGATAGAGGAAAATATGATTGAAAAAGAATTTCATATGATTGCTCCCAAATATGGAGTGAAGTCTTGACGAACGGACTTATTTGTTTTCGTTTGTAACCATTCCTAGATAACAAAAATTACTTGCCTACTCTAGAGGTCGGAGGGAGCTCAGTTAGCTAGAGGATTTACTTTCCTGAAGTCACATTACTTTGGTCAAACTGCGTTTTGATCCCCCTTTCGAAATTTTTCAATCCTCCAACGATTTATATTTTTTCTCTCGAATGAAGACCAAAATGTATCTCTTCTTTTTTTCCTCTGCAGCTGTTATCATTGATTCGGAATTCATTGATGCTGAGAACACCAAAATTTCAGAGACCGTCCAGTTTTTCGTCAGTACAGCAAAGCGTCAATACGCCTCGAAGGGCACACTATCCGTAGAGTATTTTTCAAAAACCAACATCATTTTGAAAAAAGGTATGATGTGATTTAGTGACTATACATTAACTTTTTTCGCCGTGTAGAAAAAATCATGGCGAAGCAACTAAACTGAAAAAAATAAATAGTTAAAAAAGTACAGAACAAAATAATTTGCTAAATTAACCTATAATTTTGTTAAATTAACAACTCAAATGCTAAATCATGCTCAGCAATTCATTTTGTTAGCTTAACAACTAACTTTGCTCAACCAGCAAATCAAATAGTAAAAATAACAATTTTTATGCTGGAATAACAAATTAGTAAGTAAAATCAGCAATTTATTTTGCTGATATAACAAGCTGGATTGTTAGATCAACTAATTGGGTTAAGTTCTGTATTTTTTTAACTATTTAAAATTGCTAAATTGACAATGTCTATTTTGTTAAAAGAACACCATTATAATGTGGTTGATTTAACAACTTTCAATTTTTGTTAAATCAGCAAATTTTGAATCGTTGCTTTAACAATTGATTTTTTTCAGTGATATACACCAACCGCGTGGGTTGATGCGGCTCTATACCCATAACTACGTAGATATTATTGTATTATTCGGAATTGAAGGCGCTTTACGAGTGGAGACCGCTAAGTAAAATTAAAGCGTTTAAAGTGAAATCGCAATTCCTCGTCATTTTTTTTTCTCCGATAATTCCTCCGAGAAAGAAAAATGGAAAAATAATAACTGTACAAATTGATGCGAAGATTTGAAGAAAAATCTTCCGGTGGGGGGGGGGGGGGGATTTTCGCGCATAAACTCGTAACCTCGAATGTCGCTTAAAGTGGTGACCGCAAACGCAAAGATACCTCATCACTGGCGCAACCAGGATATCTTCCATCTCTCTCATTTCCCATTTGAATGTATAAGTAAGAAAAGGACAGAAGGAGGGGGTTTTATTCCCTTGTCCATCCTTGTCTAACATACGTTTTTTAATGGAGAAAAGAGAGAGACGAAGAAACTCTCGGTGCGCTACTGTACCTCATCATCACCGTTTATTCAAAAATCGGACATTTTTGTCTCATTTGCAGTGGAAAACTAATTTCTGAAGCAAGTGCATGTATTTCTCATTCCCCAAGTCGTCAGCCATACAGCCTAATTGGTGCTCATGAAAACCAAGGCTCATGTACACTAATCCAATCTAAACCCGCTGTGAATGCTGTGATCTAATCACTCCATTTCACTGACAAAATGATACAAAAGCTCATCACAAACCGCGATTGTCAAGTACTCAAGTACTTGTTAAGGGGGGTCTCTTCACTTTTTTTCGCAGCCTCGGGCTCTCGTGGCCGGGGGTCGTATTTCAAACAATCGTATAAAGTTTGCGAAAGTGTAATTTCAACTAAATGTTAATGTATAGAGGTCATTTCACGAAAGATGGCAGATGACAGGTCGGATTTTTTTTCTGCACTGTTGGTGTACTTACGCTCGCACATCGAAATTAGAGCTTAAAAACACAAAGACTTCTAATAAAACTATATAGCTACTTATAATAAGATAGCATTGGAAGTATTTTCAAAAACAAAAACTCGCATACGCAGTAAACAAGGCGGTCTGTCATCTGCCAACTCTCGTGAAATGACCCCTACCTGTTGAGCACTTAATGCACAACAATGACTTAACTGATACTTTACTATTTTAATGATTAATGATTCACGTTTAGGGGGTTTGACATGTTTTATTTCTTACCGTAAGACTTTTCGATATTGATAGATTGACAGACTTTTTGGTTGTAATTATTTGTTACTCATCTAAGGGCTACCTAGATCTGTGGCACCTGTGCACGGTGCTCGACATACCTATATTTTCAATAGTTTTTTTTAATACATTCCAAGCATACAAAATTGTATACTAATCAATGAAATTCAGGGCGCTGATTTCAATTATGATATCATTTTCTAGTTGCCTTAATTGCCCCGATTCTACGCATATGCTCCTTTTTTGCATTTGTCGCGATGAAGTTTAAATTATATCAAATCTAGGATTAGTCAACCAAAACCGCGGCCCGTCAATTCACGCAGTGATTCTCGAGTATCACGCGGATAGATAAATTTTTGTTTGAAAAAACTTATATTTTTGTGTCGAGGAACCTTGGTTTTGTGCCCGTTGGGGGTGGGCACCTGTGTTATGCGCATAGGCGCAAAAATCTTTCAAATCGCGCATTAATTGCGGCTTTACTTATTATTATCACTCACTTTATGTGACTCAATCATTTACTAAATATTTTACTCTACAGTTTAAATCATACCCTTTTCTACGTTTTCTTTCCCTAGATTTGACAGCTGCTCTCATTATAGCTCCGTGCGACAAATTATGGCAGCTCTATGAAAATGCTGAAGATAACAGCATCATGTACATAGCAATCACAGGTATACATTAATTTTCAGTGAACATATTTAAGTCAAATATCCAAGACTCCTTGACCAGTGGGCTGATCCTTGAAATTCACGACTTTTGGGTAGACTGGATAAGAATGGAAAACGGTGATTGGTGGAGACGAGTCACGTGGTTGCCAAGTCTAATCAAAATACGGAATGGATTAGATTGGTTATCGGGTACTCCAAGACTGCCCGATAACCAATCTAATCTATTCCGTATTTTGATTAGACTGGGCAACCACGTGACTCTTCTCCACCAATCACCGTTTTCACGGAACAAAACGGAACAAAACTAGAACAAAACTTTAACATAAAGAAACATACTTTTTTCGAAGGTAGGGGGGCTGGCGTGACCCTGGCCCCCCTTTTTTGAATTTGCGTTTTTGTAGGGAAAAAAAAGCGGAACAAAACTTTCTATTGACGGAACAAAACGGAACAAAACTAGAACAAAACTTTGACGTAAAAAAAAACATCACTTTTGAAAGTGGGGGGGCTGGGGTCACGTACCTTGATTATTCCTGTATGGAAATATTACCTCGATATCGCCCTTGGTAGCGACGGCTTATTTTGTCGAAGGAAAAATGTTAAGACCTAAACATACGTTAAAAATATTTGAAATAACAAAATTAATAAAGTCAAAACACTTTGTCAAGATATTTTTAAAATATTTTTTCTTAAGAGCTGTGTAATTTCCCCGCTGTTTTGTTAAACCATGCTCAAAATAACATTCTGATGAAAATTCGGTACTGTAAGTTAGCTGCATAGCGCAGCGTCGATTCGTGGAAGTTCAAAAGCTGTAAATTACATTGAAAACGTCAAAAAGTCTCAAAATTCCCTCACAAACGTACCTACGTAAAATATGTGCTTACGTATTAATGACGGCGGTAAAATGAGCTGATCACAATAGTCCCGTCTGATTGTAGCTTTCTCAAAGACAAGGCGCAAGGCTCTGAAAACGTCCCCTCTGCTCTTCCGGGGCACTGCAAATGTAATTTAATACGGGAAAACAGACTTACGAGCAGACCCTTCTTTTAGGTGGGCTTTTAATCGCTGACAAGGCGCAGGGCTCTGAAAACGTCCCCTCTGCTCTTCTGGGGCACCGCAAATGTAATTTTATAAGGGAAAACAGACTTACGAGCAGACCCGTCTTTTAGGTGGGCTTTTAATCGCTGACAAGGCACAGGGCTCTGAAAACGTCCCCTTTGCTCTTTTGGGGCACCGCAAATGTAATTTTATACGGGAAAACAGACTTGCGAGCAGACCCGTCTTTAAGGTGGGCTTTTAATCGCCGTCAAAGCGCAGGCTCTGAAAACGTCCCCTCTGCTCTTCGGGGCACCGCAAAGGTAATTTTATAAGGGAATAAAACAGACTTACGAGCAGACCCGTCTTTTAGGTGGGCTTTTAATCGCTGACAAGGCGCAGGGCTCTGAAAACGTCCCCTTTGCTCTTCTGGGGCACCGCAAATGTAATTTTATACGGGAAAACAGACTTGCGAGCAGACCCGTCTTTTAGGTGGGCTTTTAATCGCTGACAAGGCGCAGGGCTCTGAAAACGTCCCCTCTCTGCTCTTCCGGGGCACCGCAGATGTATTTTTAAACGGCGAATCACTTTTTCACCAGCATAGAAAATTGTGATTAAATGGGGCTCCCCCGTTCTGACCCGCTTATTCGACTGCCATCTTTGAATTTTGTTAAATGTATTTTTGCAGTTTGTTTGGGTGGATTTTGAGTCTTTTCAATGCCTTCAATGTGATTTTCACGCGATTTTACGTAGGAATCGACCCTCCATAACGCTGTAGAAAAAAATTACAACAGACGCATTACTTAATTATTACATATTCATTACAGAATCAGATTGTCCACGACTACCAGAATCGAGTGGCATCACCATGCCGTTAGCTGAGACTGGATCAGAGCTCTCTCAACTTGTCCTCGATTTGAGAACTTCCATGAGTATTGTTTGGAATAGCGTCACTCTAATTTATGATTCTTCCATAGGTGAGAATTACTTCGAAATGTTCATTAATTTTGGACAAATCAAGATTGTTGAGATCTTTTAGTGCCATTTTTCATAATGCAGAGAGTGGCTAATTGATGAGGGGTAGCTTCAAATTTAGTCCCCCCCCCCCGATGGAAGGACTCAACATTTTCAAATACAACCCCTATCTTGTGATACACCATTCAAAAGGGCATAAAATGCTAAGACATTATTTGGCTTAAACCAGACGTAGATATCGTTTTTCGTTTTCGATCTAATCAAAGGTCAAAGGTCAATTCGGACTAATTTTCAAATTCTCATTACTCCTCTTTGAGAAGTCGGAATTTAAACAACTAGGAAACTTAAATACACTAAAAAGCGATTTCGTTTCAGAAAAAATACAATTTCAACGAAAGTTCAGTCAAAATCTGGTTTTAAACCCCCCAAGTTTTAAAGTTTTTGACTCCTCTGTATCGAGTAATACATCGATTAAAAGGGCATAATAAACTGAACATTTTACAGCAGACCGGATGTCGATATCTTTTTCCGTATTCGATAAATCGAACGTCAAACTTACGATGTACAATCGTTGCCGTTGTGAGTACTTGGTGGAACGGTGGAACTACTCTCTGTAATTATCGTAGTAAAAGCTTGCAAATTGGTTCAACATTTTGACATAGAAATGGGTACGTTACATAACAGGATTTCAAAAAGGTTTTCGCTATATGTAATCTCGAATAGTATTGAACAGGTCACAAATTAAACTATGTTAATTGTAATGAAAATAGTTGTGCAGAAAATTGATACTTATAAAGTGCGATTCTGAGGCGTTTTCGTCACATATTTTTCAGGGGTTATTTTTTCGAATTGAGGAATGACCCCTTTCAGAAATTGGTCAAATTTAAACTTTGGCCTGCAATGTACCTGTCGATCAATATTCTTGAACGCTGCTATGTATACTGTATATTCTGTATAGTTGACAAAAAATTTGACAAACTACTACTATGCCTATTCCAATTTTTATTTGTTTTATGCATATTCCAACAGACGCATTTTCATTGAAAGGCATTGTGACTGCGTTGACGACATCCATTCCCACTTACGAGAATAGCTTGGCCGGTGTTATAATTCACGCTTTGAATGATACCAGTTCTGACTGGGAAAGGTGAGTGCGAGTACTGAGTCAGTGGCGTAGCGTGCAATTTGGCAACGTTGTGTTGTGTCCATTTAAACACATGTAAAAGGTCGAATGCGAAGGTGTTCACCGAACACCCAATAGCTCGATTTTTTGAATGAATTTAAATGGACACATTACATCGTTGCCAAATTGCACGCTAAGCCACTGTACTGAGTATGGGGTCGACGTACGTTAAAAATAATATAATTTTGAGAACTGGCTTCAGATATCACTTTAAAGGGTGCGAGTGTAGAGAAAGAGTATTTTTCACTCGCACCAGTCGCGTATACCCTGCAATTTGGTTACGTTGTATTTTGTCCATTTAAACCTACGTAAAAGGTCAAATGTGAAGGTGTTTGCCGAACACCCAATAGTTCGATCTTTTTCATGAGTTTAAATGGACGATTTGCAACGTTGCCAAATTTCTCGGTACGCCACTGATAGTACCCATTGGATAGATAGCCGATATCGTTCTCAAACTTACGACTTTACTTCTCCATCAATTTTCATGAATCATAGGTCAAAAACTCCACAAAAAAATGGAAAATTGCCATCCTAAACCCCCCGATATGTGAGACTTATTCTTTTCCGTCTCTCACTAGTGCTTATAGGCTCACTACACCTACCACTGCGTAGAGTAGAGACTTTTGTTCCATTAAAAACCTTGTGTTAGGAAATCCTTCCTTGCTTCCTTTTGCGATAGGTATACACACGCATGCGGCCCTTTAAAATGCAGATGCCTGATTGGTGATGTAGAAGAATTCTACGAATGACAATCAATTAACACTGTCTTCAGCCAGAAAATCCGCTTTGAGTCCTGTATGTGGTCGTAACCGTTTTTTGAGTGACAATTTATAGGTTTTAATTCATACAGAACACATTTTTTAGGTGAAATGAACAAGATATGTGCCTTTTTTAAGGTTTGTCTCATGTTTATTTTTTGAAGGACTTATTTTCGCTCCCTCAGTTACTGGATCTCTTATACATATAAAAGGTTTTGTTAGACTTAGAATCCAATGGTAATGCGTGCGATTTGATAACAGTGGTTTTACTCCATTCAAACTTATGAAAATCAATCGATTGGTCTACGGAAACGATTGCTTTTGCAACATTTTTGTTTATTTTACTTAGACTTCAACTGAGGAAAGGAAACTGACCGTTGCGCTGAACTACACCCTTCGCACTTTTATGGAATTCTGTAATGGCAAAATAACTGATTTGCGTCCAACGTTATTTTCCTTTTATCCTGACGGATTATCGATTTTTGAAGAAAAAAAATGCTACTGTTTCGCAAATTTTCTTATTTAATTCTCTCATCATCTATTTTTCTTTTCTTTTCTCTTCCTCAATGCATCAGGAGAAAACTCGTGCATAATCTTTTGGGAACTTTGAAAGTTACAGAGGAAGATAATAACCAGTACGTACTAATTGTATCATTCGAATTAATAGGGATTATGTTAGATATGGTGAGTACCTAAATCATTTAAACCCCCCCCCCCTCATATTTTTTATCAAGTAAACCACTGCTGTGTTGTTTTTTGTGAATGTAGCATCAGAATGCGAGTATTAAATCAAACTGGTTGCAAGGAACTTGTAAAGAGTACCATCATAAAAATAGATTGTATTTTTTCTGTACACGGAAAAAAAAAACAGGGGAAAACGCTTCGGTAGCGCTGACAGAACCTTTCATAGAAAAATGACCCTGCAAAAAACTTTAATTGAGCAAACCAAATAATCTTTGTTTCACCAAGCAAAATCTTTTTAGTTAGGCGTATATAACGTTTAGTTGGCTCTACCATAGTCTTTGGATGGGTCATTTTTCAACCAAAGATTTTGTCAGCGCTACCAAAGTGTTTTTCCTGTTTTTTTTTGTGTAGAAAGTGCCAAATAAATATGATGCTATAAAACTGTAAAAGTCACTCACACGCGATATCTGTGATCAAGTTCTGGTCTGTATTACCCAGAGCAACCATTTTGCGTATAATCAATGCTATTTTTCTATTCACCGATGATTCCACCGGTTGAGAAAATATTACACAGTTCAGCTCAGTATGACTGTAATACACGAAAATACTCGGATCTGTAATCTTTCCTTCATCGGTGGAAACGCCGTTAATTAATTAAAATATTCGCAAGTTTTTTAAAGATATCGACGACTCCATTGGTTGAGAAAAGATTACAGATGCGAGTATTTTAGTTCATTACAGTAATACACTGAGCTGAACTGCGTAATCTTTTCTCAACCGGTGAAATCATTGGTGAACTGAAAAATAGCATTGATTATACGCAAAACGGCAGCACTAGTGCGCATACGTTAATCATTCTCATATACGTACTTTAAACGCATATTTTAGAAAAGGACAGGGAGAGGGATTAGGGACAATCAAGTTTCTTGGACCATTCTATGCGTGTACTCTTCTAACACATGCATTCAAATAGACGGTGTGAGAGGAAAGCTTATTTCTAAATCCGTCTATGCGCTTTAATAATATCTACTGAAACCGAGATTTATATATGGTTCTCTGCATCAGTATATAGCGTTGCAACCAGGGGGAATGGTACAGATCCTCGAATTTTTCGCAAAGAAAGATACAGTTTCGCGAGTTTTATCCCCTTCCCTTTCCCTCAAAGGTTGAATGGAGCTGTTGCAAACTTTTGCTAGAGGCATATTAATAGATAATGATGGGGTAAAACCCTGTAAAAATAACGATTAGCGCACTAAAAAATCACGAAATCCACTCCTAAACTCACAAAATGCTTTTAAACGCGAGACCTCAATGGCGGCCGAGGCCGCAATTTTCTTATGGCAATTGTATGATTCTTCTTCTTCTTGGGTGGTGTTGCGAGAACAACTCGTGTAGATGGCGCTGATTGAAGATAGGGAACCCCAATGAAAACCGCGGCCCCGGCCGCCATTACGGTCTCGCGTTTAAAAGCATTTTGTGAGTTTAGGAGTGGATTTCGTGATTTTTTAGTGCGCTATTCGTTATTTTTACAGGGTATTACCCCATAATCAACTATTAATAAGCCTGTAGCAAAAGTTTGCAACAGCTCCATTGGAAAAATATGTTTTGGAATAAACTCCCCCCTCTCCCGTTCCGCCCAGAAAGATTTTCTGGTTGCGATACAGTCTATTTTGATTCACTATCCACCTATTTCGATATACTCTGGGAACTATAATATTATGTGCTTCCAACTTATCAATTTTACAGGCAAAAACTTTTAATCTTCTCCTGCCTCAAAATCAATGGCTGTTCATTCTATGCGAGAGTCCAAAAGGCTACAACAATGTTAGCAGCTTCGTCGGTACTCTGACAGAAGGCGAGCACGTTGCTTTTATCTACAACACCTCGTCAAAAACTTCAGATTGCAAGGTATCGTCACCCTCAACAAAAAGTGATTCTTTAACTATCGATTATTTTTGTTTCCATGTACAAACCCATTTGATCGTATGCTAAAGTATCTTTTTAATTCTTTAGAGCAGCGGTTCCCAACCGGTGGTCCGTGGACCAGGTTTTGGTGGTCCGCGAAGACCTTTCCGAATTTGTCCCCTTTTTTTTCGCCCGAAAGTGGAACGTTGAATTTGTGACCAATATTTTTGTAAGTAGCTAAAAAAAAAAAAATAAATAAAGTTATCATTTGAACGAGTCATAATCTAAATTGTTATAAGTTTATAAATTCCTCCATCGAGGTTTTCGTTTTTCGGTTTTTCAAATTCAAAATTAATTTCAAAATTGAAAGTTTTCAATTATTGTTTTTGTTCAATAATTATCTCAGTGGTTCCCAACCGGTGGCTGTATTTAAAATAGCAGCATTGGTTAGTTTTTATTTCCTCCCTCCATTGTCAAAGAAAAAATGAAAAAAAAAAAGGTAATCGATTGTTCATTGTTTCAAGTTGGTGGTCCGCGGCCTCCACCGATCGTCCGATTGGTGGTCCGCGACCAAAAAAGGTTGGGAACCGCTGCTTTAGAGGTTCTTCACTTAAAAAATGACAGCGTCTCCAGATGTCGCCTCTTCGAAAAATTTGAAAGAACTGCGATTTCTCAGTTTTCTATCCTATGCAAACTGGAAAAGAAAAAGAAATATATGGCCCTATTCCATGAGTCAGAATATAAATATCCCAGAAAAAAAAGTTACAAAAATCAATCGCTGATTGAATCGACAGGTTTTTGTGTTTCTCCAACAACTGCCCCAACTACAATTAAGTATTACAGTAAGTATAACGATAACTGATCGATTCAATTCATTGTTATTATTGCATGCAGCTCTTTACCCGTTTAGGTATCAGGCTCGTACATATTTGTTTCATTTAATCTGTCTTACATGATTTTAATTCGTAAAATAGGAATGTAAAGGAACATTGTTCACTGGACGTTTTTAAAGAATGCTTCTCTAAGCGCCTTCAATTGACAATGGAGGCAAAGACAAGTACAGCGGAGTAGGTATATTTATCTATACTCGCTCGATTTGAATGAGAGTGCGATGAGTTGACTGAATAACTTGGTACTCAAAGGGTTAAGAGCCATTACGTCAAGCCAGAGCTGCTGTTTCGCGTACAAATAATCGCATTTTTCAATTCACCGATGATTCCACAGGTTGAGAAAAGATTACACAGTTCAATGTATGACTGTAATGCACGAAAATGCTCGCATCTGTAAGCTTTTCT
Organism: Trialeurodes vaporariorum; assembly: GCA_011764245.1. NCBI lineage: Eukaryota > Metazoa > Arthropoda > Insecta > Hemiptera > Aleyrodidae > Trialeurodes > Trialeurodes vaporariorum. The sequence goes on along the minus strand of VMOF01000024.1, from coordinate 16,727,748 downwards.
CAACCGGTGGAGTCGTCGATGACTTTAAAAAAAACTTGCGGATATTTTAATTAATTAACGGAGTTTCCACCTATTTTTTTAACATTATAAATTGCCGTCATCGGCCATCTTTTGGTGCTAGAGGTACTTACATGCATGCAGGGTTGATTCGCCCTTTCAACCGCCATCTTGGGCTTTCCTCAAAACGCCTATTGATGGGGTTAAGAGTGGATTTTGAGATTGTTTGATGCTCTGCTCAATGTGATTTTCACGCGATTTTACACCAGAATCAACCCTCCATATGCAACAGGCCCATTTTATGTCGGTCTTTTGAGTTTTGACGTCGTCAAAATCGTCATCGTTTGATCGTCCAGCTGCAGCTCCTAACTAGTTTGGGTTTTTTTTTTTTTTTTTTTTTTTTAAATCAAGACGGGACTCCTGTGCCACGCAGAGGAGCTACTGCACGCTCTCTCACACGCATTCGCAAGATCCATTCAAGAGTATTCGGATCTATCAAGTCAAGTATCAGACGAGGAGTGGGAGCTCATTAAACCGAGCAAATCCGATCGAAGGAAATCTCTGCTCACATCTATGAAGGTGGGCAAAACTCGTAGTATGAGTATATTACAATTGAGGACGAGAAGAATGTCAGACGACTCGTTAGATGTTGGCTTACGTTAGGGTACTTGCAATGCTTAAATCCATAGGAATAGGTATTGCAGGACTGCAGGTAGCTTACCTCCAGAGGGTTGATTCTGCTCATTTCACGAGACGAGACAAGATGACTCCGAGTCGTCTCGCCCTATCTCTTTGCATGAGATGGAGTCGTTTATCTCGTCTATCTCGTGTCGTCTCGTACGAGATGGACAGGGAGAACCAGCCCACAGGAGTTATCTGACTTTCTTTTTGTCCCCGGCTGTATACTTTCATTCTACAAACATGGAGTGAATTTGTATTAACATTTATACAATTTCATACAATTATGCTATGGTTTACTGACATTTATGACTTAAGATTGAGATCGAACGAAATCGAGGATAAGTTGGACTTTAAAGAAAAAAAAAGCCTTATCAAACAGAAGGAAAAAATTTGAGAAGATAGATGGTCTGAAAACCGTTAATAGAGCATCTTCTCCCTTACCTTCATGAATATCTTCTGCTCTTTTCTAAATATTTCTCATTGCGTGGAACTGTTTTCTTAAATTCCTTCGACGAAGAACTCTTTTCACTTAGATTTTGAATTCATGCGTTGACTGCGAATACATGAGTAAATTCTATCAAGTAGATGTGTTTTTATATGGACTTTCAATCGACATCATCTGACCTCTGATTAGAAGCGTATACAGTTAAAGTCGCTTGCAGATGCATGGTGTTTTAACAAAAAAGCTCCTCACTGATGATGTTAAGGAAGTACCCATCCTCACCATGCAATACCTGCTTTCACTTTTATATCTCAGGCTGAACTTTATGAGACTGGAGTTTGTGGGAATTGCACCCGATGGATTTTACAAGCTGGAGAAATCTGGGGCCAAGACTTCATTGAGAACGGTAAGGTAACCAAATTCCTGGACGTGGGAACTTGGACTCCGCGATACGGGATCAAAACGTCCGACGAATTGTTCCCGCATTTGGCTCACGGCTTCCGAGGAAAAACTCTACCAATAATGACGTTTCATGTAAGACTTCTTGTTTTTCTCTCTCCATGCGTTTATATATTTGCTCCAGTCATTTGCAACGAGGATTAACTATAGCTGCACAACTTAGATCCACACGATTGAACCGTTTTGAGCAAAGAACGGTAGTCGTAACTGTTCCCCTTTTTTTCGGAATCCATTTATTATTTGATTTTAACCCCTTATGGACCAAGCCCGAGTGTACTCGATTCTCTCCTCTAGCCTATTTCACATTATTTCAGCCTTCATTCTGGATAAACACGTCTATCGATGAAAACACCTACAATATAAGGTTTCTTCGTGCTCCTTCAATTCATCGTGTGGGCAATTCCAACTCCCCGAGTACGAACAGTTAACTACCTTCTCTATTTAAACGGAGGACTGGCGTTCTTTTGAACTAACTTGGCCATTAGAGGGTTAAAAGCTTAAAATGTTCCATGAAGTCTGTGCTCAAATGTTTGGACTTCTATGAATATGATGGCCCAATGGGATTCCATGAAAATTTTACTGCTAAACGGAAAAAAAACTACGGTGAAAATAACCATACGGATACCTTATTTTGGCACATTCTAGATGTTATGGTATTGTTAACCAGAAGTATACTATTTTTGACTAGGTACTAGGTGATGTTACCTGATTGCATGTCGAATTTACTCAAAGTATCGGTAAATGTACCATGCTTCTGGTCAAGTTTACCATAACATCTAGCAGGTGCCAAAATCAGGTATCCGTATGGTTCTTTTCACTGATCTTTTTTTTCCGTGTAAATAAATGACAATGTCGTGAAAATACCTACGGATTTTATGAAATTCCAAGGTATTTCGAGAAAATCTGTGCTTCATTGAAAAGTCAATGAACTGCGCATGGAATATTTTTAGCAGGATATACATATAGTTAAATACCGTGAGAATCAAGTGATTTTGGTGATTTTATATACGTTGACACTACTTGAATTTTCCACTGAACAACAGTTTCATGTATGCTGACAGTGGGGCTGATTGATGGTCTTATCTGACTAATCTGATCATATTTTATCACCATGAAAGGAGTTGAGGTTATAGCTTATGATTAACCTTTTAAATTTCAGTTTCCTCCTTGGCAAACTATCACTTACAATGAATCAGGCCACGTTGCATCATACGGCGGAGTTATTTTTAAAATAATCAATGAGCTTGCTATTGGATTAAATTTCACGTAAGTTTCATTTAAAATGGTTTTGCGCCGAGTATTCCATAAATATCAGTGGCGCAATGTGAAATTTGGCAACGTTGTAATGCGTCCATTTAAACACATGTAAAAGGTCTATAAATGGACTCGTTACAATGTCGCCAAATTGCAAGCTACGCCATTACTAGTATGTATGCGTATAATTGTATACTCTCCAATATATCAATAAAAGGTATTGAAAACGGTAAAAGCTAAGCTGTTATGCGGCTTTACACGCTATACATCTGCACATTCTGAGGGAAATAAAAAGAAAATAAGAGTGTAGAAAGGAAGATGTAATGTATGCCTTGGAGAAAAACGCGTTTGAAATTTTCAAAAAGGTATTTCGATACTTCAAATTAGGAAATCGATTAAACCAAATCTTTGTTATGCTTATTTCTTACATTAAAGTATCAAAAACCACTTTCAAACTTTCAAACGCGTTTTTCTCAATCATAGCATAAATGTTTTTCTACGCCCTTCTATCGGCAAGGTCTTCTAGACTCTCTTCTAGCAATAACTATCGGTACCATAGTATCATATAGAGTTCTCCTCATTTACTATATTGCGATGAGAAGTTTATTTCCAAACTAAAAGTCTATTAGTTGTAGAATTTTTGGATTTGGCCAAATAATTACTTAGGTACTTTTGAATAGAAAATAGATAGGTACCTAAAACCAGTGCAGTGGCGTAGCGTGCGATTTGACAACGTTGCAGTTCTTCCATTTAAACCCAGAAATAAGATCGAAGCGTTGGGTGTTCGGTGAGCACCTTCGCATTCGACTTTTTACGTGGATTTAAATGAACAAAATACCACGTTGCCAAATTGCGCGCTAAGCTACTGCCTAAAACCGTATCCATAATAAGCCCTCATCGAACTCACAATTTCGGTAATTTACTGTTCTCTTTTATTATATCTATACCTCTTTGTCGTTTAATTTCAGCCCCAATGTTATAATCGCACCTACAACCAGTGAAGGCGGATTGACAAATGAGTCTCTTGCCCTCAGAATGGAGGTATGTTTTTCTTTCTTTTCTTTTTTTTTATGGTTAGAGATAGAAGGGATAGTATAAAGTTGAACTATGTTTAGAACGAGGGTACCTACAGAGTTCAGAAATAATATAAAATCTTGACTACGCTTATTTTCCTCCAAGACTTTTGCTTTTAGAAAATTTTAGCGTGTATAACTGTTGGCTCTTACATCTCAATTTCTGACTTTTATTCTTACTCTCTCTAAAGTTGATTCTGCCTTAAAGACGTTTCAAGCGTTTTTTGTCCCGTTTTTAAGAGAAACCAGTGATCTTGACCGTCACGAATTTTATAATTTCAGAATCAAATCGAACTCGTTCCAGACAGCTCAGTTGCTCAAACCGCGTGGAGAACCATAGCACATTATGTTCAGACTAAAAAGGTTCGTAAAATGATGGCATGAATATTTCTTTATTTCTTGCATATTTCTTTTTAATTGTGTTGCTATAAGCAGATAAAATGTCATCTAGGAACAAACGCTATGAAGAAATGAAGACAGATACCAAGTGAATTATGCAGTTCATTTTAGAAAATGATACATCAAAGGTCCTGACATTTATTGTCCGGAAGTTAAAAACTTTGAGAAGTTTTTCTGTGCAAGATTTGGAGCTCAACTAGAGTAGGAATTTCGCCATTACCTACTATACATCATGGATTTGGAATTGCACTCCATGAAATCCGAGAAAGTCTATTAAATTCAACGGCGATTTGAGCTTGATGAAGTGAAATGAAGAAAACAGCATAGAGATACTTAGAAATTGAGCTAGTTTTCTAACAACAAGAAGTTAACGGTTCCTATATCACGGATATGAAATTGTATTCCATATAATTGAAGGAGATTTGAACTTCAACAGCAGCTATTTTTGCTACTAACAAGGTTTTGCTGTATGCTTTGAGCTAGGTTATTTAATTTGAGAGGAGTGACTTTTTTACTGGTTTATATCGTCGTTATTTTTGCAGCATATTACAATGGAGTTATAATAGTCCATTTGTTTTAAGTAAAACCTTGCAAGAGCTCTATATTGAGCCTTAAAAAGTGTGATGAAAATGAAACAAATCATGGATTATTTAGTGACCAACCAGATTTTATTTTCAAAGAAAAAGATTTAGTTAACTGTTCCTACATCCCGGATGTGGAATTGTATTCCAAAAAATTGAAGGAGCTTTGAACTTGAACGGCAAACTGAGCCTTTTCAACGAGCGGACATTTTAAGAACTGAGTCAGTCTTTAAACAGTAGATAACTGACCTTATATCACGGATTTTTTATGGAGCTTTTGAAAATCAGCAGCGTTCCTTTCTCTCCCAACTTTTATCCTATGAATCATACTTTAGCTCCCTTTCTCAACCGCATCTCTCTCAGCTACCTTAGTACTAAATTTTGATTTTATATGACCTATAATTAGGATTTTTTAATGGCTGATTGTTTATGTTTATAAAATAGTGCATTCTACCTAACTTGAAGCACTCTATTTAGTAACTGATGGTCGTTCTAGATGAGTAACCAAAGTTGAGACATTTTCATTTGGTGTAAATCTTGATTTCAGTGTGGAGAAGTCGTAAACCCGTACATCAGTGGTGGCTCGTGCATTTTGGCAGTCATGTGTTTTCCCATTTAAAACTATGTAAAAGTGTCGATTCCTTAGGGGTGCAATGCACCTCCTAATTATCGATTATTTTACTTAGGTTTAAATGGAGAGGACCCTCTGTTGCCAAATTGCACGAGCCGCCACTGCCGTACATGTAACTCAGCGTAACCATTGCGAACTGTCATTAGCAATCTCATCTGATACGACTTCTAACACTGCTCGTTTAACCTTTGAAATAATACATTTTTGAAGGTATTTAGATTTTTTTAGGCGCTGCGGCTTTCACAGTTATGCCACAGTACCAAGGCATCATAAACTATACGACTCCCGTCAGTCTAGAAACCTATGTTTTCCTGACAGCGAAACCTCGTGAGCTTAGTAGATTCCTTCTATTCATGTCCCCATTCACGCCAGTGGTAAGTCCAAGCCTTTTCGTTTGAGTTTCCTTACATACTTGATACGCAGTGGGTTGTGGGTCTGTATTACTTACAATTTTTTCACAACAGTAAAAGGGGTCAAGTATCGATAGTGTAAGACAGTGGCGTAGAGTGCAATTTGGCAACGTCTTCGTTCGTCCATTTAAACGCATGAAAAATATTGAAGTATTGGGTGTTTGGTGAACACCTTCGCATTCGACCTTTTACATGGGTTTAAATGGACAAAGTGCGACGTTTCCAAATTGCATGCTACGCCACTGGTGTAAGATCACTTGAAAAACAAAAAAAAAAAAAAAACAAAAAAAAAACGTTGAGATAAGCATCAAAAAGTTCTAAAATTTACTGAGCACAAACTCAATAAATGCGTTTAAACAAGATATGCCACGATTACTATATATTATAGCAAGTCACAAATAAAGGGTGTCACTGCCCCATCTCATATCTGCTTTTTCATGCTGGAAAATGTGAGTTGTCCTTAGGTAATGGACGAATAGGAAGGGACTCATTCATTGTGACTCGCTAAACGACAGATATCATGGAATCTTGTTTAAACGCATTTCTTCAGTTTGTGGAGTAAATTTTGTTGGAACGTTTTGATACTCACAATCAGACCGTTATTTTTAAGTGATTTTTCACTGAAATTGAACCTATTAGAGATGCTGCAGAAAAAATTTGGAACAGATTCATTCTTGCTCTCCAAAAAGATGTATCTATAGACACTGCTTTCAATTTAATTACAAGACGCGCCGCCCTTAAGTAAATCGTTTGAGGCCGAGGGAAATGCATTATATTGGTTTATACTGATGGGATATCTAGGTTCCGGCTAAAACCTTATTTGAGACAGTGTATTTATAAATCACTTCAAAGAACATTATGATTAAAGGTACCTTGAAATTATTGCATGTGCAATGAACCTCTCAGATTATACATTTTTGATGAGTTTAAATCAACAAAATGCAACTTTGCCAAAGTGTTGCCACCCCTAGAATTGTAATTCCAGATGCTAAAGATTGGCCTCATGTTTGTATAATGTATGTATATGCCATTATTTCTGACACAGTCTTAATATTCCAGGTGGCTTCATTTTTTCCTTCTTTTTTCAGACTTGGCTTTGCATAGCTGGCGCTGTGTTGGGAATGGGCCCAATTTTATACTTCTTCCATAGAATCACTCCGTTTTATGCGTTTTTTGATTTCAAACACTCCAAACACTTCAATTCTCTCTTGAATTGCTTTTGGTACGTCTACGGTGCCCTACTACAGCAAAGTAAGTTGATTATAAACTAAACGCCTCGAGGGAACTCGCTCAAAAAATAATTAACACACTTTCGTGACACAAATGTTGTTAAAGTACCTTGGGGGGGGGGGGGGGGGGGGGGGGTTATGATCTCAAATTCATTTTACAAGTTTTGTGGGCTGATTTCAAAAAAATATCAATTTACGTGAAACATATATTTTATTCAGTTTACATCACTTAGAACCACTCTACCAAATATTTTTAAAAAGTTCCAAACTGTTGGCGTATTTACTTCGTTTACCGGTAATTGTAACAATTTATTCTCGGGTTAAGGCTGACCTGATTGGCATGTTATTCCATTTCATATTTTAAGGTGGAACTCACCTTCCCGAAGCGGACAGCGGTCGAATTGTGATTGGTACCTGGTGGCTGGTCGTTCTGGTCATTGTGACAACGTACAGTGGGAATTTAGTTGCGTTTTTGACATTTCCTCAAATGGAAGATATTATATCAAACTTAGACGAGCTTTTAGAAAAGAAAGGTTTAGTCACCTGGAGCCTTGACGAAAGTTCAACACTTATTCCATTTCTGAAGGTAAAAGTTTATCATATTTAGTAATAAATAAAATGATAAATAATCTAGTTTAACATTTATAATGGAAAAAACAGCACTCTAAAGTATATGTATTTGGCTATTCATTGATATTTTGTTGCGCTGATTTAATTTCTAGACGCACTTTTCACCCAATTTAAACCTCATCACAGTAGCTAGCTGTCTCAAAATTTTCAAATTTTGTCCAGTTTGCTGAAAAATGAGAGGGAGAAAATTAAAATGAGAAGATCAAAATACGGATATTAGGCAATTTGACCCCGTACATAACTTGAAGAGAAATTTGCTTTCAAATAAATGTCAAAATAGGTACTTTTCTCTAGGCTACCGTTTTACGTAGCTACATATACGCATTTTACCATTTAATTAAATTGAGAAATTCTTAAGACACTTTTTCCGAATAGGTATTTTATAGCAAGATTTTGGCAAGATTGCACATAAGTATTTTTAAATTGTTGCCGAGTAAGTCTTGCTTCATATCAGAAACCCAGTTGAGGTATATAGGATCTGGCAATCAATTTGATTAATCTGGGTTTTATTTTATGCAAGTAAGATATACGTACGATTGTATTCATTTGTCGTCACAATTTGTGTCGCAGAGCGCAGACGATGATTCCAGATTCCGTGAGCTCTATCGACACGCCAAATTTCACAAACGGATGGATGATAAAGTAATGAACAGTGTGCGGGAGGGTCGTCACGTGGTCATCTCAAGAAAGACAAATCTACTTTTCTACATGAAGAAGGATTTCCTTCTGCATGATCGCTGCGATTTCCTTTTAGGCGAGTATCTTTCCCATTTATTCATTCGATCATTACGTAGATCTTAACAAGTTTCGGCGGCTTTACCGTAAAATTTTTTTCGAACAATAATACCAGCGGCGTAGCATGCAATTTGGCAGCGTGCGGTTCGATCGTTTGAACTCATGAAAAATATCGAACTATTGGGTGTTCGGTGAACACCTTCGCATTCGAGCTTTTACATGGATTTAAATGGACGAAGTACAAGGTTGCCAAATTGCACCCTACGCCACTGACAAATACTCGCAGTGAGAGCCTGCAATCACTCCGATAAGCAAACTTGCATACATACTGTTGAAAGCAACGGACTGCAACGCTGAGCCTTATGCTGGACGTAATTTTGAAGAGACTCTCATTAGGTTTGCTCGACCCTTCAGTTTCAATCTCGAAATAAAAATTGGTGTATAAATTTAACTAAAGCTGGTCTGCAATGAAAGTGCTGATGTTCTAGAGTGACTGTCAAGAGCGCGCCATAGTTTCTAGGGCAAGAATGCAATCTTGTGGCCCTCCGCAAATTGTTGCCCCTCAAAATTATATTTGATTACTTTTTTTTGCTTTGCTTGTTACACACTGATTTTTTCGTCCCTTTGTGATTAATTTTGAATTTTAGTAACCCTTTTTTTTTTGGGTTGTTCGCCCTGATTTTGCCACTCTCGGAGAGTGCCGGCCGCCCGGGGCAAGGGTACCCACAATCCACATGCCCCCACGGCACACCCCCAGTGACAATTGATGACAATTGATTAGTTGTGCCATAACTCATAATTTTCGTATAATCTCTGGTATAAGAATGTCAGCGGTCGGTCGTTGCTGGCAGGGTTTTATTGCCTTAAGCAGAATTTTTATACGTCTAATTATTAAAATAGTAAAATCAATATTTTTCGTCTCTGTGCCATCATTTCCGTGTCAAGAGTTGTAGCGGAGACAATTTCAAATTATTATAATTTCACTCTGTAACGACAAGATTTCTCATGGTATTAAAATTGAGGAACTTTACATATTTGATACAGGTAAAGACGAGTTCATTGAGGAATCGGTCGCTATGATTATAGCTGAAGGGAGCCCCTACCTCAGAATTATAAATGAGAGGTAAGGATTGAATTTTTTTTCCACCCTTTCAAGCCTTGTGGGGAGAGTTCTAGAATTCATGGGACTGCGGAGCTAGTGAAACCAAGGCTATATCTTGCTTTAGTATAAAACATATAAAATAAAAAGCAAGCTTTAAAATCAATCGATAGAAGATCAATTATTTATGTACTTATTTAATGGATTGAGTGGAAATTTTCGGACTCTAACTTCAGATTTACTCATGGGTGAGCTTAAAATTATTTCTGGTTGATAAAATAAAATCAACGGATGCATTTGAAGGTATTAATAAGAATAAGGTACTTTCAGCTGACAAGAAGGAGGTCCCCCATTTTTCTTTTGTTTACTCTTTAATTTAAATTATAATTGTTTGTTACAAGTCAACATGTCAATCAATCCGCAGGATCCAATGAATCCATCAGATGAGTCTCATTTATTAATTCTTTATATCTCTCCTTAATTGTAATCAATTATTGTTTGCTTTATGTCTATCTATCGATTCAGGATCCAACGAATGCACCAGATGGGTCTCATTCATAAATGGATTATGGACGCTTTGCCTAAGAAAGACCGTTGTTGGAGTAAGTCCGTCACGAACGGTGTGACAAATCACTCTGTCAATTTAAATGATATGCAGGGTTGCTTTTTTCTCCTGTTTCTAGGTTTGTATTCCACCCGGCCTTTTTACCAGTGGCGGCTCGTGCAATGTGGCAACAACGAAATCCCTCCATTTAAACCTATGTTAAACAATTGATCTTCAGGAGGTGCAATGCACCCCCAAGTTATCGATACTTTTGCATAGGTTTAAATGGCAAAAAAGCATAGTTGCCAAATTGCACGAGCCGCTACTGCTTTTTACCGTTAATTAATTTACTAGCCTAATCTCAGCAAGAACGATGCAGTTGCATTAGTCTGAATTTCGTTGTTTCCGATCAATTCTATCGCAAAATAAATACAGCACTCGGTGATCTGAGAACGAGTATATCTAAACAACATCGTAACCTCAAAGTATCGGATTCTCACGCATACATTAACTATTGGCGGCCTGGATTTTTTCTAGTGGTCCAAAGATTATGAAGTAATACAACAATCGAAACAAATGCACAAAGTTCGGGGAAGCATGTTGATGTTTACACCATTGGCGGATCCAGGGGGGGCAAAGGGGGCGATCGTCCCCCCGTTCGGCCAAAAAAAGGGGGAAGGAAGGGTGAAAGAGGGGGAGGAAGGGGAAACGAGGGGGAGGAAGGGGGAGGAAGGGGGAAAGAAAGGGAGAAAAAAGAAAAAAGGGGCAACCAGGGGCAAAAATCACAAGTTCGTCCCCCACCCCGTTTGTGGGGGCTGATCCTCCGCAATGCAATGGCAATGGTTTACACAAACACGGTTTCTGATCCGTCTATGAAGGCAGAAGTATGTTATACAGGGTGTCCCAAAATTCATAGTAAATATTTTTACCAAGTATTTTTGGGATCAAAATAAGACTTTTGTTTCCATAAACATGGGTCCGAAATTGTAGTCTTTTCGAGTTACAGTGTTGCAAAGTTTCCGAAAAACAAATTGAAAAATTGTCAAAACTCCCTCGTGATTTGTTCTGAATGCTCGTAAATAGGCACTCTGATGTAACTTTAGGCGCTCTTGCCGATTTTGGCCGTGAAAATGCTGTATGCAAAAATTTGAGGGGGGTTTCGGGGGTTTTTCTTGATTTTTTTCACTTTTTTTGGCCAAATTATGTAAAAACATGCTTTCAGTTTCATTAAACCCAAAAACGATTAGCATTATTCAAAAGTTCGTAAACAAATATGCATTTACGGTCCTTACAAGTTTTTCCATTTCGCAAACCATTTCCGAGAAAATCGTCCCTAAAGTTGGAGAAGTCGGCCAAGAATTGACAAAATCAAAGAAAAGGCGTTTATGGGCCGACTTCTCCAACTTCAGGGACGATTTTCTCGGAAATGGTTTGCGGAATAGAAAAACTTGTAAGGACCAAAAATGCATACTTTTTTTACGAACTTTTGAATGATGCTAATCGTTTTTGGGTTTAATGAAACTGAAAGCATGTTTTTACATAATTTGGCCAAAAAAAGTGAAAAAAATCAAGAAAAACCCCCGAAACCCCCCTCAAATTTTTGCACACAGCATTTTCACGGCCAAAATCGGCAAGAGCGCCTAAAATTACACCAGAGTGCCTATTTACGAGCATTCAGAACAATTCACGAGGGAGTTATGACAATTTTTCAATTTGTTTTTCGGAAACTTTGCAACAATGTAACTCGAAAAGACTACAATTTCGGACCCATGTTTATAGGAAAAAAAAGTCTTATTTTGACCCCAAAAATACGTGGTAAAAATATTTACGATTAATTTTGGGACACCCTGTATAGTGAAAGTGAAAGTTTTTTTATAGTGAAAGTAGTGCATTCGAAATTGAAGTAATTTTCTGACTTAATGAGTGGATTCTGAAAGTAAAATGGGCGACGTGCGTATCCTTATTTCCACATAATTTCTCCTTGGAATCAAATGCATTATATACATATTGTTATATTTATTGTAAAAAAGGTACGCAATAGGCCCACTATTAAGTATTACCTGCGCGTTAATCCTAGCTTATACTTACAGTAAGTTTACTTTTATGAAATGCCTTAATAAACTAAAATCATTTCCTAAAAATGTTTTGCTAAATCGTTTCAGGGTTTCTAATGGCTGTCTTTCTAATCATTGGTGAACGATTGATCAGGAGATGGGGTTCAAAACATGATACACGAGTGATTCATCCATTCACGCAATGAATTAATTAACACGTTCCTATATTGGCTGTGCTCTTATCACGGCTAACTATTTTAATTTCTTAAACTGATTGATCTTTTCCGATATAATATCTTCTATGCACGTTGAAAGACTTAAACTGAAACAGAATTTTTTAAAGACTTCTTTCGTATTTTTCTGTTCATTCTTTCGTGAAATCCTTTGCAAAATGCAGAGGGGGGGGGGCATAATGAGGTGATTAAATACGGACCTATTGAAGTGGCTCGCCACAACATGGGTGAACTCGTGAGAGGAGGGGGAATGATTAATTATTAATACTGCCGCATGAGTCAGTCCTGTTCGAACAATTTGTTAACCACTGTGCAAATTTTTTTTTGCCACTGAGCATTAAGTTTTTGGACCACTGTGTGGCAAGGAAGGGAGGCCGAATTTTCCTTAATATTGATTGGCAAGAGTTGAAAAGGTCTTACAAAATTAAGTCTATTTCGCTCTGTCTTGTTTCGCAAAATTGTTGAAGTCGCGGAGTTGGGGGTCTAGGGGAACTCACTCACAATCAGTGATAGGCATACCCGGTAGGGCCCCCCCCCACCCCCTCCAAAAAATTGAATTTTTCTTCCAAATGGTACAATTTCTAGCTTTTGTCACAATCATGACAATCAGAATTTTGACGAGTTCGATGTTATGAATCAAGTAACAACAGATTATAATGATAATAAAAAAAATGCTCATTGCAAACTCTTCCTATATTAAGAAAATATGAACCCAGGCCTTTAAATTTTATTTTATTAAAATCTTTAATCCATACGCTGCACGCTAATATGCAGTAGAAACTGTCCCTCCTCCTATTTCTCTTTCTCTCCCCCCTTGTTAACTCTTACTCCTTTAATTCATGGGTGGAGCCAGCAATTTGGCAACTGTGGATTCTTCCCGTTTGAATGTTTGAGAAACAATCGATTCTTGAAAGGGCCATGGCCCAATTTCTAATCGATTGTTTCTTATACATTTAAACGGGAAGAATCCAAAGTTGCCTAATTGCTGGCTACGCCCATGTTTTAATTAATATTTTATCTTCTTTGGTTCTTTTCATTTTTTATCGTGGAGTGTTGATTGTTCAGATTGTGAGTACCCCCCGCCCCCCCGGGTTCCTATGTTGTTACGTGAACAGAAATGTACTCTCTGCTAATAAAATATCAACGAAGGTCCTTTCTTTTCGACATAAGCCTAACATTAGAATGAGTTTTGCTTTGAATATGTTGTTAACTGCATCTAAAGGAATATTATAAATACCTTCGGAATAAGACATTGCAAAGCTGAGTATAAAGGGCGGAAAATGACCCTGATTGGACAGATCTTAGGATACATAAATAAAGTACTCGGCGTAATTGCTTAAAACTAAGGCATCTCAATATATTTGTAAATAGCGAATCAAATGAATCATGAATTAAAAAGGCACTTATATTAAAAATGAATGATTGATGAAAAATAAATATTTCTTGAAAAAATATAAAGATATGAATAAATTAAGAGACCATTAAAAAACATAATTGCTGGCTTGAATCATCACAATTAATTTCCATGTTTTAGCAAATGTGCATACTGGCGAAGTGCTCCTTGTTTTTATAAACGGGCCCCCAACCGCCGTATTTCTTCTTCTCCATTTCTTTTCGTTTCTCCTCTTCCTTCTTCCGCTGCTGAATGGCATCAAATCCGGCTTTTCTGCGCAATAAACAAGACAACGAATCAATTAATAAAGAAATACACATACATAGATCAATGAATACAACTAAAAAATGAATTAATATTCTTATACGAAACAAAAACAACTCGCAGCTTGCCAGTAGTTAAAATACTTCAAAAGTACGAAGAAGTATAATCTGCTCTCGACTGTAACTAGGGCGCCAAACCGATTACGTGTTACTATCGAATTCGAATACACCAGTAATTTTCATAATTTTCCATCCAATAATATTTGTTTTGATTTATGGACCACATTCCTGACGGAGTTTATAACAGATACCGGTGCTTTGTTGAGCCAGCAAAGTCATAATTGATGGAAAAGATTAAAGATTGAGGGTTTATTGAGCTCGAATATCTGATGTCTCAACACGCTTGTGTTCAGAAAACAGTCTTGATTCCACGAAAATTTCGAAATGGGAAAGAATTAACTACCCACGATGACTCGACCAAATTGTATACCACACTTGAAAGCGTGCACACGTTTTGCTCGTGCTTTAATTTCTAAAAGCGCCTTCAAATAGGAGATTATGCAATTTCCACACGCCAATCGAAGCCGAATGTATTCGCGGTCCGTACCGTACCGAGCAACAGAGATCCCGATTAGGTAAATCCCTACTTTCCAAAACCCGATACCCAAAATATATGTCAACTAGTTGTATCACCAGGGAGAGTAGGTAAGTCACCCACTCGGGAGAGATCACTTCCCGTTATTACGCCTTTAGGTACTTACACTTACATACTCTTTCAGTTTAATAATTATTAATCGATTTGGTGAAGTATTTTGTCAAAGACAGTTATTTTATGCGATTTACGTAACCAATGCAATGTCCCTATCAATTTAAAAATGTGCAAAGCGGCAACAAGGTAAGACGGAAGGTATGCCCGCAAGCAGGATAAATAAAATTGTCTTTTCACGACAAAATGTTGATCACCTTCGATTTCATCGACTCCGCGATCGGTCATCACATTTTTCTGGAAATTCCCCCTTTATGGGGAAGGAGGAGGGTGGAGACCCAATGACAAACAACAAACTGTCACGTAGTCACTGATCCCGAACTTTAAGCAAACTTTGAAGCAATCGATTTCACTGCACTATGTGTATAGAATATCAGGAAAGTCCATAATAAAATTTGAAGATTTCTAATTCTGTCTTTGCTCATGTAACACACCCACGCCCTTTTTCAATTTTTTCAATTTTTTTTTTTTTCGTTTTTGCCATTTCTGAGTCATGCCTTCTCTCCCTCCAAATTTTAAATCGTTCAATCTTCTTTCGCACATTCATATAAGAAAGTTCAATTTAGTCAAATTATGAGCACATCTAGTAATGTTAAGGCCGCTTTTGAAATGCAAATCATGTTTGAATCTAAGAACAGCAAATCTATACTTGTGAATTTTCAAATCCTCTCATAAATTCATGTGACTGCCTTTTTAAAATCCCGCAAATCGGATAGCACACTTGCAATCTCTGTAAATACTTAAACGAGCAAAAAACTGTTAATCACCAAGTCGGCGAATCGTCAAAAAAACCCGAAGGGTTGAGGTGCGTTCCGCACAGTTTTCAATTTGATAATTGACTTTTAGACTTCGCGTCCTTTCTACTCCTCAAAATTTCAGAAAGTCCAATTTTCAGCCCTTAACCCTTTCATTCCTGGTGTATACATTTCGATGTACATCTGAATAACATGGAATCTTATGGAGAAACTGAAAACATGGTATGCATATCGTTTTATATAAGAAAATTATGCCTTGATTACCTATAATACTCAAACATTTATTCCTGAACAAAAAGTATTTTCAGGCTTGAAAGGGTTAACTGAGCTGTAAATTTATTTCGAAAAAGATAAAGATTAGAAGACAAAAATGAGCTACCGTAATACCAGCGTCGTATCTAGTAAGTCGTATTTCTAATTTATTTGCCCATTTGAGCAAGTGTGTTTAAAAAATGCACGAGGGACTGAAATAGCCTCTTGGTGCGGCGCTCGTGCGGTACCATTGGTATCAACAAGGAAGACGTCCACTGCCTGCAGTAATATTTTCTGAACTGTTCAAACTTAGGTACCCTATAGACCCACCAATTTTCAATTGTTTCTCTATAATCTGACTGAACTGTGTAGGCTGATCATTTACTTTATCGCTAAACCGATCGTTAAAACTGTCTACGAGTGATGCTATTGGTCGAAAATTGTAAAACTTGGCTGTTTCTATGGTAACCATCGTCAAGAGTCTCGTTCTATAAAGGTTATTTCATGAGTAACCTTTAAAAAACGGGCACTATATCGATGGTTACCTTAGCAACGGCTAAGTTTTACAATATTCGACCAATAGCATCACTCGTGGACAGTCTTAACGATCGGTTTAACGATGAAGCAAATGATCGGCCCGCAGGTCTGTTTCTAACTTTTGCTACAGTATTATGGCGGGTTGATTCTTATGTATAATAGCGTGAAAAGTATCGAAAAGTCTCAAAATCCACCCACAAGCTCAATAAGGAAATGTGTTTAACAATTTTCAAAGATTACAATGGGGGAGTCCTATCTAATCGCAACTTTTCTATGCTGAGAAAAGTATAATTTGTCATAGAGAAAGCTGCATTTAGATGGTACTCCCATACAGTAGCGTACACAGGAATTTGTCTTTCTCTCTCTTTTCCCATTTGAACACGTGTATAAGAAAAGGACAGAAACAGGGGCTCGAACGTGTCCTCAGCCCCTATCTCTTTCCTTTTCTAGTGCATAAACTCAAAGGGAGAAGAGTGAGAGAGACTAATTTATGCGTACGCCATTGCTCCCCTATTATGATCCGCTCATTCGAGTGCCATCTTTAAGATTTATTAAACGCATTTATTGAGTTAGTTTGTGTTTTCTTGCGACTTTGCGACTTTGCAACAGTAGTGGCGGCTTGTGAAATTTGGCAACAATGTTTTAATTCCATTTGAATCTATGTAAAACAATCGATTGCAGGCGTAACACTGCTTCACCATCGAATCAACTGTTTTGCATTGAATCAAATTGAGAAAAAAACATTGTTGCCAAATTGCACGAGCCGGCCACTGCCTTGCAATGCAATTTTCACGGGAGTCACTTATAGTAATCGACCCTCCCGTTGTAGCAAAAGTTTGTAACATACCCACTCTATGCTCAAGAAGTACAACATAAGGGTTTTCTTAAAAGACGAATCTGAATACTTATCTCTGCAGTACGTACTGCCCTCCTTAATGTCATATCCTCTGCACGCCACTGTAGCCTCGCACTCAATATTTCTCTGACTCATTTGTTATGTTTAAATGGGCATGTAGAGAGTAGGTAATGCAAATTCCTAAATACGGTTGACGGCTCTGACTTTCGTGTCTATGACAGTTACTCCGCAACATTGTTTCAACAATACGCATCGTTCAGAAAATTTCGTCACTGAGATTGCATGAAATTAAAATAATGACTGATGGGTTTCTCTTCCAGCAGTGTCCTTAATTAATCGATCTGACGTGCGGTTTTAACGGCAAAAAACCGATTTCACTTAATATGTTTGTTTGGATTTTTTCCCCGTGCTTATCAATTATAGGCTCGTTGTTGAGATAGTTGCATCGGTGTAAATGGTGATGGAAGATGACTGCGGCCTAATCGCTTTATAATAGGTTCCCGGGCGTCTTTTCGATCTTTTTTTTCTCTTTTCTCCCCCCTCGAGTTCGATCTTGCGGTTCGATAAACTTACAAATCTTGGCTCTCGCCCAGCTATGAGCTCGTTTCGCTCGCCCAGCGTTGCCAAATTCCCGGTTAAATAAATGTATTTTTGCATTGATTCAAATAGGTAAAATACAGTATGGAGATGCACTTATGTCAACACTGTGCTTGTCACGAGAGTCGAGGGAAAAAAAACCGCACTATACAACAGCTGCTAAGAGCTCGCAACCAGTTTTAACTGAATTTCTGTGCTTTGCCAACAGGTCCCCAAGGACTCTGTCATCCTGTTGCCTTATGCAAAATAGCTTGAATTTTTCAAAGAGAAAAGATTATCAAGTCAATTCATCAAATGTATTTTTTCTCCTGAGTATCATTGAAACAATGTAGAGAGTTGGCGTCGGCGACCATATAAAATCAGCGTTGTTATTCAACAACGTTGCCATAAAAATAAAGTACAGGGTGACACAAAACAAAGAGGCCACCGCAAGCAGTATGATTATCCACTGGTTTCGTTGCATTCTCTCATAAGACAGTGGCTCATGAATCGCTACGTATCCGCCTTTTCAACCGACGAGATGGGACCTATCATCAGAATATTCGGTTGAACTCCCAAATAATCGATACTTTTGAATTGATTAAAAATGGGAGAAAATTATTATCAATCGATTGTTCACAAGCCGGCCGCTATTCACTATCCCAGTTAAAATGGTCCATACAGTGCGGGCTCATGACCAATTCCTCATTCAGTATGGATGTGTACGACCCACATGACCTTATGTGTGGTGATGATGCAGTGGCGGATCCAGAAAAATTTTCTTGAGGGAGGAGGGGGGACGCCCATGAATTTTTAAATTTCAATCGTTGCAGTAAGACATTTTTGGCTATTTTCTGTTGAAAAAAGGCCAAATTTGAGGCTTCTGGGGGGGGGGGGGGGGGCTTTCCCCCGGGGCTCCCTACCCGCGTGATAATGCATGATTAACTAGAATTGCACGATAGCTATACGTATACATATTGTACAGATCTACATGACAGAATGGGCCTGTTGCAAAACTTTTGCTACATCGTTATGAAATAGTTGATTCCTAACTAAAAATCGCGCGAAAATCACATTGAAAGCATCAAAACGTCTCAAAATCCATTCACAAACTTAATAGGTGCGTTCAAGCAAATGCAGATATGGCAGTTAAATGAGTGGGTGACGGAAGGGGATGAGTCCCATCTAATCACAACTTTCTATGCTAAGAAAAGTGATTCATAATATAGAGAAAGCTGCAAACTCCCTTATATATAGTGACCCGCTCATTTGACCGCCATTTTGAATTTTGTTAAACATTTATTGAGTTTGTGAGTGGATTTTGAGACTTTTCGATGCTTTCGTTGTGATTTCCACGCGATTTTACAATACAGCATTGACTCTCCGTAACGCTGCGGCTGTAGCAAAAGTATGCAACCTATTTATGTTCTTTAGAGTGTTTCAAAAACTAATAGCTCTTTGAAAACTCGCTCCCTGACAGCTTTTCCATTCCTTTGACCCTTTTTATGAAGAAAAAAACAATCCGAAATATTTTGAAGTGCGTAAAAATTTCGAGAAGGATATCTACTTCATGTTTATCTTATGGGAAATTCCAAAAAAATTTAAAAATTGTGAGAACGAGCTCTATTTTTTGTTTATCTTATGGGAAATTCCAAAAAAAATTAAAAATTGCGAGAAGGAGCTCTATTTCATGTTTATTTTATGGGAAATTCCAAACAAATTTAAAAATTGCGAGAAGGAGCTCTATTTCATGTTTATTTTATGGGAAATTCCAAAAAAATTTAAAAATTGCGAGAAGGAGCTCTATTTTATGTTTATCTTATGGGAAATTCCAAAGAAATTACAATTTCAGCAAAAACTTAAAAACTAATCTAGTTATTGAGCTGTTAGAAAAGATAAGCCTCCCCACCATAAAAAAAACCAAACTCTTTCAATTTGCATGTTTTTTTGCTTGTTTGCATCTCCACTTTTTTGCGCTAGTTTAAAATCCCGCCTATTATAGTTCAATTTGTTATGTCTTCATACAGTAAGCAAAAAATCATCAAAATATACTAAAAGGACATGATATAATTCTTCAAACAGCATTTTCTTCATTTTTCAAACTTTGTGTAATGACACCATCATTCTTTTCCTATTAAGTAAAGAAAGTTGTTGCTCATTAGATTTTATTTTTAGATAGAAGTAGATTTAAAAACAAGAGGTACCTTCTCTGCTCCTATACGGGTGGTGGTAACCTTTTTTACCAACCTTGCAGGTCTTTTGACCTCGAGCACGTCATGAGTTGAAATAAAACTCGAATTTCCAAGTCATAAGTCTCAGAAAACTTTAGCTTTTGGATAATTAGAAACTCAATTATGCTTGTGTAAGAACTGACAGTGTGAGAGAAAACAAACCAATATAATTTTTTCCTTTCTCCGTTACTGCCTCTTTAATCCTTTCATACCTGATGAACTACATTGAAATGTACATCTGAATAATATAGAATCTTACGTAGAAAATGAGAATATGATATGCATATAGTTTTATATAAGAAAATTGTGCCCAGATCCAGCTATGACGGCCAAAAATATGTTCCTGGAAAAAAGTATTTTCAGGTTTGAAAGGGTTAAAGAGTTGTAATGTATCAATATATCCTCCTTATGGAATTATGAAAAAAAATCGATTCTCCGAGGGTTCGATTGCGTCTTCGAATAATAACGATTCTTTTACATACATTTAAATTAGAGAAAAACAAATATCGATTTTCACGAACCGCGATGCACCACTGGTTGCAAACGAGCAGCAGCGGCTCGTGCAATGTGGCAACGATGGATTGTCTCCATTTAAACTATGTAAAAGTATCGATATAGTGGGGGTGCAATTGCACCTCCTGAAGATCGATAGTTTTACATAGGTTTAAATGGAGAGTTTCCATCGTTGCCACATTGCAGGAGCCGCCACTGCAAACGAGCTTCAAATCAAGTGGTTTTGATTTTAGAGAATGAAAATACAAAATCCCTTCACACTTACTTTGCCGAATTATCGTACATCTCAACTCTGCCGCAAACTTTCGATTCCCCTTGAACCATTTTGAGCTTTGTTTTGATCAATCGACGAACGGACAGCAACGTACTAAGTGTTGGGAATGGACAGCCCGAAGTGCTTTCAAAGGTTCCAAAAACCTTTTTAAAATATGATTCGTTTGATTCCAAAAGATATTGAGATGCGGCGGGGCTATGGAACGTAGTGGATAAGAGTGAGCACGAATAGTTCAAGCTGATTTCCGGAGTTTCCGCGACGACTTCCCAGAGAAGTAGACAAATTTTTGGTCAACCTGCAAACAATCAAAACCAAATCATTGGGTATTCATTATTGATTCACTAATTTCCCACAAGAAAAAAAAAAAAAAAAAAAAAAGGAAGAAGGAAGAAGGAAAGAGAAGGAAAAGGAAAAAGTAAAAAAAAAAACACTCACACCAATTCATGTAGAAAATAAAAATTCCAATGGGTCTGTTGCATACTTTTGCTACAACAATATAGAACCTTGATTCTTATGTAAAATTCGGCGAAAATAACGATGCGCACATTAAAAACGTTCAAAATCCACTCATAAACTCAGGAAATCACTTCAATTTCAAACAGCCCGCGCTACACTAGACACTATTTGCACCGGTATACTACTGCATAGACGGAACCACTGTGCATAAGTAAACAACATCGTAACTACAAAATGATAGAATTCCCTTCTAAATACATGAATTATTGGCTGCATTTGGTGACTGGTCTTTTCGGTTTATCAAAGATTACAAAATAATATAAGAAATGTACGCATCTAAACGAAACGTTCCAATGTTTGTAAGTTCTGTTCATGTTTACATGAACGAGATGGTTCCATCTATGTAGTTATAAGCCCGTGATAAAGTGTCTAGTGTAGCGCGGGTTGTTTGAAATGGAAGGTATTTTCTGAGTTAATGAGTGAATTTTGAAAGTTTTTAAAGTGCGCATCGTTATTTTCGCCAAATTTTCCGTTAGAAACAATGAGTTATATTGATGTAGCAAAAGTACGCAACAGACCCATTGAAAATTCGACGCTTATTTGAGAGAAAGTATTGTTTCCTCAACAGCTATAAACTCAACATTCATAAATTCTTCGTTAAAACACTGTTTATTTTGTCTCAGTTTTTCCTTAAGTTCCTTCCTATTTGTGTAGGTACATACAATATCCCTTTAAAAACCTTGTCTACGCGTCAAGTCATCAGTAGCTGACGAAAATTAGGCGGGTAGTTAAAAATGAATGATGGTAGTTAATGTTTTGCCTATACCATTAATTGAAGGCGCTGGTGAAATATCACTGATATCATTGTATAGTACGTAATCCACCCTAATAATCTTCATACACGCAACCAGGGGTTTCTCTCTGCAATCACCTCAACTTTGCTTGGTTGTTACAAATTCTTTATTTGAAAAAGGGTCCGTTGCATAATTTTCTTTTAGTAATATTATGGCACATTGATTTTAAGGAAAAACATCGGCAAAAATTGACGTTGCACACATCGAAGAAAGTCGGGGGGGGGGGGGGGGATCCTGAAAAATTCAGAAAAATCCAAAGCCCTTCTGGGACTCCAGAAAGTATGTAAAAATCCCAAAACCCGTCCTGCGGGGAAACCCCCCCCCCCAAGTTCCAAAATGCCAATTTCCAGAATATTTCAAATGGCAAAGGGTTTTTGTTATTACCTCATTCGAAAACCTTTAAAAATTGGAGCTATTTTGTTTTTTATAGATTTTCCGTGCGCCCCCTAATCAAAATGGCGGCAAAAAACCCCTCATACTTTAGAGGCTCATAACTCAAACTGTTATTTGAATTTCTTCAAAAACAATAGAGGTTCTGAACCAACAGACCGTCTTCTTCCAACGATGTACCACATTTCATCATTTCGAAAAGAAAGAAAAGAGAGAAAAAAAGAAAATTGGGAGCACCGCCCCCAAAATTTGTTTGAGTTTGGGGTACAACTATAATTCACATAGTGATGAATTATAATTCACCTCAATTTTTTTGTATACAAAAATGAGTAACCACTAGGGGTAGGGGGATTTCCTAACCCAGCACTTAATGTTGCCTCAAGGAAGAGATAACTTAAAAAAAAAAAAAAAAAAAAAAAAAAAAAAAAAAAAAAAATTGACAGGTTCACTCCACATTTTATTGTGATAACACAACTCTAGGATCAGGTGGGATACCTTGATATCACAACGGTTGAATGAGAACACAGTAAAATGTGGTATCAGCGAGGACTTTCTATACTTTCTCACAACTAAACAAAGTTAGAAATAGAGAAAGTATCGCTATGGCGCAGAGATTTTAAAGGTATTTTGTTTCGATACTTGGCCCTCTACGACTAAGTCAATCATGATAATTCCAAAATAATTGGCTCTCATCATGCTTAATACTATCTTAAAGAACATCCATCGATGAAGTTTTAATATTATTTAACCATATGTGGTTTGGAGGTGTATAAATGCACTAGCTAGGTAACTTTCTGTAGCGTCTGTTTGTCTATAGCCATAAAACGTGAAACCCAGCATAAATTTTAAACAAACTATTCATATGCATCCAAATTTTGCAGAGATGTTGCTTTTAACATTCTTCAGAAGGACTTTTTTTGTTTTTTTTTTTTTTTTTAATTTTAATTTTTAGGTTAGTTATGGATGAAAAATAGTTTCCATTAAAATCAATGGGAAAATGGGTCAACAAAAAGGGAAAATTTAAATATTTCAAAAATGGATCTTCGGGTATGGATAATAATATCAAAGGGGGGTCTGGAGGTCTCCCCCAGGATATAAAAGGGGGGTCTCCCCCAGAATATTAAATGGGGGTCCGGAGATATCCCCCAAGATTAAAATTGATGTGAGAAAGTGTTCGTAGGGTACTCCCTACAGTTTATTTTCTCTTCTCTTGTCGTGCGTCCTTCATTTTTATTTCTTTAATATTTGCATAGTAATGCCGGAATTGTAGTTCATCATATTCCCTTCAATAGTTGTTAGGGTGGTTTTTTTTTTCATAGCACTCACCTGACGGTTGGCAGAAATCGCTCGTCGGACAACAAACTCTTCATCGACACAAAAACAGGGGGTGACAATTTATATTAATAAAAAATCCGCACATGAATGCGAACTGATCACTGTGTCTACTTCGAATTGCACTTCACAACTGAATGTCGGAAATCGGCTGCCAGCGATTATATGTGGGCCTCAAATCATGGCTCGCTTTACTTGTGGAGGGGAGAGTGTGTCCAGAGCCATGTTGCCAGTTATCACAGAGAAATAAATCGCATCGATTGAAATCCGGGGCTGGTAGCTCCAAACAAACTCTGTTTCGATATAATTTTTTCGTTTCATAACTCATTTTTTAACGAAAATTGTGGCTTGTAAATCTAGAAATTAATATGGATAGTAACAATACTATGGATTTTACGATGCAACCGTCAGTTAAAATCACCTAAATTTTCTTGTTGTTCTTGTAGAATTCGCGGGGACTCAGGCGATTCTAACGTGCAAATCAGTATATCGTAACTGAAGTTAGTGATTTCAAATAAACCAGCAATATCCATTGCGATGTTTCCAAAATAATTTAGCAGATTTCACATTCTCATAGCCGAATCTAATGCACCTAATGGAGCAGTTGCAAGGGTCTTAAATGTTGTGTTTTTTATAAAGAAAATAAAAGTACTTGATGAGTCGAGGACAAAGATGCCTTTGGTTTCTAATCAAGTCCCATTGTTCCAAAGATGAGACTTTGGCCCAAAATACATTATTTTAAATGGGAATTCCGCGTAGTGACGTCACTACGCCCACGCTTTTTTACAACTTTACACGTGTGTATCTCCAAAACCAGGACACTTAGGAAAAAACCAAAGGCACCGTTGTTCTCAGCTCATCAAGCACTATCATTTTCTTAATAAAAAACATGCAACATTTCAGACCCTTGCAACTGACCCATTACACGGTTTTTTGTATCTTGGCTCTTCTTATTGAGATAATGGGGCTCTTGCAAACTTTTGCTATAAGCGAATAAATGGTTCATTCTGATGTAATGACCAGCGAAAATCACGAACATCACACCGAAGAAGTCTAAAATTCAGTAATAAACTCACAAAACTGCTTTAACGGCAAGATCGTAATGGCGCTTCAACGCAGGTATCATGGGAGATTCCTGTCTAATCTGTCACTTTCTCTACGGAAACACAGAGATATGTCTCATTTTAGATAGGAATCTCCCATGATACCTGCGTCTTTCCGCCATTATACCTAATTCTGACAGTGAATTACGTGATTTTTCAGTGTACTCATCGTCATTTTTACAGGTTTTTATGCAAGAACCCACACTTCAATCCCCTACAGCAAAAGTTTGCAAGAGCCCCATTGTATGCAAAACTAGCACTGGGCTCCTTATCGTAAAATAAAAATGAAACATTCCATAATCATGAAAATGTTGCAGTGGATATTGCTGGTTTAGAAACTAACCGCTTCAAACAGAAGTTCATTTTCTCTCTCTTTGTCATTTAAAATGTGTTTGGCAGAAAATGATGCTCAAGGGGGTCGGGGAATCGATCTCTTTACTATAATGCTTTCCTACCTGTACATGCAAATGCGTAGAGAGAAAGAGATATTAAATGATTTCTAGAAACACACCACTGCTACACATGCATGAGAAAATCTGAAATTTCTAAATTATTTCGGCAATTTTTCCTGTGAACTCACGCATCACTATATTAGCTCTATTTTCTTAATACTTAGTTGAAATCCCGAAATTTTTGTTAAAAAATGCGCTGATGGGAAAATTACTTTTGGACGGTGTTTGTTTGGAACCAGAAGTCTTGGAACCAATCTATCTATGTAAGTTGTATTCGTTTTACTGAATCAGTATATACAGTGACGAATCTGATGGATTTTTTAACGATCGGAAAATTTAAATGGGCCAATGAGATGATGTTTCAATGCGCGCGAAATTTAAAATAACCAATTAGACACAGAGTTATAGTACCGCTCACAATCAGAGACGTCACCACAAAAAACAGTTTATTCGTCAAAGGTGCCGTAAAAAATGGTTTCCAAAGTGCAGCCATTCTATAGATATTTAATGGCGTTCTACACTCCATCGGTGATTTAACCGAGGTTGAATCGAATATTACTGATTTTAATATCTCTATAAGCCGCATTGTTATGCTTTTTAACTGATTCATATGTAATCTTTGCTTCAACCACGGTTGAATAACCGATGGATTGTATAAAATTTCATAGAATAATTAATATTAATTCATGTGGCATTCTACAATCTATCAGCGCATCAACCGGTTGAAGCGAAGATTACCGATTTGAATATTTCCGTATGTTTTTGTTATACTTCTCAAGTGATAAATGTAATCTTTGCTTCAACCGGTAGATTCACCGATGGATTCAGAAAGCCATTAAATAACAGAAAAACGGCAGCACTGGTAGGAGAATACAAACAAAGCAGTAGTACAACGAGAGTTTCTTCATCTCTCTCTTTTCTCCATTAAAAAACGTATGTTAAACGAGGATGGACTACGGGATAAAACCCCCTCTTTCTGTCCTTTTCCTACTGATACATTCAAATGGGAAATGAGAGAGATGGAAGAGCTGCGGTTGCGCCAGTGAAACAAAGATATCGAGAGGTAGGTAGGTGCGGCTCATTAATATGCATAAATAAAACCAAGAATCGCCCGCCGTCGTCTCCTCAGCGTTTGGTGTTTTGCCCATTTTTATTACATTTTATCGCAATTCTGTGTTTTTCCTTTTTCAGCGAGAAATCAAATCGCGGGCGAAACTGGTGCGGTCCAAAAAACTGTCGCTCGCAACGCTTCGAAGCGATTATTCATATACGATGAGAGAAAACTGAATGATCAAACATGGTTTAACGCGAAACTAAAAAAAATTATGGCTCGCGGATTTGCTGTTTGCTTCCGCGATTTTTTTTTTCATATGCACGCGAGTGTGGTCATCAGAAAGCTTCCTTCAATTCCGCGTCTTTCTTCGGAAAAAGGTTTTCGATGACGATTTGCACAATGTGACAACAATGTTATTTTCCCATTTGAACCTAAGGGTATTAGTTTATTTTCTTGGGAAGACGCCCCTTCCCCTCTCTAGGCAGTGGCGGCTCGTACAATCTGGCAACCGTGCACTTTTGCCATTTAAATGTATGCAAAAAGATCGATACTAGGTGAGGCGCTGCGCCTCACCAAGTAATCGATTATTTTACACTATTTTAAATATAGGAAATCCATTGTTGCCACATTGCACGAGCCGCCGCTGTCTCTAGGACATTAGCTAATTTTTAACGCAGTGAAACTTGCAGATGGTGAGGTCAACCTCTTAAAATGTTTCATGAAGGTAGGACGTAAGAGAACCTCTCATTCTAAGGAGCTGGGGGAGGGGCGGATTGACCCCTCCTGTAGAATGCGTAATGTTTTCAGATAAACGAAACAGCTGAAATTGCTGAAAATGAGAGAGGTTTAATGATTTGAATACATTTTATGGACTTCCTCGTATTCGGTGCACTCAACACCTTGTGCATTGCTGCAAACAAAAAACTCAATAATCAAGGGTAAATGTTACTTGAACGGACGTTTTTTTCACTGTACCTAAATAATCGCTGTCTGTGGCAAGCATTTTACATCAAAATCACCACGGCTGCTCGAATGCTGCGCTGTTTCTTCTTTTATAGCCGAAAATGTGCACTAATTTTAAAATTTAGGAAAAAAAGAAGGATACCCGTATTATTTCTTTAGCTTCTATTCTTCAAACTTTAGTTTTAAAGCCTTAAAAATTTAATCAGACTAAAAATAATGGATTCCTCAGTTTGACTAATACGAGGATTTGAAAAAAGAATCGCAAACGAATCAGCAAAAGACAATATTTAAGATTTTTTTCAGAATTTTAGCTGATACTCATTTTTTCGCGAAGAAAATGTTGTATCACTCACTTACAAAAAAATTAATGCCTTCTCTCGCGGAACAATAGATCGAAGTCGCCGCCTTTTTTCCAAAACTAACTCTTAATTTACCTCCGTCTCATTTTATACGATACTTGTGACATTTTTTTTCTTCCTTGAGCATAATGCCTGAGTCCGCCCCAGTGATATATTGGCACTGCATATAATGTTCGCCACGGTCTTCTTGAGGAAGTGTCGTTGGTACTTGAGCAGGAAATAAGACACCAAGGATAGAATCACAATTCATGAAGTAGCGTGCAGTTTGACAACATTGCATTCGGCCCATTTGAATCCATGAAAAATATCGAAAGATTATGTGTGTGGTGAAAACTATCAGGTTCTATTTTCTGCATGCATGAGTCCAATTGGTCAAAATTCTACGACATCAACTAATTGCCCAATTATAATACAATGTATGGTTTATGACGTCACTGACACAGTTTCTTTAAAAGCTATTTTCTAGATTGGTACGCAATGCAGAACTTTTTTCTGGATATTGTACCAAGACCCGAAAAATCTCCGTGGTACTACCAATTGCTTCAGCTGTGAGATGGCACAATCATGCAATTTGTTTTTTTTTTGTTTTTCATTTAAACTTATGGGTAAAACAATCAATTTTATGAGCAGTGGCGGCTCGTGCAAATTTTGCAACAGTGTCCTCCTCTCATTTGACCAGTGTAAAACAATCGATTCTCCCGGAGGCTGTCAGCCTCCTTAAGAATCGATTCTTTTACCTGAATTTAAATGGAAAAATTCCATGGTTGCCAAATCGCACGTTCATGAGGACGCTGACAGACTCCTGGATAACAAATTGTTTTACATTTTTTTAAATAGGGGAAAAATGTAGTTGCCAAATTACACGAACTGCCACTGAATACTGCCGTGTTAGATTGTAGAGATAATGGGGGGGGGTGTCTAAAATATCCTTGCAATTAAAAATG